>JAQGDG010000030.1:2400000-3600000 GCA_029844215.1 Przewalskia tangutica
ATAGTGACTTTCGGTTGTGATCGGGTGCGTAGCCTGTTTACTTGCCCCCGTCAGCTACGTGACGCAGGTGGATCTGGTATAGGTTATTGCACTTGCCACGTGTCGACCGCGGCGATGTCGTGACTTACGGTTGTGATACGGTGTAGCCGATTCACTTGCCCCCGTCGGCCACGTGGCGCGGGAGGAGGTGGTGGAGGCTAGTGCACTTGCCACGCGTCGACCGCGAGTCGGTGTTTGGATGGAGCCGTGACTTACGGTTGTGATCTAGTCGTAGCCGATTCACTTGCCCCGTCGGCTACGTGGCGCGAGGAGGTGGAGGCTATTGCACTTACCACGTGTCGGCTTCGTGATATGATTATGCGATATTATTGAGTGCGGTCGGATCTGGTAGTTATACTTGCCGTCACGGTTTTATGACACAGGTGGGACCTGGTGTTCATGTATACTCGTTGGTGTTGTTATATCATAGACTGCCGGCAGTGATGAAAGAATTCCACGGGCACGAGTGATGATTTGGGCGTGAGTCCATGACTTGATATAACTGTTATATGTGTGGACTGTAGTTGGGTTATCATACATGTCTCCTGCTTTATATAGACTATTATGATTTCATTTACGTGTGATTTCACATACTTGGTACTGTTATCTTGACCTCGCCCGGAAGCTGCGTTCATGCCACGTAGAGGTACGTCATTTTGTCGATCATTTTAGGATCACATTTCGTGTTGGGAAGCTCAGTTCCTTGGAGGCTTATCTTTGGTATGTTACCACAGTGCAGTAGGTTCTTGTACATTCGGGGTATGGCGGGCCACATCCGTCATAGTTGTTGTAAAAATCTTAGAAGTGCATGCTTTGTTGTGGCGGGGTTGTAAGGATTATGCTTGTTCAAAGGTCGATATATATATAAATCTTTGAAAAGCGACCGTTTTGGTTGGCCTATTTTCTTTCATCTTGATCTATATCTATTTATATGTTTAAGTTTTCATTTCCGCTGATTTTTTTCTCTGATGTTGTATCACTAGGGTGTCCGGGGTAAGGCACCAGTCACGGGCCCGGGTTCGGGTCGTGACAAAAGTGGTATCGAAGCGATTAGTCTCGGAAAGTGTCTACGCACCGTGTCTAGTAAGTCTTGATTATCGATGTGTTGTGCACCACATCTATGTCGAGTCTATAGGACATTTAGGATTGGTTTCCATTCTTCTCATTCTGAGATCGTGCCTTAGAGTTGTGTGATAAGTTGGACCCCTCTGACGTATTCCTTTCCTCTGCAGATTATGCCTCCGCGCCGCAACCGGGCCCGAAGCGAAAGCGGCGAGAGGAGGCTGCGAGTAGAAAGCGGCGATCTCTACGAGACCACGATGCACGAGCCTCCATCCGATGCAGGAGCGAAGAGATGGGTTACAAGGAATGGGCGATTAATGGCGAGTTGTGGCGGACTTGAGGACGAACTAGGCGGCAATTCGATAGCACGATGGTTCACCCTAGATCGAGATAGTTTGAGGCTATGGGATTTTACGAGTTGTAGGCCGCCCGAGTTTTATGGGTGAGGCACGAGGATGATCCGCAGAGTTCATCCGGCGATTCTGACGGATCGTGAGAGTGATCAAGGCATCGGAGACCGAGTCGGTGGTCCTAGGTTCGCGTCGGCTGCGTGATACTGTGATCGGTTTGATTCGTGGGAGCTGTCAGGGGATAGAATGCACTTCCACTATATGGGACGAGTTCTCGGGGCATTTCTTGCACATTTCTTGCCTCGCGAGATGAGAGGGCTCGGGCGGCAGATTTTTGGTGTTGCGCGAAGCGCGTGCGGTTCGAGTACAATGTGAGTTCGACTCATTGGCGTGCGTCCGCGTTAGTGCTAGTATGGAGGATCGAGTGCGATATGTTCTGAGGCTCGATGATTGCCTAGCGAAAAGTTGTTGGTGTAGCTCTTGGTAGGGCATGGACATTGCCCGCATGCGAGCTTATGCACTGGGATGTGAGGCGCGAGAAATCAGCGGAATGACGAAGATCGAGAAGAGGCGAGCAGCGAGGCCGCTGGTGACTTTCGAGGCGACCGCCTGGCCGAGCGATTATGCGCCAACGCCGGTGCAGTGGTCCCCACCGTCGTCGGGGCGTTTGGGATATTCGGAGCGGTCGGGCTCCCGGGGTTCAGATTTTCGGGAGTAGGAGTGCTCGTAGGATGAGGCCACCCGTATCTCGGTGTGGCCAGATTGTGGTAAAGCCCATGGGAATGTCGTCTTGGTTTGGGAGATTGCTATACTTGCGGCCCGATAGGGCCATTTGATGTCGAGACCGACCGAAATTGCCTGAGCGGTAGGATAGCACGCACTCTTAGATCGATTCTGGGTTCCTCACCTTCCATAGCTAGGCGAGGATGTTCATTACACAGCGAGAGCCACGGTAGAGAGTCGCGGGAGGTTCCCGATTTAGCGATCCTTTGAACCGCCTATTTTGAGTATATCCTTAACCTACAGAGTTTTGTATGTTTTAATGTATGTTGATGTGTTTAGTGTTATGTTGGATAGCTTTGTGCTAAAATGTGAGTTATAAGCCTAGTTAGTGAAAAAGGGTAAGCTGAGGGTGAGAAAATGATGAACCTTAGAATATTACAGTTGAGACCTTAGATGTAATGTCACGACAGACCACAAGCTGCGAGTGCCACTACTGGGCACCCTTTAGTAAACATCGAGAGAATAGCAGTGGAACATACACAACTAAAAAAATACTTAAACATAAATTAACAACGAAGTGTAGATAAGGCCACCTTAGTAAAAATATACCGATCCGAAATAGAGCAAGACATTTTTTCTTTACAACCCAATCCTGATGTGACTCTGCACTCTAAGAATAACAACTCAAGGACGGGCCCCGCCATACGAATGTCTGATAACCGACAATACAGGGATAAGCCTCCGAGTAAAGGAGCTTCGGCTGTTTGAGCGGTGATCCTAGAGCGAGGATCGAGAACCACTTTACTGCGGCATGAGCACTGTTATACCCCGTATTTCCAGAGTATGTACGTATGTACGTAAGTAGAAAATTTGAACTTGAGAAAGTGGCTTGGCCGAAATTATTTGTTCACAACACCCGATTAGAGTCGTTTTTCGAAAGCGTTTCCTGACTTTCGTAGGGTAAAATGCGGCTATGTCATTTCTAATTTTTGCGGATTTTTAGAGGCGAATATTTTGGACCAGCGAGAGGCGACACTTGTCACCTCAAGTTGGCGATTTGTTTGGCCGAAAGTGGGGCGTTTTGGGCTAGCTTTCTTGGCCTTGTTTTGTGCCTTGTTTTGTGCCATGTTTTGTGGAGTAGGGATAGGTGCACTTGGCGATCTTGGCCTTACACTTGCCTAACACATGGCTTGATCTTGTCCGTTGGTTGGCCCTTGGCTTCCCTATAAATACCCTCAGCTTTGTTGAAGACTTCATCGTCCAAATGTGTTCTAAGTCTTGAAATCCTTCCTCTCCTCTTGTTTGACTCTCGTCCAAGAGCCCCCTCTCTAGCAAGGCCGGCCGAGAGACCCTCCCCTTTGAGTGGCCTGTGGCCGTGAGCCTCCTCCCCTTTGCACAGGGTGCTAGCCGTGGGGTACCACTAGCCTAGTTGTTTTCGTATAATACCCCATCTTGGTAGAAATACTCTCAAAGTATTGTTATAATGCCCAAAATACCTTAGCCTTTACCTTGTTGTATTCCAAAATTACCTCTTATCGTAGAGCACGAAATACTACCTTTTGTCCTTTTAGTCTCAAACCGAAACCCTAAGGAAATCTTCATTGTTGGTTGAAGTATTTAAGTAGAAGTTGATTAGAACTTCTAAGGGTTGTTTGGAGCGGATTGGAGCGCGAATTAGGAGCTAAACCTTGCTCAGGATCGACATTATAACTTGGATAATTTTGGGCTTATCGAGGTAAATATCTTGACCTTCTATTGTAATTGGAAATTACATGTTGTTGGAATATATAGTTAAAGTATACTATATATAGAATTGAACATAGTTGTGCGGCAATGTCTTTTGACTTAAGCCTGAATTTAAAAAAAGAGAACTGAACTGTAATTATATAGGACTGTATTACAGTAGACTTGTGTAGCTTTTCTGTGAGGTAGAATTGTACCACGGCCAGGTTAGGCGTGTTAACCCCGGGTTGGCTTGATAATGGCCTCGATAAAGGAGGAGATTTCTGTTGTGGGAAAGAGGAGTCTTGCGAATTTTCTGTAGAATGTTCTACGAAGGGATCTAAATGTTAATAAGCGCCTTGTGGCCTTATAGGTTGAAGTACTACGTGTGGCGCGATCTACTGGCTAAGGAGTAGCCGACGGTTTGAAGTACTTGGAGCGTTTTGCTATTAGTCGATACTCGTCGCGAGGTATGTGAACCTCTTCCTATCTCTTCTAGCATGATATGTGTGAACTATGTGAAGTACGGTGAGCGTCGTGTGCTAAATGTATTTGATTGGTTTAAAACATAAAGTGTTATAACGACTTTATGGAAGTTGGTTATAACGACTTTATGTTGGTAAGAAGATACTTGTGGTTTTTAAAAGGTAAATCGTTTGAACTATAAGCGGCTTGTTATGTGTTAATAAAGAACTTGAAGTATTTAAAAGATTTTGAATCATTTTGAAAGAAGAAGTAATACTTGGTTTTGAAAACTTAAGAGTTATACTAGCTTTATGGGAAGTTAGGTATAACGACTTAAGAATGGTTTCTTGATTTGAAATCGTAATGTATCGACAAACCACTGCGGCGTTAATAAAAGGAAATGTTTTGTGATTAAGTATTATTAAACCGGTAGAAACTTCCATCCGCATAGAAGCTAAGATGAGACAAAATGATATTTCCTAGATCATGTTGTCGTAATAAGATTGTTATAAACAGAATATCCTACTCATATAAGACTTATGTTTCTCGGATAGTTTAAAAGAGAATTATATTCTTAAATGAATAAGACTATGAACTCTGAAACCTTTCTAAAATAAGAAACGTGAACATTTGAAATCGATGGGCTCGTTGGCTGGACGCCACGGAAACACGTTTACACCGACGCAGCGCATCTCACGCGGCCACGCACGGCCGACACCGATATATTGTTATCAGGGTTATACGGACATGCTCCGCTGACCGGCGGTAGAATTCGGGGGCATCGTGGCCAGCAGGTCGATCACCCGCGATATTATCGCTGGATGCCATACGGACGCGTCTACACCGGTGTACCGCCGGCAATGTGTCGGGCAAGTAATTTATCATGCATACACGAGTGTAGAATGTGATCCTAGTACAGCCACGTTGCCATTTTGAGATTATCGGCCAATATTGCTAGGCAGCCATAGATCCATGATGCCAAACATGTACTACACCGATATAAAAACATAGAAGTTCCGGGCACGCCCAAGACCCATGAGTTATATCGCTTCGAACACGATTGACGCGGCGGTGTATGAACCATAGTTATCATTGCTCAGAAAGCTCATTTACTGGCGCGACAGAGTCATGAGGCCTAAAATCCGACTTTATGTCCATGGAACTGGTTTGGTTATCATGAAGCCTGTAGTATTCCGTCAAGATCGCTTTTATATACCAAGACTAGTATCCTCGCTTTCAAATCAAAGAAATATCATTTGTAGCTAGCCATGTTCATTACAAGTAGAAAAACCAAAATTTAAAACCTTCGTAGGGCAAAAATAGCATAAAATCATCTGTACGCACTCAATGGTCACCTGCTCAAGGACGCGACTTCGTACTCCGCACGCCGTAAACATCAGAGAATAGCAAAATGAACTCGCAACTAAAAATACTCGCCTGCTGGCTCCAAAGGGCCCGAGGCTTACCTCTTTCGCCTGTGGATATCGCCTGCAATCCTGAAGCCCGCAACCTGATGGCTATCTGTACGCTGCTCCACAATGTCGGGGTTCATGTAAGAATTCAACTCAAGGCTCTGGCCCCGCCATACCCGTCATAGCTGTTGTAAAATTAATACTTGGTCCAGAGCTCTCGCTAATAAGTGGCTCTCAACAAATGTGAACAAGGATTAAACTGCTCGCTTGAAAGAGATCAAAGATTAAACTGCTTGGCTGAAAGAGTTACTCACAGATTTATTATGTAAATTTGGCAACTGGTCAGGGTGCTGCTTTACGCTTCATATGTGAAAAATCTGCTTTCGTTCTTTGTTTATGATTTTAACTCAATTCCATCGGTCGTTTTCTCAAATCGATGATCGTATCACCAAATAGGGGTGGTGCCCGGATAGTGCAAGTGCACCGGGCACCCGCCGCAGTTGTCTTAACGGGTCCCTATTCCGACTATTTCACCCGCATAGATCGCGTGGACCCGCATGAGGTATTCCTCGCATGGGACTATTTCACCCGCATAAGCCCTTACGACTCGCACGAGGTATTCCTCGCATAGGTCGGACCCTACCGCACGGGACTATTTCACCCGCATAAGCCCTACGGACTCGCATTAGGTATTCCTCGTGATCGTAGCAAATCCACCTAAATATGCAATGCCATAAACCCGGGAATGACCCGCAATTATTATCAACTACTAGCACAAATCCGCTATCACACGTAACATAAGCACTACCGCTTATTATACAATATATAAGCAAGTTAAGCAATCCCCTAACTTCTTATTATTCTCGCTTCATATACACTCTCATTTTAGTTTACTTAAGGCACTAACATGTTCTTTATAAAAATCCGAATTTAACCCAAAGTACTACGTACTTCTATTCTTTCAAAATGACTCATTTCATTATAAAACTTCCAAGATACTAATAACCGTAGTATCAAGTTACAATTTCTTTTTCAAGACAAGTCACAATACTTTTTAGAAATAAAATTAGGCTTCTAAATCAAGTGACTTCTTCTCTCGAAAGCCTTAGGCAATTGATGCTTAAATCAAATTGCCTTTCAAATAAATCAAGCCATTTATCTTTCCATAAAGCCAATATAACCAACTCTATAAAGTCGTTATATTCACTTTATACCTAAGTCAAGTACAATTTCCTATCCAAGGGACTTATACGCTTAAAACTAAAACAAGTGTCACATCTTTAAAACTCTTCAAGTCCCTTAACACGCTTTAAATTACTTAAGAGTAAACCATTCTCTTATTATCTTTTCCATAAAGCTATTATAACCAACTTCCCATAAAGCCATATACTAGCCTTATACATTAGCAATTTACATTTTTCCTTATAACCAAGAGACTTAAACTTTCCAACAAACAAGTATTAAAATACTTTCAACATACTTAAAGTCTCTTAACGTTTGAAAATCAAGATATCCTTAATATTTAATCAAGTGAGTTAATTCCCTAACTCAAACAACTTGGGCATTCTTAAAATAAGCCAAGGATATCAAATAGACTAGATTTGTCAAAAATCTCAGACGCTCACCGTATTTATACATTTACAACTTAATCATGCTTAAGAGATAAGAAAGTTCCACATACCTCTTCGGTTTAATCCACTTGCTAAGTCCAAACGTCGTACGTAGTATGTCAACCTATAATGACCATAGTACGTCTATTAACTTCTAGTTTCAAACGTAGAATGTTCCAAGTGCAAGTCACTAAATTCTACGGAAAATCGACAAAGACTTCCTTTGTTTTTACTAACTTTGCCACCTTTTTCAAGGCCGAATACAATAACCAAACAGCCCCAATTGGCTCACCACAATTTATAAGGTAGTTCAATACAAATGAATAACCAAACAGCCCCAATTGGCTCACCACAAACGATAACAAACTAGTCTAAACTATAATGTCAATTCGACAATTAGGCAACAATACAAATCGTTTCCAATTCCTTTTTAATCCAAGTGGTTTAGTATAACATGATATCGCCGCAATCGATTACAACTACTACAATCCTCGCAGTAAATATGCGACGCATTCTAATTAATCGCATAACAATTGTATTTCAACTTCAAAAGGCTAATCATGTCCTTTTCGGTTCTAGGCTTCTACGATCCATGTCACTTATCAAACTTCATAACACAAATCACATGATCACTTATAACTTATCATAACATGAAATCTTCAATTACAAAAGTAAAACGAAGATTATACCTCAATTAGCCCAATTATGATCCAAGATCACAAGTCGCTCCTTAGCAACTTTAGCTCCTCCTTCGACGCTCCAATCCACTCCAAGCAACCCTAAAAGCTTATAAAAGACTCATCTTCAAGTTTCAACTTCAAAGTGAATAACCCTTTAGTTTACGCTATGACTAATACGAAAACACCAATTTTCCAGATCTTTCTATTGAGAAACACTTACTATACCCTTAGGTACCTTGGTTTAAAGCTGGGGAATTATCGACAACAATTGAAATTTTTCCTTCAAACCCTAAGCCAAGCAGAGCCTCTATTGAAGTTCTTCAAATTTTTTGTAAAATTTGTCTAAGTGTTTTGCCTTGTCTTGCACTAGTATACATATATAACAAGATTGGAGGGTCAAGATTAGAAACAAATGGGTGGTTAGGATGCACTTCACAAGCGATCAAGCCAAGTGGCATTGACTTGGTCAACAATGTCAAGCTCTTGCCTTTGCAAGACTTGATCTTTTAAATTATGGTCAAATGACCATTTCCCATGTCAATTTCATCCAAGAGTATTAATGGGGTGACACGTGTCGCCTCCCGCTCGTCGCAATATTTCATTTTCCGACAAATTCCAAAATTCGATAATTTTACTCGCCTCAAATCTTAACATTTGAGTTCTTATGTACGCTTCTAGAAACATATCTCGAAATTTCCGGTAACATTCTTCCCCTTAGAAACATTCGCCCCGAATGTTCTTTCTGGAGTCAACTTAAAGATAGCTGACATAGTCTTCTTTTACAACCCCTACATATCAAATATACCACACGAGGCCTCATAACAATACACATACTAAAATGTCAAGTCAACCCCACGTGTCAATGTCGACATTCGCATAAAGCTTCACGACTCTAAGCTTACTAATAATCTTTCCTGATAAGCTTCGCTTTATCCACAAATCATTAATCAAGTCCGACTAAGTAATCAACCTCGCCTATGTCGAACCATCCAACCGCGATCTACACTTACATACAAGGCCTCCTACAGGCCATCTAAAATCGAAGGGTATCTCATATCGTGCGTAATAAGAAAAGAGGCAATTAACCTTCCCGCCATTCCTCGAATCAAAAACACAGCCCGCAACCTATCCTCAAATGCCCGGATAGTACGCTCGCTCGACCGCCGGCCCGAGGGTGTAATGCACCATCGAGACTCACCTGTGTCCCTAAAACCCTTCTCAAAAACCTCCCGGTTATCTCAGAATCGAGCTCATCTGGACATCATAAACGCAGGACCCCGCGCCTCACAATCCTCGCTATACATGCTAGCATAAACCTCACCAGTAAGTGGTCCTAACTGAAAGAACACTACTGGTTTCGCCATTTAATTACTACGACTCCTGTGGAGTCGTGACTTCCTCCGAGTACGATGCCACCAGAACAAGATCCATATTAATTACCTCTCATATCTAGGTTGGGATTTCAATCGTCGCAATAGCCCATCAAGCTTCGACCACACAACCATGACTGCTACTAATTCGACACCAAGCAAGAAACTCCGCTATGTCCCTTTTTCCTATTATCTTACCCATACATACATCCGAGGTCACGACACAACTTAGTCGACTTCAACAAAGGCGAGCAATAAGCACCGTGATGCCTCCCTAAAACTCCGCTGACTAGTCCTCGCAAAGACCGGTACATGCAATCTATCTCATCTCACAAAGACCCCATCCGGTGCTACTCAAACAGCTCTTCTCTCCCTGGAGTCGATTCGATATCAGATCATAATCGATCCTCATATCGCCTCTTTACTTCCTCAACGATGGAAGACTCGGCAACCTCTCAGATCAGGACTTCATTAACCTTGGAAACAAATAATCGAACCCTTAGGCTTGGTAACTGAAGAATCTTACAGTTACATCCTCGCTATCCGCTGCCTAACCGCGTACTACCCTTAGGTCCACCACAAAGAGTATCTATAATCGCTTTGCCTTTCCCTGATGGTATAGGATATCAATAACACAATCTTGAGTAACTCTAACCACCATCTGTCGCAAATTCTACCGCTCACCGCGATATACGGAGGCTTTGTGGTCTGCACAAGTATCCACATGAAGTCTGTATATACGTCCTGCCCCCAAATCTTCAAGGCATGATTTAACTGCCGCCAACTCTAAATCGTGAGTGGCGCAATTTCTTTTCCTGCTTCCCTAACTACCGGGAAAACATAGGCTCTATCCTTCCGGTTATACAAGACACAACCTAGCCCAACACCCAACGTGTTATCAATATAACCTAACCCTCTAGTCTCACAGGAGGGGTTAGAACTGTAGTCGTGGTCAACTTATCTTCCAATAACTGGAAACCTTTCTCATTCTTGCGAAATATTCGGGTGTCATTAATTTCAAATATGGTTCTTGTTTCTTTTCTCTCAACCAAACTCGTCATTAACTTAGACTTAATTCCTTTGCTTGCCTCATGGCTAAGACTTACAAATAAACACAATTTAGGGGGGAAGATTTCCTTGATTGTCAAGTAGTAACCCGATTATTTCCTCCCAGCTCGCAGAGCTTATAGTCAGGTATTCAACCTCAATTCACGGAATTGCATACTCCAATGACTTGTCAAGATTTCCTATCGCTCGAGTGTCTACTCGCCTCCCGTAGTTATTTCACGCTGTCTCGGGATCTCCTATCCCTCCGTAACTTCTTACTATCTTTCTTGTCAAGCATGTGTTACCACATTTCCTCGGCGCTCTTACCGCCCATTATCTACTAATGGTCTTTACACTGCCTGGGTAATCATGACTCGCAACTTACATTTATATTTTTACAATACTTCTCGACCAATTTGTACGCCGTTCTTATTACTCCAACCCAACACTTTTTCCACTGCTATCCACAATCAGAATCTTATGGCATGACGATACCAAGACCTTACTACCTTATATCCTTCGCTCTAACAACATGGGTACACGTAACCCCATAATACGCAAAACCGCCCTTTTACGTGGGAAGAGAACTTATCTCCTTACTTAAACTTTCTCGAGTCACAACCCTAATCACTGGGTCCTCATGGTCCAATAATTATCTAATCATCACGCACCGCCTTGAAGTTCGTGTAGATTTTCCAACCTACCAAAGATGCCCTCGCCTTTCCGCACAAAGACTGCATTTCTATTTCTTTCTTGCCTTGCACATTTTCCTAAATTATCCGGCGTCGTGGCCCCGACCGCCACCCTACACCAACTCCAAGTACTTCCAAGGGCACTTAACATAAATTCCTTCAAATTCATTTATCACATACTTCCCGCCAATTTACCCTGTGAACAAGTCACACGCACTTAAAAAGAAAACAACGATGCCAAAGAAGGAAGGATAATTCATCGTTACTACCACTTCTCCCTTTCACCGAAAATCACTACGTAAAACCGAATCGAGTCAATCTCTCTCGCCAACGTTGGCATAACAAGAGGCCAACTAGCCCGAACTCATAATGACCTCACTGTCATTATAACTCGGCCGGGTCCAACGACTTTATCGTTACGCAATTATTATCTACCGCCGCTACCACCCAACACTCACGTGTAGTCACCTCGAAAGCGTTCTCATGGATTCAGGATTTATTTCTTTACACTTGGTTGCTCTCTTCTCACCGTCGCACTCTTTCCCGCACTCCCATACTTATTTTAGCGCACGCATACATAGCCTTCATATCGATCCGTCTCCAATTCGAGTTACTAAATTAAACAATACAAGGCCCATTCCGCCGCAACCTGGTTCCGGTGGAATGCGCCCACGAACCCATAAACGATTAACTAGACTTGGTCTTACACCCTCGTGACTCGCCACGTAGCGGACTACTACCAACTAATCCCATTTCATTTCAAGCTACGGGCGACCTTAAAAGATCCCCAAACCGACTCGACGTCGCACTTAACTCTTACCCTCGGTCTGACTTAACTTTACTACACGAGAAGGCCTTATATACCTAAGGTCTCGACGGTTATCACGTTCTCAGGCTCGCAATTTCCATGCTCCAAGCCTAACTTATCACCTCCCGCAATCGTACAAAACTTCTCGTAAATCATAGCCGTGTTGTCTTGACCACAACAACTATACTTTCTTCGTCCGATCTCGCTCAGACAATTCCTTTAAGCATACCACGTAGCTTAAGTTGCTAACATAGTCTTCCACTTAGTCTCTTAATTAACTTCTTAAGGGTCCATTACATTCTCACACATCTCATCATCACCTAATTATCTCAAATTAGCACATAAAACTCATGAGAGTTCCTTAATCGCCATACCTTCCCAGATTTATTTAGTCCTTACCCAATCCTGGTAATCTAAAATCATCCTAGGAAACACACATGTGACCCCCAAACATAAATCCGTATAGTTGTATGTCACAATACCAACTATACTACAAACATTACCAACCTGGATACGCAATCCACATAATCCTTCCTGGGTCACTGTTGTCTTTCTCGTAGCTGCAAATAATCATAACTTGTTAGGGAGAGACGACCCTAACCATACAGCTCTATCGCACGATCTTAGAGTGAGAAGAATGGAAACCAATCCTAAATGTCCTGCAGCCTCCTGATTATAGATGTGGTGCAAAACACACCGATAATCAAGACTTACTAGACACGGTATGCAGACACTTTCCGAAGACTAACCGCTTCGATACCACTTTTGTCACGACCGACCTCAAGCTCGCGATCGGTGCCCTACCCGCACCCTTTTGTAAACATCGAGAATAGCAATGAACATACACAACTAAAAAAATACTTAAACATAAATTAACAACAAAGTAGCCGATAAGGCCACCTTCCGTAAAAATATACTCAATCCGTAAATAGAACAAGACATTTTTTCTTTTACAACCCAATCCACAATGCGACTACGCACTTAAGAATAACAACTCATGACAGGCCCCGCCATACCCTCAATATACAATAACCGACAATACTGTGGATAAGCCTCCGAGTAAAGCGAGCTTCTCAACAAATTAACAAATGATCCTAAGAGCGAGGATCAAGAACTGCATTTTTTACTCGCAGATGAACGCAAATCAAGGAGGTCAAGACAACATGTACTAAATATGAAACTGAAAGTATCAGAATGAAATCATAAGTCTAAAATAAAATCGAGACATGTATGATAACTCAATTAACAAAGACATCGTGCCTTACTAACAATGAGAGTAAATAGGTGTATACTTACAATATAAAGTAGGAAGCTCACGATCAAAACAGACCACACGTCTGCAGATCATTAACCAATCCTATTCTCTGACTATTTCACCCGCATAGATCGCGTGGACCCGCATGAGGTATCCCTCGCATGGGACTATTTCACCCGCATAAGCCCTTACGGACTCGCACGAGGTATTCCTCGTGATAGGTCGGACCCGCCCGCACGGGACTATTTCACCCGCATAAGCCCTACGGACTCGCATGAGGTATTCCTCGCATCGTGGGTAGCAAATCCACTAAATATGCAATGCCACAAACCCGGAACGACCCCGCAATTATTGAACTACTAGCACAAATCCGCTATCACACGTAACATAAGCACTACCGCTTATTATACAATATATAAGCAAGTTAAGCAATCCCCTAACTTCTTATTATTCTGCTTCATATACACTCTCATTTTAGTTTACTTAAGGCACTAACATATTCTTTATAAAAATCCGAATTTAACCCAAAGTACTACGACTTCTATTCTTTCAAAATGACTCATTTCATTATAAAACTTCCAAGATACTAATAACCGTAGTATCAAGTTACAATTTCTTTTTCAAGACAAGTCACAATACTTTTAGAAATAAAATTAGGCTTCTAAATCAAGTGACTTCTTCTCTCGTAAAAGCCTTAGGCAATTGATGCCTTTAAATCAAATTGCCTTTCAAATAAATCAAGCCATTTATCTTTCCATAAATCCAATATAACCAACTCCCCATAAAGTCGTTATATTCACTTTATACCTAAGTCAAGTACAATTTCCTATCCAAGGGACTTATACGTTTAAAACGAAACAAGTGTCACATTCTTTAAAACTCTTCAAGTCCCTTAACATGCTTAAATTACTTAAGAGTAAACCATTCTCTTATTATCTTTCCATAAAGCTATTATAACCAACTTCCCATAAAGCCGTTATACTAGCCTTATACATTAGCAATTTACATTTTTCCTTATAACCAAGAGACTTAAACTTTCCAACAAACAAGTATTAAAATACTTTCAACATACTTAAAGTCTCTTAACGTTTGAAAATCAAGATATCCTTAATATTTAATCAAGTGAGTTAATTCCCTAACTCAAACAACTTGGGCATTCTTAAAATAAGCCAAGGATATCAAATAGACTAGATTTGTCAAAAATCTCAGACGTCTACCGTACTATACATTTACAACTTAATCATGCTTAAGAGATAAGAAAGTTCCACATACCTCTTCGGTTTAATCCACTTGCTAAGTCCAAACGTCGTACGTAGTATGTCAACCTATAATGACCATAGTACGTCTATTAACTTCTAGTTTCAAACGTAGAATGTTCCAAGTGCAAGTCACTAAATTCTACGGAAAATCGGACAGCACTTCCTTTGTTTTTACTAACTTTGCCACCTTTTTCAAGGCCGAATACAATAACCAAACAGCCCCAATTGGCTCACCACAATTTATAAGGTAGTTCAATACAAATGAATAACCAAACAGCCCCAATTGGCTCACCACAAACGATAACAAACTAGTCTAAACTATAATGTCAATTCGACAATTAGGCAACAATACAAATCGTTTCCAATTCCTTTTTAATCCAAGTGGTTTAGTATAACATGATATCAAGCCGCAATCGATTACAACTACTACAATCCTCAAGTAGGTAAATATGCGACGATTCTAATTAACGACAAAAATTGTATTTCAATTTCAAAAGGCTAATCATGTCCTTTTCGGTTCTAGGCTTCTACGATCCATGTCACTTATCAAACTTCATAACACAAATCACATGATCACTTATAACTTATCATAACATGAAATCTTCAATTACAAAAGTAAAACGAAGACTATACCTCAATTAGCCCAATTATGATCCAAGATCACAAGTCGCTTCCTTAGCAACTTTAGCTCCTCCTATAGACGTTCCAATCCACTCCAAGCAACCCTTAGAAGCTTATAAAAGACTCATCTTCAAGTTTCAACTTCAAAGTTGAATAACCCTTTAGGTTTACGCCTTGCGACTAATACGAAAACACCAATTTTCCTGATCTTTCTATTGAGAAACACTTACTATACCCTTAGGTACCTTGGTTTAAAGTGGGGAATTATTGACAACAATTGAAATTTTTCCCTTCAAACCCTAAGCCTAGCCGAGAGCCTCTATTGAGTTCTTCAAATTTTTTGTAAAATTTGTCTAAGTGTTTTGCCTTGTCTTGCACTAGTATACATATATAACAAGATGGAGGGTCAAGATTAGAACAAATGGGTGGTTAGGATGCACTTCACAAGGATCAAGCCAAGTGGCATTGACTTGGTCAACAATGTCAAGCTCTTGCCTTTGCAAGACTTGATCTTTTAAATTATTGTCAAATGACCATTTCCCCCATGTCAATTTCGTCCAAGAGTATTAAGGGGGGGGGTGACATGTGTCGCCCTCCCGTTCGTCGCAATATTTCATTTTCCGACAAATTCCAAAATTCCGATAAATTTTACTCATCTCAAATCTTAATATTTGAGTTCTTATGTACGTTCTTAGAAACATATCCTGAAATTTCCAGGCTGTAACATGTAAGGCCGTCTTGAGTACAAGATTTTGCGGGTGATCTTTGTCAGAATGTATAAGTATACGTGGAGTAATTGTGGGAAAATTCCTTGGGTGGTGTAAAATGGAAGTGGTAGCTTTCATGACCTGTATAGGTAAGATTGTTCCGGATCGGGAAACAAGAGCTTGATGCGTTAAGTGGGTCGGGTTGGGGCCATGTTGCGGGCCAACCCGCGGCCTGTTTCGAGGTAGGGTCAGCTCTGGGTGGTCCCTCCAGGTGGTAGGGTCACGAGGGTGCTAGGCCTAAGTTTAGATGACCATCGTATGAGTTCGTGGATGCGTTCGACCAGAATCGGTTCGTGAAGGCCGGGAATGGCCTTAGAGGAAAGTGAAGCTAGTAAGATGACCAAGTTTGGAGGTAGTGACTCCAAAGTTTCGGCAACAGAATTATTGACTGAAGTGTGGTACGTGTACTAAGAAGAGTTCGAGTGTTCGAGAAGGGTACGACGAGAAAGGAAGGAAGAGAACGTGTGTTATTTCATGGCCAGGTGTGGCGTTAGCAACTTGGTAGAGGAACTTTATCGTTATCCGTCTTGAGAAGGAACATTCGGGACAAATGTTTCTAAGGAGGGGAGAATGGTATACCCCGTATTTTCAGAGTATGTACGTGAGGGCGTACGTATAATAATTTAAGCCTTAAGGATTGGCAAGGATCGAAATTTGGGCACAAGTACCAAAAGAATCGTTTTTCGACGAAACGTTTTACTAAACTTCGCGAAGGAAAATTCGCTATGTCATTTATAATTTTTGCGGATTTTTCCGAGAGACGAACATTTTGGACCAACGGGAGGTGACATGTGTCACCCTCACATCGGGCATGAATTGGGGCGCAATGGGACGATTTGGAGCTTCAGGTTAGGTAGGATATTTGTGCAAGTTGGTGTGGTAGATGGATAAGGTACACATGGTTTAATCCTAGCCCTACACTTGCCTAACACTTGGATTGATCTTCGCCATTGTTGGCCATTGCTTGACCTATAAATACCCTCTAACTTGAAGACTTTCTTCATCCAAAATCATTTCAAGTCTTGAAATCCCTCCCCTTTGTGAGTCAGGTTCGTCCAAAGCCCCCTTCGGAAGCCTTGGCCGAGAATACACCCCCCCTAGCCTAGTTGGTTTCGTATAATACCCCCTTTGTGGTATAGAAATACTCTCCTAGTATTGTTATAATGCCAAAATACTTTAGCCCAAATACCTTGTAGTACTGTCCTAAGTTACCTCTATACGCAGAGTCTTAAAATACTATTATACTTCCTTTAGCCACTAAACGAAACCCTAAGGAAAACCTTCATAGTCGGTTGAAGTGTTAAGAAGAAGTTGAGAACTTCTAAGGGTTGTTTGGAGCGGGTTGAGCGACGGAGTAGAGCTTAACGCTGCTCGTGAGCGACATTAAACTTGGATAATTTTGGGCTCATCGAGGTAAATACTATCATTCTTCTATTGTAATTGGAAATTACATATCGTAGTAGTATTGAAATGAATATAAGATTCATAGAAGAGTATTGAACTGTAATAAGGATATTACGTAAAAGACTTGAACCAAATCACATCGTAAGAATATATAAGTAGAAAATTAAATCAGACTTACATAGGACCAGATTTACTGACCGATAACCTTTATCGTGAATGTTCATGCGAGTAGCATATACTACTGGAAGGTGGACAAGGCTAGCCGTTATAGCCGTGGAGCGTTTTGCTTATAGTCGATAATCGTCGCGAGGTATGTGATTCTTCCTATACTCTTGAGCATGATATTTTAAAGATATATATATATATATATATAGTACGGTAGACGTACGTGTGCTAATTGAACGTAGTTGTACGGTAATGTCTTTTGACTTAAGCCTGAATAAAAAATATATATATATAGTACGGTAGACGTTCGTGCTAATCGAACGTAGTTGTACTGCAATGTCTTTTGACTTAAGCCCTAATAATAAGAATCTTGAAGTATTTCAAAAGAATTAAGGAACCTTTTGAAAGAAGAGTAATACTTGGTTTTGAAAACATAAGAGTTATACTAGCTTTATGGGAAGTTAGGTATAACGTCTTAAGAGAATGGTTTACTGATTTTTAGAAGTTAAGAGACTTAATCTTAAAAGATAAGAGACTTGACTTAAATAAATTTATATGAAATTTGTGTGAAACCTCATTCGTGAGTAATGAGTACTTGGTTTTTAAAAGGAATAATGTTTTAACTGATTTCGGAAATCAGAATGAGTATCGACAAACCACTGCAGCGTTAATAAAGGAAAATGTATTGAATAATGAAGTATTATTAAAATCAGTAGAAACCTCCATCTGCATAGAAGCTAAGATGAGACAAAATGATATTACATTTTCTAGATCGTGGCTGCTTTAATAAGATGGTTATAAACAAGAATAAATTGCTCACACATATGTCATATGTTACTCAATTGTTTTAAAAGAGATTAAGACATTGAACTATGAAACTTTTCTAAAATAAAGAGACTTGAGTAATTGAAATTAGGCAACCGAACTTTAGGAAAAGAATGTTGTTGAAAAGGAAAGTGTTTTGGTTTACCTAAAACGCGAGTCACTCTATTTTAATACTACGTATCGTGACTTTATAAAAGGAATGGATCTCTTTAAAAGGAATTTAACGACGTAGTACTTTAGTGGTTAAAACCCGACTTGATATAAAATGAAAGCACCTCGAAGTCAGGTATAACTTGCCTATGCTTGTTGTCAGGTAACTTGCCTATGCTTGTTGTCGTGTAACTTGTCTATGCTTGTTGTGATAGCCTTGTTGTGCAAGAATTGTGTTTATACTACCGCCTCTCGATGGAGGTCGCTGACTTGTTGAGAACTTACTGACGATCGGCGCGACTAAGATTCCACCGTATGCTTCCATTATTATTGTTATACGGGCATGTCTACACCGATGATGGATTCTGTGGACACGTGACCATTATGGTTATTTATGGCGAAGATCGTGACTTACGGCCAGGATCGCGCGCGTACTGCTTACTTGCCCCCGCCCACGCGGACGCAGTGGATCCGTATAGGTTATCGCACTTGCCACGTCGCCTTCGCGCGGCAAGTATCATGACTTACGGTTGTGATCCGTGCTTAGCCGATTCACTTGCCCCGCCGCCACGTGGCGCATGCGGCGAGCCGGCTGCTGCACTTGCCACGTGTCGCCTTCGCGAGTCGGTGTTTGACGAGCTGCGTGACTTACGGTTGTGATCCGCGCGTAGCCGATTCACTTGCCCCGCCGCCACGTGGCGCAGGAGGAGCCGCGAGGCTATCACACTTGCCACGTGTCGCCTTCATGATACGATTGTACAAAGATATTGGTACACGGTCGGATCCGTAGTTATACTTGCCTCAGACGGTTTTTATGACACAGTGGGACTGGTGTTCATGATACTCCTCGTGTTGTTATATCATAGATCGCCGGCTGAGGAAGGAATTCCACCGCACGAGTGATGATTTGGAGGGCGCGAGTCCTCGACTTGATATAATCGTTATATGTGGTAATCGTAGTTTGGTTATCATACATGTCTCATGCTTTATATAGACTATTATGATTTCATTTACGTGATTTACGCCACATACTGCAATTGTCAGATCGACTTCCTTCTGGCCGAGCGCTCATGCCGCAGTGAGGTACATCACCGTCGATCCTCGCTTAGGATCACATTTCAGTGTTGGGAAGCTCCGCTCTTCGAGGCTTATCTTCGCATGCTACTCCCGAGTCCAGGTTCTGTACATTCGTGGTACGGCGGCCCCGTCCCGCCATAGTTGTTGTAAAAATCTTAGAGGTCCAGAGCATCGCTGTGGGCGTGGTTGTAAGGATTGTAATCGCTCAAAGGTCGATATATATATAATGCCAAAGGCAACCGCTTGGTTGGCCTATTTTCTTTCATCTTGATCTATATCTATTTATATGTTTAAGTTTTCATTTCCACGTTTTTTCTCGATGTTGTATCACTAGGGTGCCCGGTAGGCACTACCACTGCCCGGTTCGGTCGTGACATAAGTAATTGCAGAAAATAAACTAATTATGATAATACTTTGGTTTAAATCAGTTATGAAGAAATTAGGGCTTCCAATATCCTCACTATCCACTCTATTCAATCTTTAACGCGACTAGAATGATTCTTTTATTCGTTAAGATAGCGTTAACTAGACTGTCTTATATTCCTTAAGACATATAATCACTCAACCCCAGTGCAGAACTCTTCTATATTTCTATGATAGGATTTACCACATAGGAGGATTAAGAACAATAATCTATAATGCTACACAAGTATCGGGGTATTTTCGTCCGTGATTTTAACCTAGGTCTAGTCAATTACAGCATATCTAAATCTCTCATTTAGGGTTTTGATTCGAAATCATATAGGTTATGATAACTAGTGAACAATTAATTATCAAACATTCATACCAAATATTGACTAAATCTTAATCAAGCTTAAGAAAAATTAAACTAATCGCATTAATTCATGAATAACAGTTTCAAGCGATTTATAAGGAAAGTCCTAATAAAGTGTTTAGCTCCTAGTCATAGTCACGCTAAGAACTAATACAAACCAACATAAACTGAAATAAAAACAAAGAAAAGAAAAGAAACTTGAATCAAAGTTGTCTCCAATCTTGTGTCAGAGCCTCATTTTCCTCTCCAAAGTATGATGTGAGATGTAATATCTCATATGAATAATGAGGTTAGGTTTTAGGGATTTATAGTCGAAAGAGTTACCCTTTCGACTCGAACGTGAAAAACCCGCCTCGGCACCGCGGTCCAGCAGAATGGCACCGGTGCGGTAAAATCCCGCGCTTCAAGAATTATGGCACCGCTGCTCGCTCGCACCGCAGTGCTAATTGCCTTGTAGACCCAAATTCTGCATGTGCTATTTCGCTCAGATTGGCCCGATTTCTTCTATACTTCCCGACTTCTTAGGATTCATTTCTTGGCCATTTAAGTATGCAATTTTACCTAAATCAAGATCATTTCATCTCCTTTTTTTATTTTCTCAATTTTTGACCTTTGTGACTAAAAATAAATAAAAACGACCATAATACTATACTAAACACAAACGAAATGAGTAAAATACTAACTAAAAATGACTCAAAAAGTGTATATAAAATATGCCTAACACACATCCGACATATGGGTTTTCAGAGGAAGCATCAACTCGTGAGACCCTTTGTGTTTGCAAGTTGAACTTTTACCGAACTATCGTGGATCGTACCTCTTGTTAAGGCTATCTTGAGCTTCTTCACAGGTTCGCTTCTTCAACGCATCCAACTCAATCCCCATAGTCCGACTCGCTTCCTTCGCACTGCCTCCTATGAACCACAAAGTGGCAAAATGATCCTATTAGTCGCCCATCGCTTCGCAGCCTCCAAAGTTTTGTATGGAACTTGGCCGCTTCTTTGCTATGAATCCACCCGCCTCGCTCGCCAACCCGCCTCTAGTTTCTCTAAGATTGGAAGACGCTTCGTATCTTCTCGGTACTCTAACATTTTCTCCTCTCATCGCCAGCTTACATCGAGTCCTCTATGGTCAAAAGGCTATCCCGAGAGGAGTGAAGAGCCCAGGTTATAATCTAGAACAAAAACAAAAGTAAATACAAAGAAAGGAAGAAGTACTTGTGTGCTTGAACGGCCGCATGAGCATCGATGTTGAGTAGGAAATCCACTGAGATGCCCTTCATTTTCCCCTTATCTTTCACATCAAGCTAGTGACCTAAGATAGTTAGCAACCTCTACCACCGAGAAAGGAGGTGACATTCTTGTGACTGCAGGAGTAACATGTCGGTGATCTAAATGATTATGTATTAGCCATAAACGTATCTACCATACCCAATCTACGAGAGCTTTGATGACCCTCAAGTTAGACACCAGTGCTTGGATCCCGAGAACTCTCGAGTCAGTCCCAATGCTCGAATCTGTATAACCTGCTACAATGTATCACCCATGTTTTTGGGAACATCCGCCAATGTCCAGGTTGATGATCCCCTAGTAAGGACATGATCCTTGGCCCTCCAATTGTTTTTATATCTCCTTCCACATGCGAAAGGACGAAGATGAAGAGTCTAGGAGTTTTTAGATACATCATGCTAGGCCCGTCAACCAATCCAATCTCCACATTCTGTTTGAAAAAGAAGAAGAGACAAAAATCAGTAATCTTACTCAAAAATAAAAAAATCAGTAATCTTACTAAAAAATTAAAAAAATCAGAGCACAAGAAGGTTGTACGAACAAGTAACTTACGATGGAAATTCCATTGTTCTAGGATGGCAGCCTCTGACGGCTTGACCAAATCTATGGTAGAAACAATTATGTATCTCTACATCCATCCTCAGTCTAAATCATCATCAGTGCTCGTGATCAAATAATTCTGACCACGACGAGTTAGTTGGATAACCCATGTTTTGAAAATCTTGATGGAATATAGACGAATTAAATGGGAAAGGGTGAAGTCCTTCCCCCACTTGTGAAGAAAGGTATCGAAGACATGTCTTCGTTCTCTATATTACTGGTCCAACCTAAGCCAGACATACATTTTACTTTTTACAAAACTCTGAAATCACTGAGTCAATTGATTCACTCACCCTCAACAAAAAAAAGGGTAAGTGTAAACAAAGGAGTACCGCCGGTGAGGTAATGTTTTCCCTTCCTTGGGACAATCACCTCAATATTTGTCCAAACGCCCTCATTCACTTGATTCTCGTTGTGATTACGTATGGAAGATTTGTACATGATGCCCACCGCCCCATTCGCTTGGGGTCGAGAAGTGTCACACTGTAAGGTGTTTTTTGCCGGCTTAATCTTTAAGAATGAATAAATTGGGGTGTTGAGCTACATAAATAAGAGGACTTTGAAGTTTTGCTAGACAACATTTGTCAAATTTCGATCGAACTCATGAATAGAGATATCGAATTGCTATGTGTTTTTTGTGCCCGATGGCGCGCCACCGCAAATGTAAGAGTCGAATACATGGTTGATGATTTACGAGAAAATTTTAAAAGCAATGGGTTTTCTAAACAAAAGTTAAGGCACGGATATTGCTAGTTTGAAAGAAAGTGAATGAAAGCTCAATTATGTTATTCTATATATGGACATTGAGGAAAATGGTAAAATTTTGCCTAAAAGAAAGGGAATGGTGCCATCATTACAAGTCTGATAATCAAGAGGAAAACTTGTCAAGACATGACACGCGTAGCGCATTTCACAGGTTATCGTGAGCATTTAATGCAAGGAGTCAGCGTGTTGAGAATATTAACCAATTGAACTGACGCGTTAAGTTCGAGGGATGATTAGACATGATAAGGATTGACCAAAGAGACTCTTCCACTTCTCAGGCTCATGAAACGAAGGTCCCGAAAGTGGAGGACTATAATTTATTGGGCTAAAAGCGCATCCGTGGAATCAAAGATATTTGGAGGCTCGAATGACTCAGGAAAAGCTCACCAACTTATGTCACATCAATCGCTGTTGATCGAGTGTCGCGGCGCCGTGGGACACGATGACGCCGAGGATCACGCCATCATAACTTTTAGGGCTAAAGTAATCTAGTCTTGACTTATATGTGTAAAGCTTAGGCGAAGCAAATGCATCTTTTATCTTCGTGCTCACTTTGTTTCCAACACAATCTCTCTCAATGTAATATACTCTAAGAACCACTTGTCCATTATTATTTACTACTTGTCTTGAATTTTAGCTTAGTTACTTACTTTATTTATGTATCTCGCATATTTATCATTTGAAATCGGACTCATTAAGGAGTTTTTCGAATCGGATATAATTTACTTGTCTTTAAACCTTAAAATATAAATATGTAACTGAATTTCTGGTTTGAACCGATTTCACTAGAAAGTAAAAGTAATTTGAGACGGAGGAAGTACCTTCAAGTAAATATGTTTCATTAATCGATCTACGAACATCTACAAGTTGTTTTAAGATAATAAAGTACTGTATATTAATTAAGCTTACTCCAAAATTGCTCAATTATTTCTATATATGCAATGGATACCACTTCTAAACCAAAATAAGTGGCATTTACTTATTGCTCCTTGGAATCTTTATTCATTCTTTAAACATCTCTCTCTGCTCCTTAGTGGCATCGAAGTACTTTAAAGGGCATGTAGTGATATTTCTTTATTGAACAGTTTAGCCAACAGTTATGGCAATAGTCTAAAGATTTGTTAGGCCTCATGATGAAATTTGAGCTGATTGAACTCTAGAACCGAAAACAATATGTATCTCCCTGCTCCCACAAACCTATAGGTCCTAGTCATGTCTCATTCCTTGTCTATGCAAATAAATAAATTATAATATCATCTCAATTGATCTTTTCAAAATATTTGATACATTCATCAACAATACTTTTTTATTAACTAATAATAACAATATACTCAATGTATTTCACAAATAAAGTCTGGAAAAGATAGATTGTACGCAGACCTTACCCTACCTCATTGAGAGAGGTTGTTTCGAAAAGACCATCGGCTCGAGTAACACACAACAAGACAATATTAAAAAGACAATAAAGAAGTAAAAGACATAGCAAAAAAATAAAGCAAACGTAAAATAGCATTCCGAGTAAAATAACGTGATAACCAAAGCAGAAAGAAACAACATGTAATATGAGAAATCTAGAGACAAGAAAATACGAAAATAATACTAATACTAGCTACCTACCAAGCCTATTCCCCTAACAATACTATTCCATAATTTAAAAGACTTTCAATTAACCATTCAGACTTAAAATTTTGAATGATATTTTCTCTATCAAACTAATATTTCAACTACTGTAGTTCTTAAAAGATACATTACTTTTATAGCTAAAAACTCTCATAGCACATTTAATACTATAAGTTCCAAAATATGTCTTTTTCTTCTAAATTACATTCTTTATTTTTAAGGATCTAAGCAAACGCTATTGAATTCTCGTGAACCCGTATACTGAAGATGATATTGATATGTCGGGATGGCTCGGAGTTGCACGCCCGCAACATAATTGTTATACCCCGTATTTCCAGAGTATGTACGTAAGGGCGTACGTATAAAAGTTTAGCCTTAGTTAGACACCTTGGACGAAATATTTGTGCACAACTCACTAAAAGAATCGTTTTCCGACGAAACGTTTTACAAAACTTGCGACGGGAAAATTACGGCTATATCATTTCTAATTTTTGCGTATTTTTCCGAGAGACGAAATATTTTGGACCAACGGGAGGGTGACACTTGTCACCCTCAAGTGGACGGCAACTTGGGCATTGTTGGCACGTTTTTTGTGCCTTTGCACAAAGTCAAGGAGTGGGTAGGATATTTGTGTAGTAGATGGATAAGGACACTTGCCTAAATCCTCACCCTACACTTGCCTTGCACTTGGCATCATCTTGGCCATTGGTTGGCCATTGGTTGGCCTATAAATACTCCCCTAACTTGAAGGTTTTCTTCATCCACAAATCATTCTCCAAGTCTTGAAAATCCTCCCCCCTCTCTTTGTAGTATTCTCGTCCAAGAGCCCTCCCCCTCCCCCTTGAGAAGGCCCTTGGCCGAATACCCTGTTATACTCCGTGGTTCGGCCTCGACCGCGTCAGAGTTCAGCGCGCGCGCGAGGCGCGCGCGCGCGCGTGATTGGTAGGCCGCGCGCCGGAAGTCGTGATCGCGCGCCGAAAGTATCGAGGGGTCGCTGAGTTTCAGGCCGCGCGCCGGAAGCGTGGCCGCGCGCGGAAGATCCGAGGGTCCGCAGAGTTGCGGCCACGGCGCCGGAAGCGTGCCGCGCGCCGAGGCGGAAATCAAAGTGACAAACTTAGAAAAAGTCGATTTATCTTTTGAAAGGGCCGAGTGGGACAAGTGTCCCCCATCTGATGTTTACATGCAATATATTGACCCAGTCTTAAAGACTGGTCATTTGTCATCTCTCTTTGAAAAACCTCCTCCTTCTCTCTAAATATTTCAAGCTCCTCCTTCTCTCTAAAAATCCAAGAGGATTCTAGCCTTAAGAAAATCAAAAATTAAAAAGATAAGGAAGCTTGTGGCTAGCTTGTGAAGGTGGTGGTGGTGGTATTCTTGGTAGAAAGGCTAGCAAATTGTTGGATAAAATTTGGCTAAAGCTCTAAGGTAATGATTCTTCCTCTATTATTAGTTTATAGAGTCGCATGTTAAGAAGAAAATACTTATGGTGGTAAATAATGCTCTTAGAGTCATTGCATGCTAGAAATGTGGGTGGATATGAAGGATTTGGCTAAAGAAATATTATGAGCATGTTGTAGCCTAAAACCACTTTAGAATTGTTAAGTGTACTATTAACTAATGGGCAGAATTTTACACACCCAAGATTGTGCGTAAACCCCTTTGTGTTGGTTTGGTTGTTGGGCCTTAATGAGGCGCTTGAATGTTGAAAATCGCCTTTGAAAAGGTGGCAAAGTGAGTAGAAACAAAGGAAATGCTGCCCAATTTTCCTTAGGAATTGGTAACTTGAATTTGGAATTTCTACATTGAATTAGAGGTTAATCAACGCACTATGGTTATTATAGGTTGACATATTACTCGGTAGTTGGACTTAGCAAGTGGATTGACCAAGAGGTATGTAGAGTTTTCCTATCTCTCGAGCATGAATAGTCAGATCTATGTAGTACGGTATACGCACAAGAGTTGATAACCTACACTCGTTTTAAAGTATATGATACTTGTTTCATTTCAAAAGTATAAGTCCCTTGATTTAGGGAAAATGTATTTGACAAAGGAATAACGCTAATATAATGACTTTATGGGAAGTTGGCTATATTAGTTTTTGAAAGGTTCATTAAAGAATGGTTTACCCTATTTAAAACAAGTACTGTAAAGGATTGAAACTATGGAAGGTGGATTGATTTTAGTATCGTTGCCTAAGGTTTTAAAGGGAATGAAGTCACTTGATTTAGAAGCCTCTTATATTTTCTAAAAGGAAATGTGACTTGTTTTGAAAAGAAATTGTAACTTGATACTATGGTGATTAGTATCTTGGAATCTTTGTATAAAAAGAGTTTTCTTAAAAGTTAAGATACGGTACTTGGGTTGAATTCTGATTTTCTATTAAAAGACATGTTAGTGCCTTAGGATACTAAAATGAGAGGATATAATAATAATGTTAATAAGAAGTTAGGGATTTCTTAACTTGCTTATGTTACGATAGGCCGTAGTGCTTATGTTGTGATATGATAGTGGTAGTGCTTATGTATGGTATGACAGGTCAGAGCGCTTATGTTGTGTATGATAGCCTGGACGAGCTATGTTATATATTTGTATTATTACGGTAAACCCCGGTTATTATCTATGCCATGGATTTGCTACCCATGACGCGAAAGCGCGGCGCTTGCACTCACGCGGATCTCGACCACGTGATCCACGCGGTGAAATAGTCCCACGCGAGTACGCGATGGTACTCACGCGGTCCACAGATCCATGCGGGTGAAATAGTCACACGCGGGTGAAATAGTCCCACGACGAGCGGATGACTCACGCGGGTCCACAGGACTCACGCGTGAAATAGTCCCGCGAGTAGGATTGCTTAATGATACTACGCGAGATACCTGCTTTGATCGCGAGCCTCATATTTTTTTATGTTATAAGTTTTACACTTGTTACTCTCATTGTTAGTAAGGCACAGTGCAAGGAAACTGATTTTTATCTATGACTCCAACTTACTTTTGACTTATGATATTACTACAGTATTTTTCAGTTTTACATACTTGGTACGATGCAGATCGACCCTCTTCCTGAGCTGCGCTCATGCCGCAGGTGAAAGTGTGGTAGATCCTCATTCCTAGGATCTTTTGCTCAGTGTCGTGAGCTCCATTTCTTCTAAGCTCGACTTTTGGTATGGTACTCCCTGTGTGGTTGATATTTTGTACATTCAGGGGCATGACGGGGCCCTGTCCCGTCATAGTATTACTCATTCTTAGAGGCCTGTAGTCTTGTCATAACTTGGGTTGTTAAAGGATATAGCTGTTCGGTTGTATGTACTTTTGGGGTAGCCATTTTGGGCTAGACTATTTATACCATTATGGTTGTTTTATTTTGAGTTTATATTCCGCTGGTTTTCTCTGATGTTGTGTCACAAGGGTGCCCGGGTTAAGGCACCGGTCACGGGCCCGGGGTCGGGTCGTGACATACCCCCCCCCCTTGTAGAAGTTGCTTTCTAGTATAGTTACTATACCAAAATACCCTATCCCAAATCCCTTATAGTATTTAAGTAGAAGTTGTTGGAAACTTCTAAGGGTTCTTGGAGCTATCGGAGCGTACAAATTAGGAGCTAGACCTTGCTAAGGATCGACATTTAACTTGGATAATTTTTGGGCTTATCGAGGTAAATACTCTTGTCCTTCTATTGTAATTGGATATTACATATAAGAATAGCTAAGACTTGAGTATAAGATACTTAGAAGGATATTACACAATAGAATTGAACTGTTATCACAATAGAAGGGTATAAAAGAAGAATAATTGAATCAGATTTACTTAAGACTGCTTTCACAAAGAGACTTGTGTAGCTTGACGTAGGGAAGTGCTGCCCAATTTTCCGTAGAATGAGAACCCTCTGCTTAGAATCACAGAATAGTCTAGACGCTGATAGACGATTTGACTATTATAGGTCGATTCTTCATACGACATATTCGACTTGGCGGTGGATTTCACGGAAGGTATGTGATTCTTCCTATACTCCTGAGCATGATATTTTAAAATATATATATATAGTACGGTAGACGTACGTGTGTTAACTGAACGTAGTTATACGGCAATGTCTTTTGACTTAAGCCTGAATAATAAGAACCTTGAAGTATTTCAAAGGAATTATGAATCATTTTTAAAAGAAGAGTAATACTGGATTTTTAAACAGAAAGCTTAAGAGTTATACTAGCTTTATGGGAAGTTAGGTATAACGACTTAAGAAAGATAAAAGGAACGGTTTTACTTGTTTGTTTATGAAAATCTTGTATTGACTTCTGCAAAGTATAGTAAGATGGTTTGATAAGTAAACATGTTATGATACTACGTGTGTTAGTGTCTTGTGATGTTATTCTTGTTGTGCTTACGTTGTTAAACGTTAAGACCGCTTGTATCGTTATTATATCACATACCCTCGACTTGTTATACCGAGGGCTCGACACCTCGATGCGTCTATACGGCCTACGCGGTCTGCGTGACTATGCGAGTCAGCGGAGTTCCGTGATTGATCATTCCGGTATTTTAGCCCGACGCGGGGATGCCCTATGCGGTCGTGTGACTACGCGGTCTATCGAGGCTATGCGGATCGCGGAGTCCGGCGAGGTACCGGGTTAGCTACCGATGCGAGGAATACCTCACGCGGTCATGTGTGACTACGCGATCGCGGAGTCCGTGATTAGGCACGCATAATGATACTATGGGCGATTGGCCTTGCTTCGATCATTCGCGGCCTAGAGAAGACCTGTTACAGTTTACCTATTGTTGCTCTTGTTTGAGATATGGCACTATGTGCAATTGAACTGATTGTATTTGCAAATGGCTTTAAAATACTTTGATTTCATTTAAGTATTTTACAGTTTCACATACTTGGTACCTGTTGTACTGACCTCCTTCGGGGGGCTGCGTTCATGCCGCAGGTAAGGGCAAGCAGGTGCTAGATCCGCATCCTTAGGATCTCTACTTTGGTGTCAGGAGCTCCATCTTCTCCGGAGGCTCTACTTTTGGGTATGATCTCCCTGTTGTAGTTAGTTTTGTACAGTCAGGGTATGGCGGGGCCCTGTCCCGCCATAGTTGTTTACATTCCTAGAGGTCTGTAGTCCTATTGTAAAGTTGGGATGTAACTGCAAAACTTGATGTTTATATATATATATGCCGAAAGGCGACATTTTCTCACATAAAACTGTGTCTCATTTTACAACTGTTTCATGTCTTGTTTTTATATTCCGCTGATTACTCTGATGTATGACTACTTGGGTGCCCGGGTAAGGCATCAACACGCCCTGAACGTCGTGACAAAAGTGGTATCGAGCGCTTAATCCTCTGGAAAGTGTCTACAGATCGTATCTAGTAGTCTTGATTATCGCTGTTGTGCACCACACCAATAATCGTGAGGCTATAGGATATTTAGGATTGGTTTCCATTCTTCTCACTCTAAGATCGTGCCTTAGAGCGTGTTATAAGTCGGACCCTCTAACGTATTCCTTTCTCAGAACATTTATGCCTCCACGTAAGGCAACCCGCCTGTGGCGGAAAGGCAATGAGGAGTCGCTAGTCGGACACCGAGTCACGAGGGCTCGTGCCCGCCTATACCCAAGACGGCGAGTTCCATGACGCCACGCCCCAAAGAGACCACAGACCCGCACCTCCCGCCCCACACCGGGCGAGGAGTTAGGGTACAAGGAGATGGCCCACTATTGGCCAGATCGTGGCCGACATGAGGACAGCCGATACAAGTAGCTCAGCCCAAATTCCCGAGTACCCGTGGTTCACCCGAGGCGAATAGTTTGAGGCTACGGGATTTCTGAGTCAGTAACCGCCGAGTTTTACTGTCGAGGCCGAGGATGATCCGAAGGAGTTCATCCGTTAGTTACAGAGGATTATGAGAGTGATCGTACGCCGGAGACCGAGTCCGTGATCTTGGTTCAGACGCACGCGTGATACCGCAATGATTGGTTTGATTCGCGAGCTCTCCCGGGAGAGCACGCGCCCCGCCTACTGGGATGAGTTCTCGAGGCTTTCTCACTCACTCTTGCCTCCACGATGAGGAGGGCACGGGCCGACAAATTTTTGTTATCGAGATGCAGGACGCACAGGGTGAGTACAATGTCGAAGTTCGATTATTCGCTCGATATGTCCTCGCATCGTAGCGGATATGGAGGATAGTGCATCGCCACGCCACCGCTAGATGATTATATGGCCGAGTCTTGTGCGGGTGTGGCTCTTCAGCCAGACATGGACATTACCCGCATGCAGGCTCATGCACTTGGATGCGAGGAGCGTAGAGACCGACGGGTCGACAGATATCGCCAAGAAGCAGGTTACGCCAAGACGGCCGGTTCTTTTGGTAGTTCTCGGGGTGGACGGCCTCAGCAGACGTCTAGATTTGCACCACAGCCAGCTCAGAGCACTCCTACATCATTTTCGGTACATCCAGAGCATTCGGGGCGTGTCGGGCCCCGTGACTTCGACTTCGTGGTAGCGCGGTGCTAACCGATCGAGGTCCGCCAAATGTGTCCGCTGTGGTAGATTCCATTCAGGGAGTTGTAGTACTACTTCGGGAGCTTGCTACACTTGTGGCCAGCAGGGTCATTATGCGAGAGTCTGTCCGACTGCAGGCGCCGCAGGTAGGGTCACCTTCGTGGTCTGCTGTCGGTCTTCATCCCTTCGCTTACTCGCCCGAGGTGGTACTCATGGACCAGCAGGTCGCGCAGGTCGTGGCGCGGTCCCACTCTAGCGGTCCTCGTAATCGCATTTATGCCTTGTCCACCGGCAGACCAGGAGGCGTCGCCGACGCCGCCGGCGTACTCTATCGGGCCGTTATGACGTTTACGCCTTGATATATCCGGGTTCTACTCTGTCCTATATATCTCTCCTTATTGCTAGTAGGATAGGGATAGAGCCTGAGTCCATAGACCCTTTCGAGGTAGCTACGCCAGTGGGTGATTCGGTGGTAGCTCGGCGGGTATATAGGGCTTGTCCAGTGACCATATACAAATGCCGACCTGGCCGACTTGATAGAGTCGACATGACTGATTTCGATGTGATCATGGGCATGGATTGGTTAGCTTCTTGCTATGCCAATGTAGACTGCAGGGAGAGAGTGGTACGGTTCCAGTTTCCTGAGGAGCCAGTTGTTGAGTGGGAGGGGAACACGGTATCACCGAGGGGTAGGTTTATTTCCTACCTCAAGGCTAGGAAGATGGTGCAGAAGGGGTATATCTACCATCTCATTCGGGTGTTTGATATCGAGGTCGCGGTACCAGATTTTCACCGCCCAGAGTCGAGTTCCCGTGACGCCTGCACGCACCTCCCGTATCCTCCCGAGAGGAGATAGAGTTTTGTATCGACATGCCGCGGACACTCGCCTATTTCCATTCCGCCATACATAATGGCACCCGCCGAGTTGAGAGAGTCAAGGACCACCGAGAGATTTGTCGGAGAAGCGGCTTCATCAGCCAAGTTTCTCCCCGGGAGCGCCAGATTGTTCGCGAAGAAGAAGGACGACGCGCGCATGTGTGTTGACATACGGCAATGAACAAGGTGACCATTAAGAATGTATACCCTTCCTGTGATTGATGATTTGTTCGACCAGGTGCAGTGCGAGATGTTTTCCAAGATTGATCCGCGATCGGGCTATCATCAGTGCGTGTTAGAGAGGCGGATGTCCCTAGATCGCATTCCGACCCTGCACGCATTATGAGTTCGTGGTCATGTCTTTGGTTGACCAATGCTCCGCGTATTCATGGATTTGATGAACCGAGTGTTCAAACCATTTTTGGACACGCTTGTGATAGTGTTCATCGATGATATTTTGGTTTATTCCGCCAGAGCGTGAGCACGCGAGCATTTGGCGATCGGCCGAGAGTTCTCCAGACCAGCAGCTTATACGCCAAGTTTTCCAAATGTGAGTTTTGTTGGCTTCGTGGCTTTTCTTGGGCATATTGTCGGGGCCGATGGTATTCGTGTGGATACGCCCAAGATCGAGGCGCAATGAGTTGGCCTAGACCTACTACTCCGGCGAGGTTCGCAGCTCGGGCCTCGCAGTTATTATCGGCGTCAGAGAAGTTTGCTTCATCTCTCGCACCATTGACTAGGCCGACTCGTAAGGCTAAGTTTCTGGACCGATGCTTGTGAGCGTGGTTTCCGCCATCGAAAGAGAGATCGACGACCGCCTCGTTCTTACTCTTCCGCAGGTCCAGACGGTTATGTTGTGTATTGTGACGCGCCGACGCCGCCTGGCGGTGTTGACGCACTGGTAAGGTTATAGCGTATGCATCCCGACACCTTAAGAAACACGAGAGAACTACCCCACCCATGATTTGGAGTCGCGCGTGATTCACGCCAAGATCCTGAGGCACTATTTGTATGGGGTTCATGTGGATATTTATACGCACCACAAGAGCCTCCAAAGATATCTTCACCGAGGAGTCGAACTTACGACAGAGACGGTGGTTAGAGTTGCTTAAGGATTATGATGTAGATATCCTGTACCACCCGGGGAAGGCCAATGTTGTGGCGTATGCTCTTAGTCGTAGGTCGACGGGAGCCTATCGATGCGCAATGAGACGAGGGCATGGTTCGCGATTTGCATCGCCAGCGAGCCTCGTGTCCGCTTGATTGATTCCCGATAGCATGGGTTCGAGTTCGAGAGGTTGCCGAGTCTTCCATCGCCGAGGAGGTGAAGATGCAACAGCTTGAGGATCCGGTTTTGACGCTGCATCGCGATACGCTTCGCGGAGGAAGGGTCCTTGAGGTAGCACCACGGGGTGCTAAGGTTTGAGGGCGTTGTGTGTTCCGGATGTTTCGTGACTTCAGCAGAGTTCTAGGGAAGCACACAAGCTACTCTATCCATCCGGTCGACCAAGATGTACCACGACCTTAGATCTATGTATTGGTGGGATGACTCAAGAGGACGCTGCAGAGTTTGTAGCTCGCCCGCGTGTTATCGCAGCGAAGGTAGAGCACCGCAGGCCCGTGGTTTGTTGCGCACGATCGAGATCCCGACCGAAGTCGAGGTGATCAACATGGACTTCATCACAGGATTACCTCGCACTCGCAGGAGACATGATTCTATATGGGTTATCGCCGACAGTCGACGAAATCAGCCCACTTTCTTCCCGTCAGACGACCTTTTCTACCGAGGATTATGCCGCACTTTACATCCGAGATCGCCGATCGCATGAGTCCCTATTTCAACATATCGCATGCAGGAGCCCGCTTTACGCTAACTTCCTGAGGTCCTTCCGTATGGTTTAGGGACGCAGTGAGCTCGAGCATCGCATTCCATCCACGCACGATGGACAGCCGAGCGCACTATCCGCACTTCGAGGATATGTCACGAGCCCGTGTTATTGACTTCGGTAGCCGAGGATCATTTGCCTCTAGTTGAGTTTCATGATAATAATAGCTACCACTCCAAAGATTCGATGACGCCATGAGGCCTTGTATGGGAGGAAGTGCGATCGCCGATAGGCTGGTTTGACGGGCGAGGTGCGCTAGTGGGACCAGATTTGGTGCGCAGCAGCCGGATAAGGCGAAGCTTATCCAGAGCGGTTGCTCACGGCCGTAGTCGATAAGTCGATGCAGATCATCGCCGTCAGATCCGGAGTTCGAGGTTGATGATTGGGTTTTCTCAGGCGTCACCCATGGCGGTGTGATGAGATTCGGGAAGAAGGGAAACTCACCAAGGTACATCGGGCCAGACGATTGTCCGCAGGTAGGCAAGGTTGCCTATGAGTTGGATCTGCCGTCCGATCCGGAGGCGCATCCGTGTTTCATGTTTCTATGCCGGCGAGATGTATCGGATCCATCTAGAGTGCATCCGATTGACGATGTCCAGTGACCGAGGTTATCATACGGAGATTCCCATAGCGATAATCGATCGCCGTTAGGCGCTGCGACCAAGGACGTGGCTTCCGCCAAAGTCTTGTGGCGAACGAGCTCGGGAGGAGATGACGTGGGAAGCAGAGGAGGACATGAGGCAGAGGTATCCTCACTTATTCCCCACACCTCCAGGTAACTTACGTTCCTACTTGCTGGTTTTTAATTATCGTATTTGCCTAAGTGTTGTTTTGTGGTCGTATGTGGCATTTGCAAACTGTTTTAGTTATGAAGAACCTTATTGTTATCTGTCTTGGGAAGGAACATTCGGGACGAATGTTTCTAAGGAGGGGAGAATGTTATACCCCGTATTTCCAGAGTATGTACGTAAGGGCGTACGTATAAAAGTTTAGCCTTAGTTAGACACCTTGGACGAAATATTTGTGCACAACTCACTAAAAGAATCGTTTTCCGACGAAACGTTTTACAAAACTTCATGACGGAAAATTACGGCTATATCATTTCTAATTTTTGCGGATTTTTCCGAGAGACGAAATATTTTGGACCAACGGGAGGGTGACACTTGTCACCCTCAAGTGGACGGCAACTTGGGCATTGTTGGCACGTTTTTTGTGCCTTTGCACAAAGTCAAGGAGTGGGTAGGATATTTGTGTAGTAGATGGATAAGGACACTTGCCTAAATCCTCACCCTACACTTGTCTTGCACTTGGCATCATCTTGGCCATTGGTTGACCATTGGTTGGCCTATAAATACTCCCCTAACTTGAAGGTTTTCTTCATCCACAAATCATTCTCCAAGTCTTGAAAATTCTCCCCCCTCTCTTTGTAGTATTCTCTTCCAAGAGCCCTCCTCCCCTCGGTAGGCCCTCGCCGAATACCCCCTCAGAAGTTGCCTTCTAGTATAGTTACTATACCAAAATACCCTAGCCCAAATCCCTTATAGTATTTAAGTAGAAGTTGTTGGAAACTTCTAAGGGTTCTCGAGCTATCTGAGCGCATAAATTATGAGCTAGACTCGTCAGATCGACATTTAACTTGGATAATTTTTGGGCTTATCGAGGTAAATACTCTTGTCCTTCTATTGTAATTGGATATTACATATAAGAATAGCTAAGACTTGAGTATAAGATACTTGAAGGATATTACATAATAGAATTGAATATTATCACAATAGAAGGGTATAAAAGAAGAATAATTGAATCAGATTTACTTAGATCGTTTTCACATGAGACTTGTGTAGCTTGACGGGTAGGGAAGTGTCGCCCAATTTTCCGTAGAATAGAGAACCTCTGTTTAGAATCACGTAATAGTCTAGACGCTGATAGACGATTTGACTATTATAGTCGATTCTCTCGCGCGACATATTCGACTTGGCGGTGGATTTCACGGTAAGGTATGTGATTCTTCCTATACTCGAGCATGATATTTTAAAATATATATATATAGTACGGTAGACGACGTGTGTTAACCGAACGTAGTTATACGGAATGTCTTTTGACTTAAGCCCAATAATAAGAACCTTCAAGTATTTCAAAGGAATTATGAATCATTTTTAAAAGAAGAGTAATAATCGATTTTTAAATGTAAAGCTTAAGAGTTATACTAGCTTTACGGGAAGTTAGGTATAACGACTTAAGAAAGATAAAAGGAACGGTTTTACTTGTTTGTTTATGAAAATATTGTATTGACTTCCGCAGTATAGTAAGATGGTTTGATAAGTAAACATGTTATGATACTACGTGTGTTAGTGTCTTGTGATGTTATTCTTGTTGCTTACGTTGTTAAACGTTAAGACCGTTATCGTTATTATATCACATACCCTCGACTTGTTATACCGAGGGCTTGCCACCCTCGACGCGTCTATACGGCCATGCGGTCTGTGGTGACTACGCGGAGTCGCGGAGTTCCGTGATTGATCATTCCGTATTTTAGCCCGACGCGGATGCCTATGCGGTCCGCGTGACTACGCGGTCTATCGAGGCTATGCGGATCGCGAGTCCGCGAGGTACCGGTTAGCTACCCTCGATGCGAGGAATACCTCACGCGGTTCATGTGTGACTACGCGGATCGCGGAGTCCGTGATTAGGCACGCATAATGATACTATGGGCGATCGCCTTGCTTCGATCATTCGCGCCTGAAGACACTGCTACGCTTTACCTATTGTTGCTCTTGTTTGTGATATGGCACTATGTGCAATTGAACTGATTGTATTTGCAAATGACTTTAAAATACTTTGATTTCATTTAAGTACTTTACAGTTTCACATACTTGGTACCTGTTGTACTGACCTCCTTCGGCCGCTCATGCCGCAGGCGTGGCAGCAGTGCTAGATCCGCATCCTTAGGATCTCTACTTTGGTGTCAGGAGCTCCATCTTCTCCGGAGGCTCTACTTTTGGGTATGATCTCCTTGTTGTAGTTAGTTTTGTACAGTCAGGTTATGGCGGGGCCCTGTCCCGCCATAGTTGTTTACATTCCTAGAGGTTTGTAGTCCTATTGTAAAGTTGGGATGTAACTGCAAAACTTGATGTTTATATATATATATGCCGAAAGGCGACATTTTCTCACATAAAACTGTGTCTCATTTTACAACTGTTTCATGTCTTGTTTTTATATTCCGCTGATTACTCTGATGTATGACTACTTGGGTGCCCGGGTAAGGCACCAGTCACGGGCCCCGGAACGGGTCGTGACAATAATATCATTAAAGCCAAGAACTGTGCTCCTTAATCCGATGAGTTATTCCGGAGCGAAGGGATATATGAACTTCGCGAGTCCCTCATAGGTCACTTTCGTATGACATACCTCTGTAAAGTATATATACCGGTTGATGGAAAGGTACCTTGCATATGCATTACATACATATTATACATATATATGTCATATCATTGATTACTTGTTATTAGGCTTGTATCAAGGAATTGCTGATAATTTGACTAAGTTCTGGACATGGAGAGATCATACTTGTTGGTACTTGAAATATTTATGGACTCTTAACGAAATTAGGAATCATGTGCACTATGTGAATCTTATGTGATATGTCTTATCTGGAGCATTGGACTGCGTAGTATAGGATTTATCTTTGATTATGTACTTCTGTTGTTGTCGACCTATCATGTCTACGGGTATATGTTGTGTACTCATGCTACGCTTGCTGCATCTTTTCTTAATGGCGATACAGATCCGACTAACAGCTCGAGACCACACCGTTGGGTTCGGCGGGCTTCATACCATCGTGGTAAGGATGTGTTCTCCAAAGATGCCCGGACTACTTATCATATTCATCGCCTTTATATCTCGCCTAGAGACATATTTTCAAACTTCAAGATCAGATTCGCTTTGGCGTTGTTGCCGTTGATGTTCAGACTATTTTGTGGCATTAGAGATCTTATACTTATATATTAGATTATGTGGAGGTTATTTGACTGTATCAGACTTATTTTCTTTTCCGCATATTATTACCAGACATCTTGTAGTATTTTGTTCTTCCGCTTATTTGTATCTTATTATGTTGTTGGTTTTGAGAGTGGTGTTCCTACGTGGCGTTATATAGTGCCACCAAAATTCCTGAAAGAATCGTGTATTTTGGTGAGAGCTATGAATGCATGCATTTTCATATGGTAAAGATATTGTTACGCAGTAGGTGGCAATTTAAGCCCACATTTAGAGACTTTGCCCATTTAACCCATATTTTAGTGAATTGGATCACTCATATTTCTGATTGGTAAATATGTGCGTCAATTTTCTTTTTAATTCATAAAAATATGAGCAAATATGAGCAAAATTTGGGTGCCCATATACGTGATATACTAGACCCAATATCAACTCATTTTTCTCAAATTAGAAGAAAATGTAAATTTGAGGGCAAATATTTTTTGGATCGGCAAAAAGTACATCAATGAGCCCCTTAACCCCAACCCACTCTCCACCACCTACACTTACCCCACCCCTTCCCTATTACACATATAATATGAGTAATATGGGCTAACCCATAATCAATCAACCCGTTTATCACCCAACTCATATTTACCCACATAAAATATGGATAGGTTGAAACCCATTCCATTTTTATTCAAATCATTTTCAATCAAATCAAATCCAACCAAACCCACTCCTTAGTTAGGTGAATGGGTGATTAAATATCTAGCTGTGTTAACAGTCTCTTGCAGAAATGCGGTAAGACTGCATATAATAGATCCTTGTGGTATGACCTTTTCTCGAACCTCGCGCATAGCAAGAGCTTAGTGCACCGGATTACCCTTTTACTAAGTTTATATACCAAATCAATATAATTTAATTTACTATAGTTAAAGTGATTTAATAAAGTAAAAATATATAGCAATTATACATAGTTAAGAAATCGATCGGTATTTCAAAACGTGTCATGCATTCATTATGTCGATATAAATATCCGGTACCGATAATTCTTTTAGTGTTAAAGTGAATATGGGCATGAAAACAAAGTAGACAATCTATTCAAGAAACAAGACTAGCTAGTTACAAGAGGACACGTCACAAAGCTTGATAATATAACATGATATAGCTAGAAGTGACAACTTAATCCATGATTGAAACTTGAATCCCTCTTGGAAGACATGAACTTTTGAAACCACTCTCATGATATTTAGCTCCCACCACGTCAGTACATAGCTTGATGATCACATTCTCCTTCTCTTCCATCTTCTTGTCAATCATTTGCAAGGTCGTTTGAAAAATGTCTTTCAGCCATTCATCAAACAAGCTGTTGAGAAATGAACCACACCCCTCATATACCTTCTCCAACACCATTTCCTCCAAGTAAAAACTCTCTACTATTATAGTCCCACATACTTCCTCCAATGACCTTCTGAGTTTGAACATGAACACCTCTCTCATTTGCTTGTCTTGAGAGGAATCGCGCTTCAAAACAAGGCGGTTCTTGATCAGGTCGAAGAAACCAAGTGGTGCATGATGTTGATCATTGGTTGTATCGCGAGTCAAGTCACTTGAAATGGGGCTAAAGTCCTCGGTTTTGGCTTCGTTTTCATCATCCTCGTTCTCCTCCTCCCCATCGACTTCGTCTGCTTTGATGTTGAGGTCAAGGGTGTTTGAGCTCAATTGCCTTGTGAATTCCTTCTTCATCTTCCCATTTTGAGCAGCAATATTTGAGGAGACATCTTCCATCACATTTTTGTTTCTTGGACTCTTGGTCTTGTTAGGCAAACACAATTCCCACTCAGCTTTTCTCTTATGATCAATAGATACTAATCCAGGATTCAGAGTACTTGTTTGATCACTTACAACCAGTTTCATCTGGATTACAGACTCTGTGTAGTACTCTTCCATCATTGACATCACTAGTCATTGCTAAGATGAACAAATGGCTAGAGCTCCCATTTTCATAGGCATCCATAAGAAATTTCAACAACTCTGAATCAGCAAAATCAACATCTTCCACTAGGACAACAAGGTTTTCATTATTCCTTAAGGCCTTGTTGAGCAATTCAACATGACTGTTTTCCCTCTTTCTCATCATGTTAATGCACAAGAGCAAGTCATCAGAACCAAATGCTGATTTTGCTATCACTCTAGCCAATCGTCGTTTCCCAATCGAGTCATTCCCCTGAATCAACAACCAATTCTTCTGCTTCTTGAAATCCATCAATGCATCCACAATAGTATGCATGCTTTCCATTTGCCAAGGCAAGTTCTCTTGCAACATTTTGAGCATCTCTTCATCAACGTTCCCGATATCAGAAAGATGTGAATTCCCAAGAGCAAGTGTGATTTTCACTTCTTTCCCTTCCCTGATTTTAAGAGAATCCAGGTTTGGCTCAATTTTTGAGTTGCCATTGGTGAAACTGAACTCGATATGGCACGATTGTTGTCTTCTGAACCTTGGCACAGTGCTGGCTCCCTGGTTAGGCTTCAAAATTGGAGGATCACTAAATGAAATTGATTTGCAATCTGTTATTATGCTCTTCTTGTTAGGCCACCATGGGTACAATGAATTAAAAGAGTAATTATTCCCACTGTTATTGTTGTATTCATTGCACACAACTGAACTTATTTGTCTCTGATTATGATGAAGATTTTTGCACAACCTGCTCCACTTTCTTTTTAACTCAGCCACATCATCCTGAAAGCCCCCCATAAAAAGGGAAAAAGAAGTCCTATAAGGTATTGTTTTCAAAGAAACAAAAGCCAAAGAAAAACAACTAATACATTGTATGTCCCATTCTATATGATTATATTGCTCTCCCCTTTCCAATTTAAGTGTCTCTTGACACAAAGTTTAAAAAATAAAATGACATTTTTAAATTTTGTGATCTTAAATTAAAGATGTAAACTTGACTTGAGATTGAAAAACTTCATAAATATAAAAATAGACAATTTTTTTGGAACAGACCAAAAAGAAAAGTAAGACACTTAAATTGAGACGGAGAGAGTTAAACATGCTTCCCCTACACTACAATTTTCAAATATTTTAATTCTAAAATATTGTTATTATATACTCATAAAACTTGTGATTTAAAATACATTAGTAACATTTTTATTAGATTAATTAAAAAGGAAAATATATCACGTAAATTGAGACGCATGAAGTAGTTAATTTATATATACATAGATTTTATTTAAAATTAGTGAAACAATATTAGAGTGAATGTTATAAATTAGAAGCTTTGACCTTCACACTTCAAAATCCAGTCATTATTCTTTTGATATGACGGTAGTAGCATGGAATATATGTACTCCATATGATATTCAAAGTAAAGGGCAAATTGGAATATTTGTAGGCTTAATAGGTGATAATTGTAAGATGTGTACCTTATTAGTTGTATCAATGTCATGTGGTTTAAGCCAATCAGGCTTTACCGTGTCAGAGTCCTTAGTGTCCCATGTGGTAGAATACAATGTAGAAGTTTTGTGCTGGCCAAACTTCAACCTTGCTTCTGTTTCATAATTGGAGGTGCAATCTGCACAACAGGTGGTGAGTGCATCTTGTTCCTCCTTGCTAGGAATTGGCTTTTTCTCAAACATTTGTTCAGAGAAAGGTATCCTTGGTTCATGGACACTGCAAAAACAGGAGAATAGTTGTTTAGTATATCTACTTCCTTCGTGACATTATTTCTTTATTCATTCGTTAAAAGAAAATTACACTCTAGTTGTTCCAATTTACGTGAAGAAATTCGGAATACGACAGTTTAAACATAGATTCTTTAAAATTCTAAAAATAAAATGTATATACTTTAAAACTATACGAAAAATAGTACAAGCCAACATAGCTAATGATTCAAAATATTAAAAAAAAATTAAAAAAAATTATAATAAAAAAAGTTATTGGAATCCTCAAACAATAATATCTTCACATCAATTTGAAAATAATTTAGCTTGAACATTTCTATGGAGGGTGTAATTAACAAGTTTAGCACAGTTAAAATAATCTCCACTTAGTTGAAATGGAAACAAAAAGAAGGAATTAACACTGCATTAGTATTTGAATTAATAATACAGGACTGATCATAAAAATTAGTGTCACGTCTTTAATCTGCTTTCCCATATGAAAAAGAAGTCAAAAAGGGAACATAATTCCCTTGAAACCTGAAAAAGGCTACCACCAATACTACAAACATGCTTGGGACAAAAATCCACATACTGCAACATCACCTGCTAAACACTGAATAAAGGAGGTAATTATTTACTAGTACTATTATATTTCAAATTTCTTTCCTTACCTGCCTTTTTCACCTCACATGAGTTAAAACATTACAGCATATATATCCAACAAAAAAGCAGTAAATTCAAAAGATGTCCATTTTACATTTGTCTTCTTAACATTGCTTTTTTGGCAATATAGCATGCTCCTATGTCCTGCTAGCTTTATTCAGTGTTCAGACCATGAAAACTCGACAGAAACAAATAAGGTAACAAAATAGTGCATTATCAAATTTATGATTATCAAGAAACAAGACAAAACATTTAAAAAAGAAGTGATAGCTCACCTTGTACTATTGAGAGTTAACCCTAGACCACCAGATGGAAGAGAAATAGGTTGAAGAGACCATTGAATATCAAGAGGTGGTTGTTTCATTTGACACTTCATATAAGTTTGATAATTTGCTGTAGCCACCAACCAAACCTTTGCATTATAGGAAGAAACTAGCCTTCCTATCTCAGCTACAAGATGATCAACTGGACTATAATTAACAAAAGTGTTGGAATAATGACTGTCAACTGTCCATTTCAAGTCACCCGTGTAGATAATGACTCCTCCCCCCCTTACTGTAAGAGATTCCACTTTCTTTTTCAGGTCTGATATGTTCAGCTCCACTTCCTCTATTCTCATCAACATCAATGGTGCTGCTGAGAACTGAAATTTGATAAAGTGAACTCCTTTCAGTTCCTCAGGCACATCTCCTCTCTCCACTTTTCCCATCAGTTCTCCAACAACCCCTTCTGTTCCTGAATCACCAACTATCACACTGTTCCTCCTCTTGTTATTAGTGTTCCTCAACAACACATCTATCACCAACTTAACATCTGATGAAGATGTTTGTTGTGTATTGAAGTACTTGTGAGGGGAAAATAGAATAGGGTTTTGCTGGGAGTTCCAGAAACTACTAATAATAGAATTATTATTATTCTCAGTAGTAGTAGGAGGAGAGCTAGGTGTGGAGTAAATTCCACCACCAGAGCTATTATTGTAACACTGAAAGACTGAAGAAGCTGATTCCTCTATATTGTTTTTAATTGTAGTGCTAGAGAAACCAGCTTCTCTCATAACCCTACTAACACTAGGGTCATCTAAAATAGACAAAATAAGCTGTTCTAACTCAACCTTAATAGCTAAAAGAGGCTGCTGTTGCTGTTGCTCTATGCAGTCTCTTCTCTGATGCGCCTGCGCTCTTTTAAGCGCGGCAATTAAAGCATTAGACAAACAAGGCTGGCCATGTAGAAGTGGACCAGGACTTGTTGGAAGCCTATTAAGTGCCACATTAAAACATAACTCAAGAGCTCTACAATGAAGAGGATGATGATGTGAATAATTAGGTGGTTGAGATTTGAGACAAGCTCTTCTAAGAGGACTTACTCTTGAGCTTAACAAAATAGCTGCCACATGAAGAGGGGTAACCTGTGCATGGCCTCTTCTTCTGGCCAAGCTAAGAGAGTGCTTCAACACTGAAGCAGCCTCAGTTGTGAGTGTCTGTTGAACTGCACTACCTTCTCCTGTTCGCATAACTTAGACCCAACCCCACCCCCCCTACACCCCCCTCGTTAATGACACCGTAACCTATCTTGACTGAGAACTGAAAAACTCACTTTCTTTCTACACCCCCTCTCCCTCTACCACCCACCCCAGCTATTGAAAACTTGGTTTTGTTTCCTCTCTTACTAGCTCTTTGTTTCTTGTTACTTCTTCTTTCTCTTAAAGAAGAAGAAGTATATATGCTTGAACTACTTACTAGCTTTGTTGAGTTCTCTTTCTTTTTTGTTTCAAGGTGAAAAGAGATACAAGGCCACAAGGGTTTTAAATAAAGAAACCAAGACAGATCATATCTTCCCCCTTTAAAGTTTAAACTACTTACTACTTGTTCTATAGGTTTTAGCTTTTTCATTTCTTTTTATTTTATTATTCCTTTATCTAGAGACAATTTAGTTACTCCCTCTATTCCAATTTACTTATCACAATTCAGATTTTAAGAGTCAAATTTTAAGTGTAAATTTAGATATAAAATTTTAAAAAATACGGTAAGTTATAATAATTAATAATTTAAAATATTTAAAAGACAATAAAAAAATTACAGTCAAAGAAAAAATTGTCAGACTCTTAAAATCTGAAAAGTGTCCAATAAATTGGGTGTATTACTCCGTCCATTTCATATTATGTTGAAGCTTTTGATCGGATACAATTTAAAATTTGTGATATTAAATATACCATGATATATATATGAATATACAATCATGTTATTAAATATAGAATTAAAAATTAAATAATTTCTACGTAAAAAGTAAAAACTACTCATATGAGGTATTTAATTGGACATGCAATTCAATAAATATGAGAAGATTTTTAAAATATGTGGTCTAAAATACCTATTCAAACATTTCCGACCCGAAAAATCAAGGCTAGTCTTAAATGTTTGTATGATTATAAATTATTTCGTTAAAAGTAAAATAAAAATTTTAAAATTGAATTATTTTTAAATATATAAAATTGTCATTTGTTGTAAGACTCTAAAAAAAAGAGATATATAAAATGAGACGAAGGCAGTATAATTATTTTCTAAATTGGATGAGTGTCAAAGTAAATGGGAGTCGCTCATAGTTTTTCTCGCATTAGACCATTTTCCTTTTTTTAGTTCTACTTTTTCTTTCAACAGTTGTTATAGTTCTAAGTTTTATGACGAAATGGGGTGTACTGTTTCTAAAGATAATTAGCATATCATATTTTGCATGGGTATAGGGAACTGTGTCAAGTAATTCTATGCAGTAAGATACTTATGGTTATCAGAAAATTTGATACTCACAAGATGATCAAAAGCTGCAGAAAGAGAAAACTCTATATTTATGTGCATGCTTTTTCTTCTACCAAGAATGAGACTATAAATATTCAAGATTTAATTATACATAAGTTAATGGAAATGGTAACTTTAAAAAATGTCTTGAAGTAGGAAGGCAGAAATTCAAATAAAGTAGTAAAGGTAGGAAACAAAGAGGGAGAGGAGGCAAAGGCATAGTATGTGATGAACGATAAAGGTGAAAGTGATGATTTTTTGCCTTTATCATTTGTTTCCTTGCATATAAATTAATTTGATAAGGATTTAATAGTTTAAGCAGATTGGAAAAGAAAGAGAGATGTCACGCCAATCCTCGTAGAGAGACAGCGTTTTATTCCCCAAAAAGCAACCCTCTGTCTGCTATCCCACCTAAGCATTATTGCTCTCTTTTTCAGTCCCATTCTCTCTCTCTCTCTGCTTTGCATCACTGATCAGCCAAATCCTATTTTATCTTCAACAACCCACTTACAAACACCTTTTTTATTAATCATAATGATTTTGGATAGAAATCTGGTGGCCAGAATGAAGACATTTAAGTTATTTCACACGGCCTTTAATGTTTTTCACATTGAAGTTGGACGTTAATGAAGAGGGTTATAACTGCGTTTTAACTCCGTCTAATAAATAACTCCTTCGATCAATGTTTTGAAATATTAAAAGCCCTCCTTTCTCCAATGGTGTATTATATACACATTTTCTTTCTCCAAAAAATATACCTCTGTATTTTCTTATTTCTTTAAAAATACACCTCTGTATTTCTCCTACCGTATATTGTAGAATAAAATCCTACTAAATTATTGGACCCTATTTTATTTAGAACTCACTTGCCGCCATCTTTTCATTCTTCTTATGTACCTTCCATTATCTTCCGAAAAATGGTTAAGAAGTTTTATGTTGTATTTCGTGGTAGGGTACCAGGTATATACACGACATAGGAGCGAGTGTAAATCAATGGTTAAAGGGTTTAGTCGTAACCATTACAATTCGTACAAAACATATGAGGAAGACTGTCACGCCCCGAACCCCGAGCCCGTGACTGGTGCCCTACCTGGGCACCCTTCTACCTTAACAACTAAGCAAACTGCGGAATTTAAATAACACCTCATTTTTTTTAAAAACCAACGTACGTGCAAGGGCAAAGCCGACAAGGCTGCCATATAATATACATAATAAAAAGACACTACACTGTACATGAGTCCAATCCCACATATGAATACAGACCTCTAAGAGTTTTACTGAAATATGACGGGACAAGGCCCCGCCAGCATCCATAACCGCATAAAAGCCTGATCAAGGAACTATACCAAAAGATAAACTCGAAGCAGAGGAGCTATCCAAAGACTCGAGGGTCCTACACTGCAGATCACCAAATCACAGACCTAAACTCATGCAGATGAACGCACTTCAAGGAGGTCAAGACGAAGAATGTACCAAGTATGTGAAATGATAGGCATCAGAATGAAATCATAACTTTAAACAAAACAGAGACATGTATGATAGCCAACCTACAAGACACAATACATAAGCGATATATCAAGTCGTGGACGACGCCTCAAAGTCACTACTCAAATATAACTATGGGTCTCACGCCCATAATATGAATCATGCCTGTGGAATCCTTTCTCACCGTGATCCATGATATAATATAACACCAATAGGCATACTCAACACCAAGTCCCACTGTGTCCTAAAATCAGACGCCAAGTAGGAAAACGAACCACCGATCCACTGCATCATAAAATCGACGGGCAAGTACGAAGCTATCTACCGATCCACTGCGTCACTCAATCTCATGGAGGCGAATCCATGGAATAACAATATCCTCGCGTCGCACGCCTAATCCCACATCGTATAAGCATGACCACGGGTAATACAAACAACCGAATCTAACCCGCCTCCCGGTCACACGCCTAATCCCACATCGTATAAGCGTGTCCATGAGTATCCTCGCGTCGCACGCCTAATCCCACATCGATAAACATGACCACGGGTAATACAAACAAATCGGGAATCTAACCCGCCTCCGGTCACACGCCTAATCCCACATCGTATAAGCGTGCCCGCGAGTATCCTCGCGTCGCATGCCGAATCCCACATCGTATAAACATGACCACGGGTAATACAAACAACCGAATCTAACCCGCCTCGGTCACACGCCGAATTCCACATCGATAAGATGTCCGCGAGTATCCTCGCGGTCGCACGCCTAATCCCACATCGTATAAGCATGACCACGGGTAATACAAACAACCGGAATCTAACCCGCCTCCGGTCACACGCCCCGAATCCCACATCGTATAAGATGTCCATGAGTATCCTCGTGGTCGCATGCCCTAATCCCACATCGTATAAGCATGACTACGGGTAATACAAATAATGGAAGCATACCCGTGGAATCCCACATCACCGCTCAGACGTCCAAGTAAACTTACAACAAGACAAATGCCCTCCAACCGAGAGTCGCGCATGCATAAATATAATACTTGCACTCAAAGGCTATCACCAAAGACACATAGGCAAGTTCATAAAATCTTTAGACTTTCATTTTATAAACTCAAGGCACTTATAGAATACTCCTCAATTAAACAAGTCAAAGTACTTATCAAGGCACACATAGAATAATTCTCAATTAAACAAGCCAAAGTACTTATCAAGGCACACATAGAATAATTCTCAATTAAACAAGCCAAAGTACTACGTGACGCATTCTTTACAAAATACTCCTTTCTATGTAAAACCCCAAGATACTAACACCCGTAGTATCAAGGTGTGTCTATTTTTCAAAGTAAGTTACTACACTTTTAGAAAACTCATTTCAAAGCTTGAAATCAAGTAACTTCAAATTTTTACAATCTAGGCAACTTATGCCCATTAATCAAAATAGACAACTTTCTTAACCTTCCATAAAGTCGTTATAACCAACTTCCCATAAAGCCGTTATAACCCTTTATGGTTTTGGACATATTCATTCCTTTTATAACCAAGAGACTTATACTTTTAAAACCAAGTATCACATACTTACAAATCAAGTTCTTAACTTTCAAAATACTTCAAGTCTCTTAATAATTAGAAAACAAGTTTCTTCTCTTAAATCATGTCATTTCTCCTCTTTTAAAACAATTAAGTAAATCACTCCTTTGACTCCCCTAAAGTCATTATAACAACCCTTAGGTTTTGGAACTAAGGCACTAGCCAAAAGATTTGGAAACCCCTTCCTTTTCAAGACTCTATGTACTTTAAGAAAAATACTTTCACTCTTAAGAATCCAAACTCCACTAAGGCAATGGATTATACAACTTACAATTTAAACATCAAAGTACAATCAAGGAAGTACATAGAACAAATTCTATTTTAGGCAATCCAAATATAACCAAGGAATGGATCATTTAAGGAGTAGGACATACTTTCTTTATCTTAAGGAATCATGCTAGAAGAGGAGATAGTTCACATACCTTTTCGGCTAAATCCACAAGCTGCCGAATACGCCGCACGAGAAGTGTTGTCAACCTATAATGGTCACAACATGACTATCAACTTCTAGTCTCTAACGTAGAATAATACTAAGTATACGGTCTCTTATTCTACGAAAAATCGGGCAACACTTCCTTTGTTTCTACATACTTTGCCACCTTTTTCAAGGCCGAATACAATAACCAAACATGCCACATTTAAGGCTCAACATACCAACCAATCAAAGGGGATTACACGCCTTACAATACGTGTAAAATTCTGCCCCACAATTCATACGCAGTAGTTTAATACTCACAAGCCATTCTCGGCCAACAATATACAACAACACTAAGTCTTTTCCAATCCTTTTCCAATTCCAAGTTCTAAGGTCTAACATGTTATATAGCCATAAACAACTTCAACAACTACAATTTCCTTTTTATACAACATGCGACGACTTAAACTAATAATCAACTTGAATTGTAATCTTAAGGCTAAACATGTTAGTTTTCGGATTAGGGTTCCAATAGCCAATACACTTATCAAACTTCATAATATGAACCTCATGCTTGCTAATATCCATAACTACAATGATAAGTAAACTTTAATTGCTAAAACGACAAGATTTATACCTTTACAAGCCCTTAAAATTTCCAAGATTCAAAGTCGCTCCTTAGCAATTCTTAGCTCCTTTCCTTAGGTTCCAATCCGCTCCAAGCACTCCTTAGCCTACAAGAACTCATCTTCAAGTTCCAACTTCAAAGTTGAAGAACTCCTTAAGTTTCCGCCTTGCGACTAACGTGAAAACGTCGTTTTTCCGCAATATTTCTATTGAGATATCCTTACAATACCCTTAGGGACCTTGGGTTTAAGTCTTGTGAATAATGGATCAAAACTACAAATATTTTGTGTGGAGCTCAAGGTGAACCCGAGAGCTCAATGGAAGAACAAGACAAGTGTGAAATTTTCTAAGTGTTGGAAGACCTTGTCTTGCACTAGTAGTATGATTATATAACACATTGGATGGCTTAGATTAAAACACTTGTGGGCTAGGATGAAGGACAATTAATTAAATAGCCAAGTGGACAAGTTGACCTTGGTCAACAATCTCAAGCTTTGAAGACTTATCTTCCTTGATGGTCAATGACCATTTTACCCTTGCTAAAAACGTCCAAGACCATATGTGGAGGTGCCACGTGTCGCCCTCTCATTCGTCCATAAAAATTCCGTAACCCTCGTGGGCCCCACAAAACGTAAAATTCCTCGGGTGGGCCCCACGTGACCAAATCCGTAAAAATAAATTTCCATAATGTTAATAAGTTTCATACTCTTCAAATAATGCATTTTGAGAATTCAATTCTCAACAACGAATATTTTTCCTTTCCGACGTTCGGAAGATTTTCCGTCGGAAAAACAATTCTTCCTTTCGTACTAATTTCCAAGTCTTGATTCCTTACATACCTTCTCTTATACATGTCCTGGACTTTCGGGGTGTAACAAAGACCTTGAAGCTTGCAACGATTACTAGGGATCTAATAGAAGTCAAGAGCAGGTTGATGTTGTAGAAGTGCAGGCTGCCAAAGTTAATGTTGTTGAAAGTGTTGAAGCAGACTCAATCCATATTTTACAGGTTTTCATAGCTGGAATAATTGTTGGGGCTGCTTGCATGAAGAAGATATATGAATGAATGGTCAACTTCATTTTTTGTTTATTTAGTTTAAGATTATCTTAATATTTTCATGATTTAAGATCTAATTTGTGGAAAACTATTGTCCAGTGTGTGTAATTTTCACTTACTAACAGAATCATGAATAATTTGTCCCTTTAATATCTAATTTCTTAGAAAACTCTTGTCCAATGTGGGTAATTTTAACTTAGTCATAAATAGTTTGTCCTTCTAATGATTGAAGCTTTTACTAGTATAATATGATCAATCAACTAAGTGAATATCCTAAACGATGGTCTAATATGACTTTTAGTTGAACCATCAGATGAATGAATTTAACGGATAAACTAAGTGAATATCCTGAACGATGACCTAATATGACTTTTAATTGAATCATTAGATGAATGCATTCGACGGATCAGCTAAGTGAATAACCTGAACGAGGGCCTAATATGACATTTAGTTGAACCATCAGATAAATGCATTCGACAGGTCAACCAAGTTAGATATTTGGTTAGCATACAATTATCAAATTTTACTATGTTATGTTATAATTCTACCACAAATTTATTTTCTGCATATATAACTCTTGTTATATTATAGGTATAAGCAGTAAAACAACATCATTTCTAAGGAATAGCCACAATTGTTTGAGAGAATAATTCCCATCGAATTACATGTTCATGTTTTGTTGTTTCAATCACAAAATGAAGCCATTATAAAATAAAAAACATTACCAAGGCCAATATAGCCGGCAATCTTAAGCACCAAGTAAAACTACACACATTGCTCATTATATGATGGGTGGTTCAAGAAACTCGTGAAAAAATCAATGGAAATTTTCTCTCTGAAAGCATGTATCTTATTTGCTTGTAACCCCTCCACGTTTTGGCTAGCCTTGATGAATTCAATAAACTTCAATGAGTAGATACCACATGCTTCACCTCTTTTGTCCTGTGAGAAACCCTCATCATGCTTTACCTTTCACGGTTCGATAAATTTGTCTGTGGAAAAATGATTGAACTTGCCGGAGTCTTTGAGCAACTTTGAAAACAACATCTGAATGAATTTTATTAGACCGTCAATATTTTCAATTGAGTTACTCTCTTGTTGTAGTCGTAAACCTCAATTGTGACATCATTAATAATGAAAACAAGGGGCAGTTCGATTGGTTTTCCACATTTCATACACAACATTCTCTCAGCACCTACCCAACATATACCAAATGGTTGTGGATGATTACCTGTCACATAGTCCAGGATCTGATCATTGAATTCATACTCCTTCAACACATCTTCAATACTTCCTTATGCTGTCGCACTCTTAACAATAATATCATTATATATTTCCATCAAGGCACTACAAAAAAATGCATCCATAATGATGTTCAATTGATCATAATATTTAGGGTAATCTATGCTACAACTCCGTATCAACGCTATTATTTCAGTAACGTGTTACAAAAAAAGTTCCTATCACCAAATACGTGCATCAAAAATTATATTTAGATGACTAATAGGAAGTTAACTTACATCATCTGTTAATTAGGAGCCGAGTCAGCTGAGGTTCTTGAACCATCTAAAGTCCATGTTCAGGGTATAACCAATGTGATCTTGATCTGACCTCATGTTGATCCAGCTAAGGTAAGCTTTCTTCTTCTCAATATCAACAATTTTGTAGGTCAAGTGTCTTCACATTTTTATCTGCTAAACCCTCAAGACTTGACTCATGTATACCTCCTTTCAAACAACTTTTTCCATACTACTCTAGTCTATGAAGAACGGTATCACGTGCCAAATATTTTCCACCTCTTCTATTTAAGGTAAGTGACACATGCACACAATGACTGCAACTGACTGTATGCCTTGAGGTAGCAACATCTCCTACTGATACACCTTATACATCAATAGAATCATATGGACCAACTCTATCTATTGAGACTCCACCAAAAACATCACCTACACCTCCAACAGCTTCTACTCTTTATTGTCGTCGCCCATTTCAATTCTTTTATCAGCCTATCAATTTTTTTATATGGAAAATCTTGACCAAATGGAACAAAGTCTCTCATGAATGGTTGATATGTCTCTCGATGAGTAGGGACAAGGAAATGATACACATCCATCTATAGCCAACATAAAAGAAATGTGTTAATGAATATAAAAGCAAATCAAACCCCTAAAATACATCAAAATTGACAAATTAACTTACACCTTCATGGTGACTTATACAATCGTCAAATGGATCAACTTGTTTCCATGTAGACAATTTTTTTCTTCTGCCATTTTAACATTCTAGGGATGGATAACTCAGTTGATTCGGTGATAAGACGTCTAATTGATGGTATAGCTTCATATATCCAACACTGATATTAAAAAATTATAATCATTACATAACTAACTTGCCAATTCAAATACACAAAAAATGAATAAAAAATAGGTAAAATTGTTACCATGAAGGCATATGAGAATCCGAGAAAATTATAATGATATTCCCTCTTGCCAGTATTTTTATTCAGAACTAGTTGTATCATTTCCTTTTGCAGAACATCCACTAGAAACTCAAAGTTCTTTCTTTCCCATGGATAATTCTATTTTTTTATATTATCGACCATCTTTATCATGTTATGGTCAATATCCTTGTTGTTGGTGCGACACATGGTTATGGTATGAAGAAAGTACACCAAGCTCATCTTTAGCTTCTTCGTTGAATTTAGTTTTGAAGACCTTATTTTCAGGAATAGATGATCTACTCATATGCTTGTCATTTTACCTAGGAGTTGTTGCAGAAGTGCAACAACACTAGGATTATTCAGGACAATATCTTCCTCTTCTTGGGATGATTCGAAAGAGCAACGAAGTCCAATCACGATAGCAAAATCATTAAACATAAATAAATTGGCCTACCATAGACAAAGAACCATACCTCACGCTTTTTGTCGCATTTTGTTATTCTACGAATGAGAAGATTGTGAACTAGTTCTCCATTGAAGCTTCAATATTTGCTCATTTACATGAAAAGACCAAAACACGTCTACTCGAAATCATGCATAATATTCTTTTCCAATAATGTGTTTTTAAAATCTTTCAACTTACCCATAGAACATTTCTGGGTCATCTTAGCTGGAGCCTACCCATGTTCATCTAAAATGTCTTAAATCCATAAGAGGATATGTCGATGGCCCTCACACAGGAGGGTTTATGTAGATCCTCTTCATTGACAACATCATCCTTGACATGTTGAGTAAACATAAAATTTAATTATATTGCTAATTCAATTATGTTCTTTACAAAGTGATGATATATAGAAAGCCACAAATTCCATTTTTAACCAATAAAGATTTAATACTTATTGACCATTTCAGCTGTAAATTTTCATACAAGAAATTCATACAATAAAGACATGTAATAGGATAACCAACAAAGTAATCAAGACTCATAAAATCATGGAGAAAAAAATCTTTATAAATACACAAACGTATCCTCAATGGTGGGTTTTTCCCTCTGCGTGGTCTCTTCACCATTTCCACTCTTGGAGTGGTTAGTGGACTCTCCTTCTGATTTATCTCCTCACAATTAACTCTTAGGTTGGCTAACAGAGCAGTCATTTAATCCTTCTTGCTCCTTTTCACCCTCATTTTGATCACCGGAGCATTCATCCGATTCATCTGCTTCATTCTCACCATTAGCCTTTTTATCTTCTACTGCAACCACTCTATCTCCGTCCCTTTCACCATCAGCCTTGTCATCTTCAACTAAATTTACTTCATCTTCATCTTTCCCACCATCAACATTTTCCTCTTCAACCGCATCCACTTCATCTTCATCTCTTTCACCATCAGCCTTGCCATCTTCAACTAAATCCATTTCATTTCCATATTTTCCACCATCAGTCTTGTCCTCTTCACATACATTCAATTCTTCTACATCCTTTAAACTATCATCCTTTTCATTTTCATTCACACCGACTTTATCTTCATCTTTCTCACCATCAACTTTGTCCTCTTTACCTACATTCAATTCATCCCCATCTTTTTCACCTACCACTTAATCTCTTTCCTTTCCACCATCATCCTTGTAATCGGTTCCTTCATCATATTCATCTCTTTCATTGTCACTCTCATCCCTGTCATCGAATTTTCATCTTCATGTTCAATCTCAACCTCGTCATAAGCAACTACATTCTATACACTTTCAATAGTCTTAACACAAGGTATAACTTTGACATTTTTCTAGACCTGGTTCTTGGATGATTTTTCACCGTTGGAAGTTCCTTAACTTTCTTCTTTATTTTCCCCTTTTTATCATAATTATTGCCCCTTTTACTCAATTTCTATCCAATATCAGGGATCTCCGACTCTTGACTGACTTTTTGTAAGTTTTCTAAAGAGTTACCGACGGTCTTCATGTCCCCTTTTCTATTGAAAATCTCGTTTTACTGGTTGTTGTGGAGGTTTTTTTACTGATTGTCGATTCTGAAGGATTTTTACTAGTGTTGGTTTTGCGCTGCGACAACGCTATTTTATTTCTCTCCTAGTCACCTGTCTCGGCACGATATTTTTTTGCTTTGATCTCACCATAGTAAAGATTAACTTTGGTATTTTAGCGGGTAGAGAAACCAAAGAAGGAAGAGAGAAAGTCGGGTTCTAAATGTGGAGGGGAGTATGAATGAATTTGAAATCAAACACTTTAATATTTTAATGTAGCAGTGGGAATATTTTTTTAAAAATTTCTAACTTATATTTATTGTTTTCTTTAGTGACAACAAAAATAACTTGCTTGATCCGTCAGGTTGATTCATTATAGGGAAAAGAAGGAAATAGAGGATTTAGACAATAATAATCATTTTTTTGGATGGTAAAGCCACGTAGTAAGATATTATATTTGATAACATGTACAATCGTGTTATATTGGTGAGTTTTAACAACAAATTCACAACTCAATCACACTTCCTAATTTGCTTAACTAACTCCTATCGACTTAACTAGTCAGGTGTAGTAGCTTGTGCTGCGATGATAGTGTCATTCCCAAAGTCACAAATATTTTCACATACTCGTCACGACCACCCAAGCTCGCGACCGTGCCCTACCTGGGCACCCTTACAGGTATACATCAGAGATAATCAGCGGAACATACATGAAACTTATAAAATAAAACAACGAGAATTTAAACAACAGGTTAGCCGATAAGGCTACCTCCCTGGACACATACATATACATAAACAACCGCAGTTACATCCCTTTTTTTTTCAAACCGACCCACAACATGTGACTACGCACTTAAGAATTACAATCGTGGCGGACAGGCTCGCCATACCCTCGAATGTACATAATCTACAATATCGTGGAAATCGTGCCTAAAAGATAAGCTTCCTGAGTGAATGGAGCTTCTTGCCAAAATCAACAGAGATCACCAACCTGTACCTAACACACGCGGGCATTTAACGCACTTCAAGCGGGCCGCATAACAAAAATTTGTATAGAACAGAAACAAGGGATAGTAACCAAATCATAATTGTAAAACGAAATGTCAGGGGCAAGTATAAAAATGAAATACCAGATCCTACCGTGCCATTTTAACTCCTGAAATCAATCGTATATTAATCGTTCTTTTCCTTCTTTCAATAAAATTAACATCATATTCTTACGTACTTACCTTAAGAATTTAGTCAAGTTTATCCACATAACTTACATATCTTACATAACATAATCTGGCCCTTTATGGAGGGACTTCTTATTTGGGAGCTTACTTTGATTATCCATACGTGATAACGTGTCCGCCCCGTTGCGGACACGCGCTTGATGAATCATGTGACATAATCCGCCCGCTGTGGACGATTCGCATGTGGAATCATGTAGCATAATCCGCCCGCCTGTGAGCTCTTGCATCGTGGAATCACGTAGCATAATCCGCCCGCCCGCGAGCTCGGTGTCTTGTGGAATCATGTAGCATAATCCGCCCGCTGGAGCCTCGGTAAGATGACGTAACCCTACTTATATGGAGGCTCGGGGTAATATGGCGTAATCCAACTATGTGTAGGCTCTGTATCTCATAACGTAATCCGCCTATTTAGGCTCGGATTTCATAACATAATCCGCCTATTTGTAGGCTCCTGTGATTTTCCTTACATAACATTTTGAAACCATCTTTTCACTTCTTCTTAAGTCGTCATAACAACTTCCCATAAAGCTATTATAATAACCTTTCATTTTAGAGAACTTAAGACACTCTTATTCTTACCACATTAGGAAAATGTAACGACTGCCTGCCCTCAAGTATCGTGCCTTACCCCGCACCCTAGTGATACAACATCGAGAAAACCAATGGAAAATAAAACATGAGTCATGAAACAAGAGATATAATTATAACAAAGCAACCAAAACGGTTGCCTTCAAAGATATACATAAAACACGAGCAGCTTTAATCGCTTTACAACCCCGCCACAACAAGATTACAAACCTCTAAGATTTACAACGACTATGACGGACAGGCCCCGCCATACCCCGAATGTACAAGAACCTACAACTCAGTGGAACACATACCAAAAGATAAGCCTCCAAGAAACGGAGCTTTCCCAATACGTCAATCGTGATCCTAAGAGCGGGGATCCACGATCGATGTACTCTACTGCGGCGCAGATGAACGCACCCAAGGAGGTCGATAACAGTACCAAGTATGTGAAATCGTAAAATATCAGAATGAAATCATACTAGTCTATATAAAGCAGAGACATGTATGATAACCAAACTACGCTCACAACATAAAAGCAAATATATCCAAATGGGACTCACGCCTCAAGTCATCACTCAAATATAACTACGGGTCTCACGCCCACAACATCAATCATGTTCGCATCACGGCCGCACGCCCCGATTCGTGATCGGCAGACATGTCCATGATGCAACAATAATACCAATGCCCCACGGCCACATACCCCGAATTCTACCTCGGTGTAGACACGCCCACGTGACATCAACAATAATATACCGGGTGATCAACCCCGCCGCACGCCACATGCCCGGAATTCTACCTCGGTGTAGACATGTCCATGTAACCACAATAACAATATATCGTAATCAACCCGACCGCACGGCCGCGATGCCCGAATATCGCGACGGCAGATACGCCCATGTGACATCAACAACAAGACAAGAATCAAAATGGAAACATACCCGTGGAATTCTCCATCACCGCCAAAGACGCCCAAGTAAGTTCTCAACAAGTCGACCGCCTCTATCGAGAGACGCCAGAATACGTAAATACCACACTTGCACAACAAAGGCTATCATCACAAGCATAGGCAAGTTTCACAACAACAAGCATAGGCAAGTTTCACAACAACAAGCATAGGCAAGTTTCACACCAACAAGCATAGGCAAGTTTCACACAACTCAAAGTACTTTCATTTTATGCCAAAGTCCGGGTTTTTTAATCCCAAAGTACTACATACATTAAGTTCTTTTAAAAGAGATCCATTACATTTATAAATGTCACCCGATACGTAGTATTAGAATGACCAACCCACATTCCTTTTCAAAATCAAGTAACAACATTCTTTCCTAAGTTCCAGCTTTGCCTAGTTTCAATTACTCAAGCTTCTCATTTTCAAATGCTCAAGTCACTTATTTTAGAAAGGTTTCATAACTCATAGTCTTAATCTCTTTTAAAACAATTGAGTAACATATGTCATATATGTGAGTAGTTTATTCTTGTTTATAACGATCTTATTACAAAGAACCGTGATCTAGAAAATGTAATATCATTTTGTCTCATCTTAGCTTCTATGCAGATGGAGGTTTCTACCGGTTTTAATACATCATTATTCAATACATTTTCCTTTATTAACGCCGCAACGGTCTCTGTCGATACACATTCTGATTCCCAAATCAAGAAACATTATCCCTTTAAAAACCAAGTACTCATTACTCACGAATGAGGTTTCACAAACATCCACATTAAAACAAATAAGTTAAGTCTCTTATCTTATAAGATCAAGTCTCTTAACTTCTAACATCAAGAAACCATTTTCACTTACATAAGGTCGTTATAACTAACTTCCCATAAAGCTATTATAACACCCTATGTTTTAAACCAACCAAATCACTTAGCACATGTACGCTCACCGTACTACATAGTTCACAACAATCATGCTAGAAAAGATAGGAAGAGGTTCACATACCTCGCGCGATTTATCGACAATAAGCAAAATGCTCCAAGTACTACAACCTTGCTAGCCCTTTCCACTCCTCGAGTAGAATACGCTACTCTTAGTACTTTCACCTATAAAGGTCACAAACGCCTATTAACCCCAAACACAAGTTCCCATTTTTCTACGTAAAATTGAAGACTCTCCCGCCACATACAGAATCTCCTCCTCTATCGAGGCCGCTACCAAGCCAACCGGGTTTACACGCCTAACCTGACGTGTACAATTCTACACAAGAATACTACACAAGTTCATCGCAATACATCCTATGTAAATACATTCGCTTTATTCTTCAGCTTAAGTCAAAAGACATTGCCACAATAATGTTGATTCTATATATAGTATACTTCAACTATATAATCCTACAACATGTAATCTCCAATTACAATAGAGGACAAGATAATTACCTCGATAAGCCCAAAATTATCCAAGTTATAATGTCGATCCCGAGCAAGGTTTAGCTCCTACTCCGTGCGCTCAATCCGCTCCAAACAACCCTTAGAAGTTCTAACCAACTTCTACTCAAATACTTCAACCAACCATGAAGATTTCCTTGTGGTTTCGGTTTGAGACTAAAAGGACAAAAGGTAGTATTTCCTGCTCTACGATAGAGGTATCTTTGGAATACTACAAGGTACAAGGCTAAGGTATTTTGGGCATTATAACAATACTAGAGAAGTATTTCAATACCACAGGAGGGTATTATACGAAAACAACTAGCAGTGGTACCCCACGGCTAGCACCACAAAAGGGGAGGAACCCTCGCCAAAGGCCACACGAAAAGGGAGGGGAAGGCTCTGGCTAAGAGCTCACAAAGGGGAGGAGAGTTTTCAAGGCTTAGACAAGTGAAGAGTGGATGAAGAAGTTCATCTCTGGGGGGTATTTATAGGAAACCAAAAGCCAACCAATGGCCAAGATCAAGCCATGCAAGGCAAGTGTATGGCCTTGATCAAGCCAAGTGCACCCTAACCCCTACTCCACAAAACAAGGCACAAAACATGGCACCAAACAAGCCACAAACAAGGCCAAAACAAGGAGCCAATAGGCCTCCAACCCGTGACCAACCGCCAACCCATTATCGCCCGAATGAGGGTGACAAATGTCACCTCCCGTTGATCCAAAACATTTCGTTGCTCGGAAAAATCCGCAAAAATACTAAATGACATAGCCGGAATTTTCCCAACGTAAGTCGTGGAAACGCTTCATTAAAAACGACTCCAATCGGCACTTGTGCCCAAAATTCGGTCCTTTGCCTAACTTAAGGCTCAAATTCTCTACGTACGTCCTTACGTACATACTCTGGAAATGCGGGGTATAACAGAAAACTAGACCCAAAAATACTACGTACATACATACATAAAAAGAATCATAAAACTCCTTTCTTTTTAAAGCTCAAGTCACACACTCTTTTGGAAACCATCTTCTTAACTTTTGAAATAAATTAAGCCATACTTTTAAAGTTTAGTCATTTCCACTCATAAAATCAAGGCTTATAGTATTAACCCCTCGTAGCATACACTCTTTAAAATCATATCGCTTAAAACTTCATAATCCTTAAAAGACAATCAAAGTTCGTAGTCTTAAAACTTCATAACATACATTCTTTAAAGTCCAATTACTTATACTCATAAAATCATATCATCAACACTTTACAAATCAAGTCCCTTTTCACATATAAATTCAAGTCATTTTTAAACAAAAATCAACTTGCTTAATTTAAATAAATCGAGACACATAACTTTAAATCAAATCTCATAACTTCCTAACCATTCTTACCAACATCTCTCATAAGACTTGGTAAGGACTTAGGACAATTTAAACATACTCTTAACTTAGAATCAACAATGTGAATATTTCTTAACTTCTAAGAGTAGAAGGAATCATGAAATACTATCACATGGATATTTCATACGTAGGATCATGCCAAAAGAAAGAAGAGGTTCACATACCTCGCGACGACTAGCAACAAGTTGCAAAATGCTCCCAAGTACTTTATCCTTGCTAGCTTTCCACCCCTTCAAGTAAAATATGCTACTCGTAGTACTTCAACCTATAATGACCATAATACGTCCATTAACCTCTAGCTTCAAACGTAGAATAATACTAAGTATTTCGCTCTCTTAATCTACGGAAAATCGGGCAGCACCTCCTTTGTTTCTACATACTTTGCCACCTTTTTCAAGGCCGAATTCAATAACCAAACACGCCACATTTAAGGCTCAATACAACAACCAACCAAAGGGGATTACACGCCTTACAATACGTGTAAAATTCCGCCCCACAATTCATACTAAGTAGATCAATAACCAAAGACATTCTCGGCTACTACATACAACAACACAAGTCCTTTCCAATTCCTTTCAATCCATAATGTCGTCCTAACATGTTATATAGTCGCAAACAATTCAAACAACTATAATCCTTTCTTTATATAATGTTTACGACTAAAACTAGTAACCAATTTGAATTACAATCTTAGGGTTAATCATGCAAATTTCGGATTAGGGTTTCCAATATCCATAACACTTATCAAACTTCATAATATATACCTCATGCTTGCTAATATCCATAGCTACAACAATAAGTAATCTTAATTACTAAAATGACAAGATTTGTTACCTTTATAAGCCCTTATAAATTCCAATATTCAAAGTCGCTCCTTAGAAATTCTTAGCTCCTTTCCTTATGTTCCAATCCGCTCCAAGCACTCCTTAGAAACTCATGAAGAACTCCTCTTCAAGTTCTATCTTCAAAGTTGAAGAACACCTTAGGGTTTCGCCTTGCGACTAACGTAAAAACGTCGTTTTTCCGAAATCTTTCTATTGAGATATCCTTACAATACCCTTAGGGACCTTGGGTTAAAGTCTTGTGAGTAAAGAACCAAAATTGCAAAATTTTCTTGTTGGAAAAGTGTCTAACCCGAGAGCACACATGGAAGAACAAAAGTTTCTATAATTTTTCTAAGTGTTGAAGACAAGTCTTGCACTAGTGTAGTGTATATATAACACAATGGAGGGCTTAGATTACAACATATGTGAGGCTAGGATGAAGATCATTAATTAATTAGCCAAGTGGACAAGTTGACTTGGTCAATTTTCTCAAGCTTTGAAGACTTAATCTTCCACATAGGTCAAAGACCATACTACCCTTGTATTATTTCGTCCAAGACCATTGGGGGGTGCCACGTGTCGCCCTCCCATTCGTCCATAAAATTTCGTAACCCTCATGGGCCCCACAAAACGTAAAATTTCTCGGGTGGGCCCCACGTGACCAAATCCGTAAAAAATAAATTTCCATAAAGATAATAAGTTCCATATTCTTCAAATAATGCATTTTGAGAATCCAATTCTCATCAACGAACATTTTTCCTTTCCGACGTTCGGAAAAAAAATTCCGTCGGAAAAACAATTCTTCCTTTCGTACCAATTTTCAAGTCTTGAGTTCTTGCGTCTATTCTCGTATACTTGTCCCAAATTCCGGTGTAACATTCTTCCCCTTAGAAACATTCGTCCCGAATGTTCTTTCAGAGCCCCATCTAAACATTTCTCGGCATAGTCTCATAAAACTGCTCTTAGTGAAACCTAATTATGCCACATATGGCCCTAATACACCGCACTTGCATATTTATCCATCACAAACCAAATGAGGAAGCAAATCCAAAGTGTGCACTATCACTATCTACTCACATTCATGGCCTAAAAGGATTATCTTTTCGTACTTCCAACTTACTTCTAAAGATACATACATAATCTCAATATTACCCGTTCTTGATACTTAAACATACAAAACCTTATCATGCATACAAATCTCTAAAGGGTCAAGATATACTGAAATCATATAGGCGGTTCAAAGGACCGCTAAACTGAACTTCCACTACAACCTCTCGCCACTACCGGTGTATGAACATCCCGCCTAGCTATCAAGGTGAGGAACCCGCAATCGATCCAATGAGATCGTGCTATCCCACCGTAACCTCCTACTAGGACAATCCTCAACATATGGCCCCGACGCCATGTAAAATAGGCACCAGTAGCACGACGAACTTCCCCATGGTGATGTCGACCACACCGCGGAACACCGAGGTAAGAGCGTCCCGATCGCTTGAACATGTGCCGCGCGAATCCAAACTCGAGCTCGACCAGCTTCCCGAGTTGCCGGCTGATCCAACCTCCCGCCGTAAAATCGAGAAGGAGCACTGCGTCGGTGAAACGTGGACCTAGTTCGGCCGAGGCCGCCCGCCAAAGTTACCCGAAGCTCGCTGCCCCGCCTGGCCTTGGTTTGCTGGTCCTTTCTCTCCGCCTCAATCCTCGTGCATATGTTCGCATCCTTGCAATATCCATACCGAAGGGCCACTCCTGTGCAAGCGGTGATCATATAACGGCCTAGCCCCATAACATAGCGATGAACTCTATCACCATGTCGGCCCACAATAGTGTCGCGATACCGCCAAAGAGTCAAACCTGTGTTGTACTTCGATGGTTCTCCCATTCTCGCCTCAATGACAAGAACCTATCAACACGGGCTCTCTCATCTCGTGAGGCAAAAGTGATCAAGAAAGGCCTGCGAACTCATCCCATACACCGGAGGAGCACCCACACCCCTAAACAGCTTCCCAAGACTCAAACCTTCAACACAATATCGCACAGAATCAGAAGAAGCTAGCACTACGCACTCGGTCTCCGAGACCCTAAGCACCTGCATAGTCCGTCAGATCTGCCGAATAAACTCATGAGATCCTCCTCGATCTCGAACCATAGAACTCGTGGACTACAACCCGTAAAATCCCGAATCCTCGGGATCGGCTCTGTGGTTAGCTATCTGCTCTGCCACGCCGCCTACCACTATGCTAGTCAATAACCTGACCGCTTCTCCATAATCTCTATACTCCGCCCCGGTGGACCTGAGGCTCGGTATCGGAACCCCGAGCTGCGCTCTGCGCTCGCTCTATCTGCCGTGGCAGAACTTGCCGCTGGACCACAACCTCGTGCATAGTCGAGCTTGAGTCCTCGTAACCTCTGCGCACTAGCGACTCTGCTCTTGACATGCCTTCGGGCCCACAGTCGCCGCGAGGCATAGCCGATTCATACACATAAGAATACGCCGAGACGGATCAATCTAATAACACATCTACATTGCACGATCTCGTTAAGAAGAATGAAACCAATCCTAAATGTCCTGCACCTCTTGATTATAGATGTGGTGCACAACACACCGATAATCAAGACTTCATCGACACGGTCGTAGACACTTTCCGAGGACTAATCGCTCGATACCACTTTTGTCACGACCAACCCGGGCGCTGGTGCCCTACCTGGGCACCCTTACAGGTATACATCAGAGATAATCAGCGGAACATACATGAAACTTATAAAATAAAACAACGAGAATTTAAACAACAGGTTAGCCGATAAGGCTACCTACCTGGACACATATACATATACATAAACAACCGCAGTTACATCCTTTTTTTTTTCAAACCGACCCACAACATGTGACTACAAACCTCTAAAAATTACAACTGTGGCGGGACAGGGCCCCGCCATACCCCTGAATGTACATAATCTACAATATCAGGGAAATCGTACCCAAAAGATAAGCTTCCGGAGTGAATGGAGCTTCTTGCCAAAAATCGAGCAGATCACCAACTGTGTACCTAACACTGCGGGCATTTAACGCACTTCAAGAAGTCGATAACAGGTACCGAGTATAGAACAGAAACAAGGGATAGTAACCAAATCATAATTGTAAAACGAAATGTCAGGGGCAAGTATAAAAATGAAATACCAGATCCTACCGTGCCATTTTAACTCCTGAAATCAATCGTATATTAATCGTTCTTTTCCTTCTTTCAATAAAATTAACATCATATTCTTACGTACTTACCTTAAGGATTTAGTCAAGTTTATCCACATAACTTACATATCTTACATAACATAATCCGGCCCTTTATGGAGGACTTATTTGGGAGCTTACTTTGATTATCCATACGTGATAACGTGTCCGCCCATTGCGGGACACGGTGTCATGATGAATCATGTGACATAATCCGCCCTGTGGAGCTCGGTGTCTTGTGGAATCATGTAGCATAATCCGCCCGCTGTGGAGCTCGATTGTCTTGTGGAATCATGTAGCATAATCCGCCCGCTGTGGAGCTCGGTGTCTTGTGGAATCATGTAGATAATCCGGCGCTGTGGAGCTCGGTGTACTGTGGAATCATGTAGCATAATCCGGCCCGCCTGTGGAGCTCGATGTAAGATGACGTAACCCGACCTATATGGAGGCTCGGGGTAATATGGCGTAATCCAGCCTATGTGTAGGCTCGGTGTATCTCATAACGTAATCCGGCCTATTTGTAGGCTCGGTGTGATTTTCCTTACATAACATTTTGAAACCATCTTTTCACTTCTTCTTAAGTCGTCATAACAACTTCCCATAAAGCTATTATAACAACCTTTCATTTTAGAGAACTTAAGACACTCTTATTCTTACCACATTAGGAAAACTAGACCCAAAAATACTACGTACATACATACATAAAAAGAATCATAAAACTCCTTTCTTTTTAAAGCTCAAGTCACACACTCTTTTGGAAACCATCTTCTTAACTTTTGAAATAAATTAAGAAGCCATACTTTTTAAAGTTTAGTCATTTCCACTCATAAAATCAAGGCTTATAGTATTAACCCCTCGTAGCATACACTCTTTAAAATCATATCGCTTAAAACTTCATAATCCTTAAATGACAATCAAAGTTCGTAGTCTTAAAACTTCATAACATACATTCTTTAAAGTCCAATTACTTATACTCATAAAATCATATCATCAACACTTTAGAAATCAAGTCCCTTTTCACATATAAATTCAAGTCATTTTTAAACAAAAATCAACTTGCTTAATTTAAATAAATCGAGACACATAACTTTAAATCAAATCTCATAACTTCCTAACCATTCTTACCAACATCTCCCATAAGACTTGGTAAGGACTTAGAACAATTTAAACATACTCTTAACTTAGAATCAACAATGTGAATACTTAACTTCTAAGAGTAAGGAATCATGAAATACTATCACATGGATATTTCATACGTAGGATCATGCCAAAAGAAAGAAGAGGTTCACATACCTCGCGACGACTAGCGACAAGTTGCAAAATGCTCCCAAGTAATTTATCCTTTCTAGCTTTCCACCCATTCAAGTAAAATATGTTACTCGTAGTACTTCAACCTATAATGGCCATAATACGTCCATTAACCTCTAGCTTCAAACGTAGAATAATACTAAGTATTTCACTCTCTTAATCTACGGAAAATCGGGCAGCACCTCCTTTGTTTCTACATACTTTGCCACCTTTTTCAAGGCCGAATTCAATAACCAAACACGCCACATTTAAGGCTCAATACAACAACCAACCAAAGGGGATTACACGCCTTACAATACGTGTAAAATTCCGCCCCACAATTCATACTAAGTAGATCAATAACCAAAGCCATTCTCGGCTACTACATACAACAACACAAGTCCTTTCCAATTCCTTTCAATCCATAATGTCGTCCTAACATGTTATATAGTCGCAAACAATTCAAACAACTATAATCCTTTCTTTATATAACAAGCGACGACTAAAACTAGTAACCAATTTGAATTACAATCTTAGGGTTAATCATGCAAATTTCGGATTAGGGTTTCCAATATCCATAACACTTATCAAACTTCATAATATATACCTCATGCTTGCTAATATCCATAGCTACAACAATAAGTAATCTTAATTACTAAAACGACAAGATTTGTTACCTTTATAAGCCCTTATAAATTCCAATATTCAAAGTCGCTCCTTAGAAATTCTTAGCTCCTTTCCTTATGTTCCAATCCGCTCCAAGCACTCCTTAGAAACTCATGAAAAACTCCTCTTCAAGTTCCATCTTCAAAGTTGAAGAACACCTTAGGGTTTCGCCTTGCGACTAACGTAAAAACGTCATTTTTCCGAAATCTTTCTATTGAGATATCCTTACAATACTCTTAGGGACCTTGGGTTAAAGTCTTGTGAGTAAAGAACCAAAATTGCAAAATTTTCTTGTTGGAAAAGTGTCTAACCCGAGAGCACACATGGAAGAACAAAAATTTCTCTAATTTTTCTAAGTGTTGAAGACCAGTCTTGCACTAGTGTAGTGTATATATAACACAATGGAGGGCTTAGATTACAACAAATGTGAGGCTAGGATGAAGATCATTAATTAATTAGCCAAGTGGACAAGTTGACTTGGTCAATTTTCTCAAGCTTTGAAGACTTAATCTTCCACATAGGTCAAAGACCATACTACCCTTGTATTATTTCGTCCAAGACCATTTGGGGGTGCCACGTGTCGTCCTCCCATTCGTCCATAAAATTTCGTAACCCTCGTGGGCCCCACAAAACGTAAAATTTCTCGGGTGGGCCCCACGTGACCAAATCCGTAAAAAATAAATTTCCATAAAGATAATAAGTTCCATATTCTTCAAATAATGCATTTTGAGAATCCAATTCTCATCAACGAACATTTTTCCTTTCCGACGTTCGGAAAAAAAATTCCGTCGGAAAAACAATTCTTCCTTTCGTACCAATTTTCAAGTCTTGAGTTCTTGCGTCTATTCTCGTATACTTGTCCTGAAATTCCGGGGTGTAACACATACAATTATATAAAAACATCTAAAGCCCTTTAGTGGTGTGTATTTTGAGTTGATTTGAATCATTTATTTATTTAAATAATAATTTATTATTTTAGTCTGCCCCCACAACATATACTGAGCAAATTTATTTGACACTACACGAAAAAGGACCAACGGTGACAGTTAAAAACTGTCATCAGAGGGGGTGGATGACGATTTTTATAAGTGTCATTGTAGCCAGTGTCACGGTAGGTCCTTAGATGTACGGTTTAAATAATCACACATAATATGTGATGTCATAAACCGTCACATATTTGGTCATTGACTTGGACTATTTCCCATTTTTTTTCCTGGAATTTACAAATTTTGGCGGTAAAATATTTGAATTTTATTAATTTAAAATATTTTTTGGAGATAAATTTTTAAATAAATTTGAATTTTCATTAATTTAATTTAATAAATTTGAATTTTAATTAATGTTTTTTTTCAATAATAGTTAAATTGGAGAGAAAATAACATATTGTAACTAAAATGTAATTAATTAATCAAATCATTTTAATACACAATATTGAAACATTTATGAATTATTTTACAAAATAAAAGAAATGCATGGTCTCGGCGAAGAACAAAAAGAAAGTAGAAACACAATGTATTCTTGAACCTTCAAATAATAAATCTTTGTTCCTGATATGACATTATTTATCTGTGGTGTTCGAATTTCTTCAACACTTTTTATCTATTTCTGATTTCATTGTACGACCATTTTCTGATGTGTGTTTCCAACAGCAGCATCAACAAGCACAAATAACAACAAGCAGCAGTAGGCACAAACAACACAAACACAGAAAAAAACACAGATAAATAGCACAAGTGATAGATGTACCTCCCATAGGCTTGAAAAGAACTTTGTTGCGAGTGAGATGTTCCGGATGTGTGAAGCAATTCAGCAGTTGCTCTTATATCAAGTAGTTGTGCACTTGCATCATCTGCCAATTTTGCATAAGATGTCTTAACAGACTCAACACCAAATGACTTAGTCTTTCCAAGAACCGATCTGCAATGTTCAAGAAGCAAAGAACCGACCATAAAGTCTTGGCATTAACATTAATTAGTAATATGAAATTCTACCTCCATTTTGGTACTTCTCTTTGCAAATAACATCTAGGTACATTGCTTCAACTTTCCTCTTATCTGACAAGATTACATCACAAGTCATTTGTGGGTTTTTTCCCAAAAAGCTTTAATGTAATGAAACAACGAATGTGTGAATTTTACCATCTGCAACAAAGGCAAGAGACATTGTCGTGGAATGCTATAATTGTCACAATCTTGGACAAATACTCCGAGCCATTGTATCTCGAGACTCGTAGAAGCGTTACATCATAAGCCATTTACTTCAAAAGCATATAAACACAGATGTTATCAAAGTAATCATCCTTCTACTCGTTCTCTAATCTAAGTACTCTCTCCAATTCAACTTTGAGTCTCTTACAAAGATTAAATACATATGTCAAGTTAAAGAATGGATTTTTCTTTGATTGAATGAATGAGACAAAAGATAAGTTGAAATATGCATCACACGATCGATCGATTACGAATATAAAGATCTCAATTGGAAGAACGGGCTCTTTTGCTCTCCCAGTTGCATCTTCTCCTACCAGTCAATGCTTGCAAAGACTCAAAAGCTAAATTAAGTAAAATCCCTAGGAAAATTCCAGGGAGGAAGTTACAATTTACTGTTGCCCAAGTGAATGTTCTCTAGTTCAAGATTGACCGGTATAACTAACAATCTATCTTGTTGAAGTGGCGGGAATAAAATATATTGTAACGACCCGTTCCGGGGCCCGTTACTGGTGCCTTATCCCGGGCACCCTAGTGATACAACATCAGAGAAAACCAGCGGAAAATAAAACATGAGTCATGAAACAAGAGATATAATAATAAACAGGCCAACCAAAACGGTTGCCTTCAAGATATACATAAAACCCGAGCAGTTTAATCCTTTACAACCCCGCCACAACAAGCATTACATGGACTTAAGATTTACACGACTATGACGGGACAGGGCCGCCATACCACGAATGTACAAGAACCTACAACTCGGGAACACATACCAAAAGATAAGCCTCAGAAAGCGGAGCTTCCCAATCTGTTGGCTTGTGATCCTAAGAGCGGGGATCCACGGCCGATGTACCTACCTGCGGCGTGACGCAGCCTCGAAGGAGGTCGATCTGGTACCAAGTATGTGAAATCTGTAAAAGATCTTGTAATGAAATCATACTAGTCTATATAAAGCAGAGACATGTATGATAACCAAACTACGATTCACAACATAAGCGATCATGTCGATCGGGGACTCACGCCTCAAGTCATCACTCAAATATAACTATGGGTCTCACGCCCACAACATCAATCATGTTCGCATCACGGCCGCATGCCCGAGTCTGCATCGGTGTAGACATGTCCATGATGCAACAATAATACCAATGCCCACGGCCACGCGCCCGAATTCTACCTCGGTGTGAACGTCCATGTGACATCAACAATAATATCTTGGGTGATCAACCCGCGCGTAACACGTGCCCCCGGAATTCTACCTCGGTGTAGACATGTCCATGTAACCACAATAACAATATATCGTAATCAACCCGACCGCACGCGTGCCGGAATCTGCGTCGGTGTAGACATGCCCACGTGACATCAACAACAAGACAGTAATCAAAATGGAAACATACCCGTGGAATTCTCCATCACTGCCAGCACGTCCAAGTAAGTTCTCAACAAGTCGACCGGCCCTCTATCGAGAGACGCGGTAACACAGAAATACCACACTTGCACAACAAAGGCTATCATCACAAGCATAGGCAAGTTTCACAACAACAAGCATAGGCAAGTTTCACAACAACAAGCATAGGCAAGTTTCACACAACTCAAAGTACTTTCATTTTATGCCAAAGTCCGGGTTTTTAACCCCAAAGTACTACATACGTTAAGTTCTTTTAAAGAGATCCATTTCTTTTATAAAAGTCACCCGATACCCGTAGTATTAGAATGACCAACCCACCTTCCTTTTCAAAACCAAGTAACAACATTCTTTTCCTAAGTTCCAGTTTGCCTAGTTTCAATTACTCAAGCTTCTCATTTTCAAATGGTTTCATAGTTCCCAAACTTAATCACTTGATTCCTTTTTAGAACAATTGAGTAACATATGTCATATATGTGAGTAGTTTATTCTTGTTTATAACGATCTTATTACAAAGACCATGATCTAGAAAATGTAATATCATTTTGTCTTATCTTAGCTTCTATGCAGATGGAGGTTTCTACTGGTTTTAATACAACACATCATTATTCAATACATTTTCCTTTTATTAACGCTGCAGTGGTCTGTCGATACATTCGATTCCAAATCGGAAACATTATCCCTTTAAAAACCAAGTACTCATTACTCACGAATGAGGTTTCACACAAACATCCACATTAAAACAAATAAGTTAAGTCTCTTATCTTATAAGATCAAGTCTCTTAACTTCTAACATCAGTAAACCATTTTCACTTACATAAGGTCGTTATAACTAACTTCCCATAAAGCTATTATAACACCCTATGTTTTAAACCAACCAAATCACTTAGCACGTATGCGTCTACCGTACTACATAGTTCCACAACAATCATGCTAGAAAAGATAGGAAGAGGTTCACATACCTCGCGACGATTTATCGACAATAAGCAAAATGCTCCAAGTACTACAACTCATAGCCCTTTCCACTCCTTGAGTAGAATACGCTACTCTTAGTACTTTCACCTCGACAAGCCCAAAATTATCCAAGTTATAATGTCGATCCTGAGCAAGGTTTAGCTCCACTCCGTGCGCTCCAAACCACTCCAAACAACCCTTAGAAGTTCTAACCAACTTCTACTCAAATACTTCAACCAACTATGAAGATTTCCTTCGGGTTTCGGTTTGAGACTAAAAGGACAAAAGGTAGTATTTCCGGACTCTACGTAAAGAGGTATCTTTGGAATACTACAAGGTACAAGGCTAAGGTATTTTGGGCATTATAACAATACTAGGGGAGTATTTCAATACCACAAGGGAGGGGTATTATACGAAAACAACTAGGCTAGTGGTACCCACGCTAGCACCACAGGGGAGAGGACTCCTCGGCCAAAGGCCTTAACTAGGAGGGGGCTCTTGGACGAGAGTCAAACAAGAGGAGAGGGAAGGATAGCAAGACTTGGAACATTTTGGACGAATGAAGTCTTCTGCCAGGGTATTTATAGCAAAACCAAAGCCAACCAACGGCCAAGATCAAGCCATGTGCAAGGCAAGTGTAAGGCCAAGATCAAGCCAAGTGCACCCAGACCCTACTCTTAAAACCCTCACAAATATCTACACAAATATCTACCACAACTTGCCCCGCCAATTCGGCCAAGTCGCCCACGTCTTCCATTGTAGGGTGACACGTATCGCCTCCCGCTGGTCCGAATGTTTCGCCTCTCGGAAAAATCCGCAAAAATACAAAAGCGACATAGCGAATTTTCCTTCGCAGTTACGCAAACGCTTCGTCAACGACTCTAAGGTGTTGTGCACAAATGTAAAATCGGCCAAAGGGTGCCACATGGGGTGACACGTGTCGCCCCGATTCGCCTGAATATTTCGTCTTCCAAAATATCCAAAATACCGGAATCTCAAAAACAAAGCGGGCCCCAAAATCAGAATTTCTCCTGGGCCCCACGTGACCATTTCCAAAAATAAAATCTCAAAATTCTAATATAATCTATGAAGTCCAAATACCAAATCTGGGAATCCAATTCCCATTAACGAACCTTTTTCTTCACAAATAACCTAAACTTTTACGAAAACTCACATCTTTCTTTCTTTCAAAATTTCGCTGCACTCTCGTGACGTCCTCACATACATACCCTGCAACTACGGGTATAACATTCTCCTCCTTAGAAACATTCGTCCGAATGTTCCTTCTCAAGACGGATATCGATGAAGTTCCTCTAACAGTTGCCAACGCCACGCCGCGCGAGATAACACACGTTATCTTCCTCCCTTACTCGTTGTACCGCTTCTCGAACACTCGAACTCTCCCAAGACGCACCATACTTCACCATTACTTCCGCTCGAAAATCTCGGAGTCACTACCTCCAAACTTGGTCATCTTACTAACCTCAAACTTCCTTAAGGCCATTCCGGCCTTTACGAACCGCTCGTCGAACGCGCCCACGAACTCATACGTTGGTCACACAAACTTGGGCCTAGCATCCTCGTGACCCTACCACCGCGGGACCACCCAGAACCGACCCACCCCAAACCGGGTTACTGGGTTGACCCGAAATGGTCCTCAACCCGACCCCAACGCGAACTCTTGTTCCCGATCCTAACAATCTTACTAATTCACATCATGAAGCTACCACTTCCATCTCACACTACCCACGGACTTATCACACAAATAAATCCCGTATACTACTACTCGATAAGGGTCAAAAATAAATCTTTAACTCAAGACGACCTTACCCCTAAGGTCTCGGCCGTGACATAGTCTAAGGTTCACACTTACCATGCCCCATACGTATCCTCCCAACTAAGCATGTTTACTAACTCACAATTAACACAACGCTATTCGCATATAGCACATAATAATGAGACCATCATAACAAGCATACCAAAACTCTAGAGGGTTAAGGATATACCGAAGCTACCGCTCCACTCTAATCATAGGCTGCCTGCAGGCATAATCGTATGAAGGCGATGAACCACCACTGATCCGTAGGTGAGTCGTAACATCCGTGCTACCCTTGGTGGACAGTTCCTCGCAAAATGGCCCCTGGCCGCAAAAATAACAAGCTCCTGGCACCACGACACTTCCGAAATGCGGTCTACCACATCGACCACCGAGGTAGGGGTGACGCGCCAACACCCTACTTCCGAAACTCGAACCTCGAGCCCCGACCGCTCCGAATACTCAAGGTTGTGGAGGACCACTCTGCATCCGGCGAGGTACAAAACTAGTATCTTTGAGGCGGTCCGCCTCGAAAGTCACCAAAGGACCTGTTGTTCGCCTCTTCGCTGATCTTCGTCATTCCGCCGACCTCTCCGTGCCTCACATCCCGGTCGTGAGCTGCGTGCGGGCAATGTCCATGCCGGTGAAGGGCTACTCCCGAACATGCCTCGACATGTAATCATCGAGCCACAGAACATATCGGTGCACTCGATCCTCCATACTAGCTACCATTTGGGACGCATCGCCAATGAGTCGAACTCACATTGTACTCCCGAACCGCAAATGCGCGCTCTGTCTAAGCATCAAAAATCGTCGGCCGTGCCCTCATCCGCGGTGGCAAGAAGTGCGTGAGAAAAGCCCCCGAAAACTCATCCCATACTGCTGGAGGTGCATGCTCTCCCCGGGAAAGCTCCCATGAATCAAACCAATCGACTGCGGTATCACGCAGCCGATGCGAACCAAAGGTCACAGACTCGGTCTCTGAAGCCTTGATCACCGCGTGATCGTCAGAATCGCCGGATGAACTCCTGCGATCATCCTCGTGCCTCGACCCATAAAACTCGCGGGCTACAACTCGTAAAGTCCGTAGCCTCAAACTATCTGCTCGGGGGTGAACCACTGGTGCTACTGGAACTGGAACTGCTGCATCCAGCCTATCCTCATATCTGGCCACGACCACGGCGCCAAGAATCGCCATCTCCTTGTAACCCATCTCCTGCCTGCATCGCTGGGTGGAGGCTCGTGCATCGTAGTCTCACGCCCACGGCCGCGCCTAAACTTCTTTGCCGGGCGGCGTCCTGAAACCCGCGGCTCAAGCCTGACCTCGAGTCTTGTCGGGCTGCGCCTCGTACTCCTCAGATCTCACTAGCGGCACACCTCGGCGCCTTGCCGCTTCGGGCTCTGGTTGCACTGCGGAGGCATAATCGTAAAACGAGATACGTCGGAGGGTCCAACTTACAACACGCCTACAAGGCACGATCTCGTAATGAGAAAAATGAAACTAATCCTAAATGTCTGCGGCCTCACGATTATAGATGTGGTGCACAACATCGATAATCAAGACTCTACTAGACACGGTGCGTAGACACTTTCCGAGGATTAATCGCTCGATACCACTTTTTGTAACGACTGTTCGGGCCCGCATCGTGCCTTATCCCGCACCCTGGTGATACAACATCGAGAAAACCAATGGAAAATAAAACATGAGTCATGAAACAAGAGATATAATAATAAGCAACCAAAACGGTTGCCTTCAGATATACATAAAACCCAACAGTTTAATCCTTTACAACCCGCCACAACAAGACATGGACACTTAAGATTTACAACGACTATGACGGGACGTGGCCCCGCCATACCACGAATGTACAAGAACCTACAACTCGGGAACACATACTAAAAGATAAGCCTCCGAAACGGAGCTTCCCAATCTGAATCGTGATCCTAAGAGCGGATCCACGATCGATGTACCTCTACCTGCGGCATGAACGCAACGCCCGAAGGAGGTCGATAACAGTACTAAGTATGTGAAAAAAAGATATCAGAATGAAATCATACTAGTCTATATAAAGCGGAGACATGTATGATAACCAAACTACGATTCACAACATAAAAGCGATCATGTCGATCGGGGACTCACGCCTCAAGTCATCACTCAAATATAACTATGGGTCTCACGCCCACAACATCAATCATGTTCGCATCACGGCGCGTGCCCCTGACTGCGACGGTGTAGACATGTCCATGATGCAACAATAATACCATGCCCGGCCACATGCCCGAATTCTACCTCGGTGTAGATCGCCCATGTGACATCAACAATAATATCTGGTGATCAACCTCGCGTGGCCACATGCCCCGAATTCTACCTCGTGTAGACATGTCCATGTAACCACAATAACAATATATCGTAATCAACCCGACCGCGTGGCCGCATGCCGGACTGCATCGGTGTAGACATGTCCACGTGACATCAACAACAAGACAAGAATCAAAATGGAAACATACCCGTGGAATTCTCCATCACCGCCAAAGACGCCCAAGTAAGTTCTCAATAAGTCGACCTACTATCGAGACGCCAGAATACGTAAATACCACACTTGCACAACAAAGGCTATCATCACAAGCATAGGCAAGTTTCACAACAACAAGCATAGGCAAGTTTCACAACAACAAGCATAGCAAGTTTCACACAACTCAAAGTACTTTCATTTTATGCCAAAGTCCTGTTTTTAACCCCAAAGTACTACATACGTTAAGTTCTTTTAAAGAGATCCATTTCTTTTATAAAAGTCACCCGATACCGTAGTATTAGAATGACCAACCCACCTTCCTTTTCAAAACCAAGTAACAACATTCTTTTCCTAAGTTCGCTTGCCTAGTTTCAATTACTCAAGCTTCTCATTTTCAAATGGTTTCATAGTTCCCAAACTTAATCACTTGATTCCTTTTTAGAACAATTGAGTAACATATGTCATATATGTGAGTAGTTTATTCTTGTTTATAACGATCTTATTACAAAGACCATGATCTAGAAAATGTAATATCATTTTGTCTTATCTTAGCTTCTATGCAGATGGAGGTTTCTCGGGTTTTAATACAATATATCATTATTCAATACATTTTCCTTTTATTAACGCAGTTGCGTGGTCTGTCGATACATTCGATTCCCAAATCAGAAACATTATCCCTTTAAAACCAAGTACTCATTACTCACGAATGAGGTTTCACAAACATCCACATTAAAACAAATAAGTTAAGTCTCTTATCTTATAAGATCAAGTCTCTTAACTTCTAACATCAGAAACCATTTTCATTACATAAGGTCGTTATAACTAACTTCCCATAAAGCTATTATAACACCCTATGTTTTAAATCAACCAAATCACTTAGCACATGTACGTCTACCGTACTACATAGTTCACAACAATCATGCTAGAAAAGATAGGAAGAGGTTCACATACCTCGCGACGATTTATCGACAATAAGCAAAATGCTCCAAGTACTACAACCTTGCTAGCCCTTTCCACTCCTCGAGTAGAATACGCTACTCTTAGTACTCTCACCTCGATAAGCCCAAAAATTATCCAAGTTATAATGTCGATCCTGAGCAAGGTTTAGCTCCACTCCGTGCGCTCCAAACCACTCCAAACAACCCTTAGAAGTTCTAACTAACTTCTACTCAAATACTTCAACCAACTATGAAGATTTCCTTAGGGTTTCGGTTTGAGACTAAAAAGGACAAAAGGTAGTATTCCTGACTCTACGTAAAGAGGTATCTTTGGAATGCTACAAGGTACAAGGCTAAGGTATTTTGGGCATTATAACAATACTAGGAGTATTTCAATACCACAAGGAGGGTATTATACGAAAACAACTAGGCTAGTGGGGTACCCACTAGCACCACAGGGGAGGGACTCTCGGCCAAAGGCCTTAACTAGGGAGGGGGCTCTTGGACGAGTCAAACAAGAGGAGAGGGAAGGATAGCAAGACTTGGAACATTTTTGGACGAATGAAGTCTTGAGCCAGGGGTATTTATAGCAAAACCAAAAGCCAACCAACGGCAAGATCAAGCCATGTGCAAGGCAAGTGTAAGGCCAAGATCAAGCCAAGTGCACCCTAGACCCTACTCCTTAAAACCCTCACAAATATCTACACAAATATCTACCACAACTTGCCGCCAATTCGCCAAGGTCACGCATCTTCCATCGCGAGGTGACACACGCCACCCTCCCGTTGGTCCGTATGTTTCGCTCTCGGAAAAATCCGCAAGAATACAAAACGACATAGCCGAATTTTCCTTCGCAAGTTACGCAAACGCTTCGCCGAAAAACGACTCTAACCGTGTTGTGCACAAATGTAAATCGGCCAGGTGCCACATGGGGTGACACGTGTCGCCCCGATTCGACTGAATATTTCGCCTTCCGAAAATATCCAAAATACCAAATCTCAAAACAAAGCGGGCCTCACAAAATCAGAATTTCTCCGTGGGCCCCACGTGACCATTTCCAAAATAAAATCTCAAAATTCTAATATAATCTATGAAGTCCAAATACCAAATCTGGGAATCCAATTCCCATTAACGAACCTTTTTCTTCACAAATAACCTAAACTTTTCCTAAAACTCACATCTTTCTTTCTTTCAAAATTTCTGCCGTACTCTCGTACGTACGTCCTCACATACATACCCTGCAACTACGGGGTATAACATATATTCAGATGAGGTTTAAGTGCACCTATGTACATCCTGTAAGGCACATAGGCTGCATAAATTGTGATCTTCATGCTTGTGAATGGGTAACCATAGCTTGCAGAATATGAAGGTAAGTAATGCTATATGTACTTATCATAAATTCACATTAAACTTACTATAGTTTGAGATAATATGTTCTAGTGAGTTCTGCACATTATTTGGCAATGCGCATAACATATTATCTATGGAAACTATTGATATTCTTGATATGGAAATTTATCAAGATACGAGCAACAAGACTCCATTATTTGCTTTTTCAGCAAGTGCCACCGAATTGAACCCCGTAACTTGTTCCAAGTTAAGTTTCGCCATAAATATAGCAAATATACTTTATTCATTTGATTAATTTTAATTGAAAAATGATCATGAAACCAAGAGGAAGAAGGAAGATGCAACGACACAATCAATAGGTGAGCCTTACCGCACTCAGGCGGTGGGTATCGACAGGCACAAAGACTTAATCAACCGGATCCACCGAAGCTTTTCGAGCTTCCAGTTATTCTGGATTGCTAACGGGAAAGATCCTGTCTTTCGTACTTTGGTGTTTCTCCGAGATCTAAAACTAGACTGGTGTCACGACCCGTTCCCGGGCCCGTGACTGGTGCCTTACCCGGGCACCCAAGTAGACATACATCAGAGTAACCAGCGGAATATAAAACAAAGACATGAAACAATAAAGAGTAAGCACAGTCTATCCAAAGAAAAGCTGCCTTTCGGCATATATATAAATACCAAAAGTGAACAGTTACATCCCAACTTAACCACAGGACTACAGACCTCTAAGAAGGTGTAAACACTATGACGGGACAGGGCCCCGTCATACCCCTGAATGTACAAAAACATCTACAACACCAGGGAGAACCATACCAAAAGTCGAGCCTCCGGAGAAATGGAGCTCCTGACACCTGAGTAAAGATCCTAAGAATGAGGATCTACCACCTGCTTCCCTTTACCTGCGGCATGAACGCAGCCCACGAGGTCAAGATAACAGTACTAAGTATGTGAATCAGAAATCGATATATATATATATATATATATATATATATATATATATATATATATATATATATATATAACTATAACATTTTTAAAACCAATTCACAAATATGTACGAAACAACCAAGTTAACCGCACGTAGTGCCACATTACAAACAAGAGCAATAATAAATATAATGTAACTGGTCTTTTCTAGGCCGCGAATGATCGAAGCAAGACCAATCGCCCATAGTATCATTATGCGTGCCTAATCCTGGACTCGCACCGTGATAGCCACCTAGGCCCGCATGAGGTAATCCTCGCATCGAGGGTAGCTAATCCTCGGCATCGTCCTGGACTCCCGCAGTCCGCATGGCCACATAGACCGCATGAGGTATTCCTCGCACCACAATCCCGAACTCCGCGACTCGCATAGGTCCCATGGACCCGCATGAGGTATTCCTCGCATCAGGGGGCAGCTTAACCCCCGGTATCATAACAAGTCAGGAGGGTCAATGATATAATACTAACACAACGGCTTATCGTTAAACAACATAAGCACAACAAGAATAACCTCCTTACACAACATCACAAGAATCGAACACAACGGCTTATCGTTAAACAACATAAGCATAATAAGAATAACCTCCTTACACAAGTGTCACAAGAATCGAACACAACGACTTATCGTTAAACAACATAAGCATAACAAGAATAACCTCCTTACACTAGTGTCACAAGAATCTAACACACGTAGCATCATAACATGTTTATCAAACCAACTTACCATACCTTCAAACATTATTTCAAGCATTTGATAAATAATAAAACCGTTTTTCTTATCTTTCTTAAGTCGTTATACCTGACTTCCCATAAAGCTAGTATAACACTTAAGCTTTTTGTTTAAAACCAAATCTTACTTTTCTTCCCAAAAATGATTCATAACTCTTTTGAAATATTCAAGATTCTTATTATTTAGAACTCAAGTCCAAAGACATCAAAGTAAAGCCAAATTTTAGTTTAACACACGACGCTCATGATTATATATATTTCGCAAATATCATGCTCAAAGGGATAGGAAGAATCAAATACCTCCTCGCTAAATCCACTTGCCAAGTCGGATATGTCGCGCGCAGAGTGTCAACCTATAATAGTCAAACACGCCTATCAACTTCTAGTTTTTCGTGATTCTTCTAAGTAAGACTTCTCTTATTCTATGAAAAATCGGGACTTCCCCCGTTTTTACTCAATTCTCCACCTTTATCAAGACCCGATAATAGTAACCAACATGCCATAAATAAGGCGCAATAACTCCGAAAATTAAAGAAGGGGATAACACGCCCAAACGGAACGCGATTAACAATCTCTCCTTCATAATAATAATAAGTAAAGAAGTGGATAACACGCCCAAACGGAACGCGATTAACAATCTCTCCTTCATAATAATAATAAGTAAAGAAGGGGATAACACGCCCAAACGGAACGCGATTAACAATCTCTCCTTCATAATAATAATAAGTAAAGAATGATAACACGCCAAACGGAACGCGATTAACAATCTCTCCTTCATAATAATAATAATTAAAGAAGGTCCAAAGTAAATATAGTCCAAAGTAGATACGGTCCAAAGTAAATATAGTCCAAAGTAGATACGGTCCAAAGTAGATACGGTCCTTAAGTTGGGGTCCTTGGCCAACTTTTACAATTTTACTTATCCAATTACTTCATTAGTCCTTCAACTTATATTCCAATCATTATATAAGTTATAGTTCCTTTGTTGTTAACTTCTTAGCAAGTAATAGATACATTTTTACCATTTTAATGGCTAACATGCCAATTTCTCCTTTTAACATCTTAACAAGATCCCAATCTTTCTTTATATCTTATAGTCCATAATATACTTCCAATATATGTATAATATCCATATATACATAATAATCAATTTCACAAAGAGGTTAAGATTCATTACCTCAAAATAGCCCAACAATATCCAAGAACTTAAAGTCGTTCCAAAGCAAGTCTTAGCTCCAAATCTTTGTGCTTTAGCTCCAAATATTTGTGCTCCAAAACACCACAAGTCACCCTTAGAAGTTCCTAACCAACTTCTATTCAAGAATTAACTCCAAAAAGTGAAGAACACTAAAGTTCCATTGTGGCATGCTCTCGGCTTTGGGGTATATTTTGAGGCTAGGGTGTGAAATCTTGTCTAACTCTTGGTTAATATCCTTCCTAACACATTAAGGAAGAACACTTATAAGTTTAAGAATTTTTGGACAATATTTGGTTAGGGAAGGGGCTGTTTGAGAGCAACTCTAGAAGGAGGAGAGAAAATATTTCAAGTCTTGAAATATACTAAGTGTGGAAGATTTTCATCAACTCATGGGTTTATATAGCACAACCAAGGGTTAGGATTGAAACATGTGTATGGTATAGATGGTTTGTGTAGGTTCCTTTCTACACTTGTTCTACAAAAGCCATGCAAGACTTTGACCATTTGACTTTGCCCACTAACTCATAAAACCGTCAACACCATGCAAAACCACGCAAGACTTTTGGCCACTTGTCTTGCCCACTTGTCCACTCAATTTTGTCCAACATGGCCCAATCTAGGTGACACTTGTCGCCTTCTATTGGTCCAAAATATTTTATCTCTCGGAAAAATTCCATAATCGCAAAAATATTGAAAACGTAAAATTTTCTTTTTACAAGGTTCTAATAATTTCCGTCGGAAAACAATTCTATCATTCTTACCCTAATTAGGCGTATACATTCGCATACGTCCTCACATACATACTCCGGAACTACGGGGCATAACATTCCCCCCCTCTTTGAAATATTCGTCCCGAATGTTCCTTCAAGATTTAAATAACTCAGATAACGGCATAGTCCCTCATAACTTGAACAATTTGCAAAATGTCACATGTGGCCATAAATAAAACACTTAAGTACATATGACAGTTAAAATTAACCAGTAGGAAAGTGAGTTACCTGGAGGTGCGGGGAATAAGTGAGGATACTTCTGCCTCATGTCCTCCTCTGCTTCCCACGTCATCTCTTCTCTGTTCTCGTTCCGCCATAAGACTTTGACGGACGCCACATCCTTTGTCCGCAGTCGCCTAACCTGACGATCGAGTATCGCTATGGGAATCTCCTCATACGATAACTCCTCTGTCACCTGGACATCATCAATCAGGTGCACTCTAGACGGATCTCCGATACATCTCCTCAAAGATAGAAACATGAAAAATCGGATGTCGCCTCCGATCGGACGACAGATCCAACTCATAGCAACCTTGCCTACCCTACTGACAACTGATAAGGCCCAATGTACCTTAGGTTGAGCTTCCCTTTCTTCCCAAACCTCATCACACCCTTCATGGTGACACCTAAAAACCTAATCAAGAACTCAACTCCAAATGTCGACGCCGATGATCTGCATACGACTTCATGCGACTCGGAGTCAATAACCGTTCCTGGATAAGCTTCAACTTATCCACCGCCTGCTGAACCATGTCTGGCCCGACTAACTGCACCTCACCTACATCAAACCAGCCTATCGGTGACCTGCACTTCCTCCTATATAAGGCCTCATAAGGCGTCATCCGATACCGAGTGGTAGGCTGTTATACGCAAACTCTACTAGCGCAAATGATCCTCCCACTACCTTAAAATCAATAACACAAAGCTCGCAAAGATATCCTCGTTGTCCGGATAGTACGCCCGCCTGACGTCGGTCGAGGATGGAATGCGATCGAGACTCACCGCCCCTAATCCCTTCCGGAAAGACCTACGTGTTAGTCGAATCGAGCTCCTGCGTCTGATATGATAGATATAGGGACCCCGTAGTCTCACGATCTCTGATGTAAAGTCTAGCGTAATCCTCGATCGAAAAGTCATCCCGACGGAAGAAAGTGGCTGATTTCACACCGCCGACGATAACCCAGATAGAATCACGCTTCCTCCGAGTGCGAGGTAACCCCGTAATAAAGTCCATATTGATCACCTCCCACTTCCATGTCGAATCTCTATAGCCCGCAACAACCTCCGTGCCTCGTGCTCTACCTTGACCTCGCGACAACTCGGGCGAGCAACAAACTCGCAACGCCCTCTTCGTGCCATCCCACCAATACACAGATCCGAGGTCGCGTACATTTTTGTCGACCCGGATGGATAAGTAACGCTACTGTATTGTGTCACACTCGACTTTTCCTAAGTCTTTACTTAGGCGTGATGGCACCTAGACAATTATTTCCCACCAGAGCACCATTTAATTCTCTTTATTTAGAAATTTGAACTTATATTCAAATACTGAGCTATTAATAAAAATAACAATAAAGAAATCATTTATGACTTTATTAAAACATAACGCGAGCCCATGCTCGTGCAAATATTGTTTCTACATAGACATACCGACAAAGATTATTCTAAGTTGGAAGGAGACCATTCCACGGGCATTTTCGAGACACCGAACCGACATCCTGAACTCGACGAATACCAAGCCAAGCAATGGACTTGGTATGACAAGAGGTCATGGACGATCGCTAGCCTTGGCGTGGAGCATTTCCTCTATCACGCTTTCTCAAACATGTTAAATAAAGAGTCACCCTACCATCCAATGAGTTAGAACTTTACCTCGCAATTCAAAGTAACACCACGATATTCCAAGTGCAATCACATTATAACGTAATAAGCATATTGCAAAACATATCAAAGTTACAACATTTTTAAATATGCAACAACTCCTCATAGAAATTCTCGCTTAACTAACACTTCATTTTATCTCGTATTATACGTTAAGACATTTCCCTGCATTTCCACATGTTTATTACATTTATATATTTGTGAACGCGTATTCACTTTTCATATTTATATATAGATGAACATGTATTCATTTTTAATATTTTTTGCGGCGAGCAACCCGATCCATTATATTTAAGTATTTGTTAACACTTATTCACTTTACGTTTTGTTGCGGCGCAACACGATCCATTATATTTACGTATTTGTGAACGCGTATTCACTTTACGCTTTGTTGCGGCGGCAACCCGATCCATTATAATTACGTATTTGTGAACACATATTCACTTTACGTTTTGTTGCGCGCGCAACCCGATCCATTATGTTTACGATTTGTGAACGCGTATTAACTTTACATTTTGTTGCGGCGTGCAACCCGATCCATTATATATTTATATATTTATGTGAACACGTATTCACTTTTCATATTTTTCAGAAGATCGAATAAATATTATTCTCTTTTCTAACATTTTGTCATTCATACTTGTAACGATTATAACTTTTTAACCATAACTCCAACTAAGGTGTTTCTCAAGCGGAAACTAAGGTAAGGCGGGGATATTTCACTGTACCAAATTTTATTTAAAACTACTTTGGGTAACTAACACAAATTTATCCTCAAAACAGCCACATGAAATTTGTTTCGGCAAACTTTTTATTAAACAACACCCAATCTTATAATAGTCATAACTCCTAATCTGTAAACCCGTTCAAGCCCCATAAATTCTCAAAACGACGAGAACAGAGAGCTACACGTCTCCATGTAAACCATCCTTTCATATTCGGTACCGTTTGGTACAGTTTTACACTTTTATTCGCTGCCCTTCCTGGATCTCGATAGATCCGAGGCAGAAACTTTAAACAACGATAACTCTCGATCCGTAACTCGGATAGAACCCCGTAAGGTCTCAAAATGTCCACAACAGAGATATCTAGAACTTTCATTTAACAACAATTTTCATACTCCCACGTATTAGTACAGTTTTACGTTTCAACGTCCTGCCCTTCTGGATTCCAATGAATCCTAGCAGCAACTTCAAACTACAATAACTCTCAACTCGTAAGTCCGTTTTAATAACTCTTTATCTATATCTGTCCGTAACAGATATATTTACAACCATATAAATTTTCATATAATTCTAATAAGTAAAACTCAATAAAACAGTCCGTAATTATGTCTTTCCGAATTTCGACCAAATCTAAGGCAGAAACTTTGAACTATGATAACTTTCAAACCGTATGTCCATTTTACCTCATTATTGGTTCTATATGATCATATTAGAGAGGTGTACCATTCTTCCGAATTTCATCAAATTCTAACAATTATAACTCAGTGAGAACAGTTCGTAAAGTTCATGACGCAACTAGTTATCTAAACAATCAAAAGTTCAATATTTCTTTTCAACACTCAATTCTTATTCTAACATGTATTGAACTAAAAATAAAGGATGTTACCAAGAATTTCTGAGTGAGAAAACTCACCTTGTAAGTGTGAAGATTATTGTTGTGTGGTTGCTAAAATTATCCTTACTCTCTAGTATTTTGATTCTTGTTCTTCTTGCCCTCTTGGTATTTTTTCCAAATTTTTTCCTCTTCTTTTCACTTGTTTTTTCCTGATTTTCTAACCTTTATGCTATGTACTTTGTTTGTGTGTAAATACAATGTATAAGTGGAGAGTTTTCTATAACCTATGGAGGTGGAATGACAAGAGTTGGAGGAAAATGAAAAAGGGAAGGGGAAGAAAGACGTGCAGCAATGCTGCATGTTTGTTTTTTTTTTTTTTTTTTTTTTTTTGTTTTCTTATTTTCATTTTATCTATCTATTTATCAAACTTTAACACTAACTCTATCTCATGCAATTTATTCATTGTTTTCTTATATATATATATTTTTATTAACTCAACCATAACTATTTTATTTCCGGATTTTACATTATCTCATCCTTACAACATTCGCCCTCGAATGTGAATAAGGTCAGAACATAATCACATAGACACAATAATGTTTATTGTTATCAGTAATAATTTTGGGGCTTCACATTCTCCCTTCCTTAAGAAGCATTCGCCCTCGAATGGAATAAGGTTGTAACACATGCGTATAGACACGCAAATGACACACATACGAAGTACTATGTAACACATTTTTTTACCTTAGTCAAATAGGAATGGATATTTGACTTTTATCGCGCCTCGGCTTCCCAAGTGGCTTCCTCAAGGAGTGGTTCCTCCATAGACCTTCACTAAGCAATATCTTTATTCCTAAGGCGCTAACCTTCCTATCAAGTATTTCCACCTAACTTCTTCATATCAAGATCCTCATTAAGAATTATCTCCGGGAAGGATGACGTGACTTGGATCGCGCAAGTATTTTCGTAACATCGACACATGAAATACCGGATGCATCGCTTCCACTCTTGTGGAAATGCTAATTGTAAGCCACATTCCCACTCTTCGCAAGATCTCATATGGCCCAATAAACCTTGGGCTCAATTTCCTTTCTTACCAAAGCGCATCACTCCTTCATTGGGGATACTTTTAAAAATACTTTCTCCCTCTCGAATTCAAGATCTCTTTTCCGATGATCCGCATAGGACTTATGACGGCTATGAACTGCTTTGATCCGCCTCCCAATCATTTGTACCTTATCATTTGTTTCTTGAATGACTTTAGGTCCAACAATACGTCTCACCCACCTCGAACCATCCAAGTGGAGACTATATTTTCGTCCATATAATGCTTGAAACGCCATTTGTATGCTAGAGTGAAAACTATTGTTGTGGCGAACTCAATTAGACATAGATGGTCCAACCAAATTCCCAAAATCTAACACACAAGATCGCAACATGTCCTCGTGTTTGGATTGTTCGCCACTTGCACATCCGTTTGCGGTGGAAAGTCGTGCTTAACTTAACTTTTGTCCCGAGACCTGCTGAAACTTTGCCAAAAGTGTGAGGTGAATGGGAACCCCTATCTCAAATAATTTGTAAGGAATCCTGTAACCGCACAATCTCCTTCAAATAAATCTGTGTACTGTGGTGCACGATACGTAGTCTTGACCGTAAGAAATGGGCTGACTTTGTAAGTCGATCAACAATCACCCAAATAGAATCATACCCTTCTCGAAGTTTTGGTAGACCAGCCATAAAATCCATATGAATCGCCTCCCATTTCCACATGGGACTCCAATGTCCCCAAGTAATCCGCCGTGTTTTGATGTTCGCCACCGACATATAAGACACCTCCCGACAAACTCCAACGTCTTTCTTCATCCCGTCCCACCAGTAATTTGCCTTGAGGTCCTGATACATTTTTGTTGACCCTGGATGAATGGAATATCTTGTGTTATGACCCTCATCTAAGATCTTCCTCCTTAGATCCCTTACCTTAGGAACACATAACCTACCCTTATACCGAAGGGTTCCGTCATTATATCTCAATAAAGCGTGAAGGTTTTCCTGTTGGATCTTCTCCGAAATCCAACAAACTCCGTATCCTCAAACTGACTTTCTTTTATTTCTGAAGCTAAGGCAGAATGCGAGGTATCATGTACCACCACCCTACCTTCACCGATCTCAGTTAAGCTAACCCTGAGGTTTCCCAATCTTTGTACCTCACGAACAATACCCCTCTTTTGTATTGCCAAGTGGGCCAAACTGCCTATTGATCTCCTACTGAGTGTGTCAGCCACCACGTTGGCTTTCCCAGGATGGTAAAGAATACTATGGTCATAATCCTTAAGCAACTCTAACCATCTTCTTTGTGAGATTCAAATCCTTCATGCGTGGTTATGTATCGCAAACTCTTATGATCTGTAAATATGTCCACATGCACACCATACAAATAATGTCTCCATATTCGTAAGGCAAACACCACCGCACTAATTCCAAGTCATGAGTTGGGTAATTCTTCTCATGTATCTTCAATCGTCTAGATGCATACGATAACCTTTCCAAATCGCATCAAGACACATCCTAACCCAACTCTGAGGCATCGCAAGGCGTGAACCCCTTGTCCCGATGGTAAGGTTAGGACTGGTGCGAAGAGTCAACAATTCCTTTAGTTTCAAATCGCTTCACATGCTTCCGACCACCGGTACTTAACCGCTTTTTTAGTCAACCGTCGAGGAGCGCAAGACTAGAAAAACCTTTTACGAATCTTCTATAATACCCAAAACCCAAGAAACTTCTAACCTCTGCCGAATTGGTGGTTTGGCGCTTCTTCATTTCTATCTAACGTGGGTCTACCATAATTTCATCCCTTGACACAACATGACCCAAAAAGGCTACCTTTTCCAACCAAAATTCACACTTTGAAAATTTAGCATATAGTTTCTCTGTTTCAAGACTTCAAGCACTACCCTCGATGCTCTTCATGTTCTTCAACACTCTTCTTGTAGATTAGGATATCATCTATGAACACAATCACGAACAAATTTAGGAATGATTTGAAGATTCTTCATTAAATCCATAAAAGCATTTGGGCATTGGTTAACCTAAAAGACATGACCAAGAACTCATAATGGCGTGTCGGGTTCTAAAGGCATTTTGGATATATCATCCGGATTTATTTTGGTGATGATATCGACGGAGACCAATCTTGGAAAAATAGCTAGCTCCCCGAAGTTGGTCAAAAGATCATCGATTCTTGGTAATGGGTATCGGTTCTTGATCGTGACCTTATTGAGTCGATAATCGATGCACATTCGAGCGATCCGCCTTTCTTTTTAACAAACAAGATCGTGTACCCCGGGAAACACTAGGCCTTATAAAGCCTTTATCCGTAAGATCCTTCAATTGTTCTTTAACTCTCTCAATTCAATTTGGGGCCATTCGATATGGAGGAATAGAAATGGGTCTTGTACCGGAATTAACTCTATAGCAAACTCCACTTCTCTATCCTGAGGAAGGCTGGAAGATCTTCAGAAAAACCTCGGAAAAATTCGAACAATAGAACATCATTCATCATTGGGATTCCTTTTGGGTATCCACTATATTAGCCATATATGCATACTCCACTCTGTGACTTCTCAATAACTTTTGAGCCCAGGTAGAAATAAATCGACGAGGATATTCCAATCCTACCCCTTATAACAACTTCTCGGTTCTCAGGAAAAGTTAATCTCACTATCTTTCACGACAATCTAACATGGCATAACATGCCGACAACCAATCCATACCCAAAATGACGTCGAAGTCTACCATATCAAGTAGTACTAGGTTCACCATTGTTCCCCTGTCATTCACTTCTAATGGAAATTATTTACCACCCGAGAGGCCCAAATTGAGGCCCTCGGTGTCATAACCTCAAAGGTTCACTTAAATAAGAAGGTTCTACGTGTAAATTCTTAGCAAAGCCCATTGACACATATGAAAATGTAGAGCCGGATCGTATAATACAAATGCAGGAATACTCGAGACTAGCAAAATACACCGTGACCACCGCGTTAGATGCGCCTCGCTCATTCCTCCGGGCAAAGCGTAGAGCCGATTAAATTGTTGGGTTGTTGACCTCCGACTCTGGCGGGGTTGGTTTCCCGATTTCCCACAGAGCGGTGTGGTTGCTTCGACCTCCCGAATAGATTGAGTTTGGGTCCTCTTCGCAATCCACCGGCATAGTGGCCCGACTTCCACATTATAACATGTCTTCGTTAAGAGCCGACATTCTCCATTGTGTTTTCTTTGACAAATCTTACAAATCGGTTTGTCACCTCGTATGTTAGGGTTGGTGGCCTTGTCCTTGCTACCTTGGTAATTAGACCAATGTGCCCTTAGGCTTGAAATAAGATCGCCCAGATTGGTTCGGTCTCAAGATCCCTTACTAAACTCCTGCTTCGATTTTGACTCTAGTTAAATGATCACGTCCAAATCTCTTACGTGAATATTCTCTTTTGCTTTAGCGAAACCTTCTACCCTCAAAGCCATATCGACAATCAAGATAAGTTCAATCGTTGGCTAACGCCACCACCTTCTTCGCTATGTTCGGTTTAAACCCTCTACAAATCGCTTGACTCTATCCATTTCTGTAGGGACGACATGTGTGTTGTATGCCGATAACCTCATGAAATGTGTATCATATTCTTGTACACTGCGGTCACCTTGCTTCAATTGTTCAAACTCCCGTCTGAGCGCATCCTTGCGCGTATTAGGCATAAATTTCTCAATGAATGCCGCTCTGAATCCTCCCCAAGTCATTGTTGGTGACATCGGGGGATGATTTTTCCTAAAATTCCTCCACCACACTCCTGCATCATCCACTAGTCGTGCGCCTACCAAGTTGACTCCCTACGTCTCCACGCATCCCAATGTGAACATTAAGTCTTCAACTTCATCGAGGAATACTATCGGGTCGGCCTTGGGGTCCTTCCCTGAGTAAAGTGGTTCTCTTCTCCTCATAAAATTTGCCCATAGCCTATCAGTGCTTGAGCTTACACTCTCGGTCCGTAGTGCGCCGCAATCGATCCCCTGGGCCGTCTGGTTACAGTTTGGGGCTATGTGAGGCACTAGGTGCGGGCGGAACCATGTGTGGAACTGCAGCTGTCATTAACTCTATGAGTCTATCTAGTTTTTGTCCCACCGTTTCTTGGGCCATTTGACTCTCGGTCTCTCCAACATTTTCTCCGACATTTTCTCGCTCCTTCGGACACCACTACGCCAATCGAGGTACATGAGTTTCGTGATGAACCTCCTCTTGAGCCCCCGGGATTTGTGAATTCACCATTTTCTTCTGAGTCCATCTTACGACGCATGAACTTCATCTGAGCTCTCATTCCCTTTGCATGTTCCTCGAGTACTTCCCTCTTTGTTGGGACTCGTCTTATAATCACCATCTACACAACAATTATCGTCAAGATAACGTTGTACAATCTTCTTCCTAACCGCGTGAAAGATGTAGTACAGAATCAAGTCTTGAAAAAGACTCAAGATAGGCACGAGAGGAATATGAAAGAAGGGAAACTTTAGATGTTATTCCGCTCACTTATTACTAAGGTGGCGCGCACACCGTCGCAATAAGTAACCGCTCAAACACGACTCAAGAAACTTCCTAGAATCTCTAACTGGTTTAGCTTTGATACCAACTTTTCACGCCCCAAATTTTCCTAAGTCTTTACTTAGGGCGTGATGGCACCTGGACAATTATTTCCCACCAGGAGCACCATTTAATTCTCTTTATTTAGAAATATGAACTTATATTCAAATACGGAGCTATTAATAAAAATAATAATAAAGAAATCTGTTTATGACTTTATTAAAAACATAACGCGAGCCCATGCTCGTGCAAATATTGTTTCTACATAGACATACTGACAAATATTATTCTAAGTTGGAAGGGAGACCATTCCACACGGGCATTTTCCGAGACACTGGAACTGACATCCTGAACCTGACGAATACCAAGCCCGAAGCAATGGACTTGGTATGACAAGAGGCTGCGGGACGATCGCTAGCCTTGGCGTGGAGCCTTTCCTCTATCACGCTTTCCTGAAATATGTTAAATAAAGTCACCCTACCATCCGATTTGAGAACTTACCCGATTCAAAGTAACACCACAATATTCCAAGTGCAATCACATTATAACGTAATAAGCATATTGCAAAAATATATCAGGTTACAACATTTTTAAATATGCAACAACTCCTCATAGGAAATTCTCAGTTTAACTAACACTTCATTTTATCTCGTATTATACGTTAAGACATTCCCCTGCATTTCCACATGTTTATTACATTTATATATTTGTGAACGCGTATTCACTTTTCATATTTATATATAGATGAACATGTATTCATCTTTCATATTTGTTGCGGCGTGCCGATCCATTATATTTACGTATTTGTGAACACGTATTCACTTTACGTTTTGTTGCGCGCATAACCCGATCCATTATGTTTACGTATTTGTGAACGCGTATTCACTTTACGTTTTGTTGCGCGTGCAACCGATCCATTATATTTACGTATTTGTGAACATATATTCACTTTACGTTTTGTTGCGGCGTGCAACCCGATCCATTATGTTTACGTATTTGTGAACGCGTATTCACTTTACGTTTTGCTGCGGCGTGCAACCCGATCCATTATATATTTATATATTTATGTGAACACGTATTCACTTTTCATATTTTTCAGAAGATCGAATAAATACTATTCTCTTTTCTAACATTTTGTCATTCATACTTGTAACGATTATAACTTTTTAACCATAACTCCAACTAAGGTGTTTCTCAAGCGGAAACTAAGGTAAGACGGAGATCTTTCACTGTACCAAATTTTATTTAAAACTACTTTGGGTAACTAACACAAATTTATCCTCAAAACAGCCACATGAAATTTGTTTTGGCAGAATTTTTATTAAACAACACCCAATCTTATAATAGTCATAACTCCTAATCTGTAAACCCGTTCATGCCCCATAAATTCTCAAAACGACGAGAACAGAGAGCTACACGTCTCCATATAAACCATCCTTTCATATTCTGTACCGTTTGGTACAGCTTTACACTTTTATTCGCTGCCCTTCCTGGATCTCGATAGATCCGAGGTAGAAACTTTAAACAGCGATAACTCTCGATCCGTAACTCGGATAGACCCCCGTAAGGTCTCAAAATGTCCACAACAGATAGATCTAGAACTTTCATTTAACAACAATTTTCATACTCCCCACATATTAGTACAGTTTTACGTTTCAACGTTCTGCCCTTCTGGATTCCAATGAATCCGAGGCAGCAACTTCAAACTACAATAACTCTCAAATCGTAAGTCCGTTTTAATAACTCTTTATCTATATCTGTCTGTAACAGAGAGATTTACAACCATGTAAATTTTCATATAATTCTAATAAGTAAAACTCAATAAAAACAGTCCGTAATTATGCCTTTCCGAATTTCGACCAAATCTAAGGCAGGAACTTTGAACTATGATAACTTTCAAACCGTATGTCCATTTTACCTCATTTTTGGTTCTATATGATCATATTAGAGAGGTGTACCACTCTTCCGAATTTCATCAAATTCTAACAATTATAACTCAGTGAGAACAGTTCGTAAAGTTCATGACGCAACTAGTTATCTAAACAATCAAAATTTCAATATTTCTTTTCAACACTCAATTCTTATTCTAACATGTATTGAACTAAAAATAAAAGATGTTACCAAGAATTTTTGAGTGAGAAAACTCACCTTGTAAGTGTGAAGATTATTGTTGTGTGGTTGCTAAAATTATCCTTACTCTCTAGTATTTTGATTCTTGTTCTTCTTGCCTCTTGGTATTTTTTCCAGATTTTTTCCTCTTCTTTTCACTTGTTTTTTCCTGATTTTCTAACCTTTATGCTAAGTAATTTGTTTGTGTGTAAATACAATCTATAAGTGGAGAGTTTTCTATAACCTATGGGAGGTGGAATGACAAGAGTTGGAGGGGAAATGAAAAGGGGGAAGGGGGGGAAGCACAGACGTGCAAAGAATCTTTGCATGTTTGTTTTGTTTTTGTTTTTTGTTTTTCTTTTGTTTTTTTGTTTTCTTATTTTTATTTTATCTATCTATTTATCAAACTTTAACACTAACTCTATCCCATGCAATTTATTCATTGTTTTCTTTTATATATATATTTTTATTAACTCAACCATAACTATTTTTTTTTTAGGATTTCTGACACTAGAACCTGTTTGCCGAAGTCTGCAATATCTGGAACACACAACCTGCGCTCAAACCTTAGCACCCCATCGGTGCTACCTCAAATGGACCCTTCCTCACGAAGAGTCGTATCACGATCTGAGTGTCATAATCGGGTCCTCATCGCCGCTCTTCACCTCCTCGATGATGGAAGACTCGGCAACCTCTCGAACCCGAACCCCACTACTATCAGAATCAATCAATCGGAATCCAAGGCTCGCTAGCTGATGTAACTCGCGGATCATGCCCCTCCTCTCTGGCTGCACATCTGATAGACTACCCATCGACCAACGACTAAGGGCATACGCCACTACATCGCCTTCCCGGGTGGTATAGGATATCGACATCATGATCCTCGAGTAGCTCTAACCACCGCCTCTGCGTAAGTTCGGCTCCTGCCGAAGATATACTGGAGGCTCTTGTGGTGCATGTAAATATCCACGTGAACTCCATACAAATAATGTCTCAGATCTTCAAGGCGTGAATCACACGCCAACTCTAAGTCATGTGGGGTAGTTCTTCTCATGCTTCTTGAGCTGTCGAGATGCGTAAGCTATAACCTTGCCCTGCTGCATCAACACACATCCAAGTCCGATGCACATAGCCGTCTGGACCCTCTGGAAGAGTAAGAACTGGGGCGGTCGTCAATTTCTCCTTCAGTAACTGGAAGCCCTTCTCGCAAGCATCCGTCCACTGAAACTTAGCTGCCTTCTGAGTCAGCTTGGTCAAAGGTGCTGAAATAGAAGCAAACTTCTCCACAAACCTCCGGTAGTAACCCGCAAGGCCCAAAAAGCTGCGCACCTCTGTCGGTGTAGTAGGTCTAGGCCAACTCTTGACTGCCTCGATCTTTGCCGTATCCACCCGAATACCATCGGCCCCGACAATGTTCCCTAAGAACGCCACCGAAGCTAACCAAAACTCACACTTCGAAAACTTGGCATACAACTGCTGGTCCCGGAGAACTCTCAGCACCGTCCTCAAATGCTCTGCATGCTCCTGCTCCGAGCGAGAATAAATCAAGATGTCATCTATGAATACTATCACAAACGTATCCAAAAATGGCTTGAACACTCGGTTCATCAAATCCATAAATACCGCCGGAGCATTGGTCAAGCCGAAAGACATGACCCTGAACTCATAGTGCCCGTCTGGGTCGAATGCGATCTAGGGACATCCGACTCCCTAACTCGCACCTGATGGTAACCAGATCGTAGGTCTATCTTGGAGAAACACCTCGCGCCCTGCAACTGGTCGAACAAATCGTCAATCCTGGGAAGGGGGTATCTGTTCTTAATAGTCACCTTGTTCAGCTGCCTGTAATCAACACACATACGCAGCGTCCCATCCTTCTTCTTCACGAACAATACCGGCGCTCCCCAGGGAGAAACACTAGGCCTGATGAAGCCCTTCTCCAGCAAATCTCTCAGCTGGTCCTTCAATTCTCTCAACTCGGCAGGTGCCATTCTGTATGACGGAATGGATATAGGTCGAGTGTCTGGCAGAATATCAATGCAAAACTCTATCTCCCTCTCAAGAGGGATACCCGGGAGGTCGTCTGGGAACACATCTGGAAACTCTCTGACTCGAATCGATCAAGGTCCGTGTCACAACCTCGTATCAAATACCGAACGAGGTGGTAGATATACCCTTCGAACCATCTTCCCGGCCTCGAGGTAAGAAATAAACTTATCCTCGGCGACAAAGTGTTCCTCCCACTCGATAGCAACCGACTCCCGTGAAAGCGAGAACCGTACCAACCGCTTCCTACAGTCTACATTGGCGTAGCAAGAAGCTAACCAATCCATACCCATGATCACATCAAAATCGGTCATATCCAACTCTATCAAGTCGGCTGGTCGACGATTGCGTATAGTCACGGCAAGCCCTATATACCCGCCACTACCACCGATCCCCATGGCGTAGCTACCTCAAAAGGGTCTATGGACTCGTGCTCTATCCCTATCCTTCTAGCAATAAGGGAGATATATAGGACAAGGTAGAACTGGATCTATCAAGGCATATACGTCCAACAAGAAAGCCGATAAAGTACACGTGATGACATCGGTGATGCCTCCCGGTCTCTAGGTGGATATGGCATAAATGCGGTTCTGAGGACCGCTGGAACTAGGACCCCTGCCACGACCTCTGCCGCGACCTGCTGGCCCATGAGCAATCTGCCCTCCGGGGCGAGTAACTGTAGGAGATGAAGACCCGGTAAAAGACCCTGTAGGCTGAACCCTACCATCTGCGTTGCCCTTGGTCGGACAGTCTCTCGCAAAATGACCCTGCTGGCCGCAAGTGAAACAAATTCCCGAAGTAGGACCACAACTCCCGTGATGGGATCTACCGCATCGGCCACACTAAGAGGAAGGTGGTCTCGATCGGTAGCACCTCTGCTACCCTGGAAGTCCGTCCGGGCCCCGACACGCCCCGATTCCTTATGCCTCGAAGATGGTGTAGGAGTGCTCAGCCGGTGGTGAGGTGCAAATCTAGTCTCTTCTTTGAGATCGTCCACCGAGCTACCAAAAGACCTGCCGTCTGGCCTTCTTCTGCGATATCATCGACCCGTCGGCTCTCGCTCACACCCAAGTGCATGAGCCTGCATGCGGGCAATGTCCATGCCCGGCTGAAGAGCTACACCTGAGCAAGACTCTGCCAAGTAGTCATCAAGCCCTGTGACGTAGCGGTGCACTCGGTCCTCCATATCTGCCACTAACGCGGGGACATACCGAGCCAACGAGTCGAACTCCACGTTGTACTCGATCGTGCGCCATCTACGCCTCGGCGTCAAAAATATGTCGGCTCGTGCTCTCATCTGCGGAGGCAAGAAGTGCGTGAAAGCGCCTAAGAACTCGTCCCCAAACGGTTGAGGCGCTGCTCTCCCGGGACAGCTCCACTAATCAAACGATCATTGCGGTATCACGCAGCCGATGTGAACCTAAGACCACTGACTCGGTCTCCGAAGCCTTGATCACTTTCATGATCCGCTGTAACTGCCGGATGAACTCCTGCGGATCATCCTCAGGCCTCTACCCATAGAACTCTGGCGGGCCACAACTCAGAAAGTCCTGAAGTCTCAAACTATCCGACCTCGGGTGAACCACGGGTACTGGGCCCAGGCTGCTGCGTCAACTTATCCTCGTGCCTCGCCACGACCCTGGCTAACAACTGGGCCATCTCCTTGTAACCCATCTCCTCTGCTCCAGGCTGTGGGACTGGAGGCTCAGGTGTCGTGGCCTCGAGCCTCTGCTGCGCGCTCTAAACTCTTTGGGGCGGCGTCGTGGAACTTCGCCGTCGGGGTATCACCTCGGGTAAAGGTTGGGCACAGGCCTCGTGACCCTACGTGTACTACTAGCGCCTCCGCCGCCTTGCCGCCACGGGCGGGTTGCCTTACGTGGAGGCATAACTGGTAAGAAAAAGAAATTCGTCAGAGGGGTCCAACCTATAACACAACTCTAAGGCACGATCTCAGAGTGAGAAGAATGGAAACCAATCCTAAATATCCTGCAGCCTCCTGATTATGGGTATGGTGCACAACACACCGATAATCAAGACTACTAGATCTGATGCGTAGACACTTTCCGGATTAATCGCTCGATACCACTTTTGTCACGACCCGTTCGGGCGTGGTGCCTTACCCGGCACCCAGTAGACATACATCGAGTAAGCGGTGAATATAAAACAAAGACATGAAACAATAAAGAGTAAGCCTGATCATCCAAAGAAAAGTGCCTTTCAAAGTATATATAAATACCAAAGTGACGATTACATCCCAACTTAACCACAAGACTACGGACTTCTAAGAAGGTGTAAACACTATGACGGACACGGGGCCGTCATACCTGAATGTACAAAAACATCTACAACACCAGGGAGAACCATACCAAAAGTCGAGCCTCCGGAGAAATGGAGCTCCTGACACCTGAGTAAAGATCCTAAGAATGAGGATCTACCACCTGCTTCCCTTTACATGCGGCATGAACGCACGGCCCAGAAGGAGGTCGATAACAGTACCAAGTATGTGAAAGCGTAAAAATCTTGATATATATATATATATATATATATAACTATAACATTTTAAAACCAATTCACAAATATGTATGCGAAACAACAAGTTAACTGCACGTGGTATGCATTACAAACAAGAGCAATAATAAATATAATGTAACTGGTCTTTTCTAGGCCGCGAATGATCGAAGCAAGACCAATCGCCCATAGTATCATTATGCGTGCCTAATTGTTATACCCCGTATTTCCAGAGTATGTACGCAGGGACGTACGTAGGAAATTTCGAACTTGAGAATAGGCTTGGCCGAATTATTTTTGTACACAACACCCGATTAGAGTCGTTTTTAGTAAAGCGTTTTCCACGACTTTCGTAGGGAATTTCCGGCTATGTCATTTTTAATTTTTTCGGATTTTTCCGAGATCGAAACATTTTTGGACCAACGGAGGGTGACACTTGTCACCCTCGTTGGATGATAAAGAGGAGGCTTGGCCTTGGCCGATTGGTTCATGGTTTTGTGCCTTGTTTTGGCCTTGTTTTGTGGCTTGTTTTGTGCCATGTTTTGTGGAGTAGGGGTTAGGGTGCACTTGGCTTGATCTTGGCCTTACACTTGCCTTGCACTTGGCTAGATCTTGGCCTTTGGTTGGCCTTTGGTTTTGCTATAAATACCCCCCTTATGTTGATGAACTCTTCATCCACAAATGAAACCTTCCAAGCCTAACATGCCTCCCTCCGCTTGTGTGGTGTTCGCCCAACACCCACTCCCCCTTTGAGTGGCCTTGTGGCGAGAGCCTCCCTCCCTTTGTGGTGCCTTGGCGTAGGGTACCCCTAGCCTAGTTGTTTTCGTATAATACCCTTGTTGTGGTATAGAAATACTCTCCTAGTATTGTTATAATGTCCAAATACCTTGTAGTATTCCCAAGGTTACACTTATACAAAAGCCCAGAAAATACGAGAATACTTCCTTTAGCCACAAAAACCGAAACCCTAAGGAAAACCTCCATAGTTAGTTGGAGTACTATGTAGAAGTTGGTTAGAACTTCTAAAGGTTGTTTGGGCGGGTTGGAGCACCGGAGTAGAGCGAAACTTTGCTAAGGATCGACATTAAACTCGGATAATTATGGGCTTATCGAGGTAAATATCTTGTCCTCTATTGTAATTGGAAATTACATGTTGTTAGAATATATAGTTGAAGTATACTATATATAGAATCAACGTGGTTAGTTGGCAATGTCTTTTGACTTAAGCTGAAGAACCCATCAATCGTATTCTGAGTAGACTTGTGTAGTAATCTTGTGGAGTAAATTGTACCGTTCGGGTTAGATGTATAACCCCACGGTTGGCTTGGTAGCCGCCCAGTTAGAGGAGGAGATTTACTGTTGCGGGAGAGTCTTTGCCGAATTTTTCGTAGAATGTTCTACGATAAGATCTTGATGTTAATAAAGCGCCTTGTGGCCTTATAGGTTGAAGTACTACGTGTGGCGTTCTACTTGGCTTAGGAGTAGCCACGGTTGGAAGTACTTGGGCGTTTGCTATTAGTCGATACTCGTCGCGAGGTATGTGAACCTCTTCCTATCTCTTCTAGCATGATATGTGTGAACTATGTAGTGCGTTAGGCGTCATACGTGCTAAACGTATTTGATTGATTTAAAACATAAAGTGTTATAACGACTTTATGGGAAGTTGGTTATAACGACTTTATGTTGGTAAGAAAATACTTGTGGTCTTTAAAAGGTAATCATTTGAACTATAAGCGGCTTGTTATGTGTTAATAAAGAACTTGAAGTATTTCAAAAGATTTTGAATCATTTTGAAAGAAGAAGTAATACTTGGTTTTGAAAAACTTAAGAGTTATACTAGCTTTATGAGAAGTTAGGTATAACGGCTTAAGAATGTTTTCTTGATTTGAATCGAATGTGTATCGACAAACCAACTGCAGCGTTAATGAAGGAAATGTTTTGACTAATTAAGTATTATTAAAACCAGTAGAAACTTCCATCTGCATAGAAGCTAAGATGAGACAAAATGATATTTCCTAGATCACGGCTGTTGTAATAAGATTGTTATAAACAAGAATATCCTACTCACATATAAGACTTATGTTTCTCAGATTGTTTAAAAGAGAATTATATTCTTAAAGGAAGATGACTATGAACTCCGAAACCTTTCTAAAATAAGAAACGTGAACATTTGAAATTAGGCAAACTTGGGCGTTTGGAAAATAATGTTGTTACTTGATTTTACAAAGGTAAGTGTTTTGGTTTATTTAAAAAAGATCACTCTATTTTATACTACGAGTATTGGGTGACTTATGTGAAAGCAATGGATCTTTTAAAAGATTTAATGTATGAAGTACTTTAGGGGAAGATACCCGAACTTGTTAGCTTAAAGTACCTTGTGTGAATAACTTGATTGTGTTGGTTTGAGATAGCCTTGTAAATACTTTCTTGTTGATGTGATAAGTGAAAATGTTAGGATGCTACGTGTGTTAGTATCTTGTGTGATCGTGATGTAAGGGTTACATTCTTGTTGTGCTTACGTTGTTAAGCGTTAAGCCGGTTGTACTATTATTGTATCACATACCCCTTTGACTTATTATACAGGGCTTGCCACCCGATGCGGGTCTTTACGGCTATGCGGTCCTCGTGACTATGCGGAGTGCGGTAGCTCCAGGATTGATCATTCCGGGTGTTTAGCCTGATGCGGGGGATTCCCTATGCGGTCTGTTGAGACTATGCGGTCTTTTGAGACTATGCGGGTTGCGGGAGCCTAGGCGGATACCGAGGGTTAGCTGCCTTCGATGCGGGGTATACCTCAGGCGGTCTGGGACCATGATTCGAGGAATACCTCATGCGGGTCCGTGTGTGACCTATGCGGAGCTGCGAGAGTTCCAGGGATAGACACGCACATTGATATTGCGGGCGAGTGGCCAGCTTCGATCATGTGGTGCGGTCTAGAAAGACCTCGGGATACAGCTTGTGGTATTTTGGTACTGTGGGTCTTAGTAGTCGGCTATGCCTTCGTACTTGCCCCGTACGGTTTTATTGTGATAACTTTGAGGGCGTGAGTCACGACTTGACATATCGCTATTTGTTGTGATCGTAGTTTGTTTATCATACATGTCTCTGCTTTATAGATCATTATGATTTCATTTCTGATATTTTTAGTTTCACATACTCGATTTTGTTATCGACCTCGCCCGGGCCGCGTTCATGCGCGAGTTGAGTACACCGATCGTTGATCCTAGCTCTCGGTCACGATTTGGCGTTGGAAGCTCGTTTCTCCGAGGCTTATCGGTGGTATAGTCCATCGTAGTAAGTGTTTGCATTCGTGGTTTGGCGGGGCCCTGTCGCCATTGTTGTCATATCATTCTTAGGTGCATGTAATCTTGTTGTGGCGGGGTTTGTAAAAAGGATTAAACTGTTCATGTTGAAAAAGTTGTCATTTATATATATCTTAGAAAGCGAAGTTTTCTCAGTTATTGTTTCATATTTCATAATATGTCTTGTATCGTTTATGTTCGTGATTACTCGATGTTGTATCACCGGGTGCGGGGTAAGGCACGATCACGGGCGGAATCGGGTCGTGACAAAAGTGGTATCGAGCGATTAATCCTCGGAAAGTGTCTACTGAGCCGTATCGATGAAGTCTTGATTATCGGTGTGTTGTGCACCACATCAATAATCAGGAGGCTATAGGATATTTATGATTGGTTTCTATTCTTCTCACTCTGAGATCGTGCCTTAGAGCTGTGTTGTAAGTTAGACCCTCTGACGTATTTCTTTCCCTTATCGTTATGCCTCCGCGTAGGGCAAACCCGGGCCCAGGAGGGCAAGGCAGCCGAGGGAGCTGCGAGTAGAGTTCAGAGGGTTACGTGGGCACAGGACCAATCATTACCTAGGGTAATGCTTCATTCGGGGATTTCTGCGACGTCACTAGCCCCAGTAAAGTTTAGCACGGCGGCGGCAGTTCCTACTGCGGCCATGATATTTGAACCTTCAGTTCCACGACCAGGAACAGAGAATATGGATTGCAAGAAGCGACCTATTACTAGCTATGGATTTGGCTACCGAGAGTATACCGATGTATCGCGAGTCTTGATGAATATCAGAAGGTTGTGCAAGTAAGTTCTTGATTGAAGCGAGCATGGCACGTATGCGGGCTTATACATCGGTAGAAACATAGATCGACGGGTTAACAAAAAGCGGCAGGTCCTTTGGTAACTTTCGAGGCGAGTCGCCTCGCGGATTAGATTATGCACCTCGCCACAGAGTGGTCTTCCGGAGTTCGGGGCGTTCGGGGTATGCAGGAGTTGGTCAGAACTCCAGGACTTCCGATTCACAGTGTGACAGACGTCGTCCCGGGGAATGTCGTTTTTTTTGGTACTTGTTGTACCTATGACCGTCAGGGTCTGGTGTCGAAAAGTGTCCTTGTAGGAGGACTTAGCCTTGAGATCGGTGGGTAGTGTGTCATCTCCTCGCCGGTGCGCCTACTGCAGGCGAGTTTGATTAGAACGACTAAGGGAGTGAAGCGATGGATATAGATATATCTCACAACCTCTGCAGAGTTCGGTATGTGTGATAAGAAGGGTATATCATAAGTGCTATGTTTTGATAGCGGTATGTTAATATTGTGATTAGAAATCTTGGTTAGTTAACCAAGTAAGATTTGGGGATAGAAGGTGTGAGCCTTAGAGTTTTATACGTAGAGACCTTAGAGGTAAGGCCATCTCGAGTAAAGGTGTAGTGTTATGTTGATCCTTATCGGAGTGCATAGTGCACGCGTGAGTTATGTTTGGGATAGGTCCCAAGTAGTGTGAAATGAAAGGGGGTAGTTGAGCTAAGAAGACCGCCAGGTTTTTCAAGCGTGATTAGTGAGATTGTTCGGATCGGGAGCTAGTATTGTGCGCGTTGCGGGTCGGGTTGAGGCCACGATTGCGGGTCAACCGCGGCATGTATGGCGGTGGGGTCAGGTTTTGGTGGTCGCCTTGTGTTAGGGTTGTGAGGGTGTTAGGCCCAAGTTTAGTTAACAGTCAGCGAGTTCGTGGATGCGTTCGACCGATGGTCGGGCGATGGGGCAGCCCATCGTGTTCTTGATCGGGACCGTTTACTCGGTGTGTTGAGTTATCGAAAGGTTGTAAGGCTGCACGGTGCCTACCTTCACCTTATGACAGTGGAGCCAGTGTTACGGCTATTTTGTTCTGGAAGTTTTACCAAGCATGTGTTAAGAACTCGGTGAGTCTCGAATCGCGTTCGCCCTCGGGCGGTGTTTGGATTTCGAGGATAGTTGTGGGGTTTGTTTTCTCTGTGAGGTAGTGTTTAAGCTACCATTTCGTGTTCGGATGTCACCTTTTGAAGCCTTGTAGGCGGAAGTGTAAAGTTCTTGGTCGATTGGTTCGATGTTCGCGGTTGGGCGCATTGGTTCAGCTTGTTCCGGCCAGACTATGGATAGTGAGAAGCTTGTCTAGAAGAAGTTCGCGGCTCGGAGGAATCGTGCGGATAATCGGCACGACGCTTAGAGTTCGAGTTGGTCGGTCTTCTTGAAAGTACACACCCGGTGAGGTGTGCGAGTTTTAGGCAGCGATGTCGAATGGTAAGAGTTCGAGTGCACGACATCCTCGGGGATCATGGCGGCCGGTACCATTTGTTGTCGTCGAGCAAGGCTCGCGACAAAGTGACAAAAGTGGTACCATTTGTTGGGTCGCTGAGAAGGTTAATGCCTCGCAAAGTGACAAAGTGCGGTATCTACGGCAGTAAAGAGAGAAGCGAGCATGTATGGCGAGCATAGATGTGATCATTTCTTTTGTAAAGAGAAGGTCGAAGGAAGTATATTTTAGACCCGGTGAGAAGTGTTTTGTGGTGATGATTAGAGGTGTTCCTCGTGGACTTGGATGTAAGCATTTTTTGCAAGTTGTTTTTGTGGCGGTGTGGCGGGATTGATTCGTAAGTATAGTAGTGAAGACTATCTTGGCGCACGTTTGTTTGAGACTTAGAAGGAACATTCGGGACGAATGTTTCTAAGGAGAGGAGAATGTTATACCCGTATTTCAGTATATGCGAGGGCGTGCGTAGAAATTTCAACGAGAATAGGCTTGGCCGAATTATTTTTGTACACAACACCCGATTAGAGTCGTTTTTCGGCGAAACGTTTTCACAGCTTTCGTAGGGGAATTTCCGGCGATGTCATTTTTAATTTTTGCGGATTTTTACGAGAGACGAAACATTTTTTGACCAACGGGAGGGTGACACTTGTCACCCTCATTGACTGATAAAGAGGAGGCTTGGCCTTGGCCGATTGGTTCATGGTTTTGTGCCTTGTTTTGGCCTTGTTTTGTGGCTTGTTTTGTGCCATGTTTTGTGGAGTAGGGGTTAGGGTGCACTTGGCTTGATCTTGGCCTTACACTTGCCTTGCACTTGGCTAGATCTTGGCCTTTGGTTGGCCTTTGGTTTTGCTATAAATACCCCCCTTATGTTGATGAACTCTTCATCCACAAATGAAACCTTCCAAGCCTAAAATCCCTCCCTCCTCTTGTGTTGTGTTCGTCCAACACCCCTCCCCTTTGAGTGGCCTTGTGGCAGAGCCTCCCACCTCCTTTGTGGTGCCTTGGCATGGTACCCCACTGCTAGTTGTTTTCGTATAATACCCTTGTTGTGGTATAGAAATACTCTCTAGTATTGTTATAATGTCCAAATACCTTGGCCCAAATACCTTGTAGTATTCCCAAGTTACACTTATACAAAGCCCAGAAAATACGATTATACTTCCTTTAGCCACAAAAACCGAAACCACAAGGAAAACCTCCATAGTTAGTTGGAGTACTATGTAGAAGTTGGTTAGAACTTCAAAGGGTTGTTGGAGCGGGTTGGAGCACCGGAGTAGGAGCGAAACTTTGCTAAGGATCGACGTTAAACTCGGATAATTATGGGCTTATCGAGGTAAATATCTTGTCCTCTATTGTAATTGGAAATTACATGTTGTTAGAATATATAGTTGAAGTATACTATATATAGAATCAACGTGGTTAGTTGGCGATGTCTTTTGACTTAAGCTGAAGAAGCTGAATCGTATTCAGATGAACTTGTGTAGTAGTCTTGTGGAGTAGAATTGTACCGTTCGGGTTAGATGTATAACCCCACGGTTGGCTTGGTAGCGGCCGATTAGAGGAGGAGATTTCTGTTGTTGCGGGAGAGTCGCCTTTAATTTTTACGTAGAATGTTCTACGATAAGATCTTGATGTTAATAAAGCGCGCTTGTGGCCTTATAGGTTGAAGTACTACGTGTGGCGCGTTCTACTTGGCTTAAGGAGTAGCCGGCGGTTGGAAGTACTTGAGCGTTTTGCTATTAGTCGATACTCGTCGCGAGGTATGTGAACCTCTTCCTATCTCTTCTAGCATGATATGTGTGAACTATGTAGTGCGTTAGGCGTACGTGCTAACGTATTTGATTGATTTAAAACATAAAGTGTTATAACGACTTTATGGGAAGTTGGTTATAACGACTTTATGTTGGTAAGAAAATACTTGTGGTCTTTAAAAGGTAATCGATTTGAACTATAAGCGGCTTGTTATGTGTTAATAAAGAACTTGAAGTATTTCAAAAGATTTTGAATCATTTTGAAAGAAGAAGTAATACTTGGTTTTGAAAAACTTAAGAGTTATACTAGCTTTATGAGAAGTTAGGTATAACGGCTTAAGAATGTTTCTTGATTTCGAAATCGAATGTGTATCGACAAACCAACTGCGCGTTAATGAAAGGAAATGTTTTGACTAATTAAGTATTATTAAAACCAGAGAAACTTCCATCCGCATGAAGCTAAGATGAGACAAAATGATATTTCCTAGATCACATTTATCGTAATAAGATTGTTATAAACAAGAATATCCTACTCACATATAAGACTTATGTTTCTCAGTTGTTTAAAAGAGAATTATATTCTTAAATGAATAAGACTATGAACTCTGAAACCTTTCTAAAATAAGAAACGTGAACATTTGAAATTAGGCAAACTTGGGCGTTTGGAAAATAATGTTGTTACTTGATTTTACAAAGGTAAGTGTTTTAGTTTATTTAAAAAGGATCACTCTATTTTATACTACGAGTATTGGGTGACTTATGTGAAAAACGGATCTTTTAAAAGATTTAATGTATGAAGTACTTTAGGGAAGATACGAACTTGTTAGCTTAAAGTACCTTGTGTGAATAACTTGATTGTGTTGGTTTGAGATAGCCTTGTAAATACTTTCTTGTTGATGTGATAAGTGAAAATGTTAGGATGCTACGTGTGTTAGTATCTTGTGTGATCGTGATGTAAGTGGTCATTCTTGTTGTGCTTACGTTGTTAAGCGTTAAGCGTTGTACTATTATTGTATCACATACCCCTTTGACTTATTATACAGGGCTTGCCACCCGATGCGGGTCTTTACGGCTATGCGGTCCTCGTGACTACGCGGTCGCGGTAGCTCGGGATTGATCATTCCGTGTTTAGCTTTGATGCGGGGATTCCCTATGCGGTCTGTTGAGACTATGCGGTCTTTTGAGACTATGCGGGTTGCGGGAGCCTGGCGGATACCGAGGTTACCGCCCGATGCGGGGTATACCTCGGTGATGCAGGACCATAATTCGAGAATACCTCATGCGGGTCCGTGTGTGACCTATGCGGAGCTGCGAGAGTTCCAGGGATAGACACGCACATTGATATTGCGGGCGAGTGGCCAGCTTCGATCATGTGGTGCGGTCTAGAAAGACCTCGGGATACAGCTTGTGGTATTTTGGTACTGTGGGTCTTAGTAGTCGGCTATGCCTTCGTACTTGCCCCGTACGGTTTTATTGTGATAACTTTGAGGGCGTGAGTCCCTGACTTGACATGACTGCTTATTTGTTGTGAACTGTAGTTTGTTTATCATACATGTCTCCTGCTTTATAGTATTATGATTTCATTTCTGATATTTTTAGTTTCACATACTCTGCACTGTTATCGACCTCCCCGGGGTGCGTTAAATCCGCAGGTTGAGGTACACCAGTCGTTGATCCTAGCTCTCAGGGTCACAGTTTCAGCGTTTGGGAAGCTCCGTTTCTCCGGAGGCTTATCAGTGGTATAGTCCCCTGTCGTAGTAAGTGTTTGCATTCAGGGGTTTGGCGGGGCCCTGTCCCGCCATTGTTGTCATATCATTCTTAGAAGTGCAGTAATCTTGCTGTGGCGGGGTTTGTAAAAAGGATTAAAGCATTCATGTTGAAAAAGTTGTCATTTATATATATCTTAGAAGCGAAGTTTTTCTCAGTTATTGTTTCATATTTCATAATATGTCTTGTATCGTTTTATGTTCGTGATTACTGCGATGTTGTATCAGGGTGCGGGGTAAGGCACGATCACGGGCGGAATCGGTCGTGACACTAATCCTGAACTCGCGATCCGCATGGCCACCTAGGCTGCGTGAGGTAATCCTCGCGTCGAGGTAGCTAATCCTCGGCATCGTCTGGACTCCAGCGATCTGCATGGCCACATAGAGGTATTCTTCGCACCACAATCCCCGAACTCCCGCAGCTCGCGTAAGTCCATGGACTGCTACACTCCCATTTACAAGACATGTTTTAAGGTAGTACGTAAGAGCTCATAAGTGTTAAGATTTGAGACTTGTAAAAAATTAGCGGAATTATGGAATTGTCGGAAAAACGTAATGTTGTGACGAATGGGAGGGAGACACGTGTCACCCCCCCCCCCCTTATGTTGTCTTGGACGAATTGAAGCATGGACACAATGGTCATTTGACCCTTGTTAGGAAGACAAGTCTTGCTAGTAGTCAAGCTTGAGAAAGTTGACTAAGTCAAAAGGTCCAAAGTCTTGTTATTTTATAAGATTTCATCCAAATCACCCATTTGTCCACACCGACCCTCCATGTCCCTTATAATACTACTAGTAGTGTGAGAGAGCCCAACACTTAGCAAAATTTACAAAAATTGGATGAACATAGGCATAAGCTCTGGGTTCACCTATAGGAAGAAGGAAAAATTTTCGTTTCTTGTTCATTCAACTCCACACTTTAAACCAAGGTTCTTGAGGGTAGTGTAAGCATATCTCAATAGAAAAATCCGGAAAAAGAGAGTTTCGTATTAGTCGCAAAGTGAAAACCTAGTGGCTTTCTAGGTTTTGGATTGGAAGTTGAAGGAAAGTTGTTGGTATGGTTATAAGGGTCTCAACAAGCGGATTGAAGTGTCTTGGAGAGGTTCTAAACTACTAAGGAGCGACTTCGGATTGGAATTGGATTAAGATTCGTTGAGGTATAATCTTGTCCTTTAATGTGTTACAAGATTATATATTTATATTGCTGTTGTTAGCTTTACGTGTTGCTAGCATGAAGTTGATATGTAGAAGTTTATAAGGATTGTGGATTGATTGTAGCCTTGGAAATCCGGAATGTAATGTAAGCCATGCTAAGTTGGATTTCAATTTAGTCGTTATTAGAATCGTCGCATGTTATTGATTTGAAGATTGTGGTAGTTTTAATCAAATGCGACTTGATATCTTGATATGTTAACAATTTGGATTGAAATGGAAATTTGATAAGAATTGGTATGGTTGAACTCAAGGTGGCCGAATTTGGACTTTTAGTTTAGTTATTCATTTGTATTGGACTACTTTCTAAATTGTGAGCCAATTGGGGCTGTTTAGTTATTCATTTGTATTGGACTACCTTCTATATTGTTGTGAGCCAATTGGGGCTGTTTGGTTATTGTATTTCGGCCTTGAAAAAGGTGGCAAAGTAAGTAGAAACAAAGGAGGTGTTGTCCGATTTTCCGTAGAATTTAGTGACTTAGCACTTAGAATATTCTACGTTTGAATTAAGAGGTTAATGGACGTATTGTGGCCATTATAGGTTGAAGTACTTTGGAGCCTTTTTGCAACTTGTCGCTAGTCGTCGCGAGGTATGTGAACCTCTTCTTTCTTTGGCATGATCCTACGTATGAAATCTCCACGTGATAGTATTTCAAGATTTCTTCTACTCTTAGAAGTTAAGTATTTACATTGTTGAATCTAAGTTAAGAGTATGTTTAAATTGTCCTAAGTCCTTACTAGGTTTTATGGGAGACGTTGGTAAGGATGGTTAGGAAGTTATGAGATTTGATTTAAAGGCTATGTGTCTTGATTTGTTTAAAGTAAGTAAGTGGATTTTATGTTCGAAAATGACTTGAATTTATATGTGAAAAGGGATTGATTTTAAAAGTGGAAGTTATATGATTTTAAGGAATAAATTACTTGGTTTTGGAAGGTATGGAACTTTATATGTTTTTGTATAAGTAATTGGGCTTTAAAGGAAGTATGTTATGAAGTTTGAAGACTAAGAACCTTGATTGTCTTTTAAGGATTATGAAGTTTTAAGCGATATGATTCTTTTTAAGTATGTATGTACGTAGTATCTTTGGATCCGTTTTCCTAAATGTTGTAAGAATAAAAGTGTCTTAAGTTCTCTAAAATGAAAGGTTGTTATAACGACTTTATGGGAAGTTGTTATGGCGACTTAAGAAGAAGTAATAAGACGGTTTAAAATGTTATGTAAGGAAAATACACCGAGCCTACAAATAGGCGGATGCGTTATGAATACACCGAGCCTACAAATAGGCGGATTACGTTATGAAATACAGAGCCTACAAATAGGCCGGATTGCGTTATGAGATACACCGAGCCTACACATAGGCGGATTACGCCATATTACCCCGAGCCTACACTAGGCCGGTTACGTCATCTTACACCGAGCCCCACAGCGGGCGGATTATGATACATGATTCCACAAGATGATTACCCAAGGCGGTAGGGTTGGATCACATGATTCATCGCGCATCGTGTCCCCAAATGGGTCGGATTATGTTATGTAAGATATGTAAGTTATGTGAAAAAGGGATTAAACTCTTAAGTATGTAGGTAAGAATATGTTGTTAAATCTTATTGAAAGGAGGAAAGGACTGGTTAATATATGATTGATTTCAGGAGTTAAAAAGGACATTCGTTTATACAGATATGATTTGGTTATTGCATGTTATTTCTGTTCCATACTAAATTTTTGTTATGACCCCCCGCCGAAGTGCGTTAAATGCGCAGTGATAGGTACACGAGTTGGTGATCCTTGCTCTTAGGATCTGTTGATTTTGGAAGGAAGCCCTTTCACTCGAGGCTTATCTTTTAGTACGGTTTCCACGATGTGGTAGACTTATGTACATTCGGGGTATGGCGAGCCACCGTCCCGCAGATTGAAATTCTTAAGTGCAGTAGTTACATATTGTGGGTCGGTTTGTAAAAGGAAAGGATGTGATCACGTTGTTATGTATATGTATGTGTGTCGGGAAGGTAGCCTTATCGGCTAACTCCGTGGTTTAATTTCGTTATTTTATTTTATAAGTTTCATGTATGTTCCACGCTATTCTCTCGATGTATACGAGCAGGGTGCCCGGGTAGTGGCACCATGCCCGGTCGGGTCGGGTCGGACAGACCCGCATGAGGTATTCCTCGACGGGGCAGCTTAACCCCAGATCATTGTCGCCCGAACCGGGCCGTGATCGTGCCTTACCCCGCACCCTAGTGATACAACATCGAGAAAACCAATGAAATAATAATAAAAACTTAAACATTTAAATAGACATGGATCAAGATGAAAGAAAATAGGCCAACCAAAACGGTTGCCTTTCAACATATATATATATATAAACATTTGAATAGCATAATCCTTACAACTCGCCACAACAAGCATGCACTTCTAAGATTTATACAACAACTATGACGGACAGAGCCCCGCCATACCCCGAATGTACAAGAACTCATGCACTGTGGTAACATACCAAAGATAAGCCTCCGATGGAACGGAGCTTCCCAATACGCTGAAATGAGATCCTAAACGCGGATCGACAAATGATGCATTTCTACTGCGCAGATGAACGCAAAGCGAGGTCAAGACAACAGTACCAAGTATGTGAAATCAGAAATATCAGAAATGAAATCATAATAGTCTATATAAAGCGAGACATGTATGATAACCAAACTACGATCACAACATAAAAGCGATTATGTCAAGTCGTGACTCACGCCTCAAAGTCATCCTCATGCGCCGTGGAACTTCTTCCTCATCGCGGCCTAGGTACAAATCATGTGATACGTATAACATGTCTCGCCCATCTCATGGACCCAAAGATAGAAACGTGTGGGATACATTCCGGATGAACCAGAGTCGAGTGAAATACATTCGGATGAACCGTGAGTCGAGTGAAATACATTCCGGATGAACCGTGGTCGAGTGAAATACATTCCTGGATGAATCGGTAGTCGAGTGAAATACATTCCTGATGAGCCAGAGTCGAGTGAAATACATTCCGGTTCATCCCATGAACCGGTAGTCGAGTAGAACACGATTTGCACAACAAGGCTATCACACGTAACATGGTCAAGTTTCACAACAACAAGTATAGGCAAGTTATACACAACTCAAGGTACTTTCATTTTATGTCAAAGTCCGGATTTTAACCCTAAAGTACTACGTACGTTAAATTCCTTTTAAGAGATTCATTCCTTTTATAAAAGTCACCCGATACCCGTAGTATAGAATGACCAACGTTTTTAAGTAAACCAGAACACATTTTCCTTTTCAAAATCAGTAACAAACATCTTTTCCTAAAGTTCCACTTTGCCTAGTTTCAATTACTCAAGTTCCTTACTTGAAAGATTTCATAGTTCATAATCTTGATCACTTAATTTCTTTTTAGAACAACTGAGTAATATATGTCTTACGCATGGTGAGGTTATTCTTGTTTATAACATTCTTATTACAAAGCTCATGATCTAGAAAATGTAATATCATTTTGTCTTATCTTAGCTTCTATGCAGATGGAGGTTTCTACTGGTTTTACCAATAATTCATTAGTCAATACATTTTCCTTTATTAACGCTGCAGTGGTTTGTTCGATACTTGTTCTCATTTCCGAAATCCGCACACATTATTCCTTTTTACATTCTTAAGCCGTCATACCTAACTTCCCATAAAGCTAGTATAACTCTTAAGCTTTCAAACACAGTACTACTCATTCTTTCAAAACGATTCATAAATCTTTTGAAATACTTCAAGTTCTTTATTAACACATATCAAGCCAGTTATAATTCAAATCAGTTACCTTTTAAAAACCACAAAGTATTTGCTTATCCACATAAAGCTATTATAACCAACTTCCCATAAAGCCGTTATAACACTTTATGTTTTAAACCAATCAAATACATTTAGCACATGTATCGCTACCGCATCATAGTTCACACATATCATGCTAGAAGAGATAGGAAGAGGTTCACATACCTCGCGACGAGTATCGACTAATAGCAAAACGCTCAAGTACTTCAAACCGTCGGCTACTCCTTAAGCCACGTAGATTGCACCACACGTAGTACTTCAACCTATAAGGCCACAAGGCGCTTATTAACTTCTAGATCTCATCGTTCCATATTCTACAGAAAATTTGGCAGCACCTCCCCCCCCGCAACAGCGTAAATCTCCTCCTCTATCGAGGCCGGCTACCAAGCCAACCAGGGGGGGTTATCACGTCTAACCGGACGTGTACAATTCTACTACACAGTAATGCTACATAAGTCTACTGTAATACAGCCCTATGTAATAACAGTTCAGTTCAGTTCCTCTCGTTATTATCCTTCTATGTGATTACTGTTCAATTCTTATTCAGGCTTAAGTCAAAAGACATTGCCGAAGAACTACGCTTAGTTCTATTCAATATTCATTCTATATATAGTATACTTTAACTATATATTCTAATTGATCATGTAATTTCCAATTACAATAGGACAAGATATTTACCTCGATAAGCCCAAAATTATCCAAGTTATATGTCGCCTCCCGAGCAAGGTTTAGCTCCTACCCGTGCGCTCCGATTAACTCCAAGAAACCCTTAGAAGTTCTACGCAACTTCTACTTATAACTTTAACCAACAATGAAGATTTTCCTTAGGGTTTCGTTTAGTGGCTAAAGGAAAGTATAATCGTATTCTCCGGATTTTTCGTATAAAGGGTACTTTGGAAAGTACTACAAGGTATTTGGCTAAAGTATTTTGGGCATTATAACAATACTTGTAGAATACATTTCTACCAGGGGTAGTATTTCGACTAGCACAACTAGGCTGGGGAGGGTTCTCGGCTAGAACCACTAGCAAGGGTGCTCGTGAGGGCCTTCAAGAGGGGGAGGGTGGTGTTTGGGCGAGAACAAGGTTGAGGAGAGGGAGGGATTTTAACACTTAGAGAAATTTTGGATGAAGAAGTTCATCAACTTAGAGGGTATTTATAGGTCAAGCAAAGGCCAACCAAGGGCGAAGATGAAGCGAAGTGCAAGGCAAGTGTAAGGCCAAGATTAAGCCATGTGCTACCTTATCCATCTACACAAAATATCCTACCTAACCTTGACTAAAATTCCAACACAAAAACGTGCTGGCGGTCTCACTTTGCCGTCCAAGTCCTTCCATGTGAGGGTGACACATGTCACCCTCCCGTTGGTCCAAAATGTTTCGCCTCTCGGAAAAATCCGCAAAAATTAAAAATGCCATAGCCGAATTTTCCCTACGAAAGTCGTGGAAACGTTTAGAAAAACGACTCTATCGGGTGTTGTGTACAAATTTCAAACTTGCCTAACTTAAGGCTCAAATTATTATACGTACGCCCTCACGTACATACTCTGGAAATACGGGGTATAACAATCATAACAAGTCAGGAGGGTCAATGATATAATACTAACACAACGACTTATCGTTAAACAACATAAGCACAACAAGAATAACCTCCTTACACAACATCACAAGAATCGAACACAACGGCTTATCTTTAAACAACATAAACATAATAAGAATAACCTCCTTACACAAGTGTCACAAGAATCGAACACAACGGCTTATCGTTAAACAACATAAGCATAACAAGAATAACCTCCTTACACAAGTGTCACAAGAATCTAACACACGTAGCATCATAACATGTTTATCAAACCAACTTACCATACCTTCAAACATTATTTCAAGCATTTGATAAATAATAAAACCGTTTTTCTTATCTTTCTTAAGTCGTTATACCTAACTGCCCATAAAGCTAGTATAACACTTAAGCTTTTTGTTTAAAACCAAATCTTACTTTTCTTCCCAAAAATGATTCATAACTCTTTTTGAAATATTCAAGATTCTTATTATTTAGAACTCAAGTCCAAAGACATCAAAGTAAAGCCAAATTTTAGTTTAACACACGACGCTCATCAGATCGTATATATTTCGCAAATATCATGCTCAAAGGGATAGGAAGAATCACATACATCCTCGGCTAAATCCACTTGCCAAGTCGGATATGTCGCGCGCAGAGTGTCAACCTACAATAGTCAAAACACGCCTATCAACTTCTAGTTTTTCGTGGGATTCTTCTAAGTAAGACTTCTCTTATTCTATGAAAATCAAGCACTTCGCTTTTACTCAATTCTCCACCTTTATCAAGACCCGATAATAGTAACCAACATGCCATAAATAAGGCGCAATAACTCCAAAATTAAAGAAGGGATAACACGCCCAAACGAACGCGATTAACAATATTTCCTTCATAATAATAATAAGTAAAGAAGGGGATAACACGCCCAAACGGAACGCGATTAACAATCTCTCCTTCATAATAATAATAAGTAAAGAAGGGGATAACACGCCCAAACGGAACGCGATTAACAATCTCTCCTTCATAATAATAATAATTAAAGAAGGTCCAAAGTAAATATAGTCCAAAGTAGATACGGTTCAAAGTAGATACGGTCCTTAAGTTGGGGTCCTTGGCCAACTTTTACAATTTTACTTATCCAATTACTTCATTAGTCCTTCAACTTATATTCCAATCTTTATATAAGTTATAGTTCCTTTGTTGTTAACTTCTTAGCAAGTAATGGATACATTTTTACCATTTTAATGGCTAACATGCCAATTTCTCCTTTTAACATCTTAACAAGATCCCAATCTTTATTTATATCTTATAGTCCATAATATACTTCCAATATATGTATAATATCCATATATACATAATAATCAACTTCACAAAGAGGTTAAGATTCATTACCTCAAAATAGCCCAACAATATCCAAGAACTTAAAGTCGTTCCAAAGCAAGTCTTAGCTCCAAATCTTTGTGCTTTAGCTCCAAATCTTTGTGCTCCAAAACACCACAAGTCACCCTTAGAAGTTCCTAACCAACTTCTATTCAAGAATTAACTCCAAAAAGTGAAGAACACTAAAGTTCCATTGTGGCATGCTCTCGGCTTTGGGGTATATTTTGAGGCTAGGGTGTGAAATCTTGTCTAACTCTTGGTTAATAATCTTCCTAACACATTAAGGAAGAACACTTATAAGTTTAAAATTTTTTGGACAATATTTGGTTAGGGAAGGGGGCTGTTTGACGAGAGCAACTCTAGAAGGAGGGAGAGAAAATATTTCAAGTCTTGAAATATACTAAGTGTGGAAGATTTTCATCAACTCAAGGGGTTTATATAGCACAACCAAGGGTTAGGATTGAAACATGTGTATGGTATAAATGGTCTGTGTAGGTTCCTTTCTACACTTGTTCTACAAAAGCCATGCAAGACTTTGACCATTTGACTTTGCCCACTAACTCATAAAAACCGTCCAACACCATGCAAAACCATGCAAGACTTTTGGCCACTTGTCTTGCCCACTTGTCCACTCAATTTCGTCCAACATGGCCCAATCTAGGGGTGACACTTGTCGCCCTTCTATTGGTCCAAAATATTTTATCTCTCGGAAAAATTCCATAATCGCAAAAATATTGAAAACGTAAAATTTTCTTTACAAGGTTCGGAATAATTTCCGTCGGAAAACAATTCTATCATTCTTACCCTAATTAGGACGTATACATTCGTACGTACGTCCTCACATACATACTCCGGAACTACGGGGCATAACAACTGGGTTGCCCATCCTACTTGAGAAGGTACCTACAAATAGACGCCCAATTTCTATGAAATTGTACAATACTTACAGGAACCTCAAGGATGTAAATCCTGCAAGAAAGTTGGGCACTGGACCAGTCAAATCATTGGCTGATAGATCCCTGAGATTATCAAAATCATTTTAACTATGATCCTCTCTTTGTCAGTCTTAATAGATTTTAAATAATTCAGGTTCAATGAAGCTTACAACTGCTGTAAAGTAGTTAAATTTGATACAGTAGGTGGAGTCTCCCCACTCAATCCATTGGAGGACAAGTCCCTGGAAAGAGTTTGAACATTTAGGATGGAGAATTTAGAAGAGCTTAAAGGTACTTTATTCTGAAAGAACCTTAGAGTAACCTTATTCGTCAAGAATAATATCATGTCAATGGAAAATATATTGGACAACTCAAATGATATAAATACAGGAAACATACAAGCCTATGATTCGGGTAGAACTGCCGGAACTGTAATTGCAGCGAAGACCTTCCCATGTGTAATATTTTAGGAAACGTGGATCTCCTTGCCAGTTTTTCTTCACATCATATGTTGCCTTAATGTTCACAACTGTATCAACTACACTCCAAGAAAGCAGAATAGGGATAAAAAAAAGAGAACATGGATAGGACACAACTCTTTGAACACGGTAAAAATACTAAAATCAAATTATTTTTATTACTTACTAAACTTTTTGCCCTATCAAATTAAAATTACCCAGAAGGATTAACATTTCTTCTACAACATAGTGCTTCTAAGCAAATACTTTAATTAACTAGATACAAGCATACAATGTCTTAGAATTGATGCACTACCACTATAAAATCAAAAAAGGAGACAGATGAAGGTGTTACTATAATGGATAAATTACACATGACCCAATCCAGATTTTAGCTTATAACATATAACTTTTCATAGTTTAAAAGGATTAGACATGCCTCATATTACTTCCCTTTTCTTTAAATACATTGTGGATAACAAAAGTACAACCACATGAAACAAGACATTTTATCGCCACAAAAATAGCAAATGACGTCACAAATTGTTACTCGTGGCGACTCAAAAGTCGATCAAAGAGACCAACCTTCCACACAGTGCAATATGCGGAAGATACTACCTTTGCTATGATTAGATATTTAGATTAGATCATGAATATCATTTTACTTTTTCATTCAGCTTCTCCAAGTAATCCATTTTCTTTTTTATATCATGGAGAAGTGCATCTAATTTGTAGATTAGGATATATAGTTCTATTAAGCACATTTTGGACGAACGCAAATCGATCTTTCATAACGTTGAAATTACCATGTTTAACCCTATTCAAGTTTGGTCCTTTAACAACTTTTCAAGCAAACAGTAATGGAAAGACATAGCAGTATACGTACCATCATTTTCATTCTATGAAGCTTAAAGGACCTTTTAGCAGAATAAACCTCAAATACATCGAGAATTAACTGCAGCAACAAAACAAAAAAGACAATCAAGGCAAACAACAAAAGATAAACCATCGAGAAACACACAGTGAGAGAAATCGAGAAAAAAATAACAACAAAGTTAAATAGCAAAATGAACACAGATTTCGACAGTGATTTTAGTGTGCACATTGATTTTCTTAGCTCAGAACGATTTTAGGGCTCATATTTTGGTTTGCATGTGCATTTTGAGAATTTTAGGGCTCAATTTTAAGGCTAAGAATGAAAGAACGAAGGAAGAAAGTCAAATTTAGGGCTAAGAACAAAAGAAGAAACTCATATTTAGGTTTAAGAATGAAAGAAAAGAGGATTTATGGATATGAATTCGACCTAATGTATAACAAAATGTGGGTTTGATTTGGGTTTATGGATATGAACTCAGATTTTCATCTAATGTGGGTTTATGGATATGAACAAAATGTGGGTTTGAGAAAAAGAGGCATATGAATTTGACCTAATGTATAACAAAATGTGTATTTTAGATGGGCTGGTCCGATTTTTAAGGGTTGGGTAGGGTCGGGTCAACTCAAAACAAAATGGGTCATCTCTATAAAATTGTCACACAACATGTGACGGTGCAAATACCTGTCATATAACTATCATAAATTTATGATGGTTTAAATAACTGTCACACATATGTCATAAGTATTTGTTGACCAAGAAGTCAGCGAAAAAACTATCACACTATGTGACAGTTGCAAAAACTGTCACACTCTGACTGTCACCGTAGGTCATTTTTCTTGTAGTGTGAACTAACACGACTAAACAGATGTGGCAATTCCAGTCGAGTGGTGATGAGTTATCCATGTGATCACCTGTTCTCGTGTTCTAATCCGACGAGTCTCACTTATTTTTATTTTATTATTATTCACAACTTGGTTGATCCGTCAGGTTGATTCATCTGATGGTCAGCTAAGTAAAAAAGTAGGAAATAGAGGATTTAAACCGTAATAATTATTTTTTTGGGTGGTAAAGCCACATAACAAGATATTACATGTGATAACATGTACAACCATGTTGTTTTGGTTGATGAGTTGTAAAAAAGAAATTCACAACTCAACTACATTTCCTCATTTACTTAATTAACTCCTATGTTGGATGAACTAGTTGTGGTGTAGTATCTTGTGCTTTGCGGGATAGTACCATTCACCAAGTCACAAATCTTTTCACATACAATTGTATAAAAACATCTTAGGTCCTTTAGTTGTGTGTATTTTGAGTTGATTTGAACCATTTATTTATTCAAATAATAATTTATTTATTTGGTATGCCCCCACAACAGGTACGGAAAAAATACATTTGAACTAACACGACTAAACAGATGTGGCTATTCCATCCCAGTGGTAACTAGTCATCTATGCAACCACCTATTCTCGTGTTCGAATCCGGTAAGTCTCACTTATTTTGGTTTTATTATTATTCACAACTTGGTTGATCCGTCAAGTTGATTCATCTGATGGTTAGCTAAGTGAACTATAGAAAAAGAAAGGAAATAGAGGAATGAAACAATAATAATCACTTTTTTGGGTGAGTTTTAACAACAAATTCACTATTTTTCTAATAAGTATTTTTTTGCTGAATGCCAATCAAAAAGAACTTTGGATGTGCAAAGATATCTCTACGTCACTTCAAACTTCATTCATTTTAAAAAATACATTTAATTTTGTAACATGACTTTTAAAAGTAAAATTAAATTTTAAATGGTGTAAATCATTGTAACAGCTATGTGATTAATCCTTTGTTGGTTAGTATATATTTTCTAATATTTATTCATTTTTGTTGAATGTCATTCAAAACAACTTAGGTTATGTAAAGATCCCACAACATTACCTGAAATTTCATTCACTTTAAATAAGTACAATCCTTAAAAAATTGTAGAATTAGAGAGTCCTTCAATTGAATTTTTTTACATCTGAATTTTATGCTAAATTAGTTCCGTGCGATTCATAAATGGTTATATACCAAAAAAGTCATAGTTGATAACCATCACGATTCGAATGAAACCAATTTAGCAGAAAGGTTCGGATGTACAATTAGAGAGAAAACTAGAGTAAAGTAAAGATGAGGTTGTGCTGCCTTAAGTGATGACAACTATGGAAACAGAAATGTCACACATATGTTAACTATATATCTTGCTAGGATTTGTTAGCCTTATCCAGAGAACAAGCCCTATTGGAGTATTTTCATTCTTCATTATGCATCAAAAACTTCAATTAATAACAAACTTATTTGCGGGTAAAGCTAACAAACCCGGACAAGATATTTAGGTAATGATCAATGTCATTTTCATAACTTATGAATGAATGTAAAATTAAAGAGAAAAGAAGAGAAATAGAGATGAAAATGATGAAGAGTGAGGGTAAATATAGAGTTGCAACCTAGTGTGAAATACTATAGGGGTGTTCGAAAATATCACTATAAGTTTTTCGAGAAACTAAAATGTCTTTTTTGATTTTTTTTCATTTTATTTTCCCTCCACTAAGAATTCCTATTTATTTTCTGTCCATATTCTTTTCGAAAATACAAAAAGGTTTTCTAGAAAGTAAAAGGTCTTTTCTGAAAATTTTTGTTTTATTTTCCCTCCATTAAGAATGCGCAAGTCTTTCATACGTAACTTGGTTGATCCGTGGAATGAAATTATTTGATGGTCAACTAAGTAAACCTTAGGAAATATATTTCTTTTGAAAAAAATTAAACTAAAAAAGAGTGGATACTTTTTTAATCCATGGCCAAGGCTAGTTGTGTTGCTCTTTCAAGCCAACAACGCACAACAGGGAGAACACTCCATTTTTTGTCACCAACCTTTGACTTATAAGTTCCATCACGGCTTGAATGCATGAAAATTACCCAATATACAAACTCAACTATTTTGTTGTGGCAACGGTGTGGGACGTATTTGAAAGTATATTTATGTCCTAGAGACAATCTGTATTATGACAAATGTACTTTATACACATTCATATTTAAATTAATGGAGATTAATATTATGGCTTTTGCAGTTATTGAATTATTTGTTGATTGTCCATAATATTCTATAATTGCATTCTAGAGGTTACATGGTTATTAATAATGTGAGAGATTAATATTATAGCGTAACTCTTAAACTGCCTCGACTAATGATCATCGAGAATGGGATATCGATGATATATGATATGTCGACATGTGGTCTGCATCATATCCTTTGGGGATGTAGTATGCTCACCTGCTACGAGTTATGACAACTCGTGATGGACACATGGATACTTGTGGAAGTATTGATATACCCTGCTGATGTACTGTTTGTTGTAGATGTCTAAAGTATCATCAACGTGTGGGAGATAGAAGACCTTAGACTTGAGGTCGATACGCGCCTTGTTTACATAGTAATATACTTTGATCCTGTCCTAAGCTCAAATACCTTACAGGTTGAGACGCGACTTGTATTGGGTATATTGTGACATATACTAAATGTGGTAGTTGAGCCAAGATTAGGATTCATTCCTCGAGTTTATCTTCGAGAGAACACACAGATTCTCATATGGTATTAGGTTGACTAAGTCGTTGGCCAACGCAGTAGACATATATGATATGGTCTTATTGTCAGCTAATATAGATGAGATATAATGATCAAGCCATTTGGATAGACACTTGGAAGATCCTAAGCTTGATCGAGTGTGTCGTGAATTAAAGGATTTTATCTACCCACATAGAGGTTTAGTTCACAGGTTTCGTGTAACTATACTTCACATATTGAGTTCGTCTTTCGGCGCCATCTAGGAGTTCCGTGTAGACCCTAATGATATTAGTGTCGATATGTGAAAGCCTGTAGGGTAAAACTAAGTCAATTGTTCCGTCGATTCAAGGATGTAATCAGAGAGAATATAGATGTTCGATTTATAATCGAGACATTAGAATAAATAATGATTACTTAATTAAATCGAGATGTTATTTCGTATTTAATTAAAATAGAAATGAGACATAATTGGACTAGGCCGCGGCTCAAAGGACTAAGGGCCGCGGCACCACCTATTGAGCGTTGCGGTGTCATGTGTCCAGTAGGTCCGAATGACCCACTTTGCTTTGGTTTCTGGGCCTGGCCCAATTGGGAAACTCTAGCTGATTTTCAGCTATAAATAGAGGGTTCAATCATTATTTTAATACACTCAATTCACAAGAATTATTCTCTGCTGAAACTCTGCTGGATTTCCTAGCTTTCCAAAGGAGTAATTACATCGGAGTCTTGAACTTGCAATCGAGGAACAATTGCGTGCTCACCCTCGGATTACACATTGAAGTTGAAGATTCCAGATTTGCTAAACTGTAAGTGTTCTATCGACCCGGTACATTTTCTATGTGTTTTACATTATATAATCATTCATCAGTTTGACCGCCCGTCGCGTTTGAAACATATATTTTCAAATTCCGTTGTGTGTACGAACCCGACAAAACCCTACAGTGGTATCAAAGCTTGGGTTGTTTTGTGTGATTATATAATGTTTATTAATGATAATATGGGTTAGGATTTGTTTAAATATAATTTTATGTCGTTAAGAAGCTTTAAAGCCTTAAACCTCAAGAACACATAATCATTGTCTCTTAAACTATTGAATAATGATGTAATCTAGGAAGTCATTCCGATCTAACTCTTCTAAGTTGTTGTGCGTTACCGATTCGTTTCGAACATGATGCACTGAGACAAAAAAGAGGAAGGGATTGGATGATGGTCGATGAACGTGTTGTTTAATGGTGAAAGGGTACGAGGTTGAATCTGCAAATCTGATCCTAAACTAGTTTTAGGGTTTTGGAAATGCAGAATTTTGCGTTTCTGGGGCAGAGGGCCCCGACGCTAGCTAGGGTTTGACGGCGACGGTGCGGTGCTGCCTGGGTTCGTCAGAATCACCGCGACTGTTTTGGAGCGTCGCGGCGCTGTTCATACCGAAAGCTTAAAATTAAATTTTTTTCGTCACTGCCTCCGAGGCGCCGCGACGCCGATGGTGTTTTAATTATTTTTTTCTTCGAAATCAGAAACTGAAGTTTTCTATATTTCAGATTCTGAAGTTTAAAAGATTTCAGAATCTGAAAGTTAAAACTTTTAATTAGATAAATTTGGTCCTTTCGGGTAATTAAATAAAGTTTCTGAAAACTGAATTTTAAAATCTGGAAATTGCAAACAGGTCCCTAAAACATGAAAATATTTTCTGAAAATTAAAATTGGATTTTCTGAATTTAATAGGGTTCAAATTGAATTTTTAAATTCTTGAGGGACTAAGCTATAAATTCTAAAAGTTTACAGAATTTCCTGAAAATCAGAAAATGTTTAGGGACTGTTTGACATAGACATAGATTTTAGCGGTATTTCTCTTTTATTTTTCTTTTCTGCGCGGGCTTTAACTTTAGGATGCGCCTCCGGGTACCTGCAAAAAAAACTTAGTAAAAAAGTTAGTAAAATGAATAAATACGAGTAAAACCTTCGGATCCGTAATAAAACAATAGGAGTTTTAATTACGAAAGGCTCAGATCTATATTTTGTAAGGGACATCTCAAACAAGTCATGGGTGTGTCCTAGTGACTTGTCAGTCAATCTAGTCGCCCCCCAAGCATGTTGGTATCCAGTATATATGTGAAAAATCCATAAGTGTCATCATTGCACTTTTTCGGAAGAAAAGCAAACTGAGGGACAACCTTTCCGGAAGGGTCATGTAGTATTATATTCAAATCAGTATTATACCAAAACCGAAGGGACGCGGCCTCAATTTCAATTTCATTGGCTTAAGTGAAGTATTTATGTTCAAATCAGTAAATAATAATAATAAAAAAAGGGACGCGACCTCAATTTCAATTTCATTGGCCTAAGTGTAGTATTCGTTCAAATCAGTAAATACCAGAAGTAATAGACTCTGTATGGAACAACTTTAAGACAACAATATGTTAGCCAAATCATAGCAACAGTAGGCTGAAATACTCAGCGAAATGGCCTCAAAACCATTTTAAAAGAGGCAGCAGTAATCTGCTATGAAGAGCAGCAGTTGGGCATTAAAAGTAGTAGTTGTTCTTCCCAAAGGAACCTCTCAAGTGTAGTATTGTTTTCATCCTCAACGTAATTAACTCACAAAAGTACAACAACAAAGGGTATCAACAGAACAACGAATTTGACTCAAAGCGTCTCAAAATCGCAAGTTCCTAAAAAAATAGACAACCGCTGTTTGGCCTTAAATCTGGACCAAATGCATAGTGACAATGTGACTTAAGCTTGTCCAAAGTGCAGCAAGTTCTCAACCAATGTGGTATCTGTTCGTTTGAGATAGCAGCAACAGGATAACAAGGAACCAACAGACAAATATGTCTCGCGGAAGAATCGTTTGTCTCATTAGGTGTATCACAATAGCTCAAGTCAACCCAAGTATGTCAGCAACCATTTTGCTTAAACATAGTGACAATTATCAACACTGCCTTAGGAGTGATGGTTGTAGCTAAAGTGAGCTACAACCTTTCCGGGAGGGTCATGTAGTATCATGTTCAAATCAGTATTCTGCCGAAACCGAAGGGACACGACCTCAATTTCAATGGCCTAAGTATAGTATTGTTGTTCAAATCAGCGAGATTTTAATCAAGTGCAACAGTCCATTCTGCCTTAGAAACGCAACAGTAGTGGCTTGGGAAATCCAGCAGTAGACTAGTTAAATATTGTCAGGAACAACAAGTTGTCTAGTTTAAAATGAAGCAGTGGTATAACTCAAAACAGTGCAACGACTGGTTCAAATTTAGCCGAGAGAATACAACAACGTGTTGGCCTTAAATCTAATTAGGCACATATTAAGGCACTTAGCATTGATTTCAAATAGCAGGATGTCTGTCACGACCCGACCTCGGACCCGTGACTGGTGCCTTACCCCGGGCACCCTTGTGATACAACATCAGAGAAAACCAGCGGAAATAAACTCACCAACAAGAAACAATATAACACATGAAACAGGCTAACCCAAAATGGCTACCTTTCCGTAAATATGAATACAACCAAAAACTGAACAGTTACATCCTTTACAACCCAATTTATAACAGGACTACAGACCTCTAAGAATGTGTAACTACTATGACGGGACAGGGCCCCGCCATACCCCTGAATGTACAAAAGTCTATGACTTCAGGGAACCGTACCAAAAGACAAAACCTCCGGAGAAATGAAGCTTCCCGAGAACTGAACAGTGATCCTAAGAGTGCGGATCAGCAAGCTATGTACCTCAACCTGCGGCATGAACGCATCCCCTCAGCGAGGTCGATACAACATGTACCAAGTATGTGAAATCAAATTATCAGAATGAAATCATAATAGTCTATATAAAGCAGAGACATGTGTGATAACCAAACTACGACACATATATATTAGCGATATGTCAAGTCGTGGTCTCACGCCGTAACGTCGTCACTCAAATATAATCCGAATTTAACTCGCGACAATGGCCGCGTGCCCAAGATCTTACCTCGGTATAAGCATGGTCATGGAACCATTCTAATGGGCGCATACCCGTGGACCATCCAACGTGTCAGTATTCCCAAAGGAATTAACAAGATAACACTCACCGTAGAAGCATACCCGTGGGCCACCCAACGTGTCAGTATGTCCAAGAAGATAACAAGATAACACTCACCGTGGAAGCATACCCGTGGGCCACCCAACATGTCAGTATGTCCAAGAAGATAACAAGATAACACTCACCGTGGAAGCATACCCGTGGGCCACCCAACGTGTCAGTATGTCCAAAGAAGATAACAAAATAACACTCACCGTGGAAGCATACCCGTGGGCCACCCAACGTGTCAGTATGTCCAACATGATCGATAATAACATGACCGACCCTCCATCGAGAGGCGCGGTAACATAAGGATACAATACTTGTACACCAAGACTATCACAAGCAAACATAGGCAAGTTATTCACACTCAAGGTACTTCCATTCTATGCCAAAAATCCGGGTTTTAACCCCAAGGTACTACTTACTTTATTTCTTTAAAAAGTCCATTTCTTTTTCACAAAAGTCACATGCTACTAACACCCATGGTATCAAAACAGAGTAACTATTATTTGAAGTAAACCAAACAATTCCCATACTTCCTTTTTAATCCAAATCAAGACAATGCCATGCTTTCTTTTTCTATATCAAATCACTTCTCGACTAGTATAAGTTTCAAAACTTCAAATTCTCAAGCCTCTTACTTTTAAACCAAATCCCACAACGGGGAACAATCAAGTCTCATATCTTTTTAAAACAAATTCCAAGTTACCATTTTAAAGCCACTAATAAAACCATTCTTTCGTTTTCATAAAGTCGTTATAACTAACTTCCCATAAAGCTATTATAACACTTTATGTTTAAAACCAACCAAATACCACTATAAGCATTTATGAGACCGAGAGGGCTTATTCTTTAACAACCAAGTACCCATTACTAACGAATAAGGTTTTACCACTTTTCAACACAATCAAGTCCTTTACACGTCATATCAAGTCAAGGGCACAAAAAGGAAATCAACTCCTTTAACACACGTGCGTCTACCGTACTATATATTTCACAAATAATCATGCTCAAGAGAATAGGATGAATCACATACCTCATCGGCTAAATCCACTTGCCAAGTCGAATATGCCGCGCGTAGAGTATCAACCTATAATAATCAAATACGTCTATTAACGTCTAGACTTCTTCGTCGAATATTCTAAGCATAAAGTTCCTTATTCTACGGAAAATCGCAAAGACTTCCTTTGTTTCTACATACTTTTCCACCTTTTCAAGGCTCGAATTCACTATCCAAACGCCACTTTTAAGGCTCAACAATCCAACAATACCAAGGGGATTACACGCCCAATCTTGGACATGAAAAATTCTGCCCCCCAATATACAACAACTAATACAAACTACAAAGTCCAATTTGGCAATTTTTTGAGGTATAACAACATAATTTCTTATCCAATTCTTTTTTAATCCAAATTCTTATCCAATTTCTACATGCAATACATCTAAAGGCAATATTGACAACTATAAGTCCTTTCTTCCACACATGCAATCCAATTTACTAGTAAAAGAGAAAGGATTGTTACCTTAGAGCTTACCCCAAATTAGTCCAACAAAAACCACTTGTCTTCTTTCCACAATCCTCCTACAAGCTTGTCAACATGTTTCCTCCTTGCCACTTTTTTTTTTCAGAATTTCTCTAGGCTTAGGTTTCTTCTTGAATTTCTAGAGAGAAGGGAGAGAAATTTTAGAGAGAGTGAAGTGCTTTTTAGAGAGAAGAAAGAGATTTGAAGAATGACCAAGTCTTCAAGACTTGGTCAATAAATAGGACATGCAAAAATCAGAATGGGGGGGGGGGGGGGGGACACTTGTCACCCTCCCATGGCCTTTTTAAAAGAAAATATCTGATTTTCCTGTTATACCCCGTATTTCCAGAGTATGTACGTGAGGGCGTACGTACGAAAGTCTAGCCTTAAAGTTTAGGCACAAGACGTTTTTTTTGGGCACAACTCACTAAAAGAATCGTTTTCCGACGAAACGTTTTACACAACTCGCGTAGGGTAAATTCCGGCTATGTCATTTCTAATTTTTGCGGATTTTTCCAGAGGCGAACACTTGGACCAACGAGAGGGCGACACTTGTCACCCTCTCATTGGTGGACTTGAGGCGGAAATGGGACGAATTGGATGACCAATTTTGTCAAGTAGTTGGTAGGATATTTTTGTGTAGTAGATGGATAAGGACACTTGCCCAAATCTTGACCTTACACTTGCCTTGCACTTGGCATCATCTTGGCCATTGGTTGGCCATCCCTTGACCTATAAATACCCCTCTTAAGATGAAGAGTTCTTCATCCACAAACAAACTTTCCAAGTCTTGAAAATCCTCCCTCTCCCTGAGCATTTCGTCCAACACCCTCTCCCCCCCTCTTGCCTAAGTGGTTTGGCCGAGGCCCCCCCCCCTAGCCTAGCCGAAACCTACCCCCCCTCCATTGGTAGAAAAAGTTGCCTTCTAGTATTGTTATAATGCCCAAAATACCCTAGCCCAAATCCCTTAGTACTTAGTAGAAGTTGTGAAGAACTTCTAAGGATTCTTGGAGCTTTCGGAGCGTTCAAATTAGGAGCTAAACCTCGCTCAGGATCGACGTTTATACTTGGATAATATTGGGCTTATCGAGGTAAATAAACTTACCCTTCTTGTATAATTAGAGAATACATACTGTAGAAGTATAAGAATAAGTATAAATACTTAGAAGAATATTACAGAATAGAATTGAACTGTTATCACAGTAGAAGGGTATAAAAGAAGAATAATTGAACTATACTTACATAGGACTGTTTTCACAGTAGACTTATATAGCTCACCGTAGGAAGTCTGCCCGACTTTCCGTAGAATTGTGAACCCTCCGTTTAGAATGACTACTGAGTAGTAGACTCGATAGATGTGCGTGACTATTATAGGTGATTCTACGCGACATACTCGACTTGGCAGGTGGATTTCGCCGAGAAGGTATGTGATTCTTCCTAAAGCATGATATTTTAAAATATATATATAGTACGGTAGACGTACACGTGTTAACTGAATTATAACTACGGCAATGTCTTTTGACTTAAGCCTGAATAATACTTACGACAATGTCTTGCGACTTAAGCCTGAATAATAGAGATCTTAAAAAGTCTTTCAAGAGAATTATAAAACAGTTTTGAAAGAAGAAGAATATTTGTTTTTAAAACAAGAAGCTTAAGGGTTATACTAGCTTTATGGGAAGTTAAGTATAACGGCTTAAGTTTTATAAAAAGGAACAGTTTACTTATGTGTTTATAAAAGACTTGTATTGATTTCTGAAAGGTATAATAAGATGGTTTTGATAAGTAGACATATTGTGATGCTATGTGTAGTATCTTGTAGCGTTTGTGTACAGAGGTCAATCTTACTTATGCTTATGTTGTTTAAACTATAAGCTGTTATGTTAGTACTATATCACTCACCTCTTGAGATGATACCGGGGGTTAAGCCGCCTCCGTCGCGAGGTAGACTCAGCGATGCAGGACCATGATTCGAGAATACCTCATGCGGGTCCGAGGCCTATCGCGGAGCTACGAGTTCCGTGTTAGTGCGGGGTTATGCCTCACGCGGTCTATGTGGCTACGCGACAACGAGTCGGGCGATGTCGAGGAGTAGCTACCCTCGATGCGGGTTATACCTCACGCGCCTATGTGAGTGGCCTACGCGACTACGAGTCGAGATTAGGCTTGCGAGAATGACAATATGGGCGAGTGGCCCCGCTTCGATCATTCGCGACCTAGAAAAGACCTACAATTTACCTATTGTTGCTCTTGTTTATGATGTAGTACTATGCGCACATTGGTTGTTTCGTGCATATTTGTAAAATTGGTTTTAAAGTGATATGATTTCATTTAAGTACTTTCTGATTTCACATACTGTACATTGCATCGACCTCCTTGGCTGCGTTCATGCCGCAGGTAAAGGCAAGCAGGTGCTAGATCCGCATCCTTAGGATCTTTGCGTTGGTGTCAGAAGCTCCATCTTCTCCGGAGGCTCTACTTTTGGGTATGATCTCCCTGTTGTAGATAGTTTTGTCTTGTCGAGGTATGGCGGGCCTGTGTCCGCCATAGTTGTTTACTTCCTTAGAGGTGCAGAGTCCTGTTATACTGATGGATGTAAAGCGCGATTTTAGTTTATATATATTATGCCGAAAGCGACTTTTTCTCATATAAGCGTGTCTAAATTTTCATTGATTCATGTCTTGTTTTATATTCCGCTGATTTTCTCTCGATGTATGACTACTTGGGTGCGGGTAAGGCACGATCCACGAGCCGAACAGTCGTGACAAAAGTGGTATCGAGCGATTAATCCTCGGAAAGTGTCTGAGCATCGTATCTAGTAGAGTCTTGATTATCGGTGTGTTGTGCACCACACCAATAATCGTGAAGCTATAGGATATTTAGGATTGGTTTCCATTCTTCTCACTGAGATCGCTTAGAGGCGTGTTATAGGTTGGACCTCTAACGTATTCCTTTCTCATGATTATGCCTCGCGTAAGACAACCTGCCCGAGGCGGCAAGGCGTGAGGAGCCGCTAGCGTGACACCGAGTCACGAGGACTCGAGCCCGCCATACCGAGACGGCGAGTTCCACGACGCCGCCGGAAGGATTTAGGTTAGGCAGCGCGGCGAGAGACCACCCTTACACCTCCATCCCACACCGAGCATGAGATGGTTCTGAGAAGATGGCGATTCTTGCCGTGATCGTGGCCGAACGGAGATAGGCTGATCATGCGCAGCCCACCCATCGTACCGTGGTTCACCCGAGGCGTATAGTTTGAGGCTACGAGATTTCTTGAGTTGTAGCCCGCCAGAGTTTTACGTCGAGGCGGAGGATGATCCGCAGGAGTTCATCCGCCGCCCTGAAGGATCACGCGGGTGATCAAGGCCTCGGAGACCGAAGCAGGACGCCGGTTCACATCGGCTGCGTGATACCGCAATCGATTGGTTTGATTCGCGAGCTTTCCGGAGAGCATGCACTCGCCCGATGCAGGATGAGTTTTGGAGGCCTTTCACTCACTTCTTGCCTCGCGGATTGAGGAGGGCACGGCCGATAGATTTTTGTTCTTTGAGGCGAGAGGACGCACCGCCGTGGAGTACAACGTTGAAGTTTGATTCGTTGGCTCGATATGTCCCGCGTTGGTAGCGTATATGGAGGAGTGGTGCATCGTTACGTCACCGCTAGATGATTATATGGCCGAAGTCTTGCGCGGGTGTGGCTCTTCACCAGTATGGATATTACCCGATGCAGCTCGCGACTGATGCGAGGCGTAAGCAGAGTTGCCGACGGCCGACAGACAAAGCCGGGGCGGGAGAGGTCTTACGGTGGCTATCGTGATGGCGGCCTCGGCAGCGATCTAGATTTGCACCACACCAGAGCACTCCTACACCGGCCCTCAAGACAAACAGAGTATTCGAGGGCACTGGGGCCCTGGACTTGAGCGTCGAGAGCAGAGAGTGCGGCGATCGACCACCCAGTGTGGCCGTCTAGATCCCATTACGGGAAGTGTGGTGCTAGCCGGAGCTTGTTACGCCAGGCCAGCAGGTCACTTTGGCGACCGGCCGAGCGGCAGCGGTGGTAGGCTCACCTTCGTGGTCTGCTGCCGCCATCATCTCCTACGATTACTCGCCCCGAGGCGTGGTACTCGGTCGCAGGTCGCGCAGGTCGCGGCGCGGTCTCAGATTCTAGCGGTCCTCGAACCGCATTTATGCTGTCCAAACGGCAGATCGGGAGGCCTCACCGATGTCGTCACGGTACCTTATCGGCCTCCGACATGATGTGTATGCCTTGATAGATCCGGGTTCTACTCCCCATATATCTCCCTTATGCTAGTAGGATAGAGATAGAGCACGAGTCCATAGACCCTTTCGAGGTAGCTACGCCAGGGTGATTTGGTGGTAGCTCGGCGGGTATATAGGGCTTGTCCGATGACTATATACGTCAGACCCTAGCCGACTTGATAGAGCTGGACATGACTGATTTCGACGTGATCATGGGCATGGATTGGCTAGCTTCTTGCTACGCCAATGTAGACTGCAAGGAGAGAGTGGTACGGTTCCAGTTTCCTGAGGAGCCGGTTGTTGAGTGGGAGGAACATCAGACGCCGGTGGTAGGTTTATTTCCTACCTCAAGGCTAGGAAGATGATACAGGGCGGTATATCTACCATCTCGTTCGTGTTTGATCTCGAGGTCGCGTACCAGATTTTGATCGATTCGAGTGAGAGAGTTTCCGACGTGTTTCAGACGACCTCCGTATCCTCCCGAGAGGAGATCGAGTTTTGTATAGATGTGTTGCGGACACCTACTATTTCCATTTCTCCATACGTAATGGCACTGCCGAGTTGAGAGTGAAGGACCACCGAGAGATTTCCGAGAAGGGTTTCATCGACTAGTGTTTCTCCCTGGGGCGCCGATATTGTTCGTGAAGAAGAAGGGCGACGCCGCGCATGTGTGTTGATTCTGAATGAACAAGGTGACCATTAAGAACGAATACCCTTCCCGTGATTGATGATTTGTTCGACCATTCTACGGCGCGAGATGTTTCTCCAAGATTGATCTGCGATCGGGCTATCATCGAGTTCGAGTCGAGAGGTGGATGTCCCAGATCGCATTCCGACACGCGGGCATTATGAGTTCGTGGTCATGTCTTTTGGGTTGACGATGCTCGCGGTATTCATGGATTTGATGAACCGAGTGTTCAAACCATTTTTGACACGTTTGTGATAGTGTTCATTGATGATATCTTGGTTTATTCTCGCCGAGTAGGAGCATGCGAGCATTTGAGGATCTTGCAGATTCTCCGACCAGCAGCTTATACGCCAAGTTTTCCAAATGTGAGTTTTGGTTAGCTTCGTGGCTTTTCTTGGGCATATTGTTCGGGTGATGGCATTCGAGTGGATACGACCAAGATCGGGCGATCGAAATTGCCTGGACCTACTACTCCGGCAGAGGTTCGCAGCTTTTACGGGCCTCGCAGTTATTATCGGCGTTCGTAGAAGTTTGCTTCTATCTCTCGCACCATTGACTAGGGCCGACTGCTAAGTTTCGATGGATGCTTGTGGCGAGGTTTCGATTCTTGAAAAGAGGCACGCACCGCCTCGCTTCTACTCTTCCGCAGGTCCAGATGGTTATGTCGTGTATTGTGATGCGTCGGGCATCGGCTGGGATGTGTGTTGATGCGGCAGGTAGAGTTATAGCATACACATCCCGGCTTAAGAAACACGAGGAACTACCCCACCCATAATTTGGAGTCGCGGTGATTCACGCTTTGAAGATCCGGAGGCACTATTTGTATGGGGTTCACGTGGATATTTATACGACCACAAGAGCCTCCGATATCTTCAGCGGAGGAGCCGAACTTACGGCGCAGACGGTGGTTAGAGTTGCCAAGGATTACGACGTTGATATCCTGTACCACCCGGGAAGGCCAATGTTATGGCGATGCCTTAGTCGTAGGTCGATGGAGCCTATCGGATGTGCAGCTAGAGAGGAGGGCATGGTTCGTGATTTGCATCGATTAGCGAGCCTTGGTGTCCGTTTGATTGATTACGATAGCAGTGGGTTCGAGTTCGTGAGGTTGCCGAGTCTTCCATCGTCGAGAGGTGAAGAGGCAACAATTCGAGGATCCAGCTCACACGCGTTATCGTGATACTGGCTCTTCGTGAGAAGGGTCCTTTTGGTAGCACCATGGGTGCTAAGATTTGAGCAGGTTGTGTGTTCCGGATGTTTGAGACTTCGGCGGTTCTTGGGAAGCACACAAGACGTTACTCTATCCATCCGTGGTCGACAAGATGTACGACCTTAGATCCGTGTATTGGTGGGATGGCTTGAAGAGGACGCCGCAGTTCGTAGCTCGGTGCGATGTTGTCGCAGCGAGTAGAGCACCGAGGCACGGTGGTTTGTTGCGACGATAGAGATCCCGACCGGAAGTGGGAGGTGATCAACATGGATTTCATCAGGATTACCTCGCACTCGCAGGAGACATGATTCTATGGGTTATCGCCGACAAGTCGACGAAATCAGCCCACTTTCTTCCCGTTAGGGCGACTTTTTCGCCGAGGATTATGCCGGACTTTACATCCGAGATCGTCGATCGCATGGAGTCCCTATTTCGATCATATCGCATGCAGGAGCCCGCCACGGCTAACTTCTCGAGGTCCTTCCGAAAGGGTTTAGGACGCAGTGAGCACAGTCGCATTCCATCCACGCAGCAGACGACAGCAGAGCGCACTATCCGCACTCGAGGATATGTCGAGCCCGTGTTATCGACTTCGAGGTACCGAGGATCATTTGCCTCAGTTGAGTTTGCGTATAATAATAGCTACCACTCGATTCGGATGGCGCCTTATGAGGCCTTATGGGAGGAAGTGCGGATCGCCGATAGGCTGGTTCGATGTGGGCGAGGCAGTTAGTGGGACCAGATTTGGTGCGGTGCGATGGATAAGGTAAATCTTATCCGGGAGAGGTTGTCGATTTTCAGTCGGCGAAATCATATGCAGATCATCGTCGGCATCCGAGTTCGAGGTTGATGATTGGGTTTTCTGAAGGTGTCACCCATTGTTATACCCCAGTATTTCCAGTATATGCGTGGGGAATACGTCTAAAAGTTTAGCCTTAAAGTTTAGGCTTGGGCGATTTTTGGGCACAACTCATAAAACGAATAGTTTTCCGACGAAACGTTTCCACCTTTCGTAGGTAAATTCCGCTATGCCATTTCTAATTTTTTATGATTTTTCCGAGAGACGAAACATTTTGGACCAACGGAGGGCGACACTTGTCACCTCCAATTGATGGACTTGAAATCGTCCATTTGGACGATTTGGACTACGGTGAACACGTTTTTGTGCCTTGTGCACAATTCAAGGAGTTGGTAGGATATTTGTGTATAGTTAATCCTCACCCTACACTTGCCTTGCACTTGTCTTAAACTTGGCCATTGGTTGGCCACTTCTTGACCTATAAATACACCCTTAGAGATGAAGAGTTCTTCATCCACAAATCTTTCCAAGTCTTGAACATACTCTCATATCCCTTGTAGCCTTTTCGTCCAACACCTCCCCTCCTGAAGGCCCTGGCCGAATACACCCTCTAGCCTAGTAGTTTGGCCGATTCCCAGCCTAGCCAAAACCTACCCTCCCTTGGTAGAAAAGTTGCCTTGTATTGTTATAATGCCCAAAATACCCTAGCCCAAATACCTTAGTACTTAGTAGAAGTTGTGAAGAACTTCTAAGGTTTCTCTGAGCATACAACTTAAGAGCAAAACCTTGCTCAGCGCGACTTTTCTAGGATATTATTGGCTTACTGAGGTAACTAATCCTAACCCTCTTTTGAATTAGAGAATACTTATCTGTAGTATAAGAATAAGTATGAATACTTAGAAGAATATCACGAATAGAATTGAATCATACACAATAGAAGGGTTTAAAAGAAGAATAATCAAATCAGACTTACATAGGACTGCTTTCAATGAGACTTATATAACTCACCGGTAGGGAAGTGCTGCCCGACTTTCCGTAGAATTGTGAACCTCTGCTTAGAATGACCTTGAGTAGTCTTTGATAGATATATGTGACTATTATAGTGACTCTCTGCGCACATATTCAACTCGCGGTGGTTTTCACGAGAAGGTATGTGATTCTTCCTAAAGCATGATATTTTACAATATATATAGTACGGTAGACGCATACGTGTTAACTAAAATATAACTACGGCAATGCCTCACGCTTAAGCTTTGAATAACACTTACGAATGCCTCACGCTTAAGCCCGAATAATAAAGATCCAAAGCATTTCAAAAGAATCTTGAATCATTTTTTAATGTAAGAGAACTAATTGGTTTTTAAACAGAAGCTTAAGAGTTATACTAGCCTTATGGGAAGTTAAGTATAACCACTTAAGATTGATAAAAGAAACAAGTTTGCCTATGTGTTTATAACAGACTTATATTGAATTGTGAAAAGAATAATAAGATGGTTTGATAAGTAGACATGATATGATGCTATGTGTGTTAGTGTCTTGTAACGCTTGTGAAAAGAGTATTCTTGTTGTGCTTATGTTGTTTAAAGATAAGCTGTTATGTTAGTGTACCATCACTCACCTCTTGAGATGATACCGGGGTTGTCGCCTCCGATGCGGGTAGACTCGGCGTCCAGGAGCATGATTCGAGAATACCTACGCGGGTCCAGGGGCCTGCGGAGCTACGAGAGTTCCGTGTTAGTATGCGGGGTTATGCCTCATGCGGTCTATGTGGCCATGCGCGACAACGAGTCCGGGACGCCGAGGAGTAGCTACCGATGCGGGTTATACCTCACGCGCCCACGTGAGTGGCATGCGACTCGGAGTTCGTGATTAGGCTTGCAGAGTGATGATACGGCGAAGGCCCCGCTTCAATCATTCGCACCTAGAAAAGACCTATTACGCTTACCTATTGTTGCTCTTGTTTGTGATGTGGCACTATGCGCGTTCCTCGTTGTTTCATACATACTTGCAAAACTGCTTTTTAAAATGATATGTTTCATTTAAGTATTTTACGCTTTCATATACTTAGTACTGTTGTCTTGACCTCCTTCGGCTGCGTTCATGCCGCAGTAAGAGCGGCAGTGCTAGATCCACATTCTTAGGAACTCTACGTTGGTGACGGGAGCTCAATCTTTTCCGAGGCTCTACTTTTGGGTATGATCTCCCGTTGTAGATAGTTTTGCAGTCAGGTATGGCGCCCCGTCCCGCCATAGTTGTATATTTCTCAGAGGTCTGTAGTCATGTTGTATGCGTTTGATGTAATCGCTAAACCATGTTTATATATGTATGCCGAAAGGCGATATTTTCTCACATAAACTGTGTCTTATTTTATAAACTGTTTCATGTCTTGCTTTATATTTCCGCTGATTACTCTGATGTATGACTACTTGGGTGCCACGGTAAGGCACCAGTCACGGGCCCCGGAACGGGTCGTGACAAAAGTGGTATCAGAGCAGTTAATCCTCGGAAAGTGTCTACAGACCGTATCTAGTAAGTTCGATTATCGTGTGTTGTGCACCACACCAATAATCGTGAGGCTATAAGATATTTAGGATTGGTTTCCATTCTTCTCATTCCGAGATCGTGCTTTAGTCGTGTTATAGGTTGGACCCTCTAACGTATTCCTTTCCGTAATGATTATGCCTCCACGTAAGGCAACCCGCCCGGGCGGCAAGGCAGCCGAGGAGTCGCTAGCAGACACCCAGAGTCACGAGGGCTCGTGCCCGCCTATACCGAGACGGCGAGTTCTATGACGCCGCCAGCAAGAGACCACAGCACCCACACCTCCCGCTCCCACACCGCGGAGGAGTTAGGGTACAAGGAGACGGCCCAACTATTGGCTAAAGTCAGGCCCGACACGGAGAGAGGCCGATGCGCAGCTCCAGCCCAGCACGGCCGCACCGTGGTACACCCGAGGCGTATAGTTTGAGGCTACGAGATTTCTTGAGTCAGCCCGCCAGAGTTTTACTGGTCGAGGCCGAGGATGATCCGCAGGAGTTCATCCGCCGCCTTCAGAGATCACGAGGTGATCAAGGCCTCGAGAGAAGTCTGTGACCTTCGGTTCAGACGGCCGCGTGATACCGCAATCGATTGGTTTGATTCACGGAGTTATCCCGGGAGAGCACGCGCCCCGCCTACTGAGATGAGTTCTCGAGGCTTTCTCACTCACTTCGCCTCCACGGATGGCGAGGCGCGGCCGATAGATTTTTACCATCGAGGCGCAGAGGACGACCGTCGGGAGTACAATGTCGAGTTTGATTCATTGGCTCGATATGTCCCAAAGATTGGTAGTAGATATGAGGATAGGTACACCGCTATGTCACCGGGCTAGACGACTATATGGCCGAGTCATGTGCGGGGGTTTCTCTCCAGCCGGGTATGGACATTACCCGCATGCAGGCTCACGCCCTTGGATGCGAGGAGCGCAGAGGTCGACGAGTGGACAGACAGCAGCAGAAGAAGGCCAGGACGGGAGGGTCTTCTGGTGGTTATCGTGGTGGGCGGCCTCAGCCAGCCAGATTCGCACCACGCCCACTCGAGCACTCGCACCGCCCTCAAGACACCAGAGTTTTCGAGGCGCACTGGCCCTGTGGCTTCGACGCCCGTAGTAGCAGAGGCATCGCCGACGACCACCCCTGTGGCCGATGCGGTAGATACAATTACGGGAAGTTTTGTACTACTTTTGTAGCTTTTTACAGTTTTGGCCAGCAGGGTCACTTTGCGGGATCGCCCGACCGGGGCTACCGTGGTAGGCTCACCTTCGTGTTCTTGCCGCTCATCATCTCCTACGCTTACTCGCCGAGGCGTGGTGCTCGGGTCGCAGGTCGCGCAGGTCGTGGCGTGGGTTCCAGTTCTAGCGGTCCTCAGAACCGCATTTATGCTTTGTCCAGCCGACAGGATCAGGAGGCCTCACCTGATGTCGTCACAGGTACCTTATCAGTTTCTGGGTTTGATGTTTATGCCTTGATAGATCCGGGTTCTACTCTGTCCTATATATCTCCCCTTGTTGCTAGTAGGATAGGGATAGAGCCTGAGTCCATAGATCCTTTCGAGGTAGCTACGCCAGTGGGTGATTCAGTGGTAGCTCGGCGGGTATATAGAGCTTGTCCTGTGACCATTTACAGTCGTCGGACCCTAGCCGACTTGATAGAGTTGGAGATGATTGACTTCGACGTGATTATGGGGATGGATTGGCTAGCTTCTTGCTACGCCAATGTAGACTGCAGAGAGAGAGTAGTACGGTTCCGCTTCTCGGCGAGCCATTGTTGAGCGAGGAGCACGGTATCGCCGAGGGGTAGGTTTATTTCCTACCTCAAGGCTAGGAAGATGGTGCAGAAGGGGTATATCTACCATCTCGTTCGGGTGTTTGATACTGAAGTTGCGGTACCAGATTTTCACCGGGCCTGAGTCACGAGTTCCCGCACGCAGCCTGCATGACCTCCCGTATCCTCCCGAGAGGAGATTGAGTTTGTATTGACATATTGCCGACACTGCCCTATTTCCATTCCGCCATACGTAACGGCACCGCCGAGTTGAGAAAGTCAAGGATCGCCTTAGAGATTTCCGGAGAAGCGGCTTCATCAGCCTAGTGTTTCTCCCCGGGAGCGCCAGATTGTTCGTGGAAGAAGGGCGGGACGCCGCATGTGTGTTGATTACGGTGCAACAAGGTGACCATTAAGAATGATACCCTTCACAGGATTGATGATTTGTTCGACTTGCAGGTGGTGCGAGATGTTTCTCCAAGATTGATCTGCGATCGCTATCATCAGTGCGAGTCGAGAGGTGGATGTCCCTAGATCGCATTCGGGACCCAGACGCATTATGAGTTCAGTGGTCATGTCTTTGGTTGACCAATGCCCGGCGGTATTCATGGATTTGATGAACCGAGTGTTCAAACCATTTTGGACACGCTTGTGATAGTGTTCATCGATGATATCTTGGTTTATTCTTGCTCAGAGCAGAGCACGCGAGCATTTGGCCGTGGCCGACAGCTTCTCCAGACTCAGCATTTACGCCAAGTTTTCCAAATGTGAGTTTTGGTTGACTTGGCGCTTTCTTGGGCATATTGTCGGCCGATGGCATTCGAGTGGATACGGCAAGATCGAGGCGATCGAGGACTTGGCCTAGACCTACCACTCCGGCAGAGGTTCGCAGCTGGGCCTTGCAGATATTATCGGGCGTTCGTAGAAGTTTGCTTTATCTTCGCACCATTGACTAGGGCCGACTCGTAAAGCGACCAAGTTTCATGGTGATGCTTGGAGCGGGGTTTCGATTCGAAAGAGAGATCGACGACCGCCTCGCTTCTTACTCTTCCGCAGGTCCGGATGGTTATGTCGTGTATTGTGACGCGCCGTATCGGGTTGGGATGTGTGTTGATGCAGCATGGCGGGGTTATAGCATATGCATCCCGACACCAAGAAACACGAGAGGAACTACCCCACCCATGATTGGAGTCGCACCGTAATTCACGCTTTGAAGATCCGAGGCACTATTTGTATGGGGTTCACGTGGATATTTATACGCACCACAAGAGCCTCCAAGATATCTTCACCAGAGGAGTCGAACTTACGGCAGACGGTGGTTAGAGTTGCTTAAGGATTACGATGTTGATATCCTGTACCACCCGGAAGGCCAATGTTGTGCGTATGCTCTTAGTCGTAGGTCGATGGGAGCCTATCGGATGCGGTAGAGAGGAGGGACATGGTTCGTGATTTGCATCGGTTAGCAAGCCTTGGTGTCCGCTTGATTGATTCGATAGCGGTGGGGTTAGAGTTCGTGAGGTTGCCGAGTCTTCCATCGTCGGCGAGGTGAAGAGGCAACAGCTCGAGGATCCGGCTTTGATTCGATATCGTGATACGACTCTTCGGGAGGCGCGGTCCTGAGGTAGCACCGGGTGCTAAGGTTTGAGGGCGCATCAGGTGTTCCAGATGTTTCAGACTTCGCGCAGGTTCTTGGGGAAGCACAACGCGCGTTACTATCCATCCGGGGTCGACCACGATGTACCACGACCTTAGATCTGTGTATTGGTGGGATGGCTTGAAGAGGGACGTTGCAGAGTTCATAGCTCAGTGCCCGTGTTGTCAGCAAGTGAAGGTAGAGCATCGCAGGCCCGTGGTTTGTTACGCATTTATCGAGATCCCGACCGAAGTGGGAGGTAATCAACATGGACTTCATCACGGGATTACCTCGCACTCGGAGGAGACATGATTCTATATGGGTTATCGCCGACGGTGACGAAATCAGCCCACTTTCTTCCCGTCAGGACGACTTTTTCGGCTGAGGATTATGCCAGACTTTATATCCGAGAGATCGTCAGACTGCATGGAGTCCCTACTTCGATCATCGCATGTGGAGCCCGCCACGCTAACTTCGAGGTCCTTCCAGAGGGTTTAGGACGCAGTGAGCCCGAGCATCGCATTTCATCCACGCATGCACGGACAGCAGAGCGCACTATCCGCACTCGAGGATATGCCGCGAGCCCGTGTTATTGACTTCAGCAGTGGTAGTTGGGAGGATCATTTGCCTCTAGTTGAGTTCGCAGATAATAATAGCTACCACTCCAGATTCAAATGGCGCCTTATGAGGCCTTGTATGGGAGGAAGTGCAGACGCCTATAGGTTGGTTCGATGTGGGCGAGTGCAATAGTGGGACCAGATTTGGTACAGCAAAGATGGATAAGCGGCTTATCCGAGGCGCTATCGATACCGTAGTCGATGTAAGTCGATGCAGATCATCGTCCGCATCTTGAGTTCGAGGTTCATGATTGGGTTTTTCTAAAGGTGTCACCCATGAAGCGGTGTGATGAGATTCGAAGAAGGGGAAACTCACCTCAGTGTACATCGGGCGCTTCAGATTGTCCGCAGGTAGGCAAGGTTGCTATGAGTTGGATCTGCGTCCGATCCGAGGCAGCGCATCCGTTTTTCACGATCTATGCCGAGGAGATGTATCGGGATCCATCTGTGGTACACCCGATTGACGATGTCCAGTGACCGGCGGGTTATCGTATGAGAGATTCCCATGCCGATAGTCGATCGTCGGTTAGGCGTCTGACTGGACGTGGCTTCCGTCAAAGTCTTGTGGCGGAACGAGCTCAGGGAGGAGATGACGTGGGAAGCCGAGGAGGACATGAGGCAGAAGTATCCTCACCTATTCCCCACACCTCCAGGTAATGCACTTTCTTACTTATAAATTTTCGTTATCGTTTCTACCTAAGTGTTACTCTGTGGCCGTGTGTGGCATTTACAATCGTTAAGTTATGAAGAATCTTATCGTTAATCGTTTTGGGAAGGAACATTCGACGAATGTTTCTAGAGGGTAGAATGTTATACCAGTATTTCCAGTATGTACGTAGTGAATACGATAAAAGTTTAGCCTTAAAGTTTAGGCTTCGACGATTTTTGGGCACAACTCACAAAACGAATAGTTTTCCGACAAACGCTTTCCACACTTCGTAGGGTAAATTCCGGCTATGCCATTTCTAATTTTTGCGGATTTTTCCGAGAGACGAAACATTTTGGACCAACCGGAGGGCGACACTTGTCACCCTCCAATTGATGGACTTGAAATCGTCCATTTGGACGATTTGGACTATAGTGAACACGCTTTTGTGCCTTGTGCACAAGTCAAGGAGTTGGTAGGATATTTGTGTATAGTTAATCCTCACCCTACACTTGCCTTGCACTTGTCTTAATCTTGGCCATTGGTTGGCCACTTCGACCTATAAATACCCCCTTAGAGATGAAGAGTTCTTCATCCACAAATCTTTCCAAGTCTTGAAAATCCTCTCTCTCCTGTAGCCTTTTCGTCCAACACCTCCCCTCCTCGTGAAGGCCCTGGCCGAATACACCCCTCTAGCCTAGTAGTTTGGCCGAGGCCCCCTAGCCTAGCCAAACCTACCCTCCCTTGGTAGAAAAGTTGCCTTCTTGTATTGTTATAATGCCCAAAATACCCTAGCCCAAATACCTTAGTACTTAGTAGAAGTTGTGAAGAACTTCTAAGGCTCTCGAGCATACAACTTAGAGCAAAACCTTGCTCAGCGACTTTTCTAGGATATTATTGGGCTTACCGAGGTAACTAATCCTAACCTCTTTGAATTAGAGAATACTTACTGTCAGTAGTATAAGAATAAGTATGAATACTTAGAAGAATATCACGAATAGAATTGAACTGCTACCACAGAGAAGCGGGTTTAAAAGAAGAATAATCAAATCAGATTTACATAGGATCGCTTTCACAGAGACTTATATAACTCACGCAGTGGAAGTGCCCCACTTTCCGTAAATTGTGAACCCTCTGCTTAGAATGACCTTGAGTAGTCTTTGATAGATATCTGTGACTATTATAGTCGACTTCTGCGCGACATATTCAACTTGGCAGGTGGTTTTCGCTGAGAAGGTATGTGACTCTTCCTAAAGCATGATATTTTACAATATATATAGTACGGTAGACGTACATGTGTTAAATAAAATATAACTACGGCAATGCCTCACGCTTAAGCTCGAATAACACTTACGGAATGCCTCACGCTTAAGCTCAATAATAAAGATCTCAAAGCATTTCAAAAGAATATCAATCATTTTTAATGTAAGAGAACTAATTGGTTTTAAATGTGCTTAAGAGTTATACTAGCCTTATGGGAAGTTAAGTATAACCACTTAAGATTGATAAAAGAAACAGTTTGCCTATGTGTTTATAACAGACTTATATTTAATTGTGAAAAGAATAATAAGATGGTTTGATAAGTAGACATGATATGATGCTATGTGTGTTAGTGTCTTGTAACGGTTGTGAAAAAGAGTATTCTTGTCAGGCTTATGTTGTTTAAAGATAAGTCGTTATGTTAGTGTACCATCACCACCTCGAGATGATACCGGGTTGTCGCCTCCACGCGGGTAGACTCAGCGGTCCAGGACCATGATTCGAGAATACCTCATGCGGGTCCAGGGGCCTATGCGAGCTACGAGAGTTCCGTGTTAGTATGCTGGTTATGCCTCATGCGGCATGTGGCTACGCGACAACGAGTCCGATTTACGCCGAGGAGTAGCTACCCTCGATGCGGGTTATACCTCACGCGGGCCCGTGAGTGGCCTACGGACTCGAGTCCAGGATTAGGCTTGCAGAGTGATGATACGGGCGAGTGGCCCGCTTCAATCATTCGCACCTAGAAAAGACCTATTACGCTTACCTATTGTTGCTCTTGTTTGTGATGTGGCACTATGCGCGTTCCTCGTTGTTTCATACATACTTGCAAAACTGCTTTTAAAAATGATATGTTTCATTTAAGTATTTTACGATTTCATATACTTAGTACTGTTGTATCGACTCCTTCTGGCCGCGTCATGCCGCAGTAAGCGGCAAGGTGCTAGATCCACATTCTTAGGATCTCTACGTTGGTGTCGAGCTCCATCTTTTCCGAGGCTCTACTTTGGGTATGATCTCCCGTTGTAGATAGTTTTGTATGATAGGTATGGCGGGCCCCGCCATAGTTGTATATTTCAGAGGTCTGTAGTCATGTTATGCGATTAGCGGATGTAATCACTAAACCATGTTTATATATGTATCCGAAGGCGATGTTTTCTCACGTAAACTGGGTCTTATTTTATAAACTGTTTCATGTCTTGCTTTATATGTCCGCTGATTACTCTGATGTATGACTACTTGGGTGCCCTTAGCGCACTGGGCCACGCCCCGAACGGTCGTGACACCATGAAGGTGTGATGAGATTCGGGAAGAAAGGGAAACTCACCAAGGTACATCGGGCCCTATCGATTGTCGCAGGTAGGCAAGGTTGCCTACGAGTTGGATCTGCCGTCCGATCCGGAGGCGCGGCATCCGGTGTTTCATGTTTCTATCCGAGGAGATGTATCGGGATCCATCTAGGGTGCATCCGATTGACGATGTCCGGTGACCGGCGGGTTATCGTGAGGAGATTCCCATAGCGATAATCGATCGTCGAGTTAGCGTCTGCGACCAAGGACGGGCTTCCGCCAAAGTTACGTGGCGGAACGAGCTCAGGGAGGAGCTGACGTGGGAAGCTGAGGAGGACATGAGACAGAGGTATCCTCACTTATTCCCCACACCTCCAGGTAACTTACTTTCCTATTTGCTGGTTTTTAATTATCGTTTATGCCTAAGTGTTGTTTTGTGGCCGTGTGTGGCACTTGCAAACTGTTAAGTTGTGAGGTATCTTATCGTTAACTGTCTTGGGAAGGAACATTCGGGACAAATGTCTCTAAGGAGGGGAGAATGTTATACCCCGTATTTCCAGTGTATGTACGTGAGGGCGTACGTACGAAAGTCTAGCCTTAAAGTTTAGGCACAAGACGTTTTTTTTTGGCACAACTCACTAAAAGAATCGTTTTCCGACGAAACGTTTTACACAACTCGCGTAGGGTAAATTCCGGCTATGTCATTTCTAATTTTTGCGGATTTTTCCGAGAGACGAAACACCTTGGACCAACGAGAGGGCGACACTTGTCACCCTCTCATTGGTGGACTTGAGGCGGAAATGGGACGAATTGGATGGCCATTTTTGTCAAGTAGTTGGTAGGATATTTTGTGTGGTAGATGGATAAGGACACTTGCCCAAATCTTGACCTTACACTTGCCTTGCACTTGGCATCATCTTGGCCATTGGTTGGCCATCCCTGACCTATAAATACCCTCTTAAGATGAAGAGTTCTTCATCCACAAACAAACTTTCCAAGTCTTGAAAATCCTCCTCTCCTCGAGCATTTCGTCCAACACCCTCTCCCCCCCCTCTTGCCTAAGTGGTTTGGCCGAGGCCCCCCCTAGCCTAGCCGAAACCTACCCCCCCTCCCTTGGTAGAAAAAGTTGCCTTCTAGTATTGTTATAATGCCCAAAATACCCTAGCCCAAATCCCTTAGTACTTAGTAGAAGTTGTGAAGAACTTCTAAGGATTCTTGGAGCTTTCGGAGAGTTCAAATTAGGAGCTAAACCTCGCTCAGGATCGACGTTTATACTTGGATAATATTGGGCTTATCGAGGTAAATAAACTTACCCTTCTTGTATAATTAGAGAATACATACTGTAGAAGTATAAGAATAAGTATAAATACTTAGAAGAATATTACAGAATTGAATTGAACTGTTATCACAGTAGAAGGGTATAAAAGAAGAATAATTGAACTATACTTACATAGGACTGTTTTCACGGTAGACTTATATAGCTCACCAGGTAGGGAAGTGCTGCCCGACTTTCCGTAGAATTGTGAACCCTCTGTTTAGAATGACCTACAGAGTAGTCTAGACTCTGATAGATGTCTGTGACTATTATAGGCTGATTCTCTGCACGCGACATACTCGACTTGGCAGGTGGATTTCGCCGAGAAGGTATGTGATTCTTCCTAAAGCATGATATTTTAAAATATATATATAGTACGGTAGACGTACACGTGTTAACTGAATAATAACTACGGCAATGTCTTTTGACTTAAGCCTGAATAATACTTACGGCAATGTCTTGCGACTTAAGCCTGAATAATAGAGATCTTAAAAAGTCTTTCAAGAGAATTATAAAACAGTTTTGAAAGAAAAAGAATATTTGTTTTTAAAACAAGAAGCTTAAGGGTTATACTAGCTTTATGGGAAGTTAAGTATAACGACTTAAGTTTTATAAAAAAGAACAGTTTACTTATGTGTTTATGAAAGACTTGTATTGATTTCTGAAAGGTATAATAAGATGGTTTTGATAAGTAGACATATTGTGATGCTATGTGTAGTATCTTGTAGCGTTTGTGTACAGAGGTCAGTCTTACTTATGCTTATGTTGTTTAAACTATAAGCTGTTATGTTAGTACTATATCACTCACCTCTTGAGATGATACCGGGGGTTAAGCTGCCCTCCGATGCGGGGTAGACTCAGGCGGTCTGGGACCATGATTCGAGAATACCTCACGCGGGTCCAGCATGCGAGCTACGAGCTACGAGTTCCGTGTTAGCGGGGTTATGCCTCACGCGGCCATGTGGCCATGCGGACAACGAGTCCAGGATTTACGCCGAGGAGTAGCTACCGGACGCGGGTTATACCTCACGCGCCTATGTGAGTGGCTACGCGACTACGGAGTCGTGATTAGGCTTGCAGAATGATAATACGGGCGAGTGGCCTGCTCGATCATTCGCACCTAGAAAAGACTGCTGATTTACCTATTGCTCTTGTTTATGATGTGGCACTATGTGCGTTACATTGGTTGTTTCGTGCATATTTGTAAAATTGGTTTTAAAGTGATATGATTTCATTTAAGTACTTTACTTTACATACTTGTACCGTACAGATCGACCTCCTGAAGTGCGTCATGCCGCAGTAAAGGCAGTGCTGATCCGCATCATTAGGATCTTTTGCGTTGGTGTCGGGAGCTCCATCTTCTCCGAGGCTCTACTGGGTATGATCTCCGTTGTAGATAGTTTTGTATCGTCGTGGTATGGCGGGCCTGTCCGCCATAGTTGTTTACTTCCTTAGAGGTCTGTAGTCCTCGCTGTATGCGAAGGATGTAAACTGCCAGATTTTGGTTTATATATATTATGCCGAAAGACGACTTTTCTCATATAAACTGTGTCTCAATTTTCATTAATTCATGTCTTGTTTTATATTCCGCTGATTTTCTCTGATGTATGACTACTTGGGTGCCCGGGTAAGGCATCAACACGCCCGAACGGGTCGTGACATTTCCTCGCTTCGCCAAAAACTCCGCCCGCGTCTCGCAGCCATGGCCGCTGAAACCTCCGCAAAGTCTCGATTCCGGCCACGCCGTGGCTCGACCGATGTTGCTTTATCGCTAGATCACAGACCGAACTTGTAACTCCCATAACTTTCTACTCCGATGTCCTATCGACGAACGGTTGGTTGCGTTGGAAACTAGACTCAACGAACTACGTACTAGGACTTTGAAACACCTAGGAAATCTCAATGTAACGTGGCATAAACCGCCTCAAAGTTGACTAACAACCCGTTCGAAATATTCCGTCAACCCATCATTCTAAAATTTTAAAACTTAATTCCTTTCGTACGTCCCCCTAAGCATGACCCGAACTACGGGGTGTAACATTCTCCCCCCCCCCTTAGAAACATTCGTCCCGAATGTTCCTTCTACGTCTCCAAAATGCATGCGCCGGTGTAGTCTTCACTACTACACCTATAAAACCAATTATGCCACATATGGCCATAATATACTAACCACGCAAAAGCTTACCTCCCAGTCAACGAGGAATTACCTCTAAAGCGTATAACAACTTATTATTTCTCATCCGTGGTCTAATGGTATTCTCCTCACAAAATGATCACTTCCATCCTCTTAACACCTGTTCGCTTCTTCTTCCACTTTTCGTATCCTCCTTGCACACTCGAACTCTTTCTAGTATACGTACCACACTCTTGTTCCCGATTCGAGACAATCTCACTATTCAAGTCACGAAAACCTAGTGGTTTCCTTAGCTTAGCTACCCACTATCATTTCACACCACTCATGGACTTATCACCCAAGTATACCCCACGTATACTATGTTCCTCGACAAAGGTCCCCTGTAGAATCTTTCACTCAAAATGGCCCTGTATCTAAGGTTCCCACGATTATCAGAATTTTAAGGCTCACAACTTCCATGTCCCCAAACTTACACCTTCTACAAACCAGGCTTTAAAAATCACAATTTACATAAAATTACCCGCACATAACACTTAACATGTAACCATCTTATCACACCCACTAATCTTTAGAGGGTTAAGGATATACCTGTAACTATTGCTTCACTTTTCCCTTGTCGTTCTAATCATGATCCTGCCCTGCACGGCGCATAGCAAAAGAAGGCGATGAACCAGCCACTGATCCCGGCCGAATCTCTACATCCGTGCTATCTCTCGGCCTGACGGTTCTCGCAAATGGCCCCGCTGCCGCATGTAAAACAAACTCCCCTACTAGCACGACACTCCCATGGAGCCTACCACAACGCGGCCAACGGTAGGGGTGGCCCATCGACTAACATCCTTGTTCCCAAAACACAAACCTTCGAGCCACGACCGCTCCGAATCTCCCGACGTCGAAGGCGTGGTGGAGTACTCGTCTTGGCCGAGGCGCATAACTAGCTTTCTTTGGCGGTCCGCCTCGAAAGTTACCAGGACCCTGCTGTCTTTGCCTCTTCGTGATCTTGGTTATTCCGTACCTCTACGCTCACACCTGTGCATAAGCCTGCATGCGGGCAATGTCCATGCCTGGCTGAAGAGCTACCCCCGAGCAAGACTCTGCTAAGTAATCATCGAGCCCTGTGACATAGCGGTGCACTCTGTTCTCCATGTCTGCTACTAAAGCGGGTACATACCGAGCCAACGAGTCAAACTCTACGTTGTACTCGGATCGCCCACTCTGTCTCAACGTCAAATCTATCGGCCGAAGCTCTCCTCATCTGAGGCAAGAAATGGCTAAGAAACGCTGAGAACTCATCCGCCCAAGCTGGAAGCGCATGCTCCCCGGGGCTCCATGAATCAAACTACCAGCTGCGGTATCACACAGCCGATGTGAACCCAAAACTACCGATTCTGTCTCCGAGGCCTTGATCACTCTCATGATCCATCAGAATCGGATAAACTCGAGGATCATCCTCGGTCCTCGACCATAGAACTCGGTGGTCTGCAACTCAAAAGTCCCTAAGTCTCACGCCATCGATCTAGGGTGAACTACTCTGGCCAACCATTGTCTCGTATGTCCTCATTCTCGCCACGATCTCGGCTAATAATTGGGCCATCTCCTTGTAACTTATCTCCTCGCTCGGTGTATGGCGAGGCTCGGTACCGCGGTCTCGATGGCGCTGCTGCTGCCCAACCAGTAAATTTGTCGGCGTCGTGGAACTTCGCCGTCCAAACATCACTCGGTAAAGGCGGGCTGTGCCGTAACCTCTGCGTCTACTAGCGCTCCTCATTTGCCTTGCCTCCCGGGCGCGGTTGCGTGGAGGCATAAGCGATACATAAAATACGTCGAGGGAGTTCAACCTATAACACGTAACTATTGCACGATCTTAGAGTGAAAGAATGGAAACTAATCCTAAATATCCGTAGCCTCACGATTATAGATGTGGTGCACAACACACCGATAATCAAGACTCTACTAGATACGGCCTGTAGACCCTTTCCGAGGATTAACTGCTCTGATACCACTTTTGTCACGACCCGACCTCGGACCCGTGACTGGTGTCTTACCCCGGGCACCCTTGTAATACAACATCAGAGAAAACCAGCAGAAATAAACTCACCAACAAGAAACAATATAACACATGAAACAGGCTAACCCAAAATAGCTACCTTTCCGTAAATATGAATACAACAAAAAACTGAACAGTTACATCCTTTACAACCCAATTTATAACAGGACTACAGACCTCTAAGAATGTGTAACCTCTATGACGGGACAGGGCCCCGCCATACCCCTGAATGTACAAAAGTCTACGACTTCAGGGAACCGTACCAAAAGACAAAACCTCCGGAGAAATGGAGCTTCTCGAGCGAATGATCCTAAGTGCGGATCGCAAGTATGTACCTAAAACTGCGGCATGAAACGCGGCCAAGTCGGTCTGACAGTACCAAGTATGTGAAATCAAATTATCAGAATGAAATCATAATAGTCTATATAACATACGACATGTGTGATAACCAAACTACGATTACCAATATATATTAGCAGTCATGTCAAGTCAGGGTCTCACGCCCGTAAAGTCATCACTCAAATATAACCCGGGAATTTAACCCGCACAATGGCCGCATGCCCCGACATCTTACCTCGGTATAAGCATGGTCATGGAACCATTCTAATGGGCGCATACCCGTGGACCATCCAACGTGTCAGTATTCCCAAAGGAATTAACAAGATAACACTCACCGTGGAAGCATACCCGTGGGCCACCTAACGTGTCAGTATGTCTAAGAAGATAACAAGATAACACTCACCGTGGAAGCATACCCGTGGGCCACCCAACGTGTCAGTATGTCCAAGAAGATAACAAGATAACACTCACCGTGGAAGCATACCCGTGGGCCACCCAACGTGTCAGTATGTCCAAAGAAGATAACAAAATAACACTCACCGTGGAAGCATACCCGTGGGCCATCCAACGTGTCAGTATGTTCAACATGATCGATAATAACATGACCGGCCCTCCATCGTGAGACGCGGTAACATAAGGATACAATACTTGTACACCAAGACTATCACAAGCAAACATAGGCAAGTTATTCACACTCAAGGTACTTCCATTCTATGCCAAAAATCCGGGTTTTAACCCCAAGGTCTACTTACTTTATTTCTTTAAAAAGTCCATTTCTTTTTCACAAAAGTCACATGCTACTAACACCCATGGTATCAAAATAGAGTAACTATTATTTGAAGTAAACCAAACAATTCCCATACTTCCTTTTTAATCCAAATCAAGACAATGCCATGCCTTCTTTTTCTATATCAAATCACTTCTCGACTAGTATAAGTTTCAAAACTTCAAATTCTCAAGCCTCTTACTTTTAAACCAAATCCCACAACGGGGAACAATCAAGTCTCATATCTTTTTAAAACAAATGCCAAGTTACCATTTTAAAGCCAATAATAAAACCATTCTTTCGTTTTCATAAAGTCGTTATAACTAACTTCCCATAAAGCTATTATAACACTTTATGTTTAAAACCAACCAAATACCACTATAAGCATTTATGAGACCGAGAGGGCTTATTCTTTAACAACCAAGTACCCATTACTAACGAATAAGGTTTTACCACTTTTCAACACAATCAAGTCCTTTACACGTCATATCAAGTCAAGGGCACAAAAAGGAAATCAACTCCTTTAACACACGTGCGTCTACCGCACTATATATTTCACAAATAATCATGCTCAAGAGAATAGGATGAATCACATACCTCCTCGGCTAAATCCACTTGCCAAGTCGAATATGCGTAGCGTGAGTATCAACCTATAATAATCAAATACGCCTATTAACGCCTAGACTTCTTCACGAATATTCTAAGCATAAAGTTCCTTATTCTACGTAAAATCGGGCGACTTCCTTTGTTTCTACATACTTTTCCACCTTTTCAAGGCTCGAATTCACTATCCAAACGCCACTTTTAAGGCTCAACAACCCAATAATACCAAGGGGATTACACGCCCAATCTTGGACATGAAAAATTCTGCCCCACAATATACAACAACTAATACAAACTACAAAGTCCAATTTGGCAATTTTTTTGAGGTATAACAACATAATTTTTTATCCAATTCCTTTTTAATCCAAATTCTTATCCAATTTCTACATGCAATACATCTAAAGGCAATATTGACAACTATAAGTCCTTTCTTCCACACATGCAATCCAATTTACTAGTAAAAGAGAAAGGATTGTTACCTTAGAGCTTACCCCAAATTAGTCCAACAAAAACCACTTGTCTTCTTTCCACAATCCTCCTACAAGCTTGTCAACATGTTTCCTCCTTGCCATTTTTTTTTCCAGAATTTCTCTAGGCTTAGGTTTCTTCTTGAATTTCTAGAGAGAAGGGAGAGGAATTTTAGAGAGAGGGAAGAGCTTTTTAGAGAGAAGAAAGAGCTTTAAAGAATGACCAAGTCTTCAAGACTTGGTCAATAAATAGGACATGCAAAAATCAGATGGGGCACTTGTCCCTCCCATGGCCTTTAAAAGAAAATATCCGATTTTCTCGATTTCGCCAAAACTCCGCCATGCCTCGGCACCCAGGCGCGGCGCTGAAACCTCCGCAAAGTCTCGGCACCTCGGCGCGCGGCTCCCGACCGATGTTGCTTTACTGCTCGACTGCGCACTGAACTTGTAACTCCCATAACTTTCTACTCCGATGTCCTATCGACGAACGGTTGGTTGCGTTGGAAACTAGACTCAACGAACTACGTATGTCACGCCCCAAATCCCGGGCCCGTGACTGGTGCCCCTACCTGGGCACCCTTCTACCCATACAACATAAATAAACCGCGGAAGATAAATAACACTCATTTTTTTTTTAAAACAAAGGCAAAGCCGGAAAGGCTTCCGTATAAATATAAATCACCCGAAAGGGTCTACTTTGTACAATAATGTAAATTCAACTTACACCAGTCCAGCCCACATATGAATACAAACCTCTAAGAAGGTGACAACAACTATGACGGGACAAGGCCCCGCCGTACCCCTGAATATACCTAGCCATAATGACAAACTCCGGAACTTGGAGCCATCTCAAAATGCTGAACAAGGATCCTAAGCTCGCGGATCCACAACTGTGTACCTAGACCTGCGGACATGAACGCAGCCCCCCTAAGGGGGTCAGTACAACAAGTACTAAGTATGGAACGGAAATAAAGTACATTAAACAAGATCATAACTGTACAAAAGAATGATAGGGGCAAGTATAAAAATTAAAATACCAGATCCTACCGTGCCATTTTAACTCATGAAATCAATCGTACATTAATCATTCTTTTCCTTCTTTCAATACGAATTAACATCATATTCTTACATACATACTTAAGAATTCGATCACGTTTTTCCACATAACTTACATATCTTACATAACATAATTCAAACTTTATGGAGGACTTATTTGGGAGCTTACTTTGATTACCCATACATGATCACGTAACCACCCATTTGCGGGACACGAAGTCATACAAAAGTCTTCCCGAAAATATCGCCTTCCGCCTTACGGGACGCGATAAGGTCATATAGTCTACCCAAAGGTATCTTGCCGGCCCATTCCCGGGGCGCGCATCATATAGTCCGCCCATAAAGGTATCGCGTCCCATTCTCGACGCGATAATGTCATATAGTCCGCCCAAAGGTATACGCGGCCCATTCACGACGCGATAATGTCATATAGTCGCCCGTAAAGGTATATTGCCGACCCATTCCCGATGCGATAATGTCATATAGTCTGCCCATAAAGGTATACTGCTCGGCCCATTCCTGGGACGCGATAATGTCATATAGTCTGCCCATAAAGGTATACTGCCCGGCCCATTCCTGGGACGCGATAATGTCTCTTTACATAAAATTTTAAATCATCTTTTCACTTCTTCTTTAGTCGTTATAACAACTCCCCATAAAGCTATTATAACAACCCTTCACTTTAGAGAACTTAAGGCACTTTTATTTCTTTTTACATTAGGGAAAATTAAACCCAAAAGTACTACGTACATACATACTTAAAAAAGAATCATAAAACTCCTTCTCTCCTTAAATCCATAAACTTCTTCTTTTAAAAACTCAAGTTACATAGCTTTCAAAAAAAATACTTCAAGTCTCTTAACTTTTAAGAAATCAAGTTTCTTAACTTTAGAAATCAAGTCTCTTATCTTTAGAGTATCAAGAAATCAATACTTTCCAAATCAAGTATTTTATACTTTTAAATCAAGTCATTCCTTCCTTTAAGAATCAAGTCCCATAACTTGAAAAATAATGTCTCTTAACCTTTTAAGAATTTAAGGTTCATAGTCTTAAAAATTCATAACGTAAACTCTTTAAATTAAGTAACATATACTTTTGTGCGTTGTGACTAGGTTATACTTGTTTATAATGATCTTATTAAAGCAGCCATGATCTAGAAAATGTAATACAATTTTGTCTTATCTTAGCTTCTATGCAGATGAAGAATTCTACTCATTTTAATTTAATTGATTGTCGATACATTTTCTTTTATTAACGCTGCAATGGCTTGTTCGATACTTATTCTTATTCGTGCAGTAACTTAGCAAAGTCAACTCGATTTCAAATACTTCCTAATGACTCTTACCAACATCCCCCATAACACTTGGTAAGAACTTAGGATAACTTAGACGTAGCTTTTACATAAAGTAAATCAACATACATACCTCTTAACTTCTAAGAGTAGAAGGGATCATGAAATAACACCACATGTATATTTCATACATAGAATCACGCCAAAAGAAGGAAGAGGTTCACATACCTCGCGACGATTTTCGACAAGTAGCAAAATGCTCCAAAGTACCTTAACTTTGATAGCTATTCCATCTTTTAAGTAGAATACGCTATACGTAGTACTTCAACCTAAAATGACAATAGCACTTCTATCAACTACAATCTATCAAGTGTAGGACTTATACCAAATAATGGCCCTCTAATTCTACGGAAAATTGGGCAGCACTTCCTTTGTTTCTACGTACTTTTCCACCTTTTCCAAGGCCCGTATTCATCAACCAACAAGCCACATTTAAGGCACGACCAACAGTTAGCCAAAAGGGATTACACGCCTAACTGGACGTGTAAAATTCTGTCCCACAGTTATACAAAACAGTCCACAAATCAGCCCATAAAAAGCGATCCAATCGGCCATAACGAGGGTAAAATGTGAGGCCTTTTAACGCCTTTCCACACCCTTATTCCCTTAGGACTTTCATTAGCAACTACTACACTTAAACATGCATAACAACAACTAAATTTCCAGCATTTAATACCTCAAAACAGTCCACTAAACGACACAACGACGTCTAGCAGTTTTGGGCAGTTTCTCGGCCACAACAACTACAACCCGATAACTCGTTCCTTAATCCATTTTATTCCAATTCGAGTTCCAAAACTTCTACATAAGTTATAACAACTTATTAACAACAATATTAATCCATTATAACATGCAATAGGTGAAGATAACTACGACAATAATCAACGAATTCCATTTGCACCAAATCTGTCCCAAATCGGTTTTAGCCCCAAAAATGGCTCAAACACTTTTTATTCTTCATTCTTTTCTAACACAAGTTAATACATACATAATAACAATAAGTAATATCCAATTACTTTAAAGAATAAGTACTTATACCTCATTTTTGCCCAAAATGCCCCAAAACAATCCGGTCTTTATTGGTGCATGATTTCGTTTCGCTCCACTTCTTCAAGTTCCAATCCCATATATGTACCCCTACAACCTTAGGAGCAACTTCTCTTTGAATCTCACTTCCAAAAAGTCGACGGAACCCCTAGGGTTTTGGCATCAACTTTCGGCCAAGACAAGTAAAAACGTGTAGAATATTAATCTAGGCTTAGCACTTGGTTTAAGGGCATAATCTTGGAGAAATAAATTGATCAACAATGGTTGTTCTTAGCCAAGGGGCTCTCGAAATTATGGAGCTAAAGGGGAGAAGATGAGAGCTTATTTTTTTGTCTAAGTGTAAAGTGATCCAAGTCTTGCAAGACTTGGATATGTATAGCCAAGTGGAGTGGGACCCATGTCCACTTGTCCCCTCTCAAAATATCTAATTTGTTTTCATCTTATCAAGACAAGTGGAGGGGTGCCACGTGTCGCCCTCCGATTGGTCCAAAATACTATAATTTTTGAAGGTCCATGAAATTGTGAAATTCTCTACGGACCCATATTATCAATTCCAACACCTTATAATCCAATACTAAGTCCATAAATCCAATTAGAAGTATTATACTCCAAGTTAATAATTTTTAATCGTCGCATTTTTTCCGAAATTTTCCTTAATAAAATGTAATTATTCTTTTCTTCAAAATTCAAATCTTAAATCCTTAATCACGTTCTCGATTAGTAGCCCACAGTATTACGGGTGTAACATCCTTCCCCCCTTAGAAACATTTGTCCTCGAATGTTCATCTAAGGTCTCAATAGTTAGCTAGTATTCCACGATTCTCGATTATTTCATGTCCCAATCTTACATTATCTCTCCCCTCATCGGGTAAGATAGTTTCTCATAATCTCAATATCATAGTTTCTCATAATCTCAATATCATGTTGTCCTAATCACAACAACCATATTTACTCCATAAAAATATTATTCGTGCATCTCACTTAAGCATACAACACAACTTAATCTAATAACATGGTATGTCCATAAGTCAATTAAACCTGATCTTTCAAGAGTCTATCACAATCTTAGTCAGTTCATTACCTCTTGACTATTCTAAATAAGTACATATATAAAGCCTAGGTGTGGATTCAATAAACTGTTTCACACCTTCCAAGTAATTATTAAGGCTTAACCACCTCATGGTAACTCATAATCATTCTAGGCAACACATATGACCCCGAATAAATACGCTCAAATGGATACATCATCATTATACCAACTGTACAATAGTTTTACCAACTTGATACGAAGTCCATATAATCCTTTACGGGTCCTTTGTTGTCTTTCTCATATCTCTGATCAAAATAACACGTTAGGGAGAGACTACCCAACAACACAGCTCTATCGCACGATCTCGAGTGAGAAGAAGGAAACCAATCCTAAATGTACTATAGCCTCCTGTTTATAGATGTGGTGCACAACACATGATAAACAAGACTCTCTTATACGGTGCAGTAGACATGCAGGACTAACGGCTCGATACTACTATGTCACGCCCCAAATCCGGGCGTGGTGGTGCCCCTACCTGGGCACCCTTCTACCCATACAACATAAATAAACCGCGGAAGAAAAATAACACTCATTTTTTTTAAAACAAAGGCAAAGACGGAAAGGCTTCCGTATAAATATAAATCACCCGAAAGGGTCTACTTTGTACAATAATGTAAATACAACTTACACCAGTCCAACCCACATATGAATACAAACCTCTAAGAAGGTGACAATAACTATGACGGGACAAGGCCCCGCCGTACCCCTGAATATACCTAGCCATAATGACAAACTCCGGAACTTGGAGCCATCTCAAAATGCTGAACACGGATCCTAAGCTCGCGGATCCTGGCGTGTACCTAGACTGCGGACATGAGCGGCCCACTGAAAGTCGATGCAACAAGTACTAAGTATGGAACGGAAATAAAGTACATTAAACAAGATCATAAGCGTACAAAAGAATGACGAGGCAAGTATAAAAATTAAAATACCAGATCCTACCGTGCCATTTTAACTCATGAAATCAATCGTACATTAATCATTCTTTTTCTTCTTTCAATAAGAATTAACATCATAATCTTACATACATACTTAAGAATTCGATCAAGTTTTTCCACATAACTTACATATCTTACATAACATAATTCAGCCCTTTATGGAGGGACTTCTTATTTGGGAGCTTACTTTGATTACCCATACGTGATAACGTAACCCGACCCATTTGCGGGATACGACGAAGTCATACAAAAGTCTTCCCACGAAAATATACTGCCCGCCCCATTCTGGGACGCGATAAGGTCATATAGTCTACCCATAAAGGTATCTTGCTGGCCCATTCTGGGGCGCGATCATGTCATATAGTGCGCCCGTAAAGGTATCTTGCCGGCCCATTCACGGGACGCGATAATGTCATATAGTTCGCCCGTAAAGGTATCTTGCCGGCCCATTCACGGGACGCGATAATGTCATATAGTCGCCCATAAAGGTATCTTGCCCGACCCATTCACTGGGGCGCGATAATTTCATATAGTCGCCCATAAAGGTATCTTGCCGGCCCATTCTGGGGCGATAATGTCATATAGTCTGCCCATAAAGGTATACTGCCCGACCCATTCCTGGGACGCGATAATGTCTCTTTACATAACATTTTTAAATCATCTTTTCACTTCTTCTTTAGTCGTTATAACAACTCCCCATAAAGCTATTATAACAACCCTTCACTTTAGAGAACTTAAGGCACTTTTATTTCTTTTTACATTAGGGAAAATTAAACCCAAAAGTACTACGTACATACATACTTAAAAAAGAATCATAAAACTCCTTCTCTCCTTAAATTCATAAACTTCTTCTTTTAAAAACTCAAGTTACATAGCTTTCAAAAAAAATACTTCAAGTCTCTTAACTTTTAAGAAATCAAGTTTCTTAACTTTAGAAATCAAGTCTCTTATCTTTAGAGTATCAAGAAATCAATACTTTCCAAATCAAGTATTCTATACTTTTAAATCAAGTCATTCCTTCCTTTAAGAATCAAGTCCCATAACTTGAAAAATAATGTCTCTTAACCTTTTAAGAATTTAAGGTTCATAGTCTTAAAAATTCATAACGTAAACTCTTTAAATTAAGTAACATATACTTTTGTGCGTTGTGACTAGGTTATACTTGTTTATAATGATCTTATTAAAGCAGCCATGATCTAGAAAATGTAATACAATTTTGTCTTATCTTAGCTTCTATGCAGATGGAGAATTCTACTCATTTTAATTTAATTGATTATCGATACATTTTCTTTTATTAACGCTGCAATGGCTTGTTCGATACTTATTCTTATTCGTTCAGTAACTTAGCAAAGTCAACTCGACTCCAAATACTTCCTAATGACTCTTACCAACATCCCCCATAACACTTGGTAAGAACTTAGGATAACTTAGACGTAACTTTTACATAAAGTAAATCAACATACATACCTCTTAACTTCTAAGAGTAGAAGGGATCATGAAATAACACCACATGTATATTTCATACATAGAATCATGCCAAAAGAAGGAAGAGGTTCACATACCTCGCGACGATTTTCGACAAGTAGCAAAATGCTCCAAAGTACCTTAACTTTGATAGCTATTCCATCTTTTAAGTAGAATACGCTATACGTAGTACTTCAACCTAAAATGACAATAACACTTCTATCAACTACAAGCTATCTAGTGTAGGACTTATACCAAATAATGGCCCTCTAATTCTACGGAAAATTGGCGCGCTTCCTTTGTTTCTACGCATTTTTCCACCTTTTCCAAGGCGTATTCATCAACCAACAAGCCACATTTAAGGCACAACCAACAGTTAGCCAAAGGGGATTACACGCCTAACTGGACGTGTAAAATTCTGCCTGATTATACAAAACAGTCCACAAATCAGCCCATAAAAACAGTCCGCAATCCAACCATAACGAGGGTAAAATGTGAGGCCTTTTAACGCCTTTCCACACCCTTATTCCCTTAGGACTTTCATTAGCAACTACTACACTTAAACATGCATAACAACAACTAAATTTCCAGCATTTAATACCTCAAAACAATCCACTAAACGACACAACGACGTCTAGCAGTTTTGGGCAGTTTCTCGGCCACAACAACTACAACCCGATAACTCGTTCCTTAATCCATTTTATTCCAATTCGAGTTCCAAAACTTCTACATAAGTTATAACAACTTATTAACAACAATATTAATCCATTATAACATGCAATAGGTGAAGATAACTACGACAATAACCAACGAATTCCATTTGCACCAAATCTGTCCCAAATCGGTTTTAGCCCCAAAAATGGCTCAAACACTTTTTATTCTTCATTATTTTCTAACAAAAGTTCATCCATGCATAATAACAATAAGTAATATCCAATTACTTTAAAAGAAGAAGGATTTGTACCTCATTTTTTGCCCAAAAACGCCCCAAAACAGTCCGGTCTTTATTGGTGCGCAGTTTTCGTTTCGCTCCACTTCTTCAAGTTCCAATCACATATATGTACCCCCTACAACCTTAGGAGCAACTTCTCGTTGAATCTCACTTCCAAAAGTCAGAGAACCCTAGGGTTTTGGCATCAACTTCGGCCAAGACAAGTAAGCGTGTAGAATATTAATCTAGGCTTAGCACTTGGTTTAAGGGCATAATCTTGGTGAAATAAATTGATAAACAATGGTTGTTCTTAGCCGAGGGGCTCTCGATCTTATGGAGCTAAAGGGGAGAAGATGAGAGCTTATTTTTTTGTCTACGTGTAAAGTGATCCAAGTCTTGCAAAACTTGGATATGTATAGCCAAGTGGAGTGGGACCCATGTCCACTTGTCCCCTCTCAAAATATCTAATTTGTTTTCATCTTAGCAAGACAAGTGGAGGGGTGCCACGTGTCACCCTCCGATTGGTCCAAAATATTATAATTTTTCGAAGGTCCATGAAATTGTGAAATTCTCGCGGACCCATATTATCAATTCCAACACCTTATAATCCAATACTAAGTCCATAAATCCAATTAGAAGTATTATACTCGAGTTAATAATTTTTCCGTCATTACATTTTCCGAAATTTTCCTTAAGAAAATGTAATTATTCTTTCCTTCCAAAATTCAAATCTTAAATCCTTAATCACGTTCTCAATTAGTAGCCCTGGTATTACGGGGTGTAACAACGTACTAGGACTTTGAAACACCTAGGAACTCTCAATGTAATGGGACATAAACCGCCTCAAAGTTGACTAACAACCCGTCCGAAACATTCCGTCAACCCATCATTCTAAAATTTTAAAACTTAATTCCTTTCGTACGTCCCCCTAAGCATGACCCGAACTAGGGGTGTAACAATGTCAACCCGAACTAACAAGCGATTAATCTAAGATATGTTAGCAACACTGGAGATCAGACACCATGTAACATGTGACTTTTAGAGATACATCGACTAATTGGATTCGACTACTTAGTAAAATACTCATCCCTTTTATCTGAACGGGATTAAACCTGCTCGAAACGTAATGATAGGCTATAATTAAACATATAAACTCATACGCATATAAAGAACTGGGAGGAGTTCAGGTTTACCGACCTTCTTCGGGAAGCAAACCGAGGCGTCATTTCGACTCGTCGAACTTGCTCGAAGATTATATGGATGGCTCGTTGCCACCATAATGTACCGAGGTCAACTTTTCGATCAACAATGGTGTTTTTTGATGGGTGATGAATTGGGAGATGGTGGTGGGTATAGAATGTAGAGAACAACTATACGAACACAATGAGACCTCTCTTGATGCTCGACGTTACCAGAGATGGCCGAAAAATTAAAAGTTGCGCCTAGGGTTTTTGGGAATTACGATTTGGGAGATGTAGATGTAAGGGTTGAATCGAAGGGTGTTGTTAGGTGCAAACTGTAGGTCTGATGAAGACGAACCTTTGGGCACCACAATTGACCCTCGAATCGACCGGAGATGACCGGAAATCAAGAACGACGATCGGAAAATAGGGGGATTTTTTTATCTGAGATTGCCGACGATGTAGGTAGAATCGACAATTGTGGTTGGTATGGAAATGATGAACTTGAAGATATGAAACTAATGGTATAAGTCTCATCTCCAATAGAGTCCTGTGGTGGCCGGAATCGACGATTCGCCGCCAGAATCACTGTTCACCGACGGAAATCGAGAATTTGGGACTTTCTTACATGTACATCGGCTAAGTCCTTCCTTATTTTGTAATTCTTTACTTCAATAGAGCTTCCACAAGCGCTATCTAAGTGGGGATATTTATATTATTATATCAATAAATTACTTAGGTAACGCAAATTATAATAGCGCTTTAAATAAGTGCTATGCAAGGAGTAACTTGCATATCGCTTCGATTAAAATTTTCGCAAAGCGCTATGCAAGTATTTTTTTGTTAGATTTTTTTTTTTAATTTGAAATTTTGAAAAAGCGCTATGCAAGCTATTACTTAGATAGCGATTTATAAAAGCGCTATCTAAGTAGCGTTACACAAGCTGAAATCTGTAGTAGTGATAAGTGTTTAAATGCAAGCATTTAATTATTAGCATTGAAACGCAGATATAGCACAGGTTTGAATCTTGGCCCATTATGACCTTAAAATGTTTTAGGTCCGTATTCTACCTTGGGGTCGTAGAAGTATGTTAAAATAATGAGAGCTATTAAATAAAAGGTCCATGTTAAATTAGTTTAAAACGAATGTGTATAAAAGGGAAAATAAATTTTGATTGTATTTTTCTGTCTATCTAAATCTTCAGATCATCAGAATGTCGAGTCTATCGCTAAAGATGCTTATTAAAATAAACAAACTCACCAGACCGAATTATCTAGATTGACTTAGGAATCTAAGGATTGTCCTAAGGCAAGAGAAAATTGAGTATGTATTGGACAAATTTTTTCCCATAGTGCCTACTGAAGACTCTGCTGAATATGCTGCTTTTGACAAGGTTTCTTATCAAAAGCATCTTGATGATGCCACATCTGCACAAGGCGTTATACTATCTTCCGTGTCAGTGGAACTGCAAAGACAACATGAGAACATGAGTCCTAATGAGATGCTAGGAAATTTAAAGAGCCTCTATGACTCTCAGTCCCAGACACTGGAATATGAGTTGTTGATAGACCTTTTTAAATGTAAGTTGATCGAATGAGGCCAAGTGTCTCAACACGTGCTGAATATGATAAGGATGATTGAAAGGTTGGCCTCAATTGGTATTGATCTGCAGAGTAGAGTTGCTTCCACGTTGATCCTAAATTCACTTCCTCGATCGTTTGAGAGTTTCATCATTAACTACAACATGAATGGAACTAAAGCGAGTCTGCTAGAATTGCATAATATGTTAAAGACTTTTGAATCTTCGATCTCTAAGGGCAAAGCTGTGCTCATGGTAAACTCCTCTAGTTATCCAAAACCGAAAGGTAAGGAATGGCAGAAGAAGAAGGGCAAAGCTAACGCTGCGCCCACATCAATGAAACCCAAGGGAGGGGCGAAGAAGAAGAAAGTTGTCCAGGCTAAGGATGTGTGCATGAATTGCAATAGGAAGGGCCATTGGAAGAAAGATTGCACTGCTTCAGGAGGAGGGAAGACACCTGGTGCTTCTTGTTACACCCCGTAGTTCCAACACATGAATAAGAGAACGTACGTAAGACGTTAAGGTTTAAATCGTGAAACGATAGAAGATACACTTTTTCCTTAAGAGAAATTTCGGAAACCCGTGAAGGAAAAGTGTTTAATAATGAGAAGTTGATTCTCAAATTCGGTATTTGGGACTTATAGAATTTATTGGAATGAAATATTATTTCCAGATTTGGTCATGTGGAGCCCACCCGGAAAATTTTATAATTTTGTGGGGCCCACAAGATTTTCGATATTTTGACCAATTATTGAGATTTTGGAAGATGAAAATATTTTGGACCAATTGGGGGGCGACACGTGTCACCCCCACTTGTCTTGACTTAGATATTTTGGAGACAAGTGGAGGTGGGTCCCACTCCACTTGTCCTTCATCTTGACCTTACATATGAATTCATATTGACCCTTGGTTGTCTTATAAATACTAGGGGAGGTGCAAGACAAGTTCAACACTTAGAAAATTTTGAGCAAAACCTTTGCTCTCTAAATGGTGCTCTCGGCCAAGGTTGGGCAGATTTCAGCCAACTTTGGAGAGGTATATCTCCTGGTATACGAGGAGTTTTTAGGTGTTTTAAAATCCTAAAATTAAGTTCGTCGAGTCTAGTTTCCAACTCAACAAACCGTTCGTTGATCAGACATCGGAGTACAGATTTATGGATGTCACAAGTTCAGCTGACAAAACAGTGAGCAAAAACGCTACACTAGGCCGAAAATGAGGGTGAAACCCTAGGCTTGTTCGTCGACTTTTCGGAAGCAAAACTTGAAGAGAAGTTGGTTATAAGCTTGTGGTGGATGCTTGTGTATGATTGGAACATAAATAAAAGGTGCTAAACGTGCTAAGGATAGACTTTAAACTTGGATTACTTTGGGCTATATTGAGGTAAGAATCGTTTGTCATCTTAATGTAATGGAAGATTACATATTGTTATAATTAACGGATGAACCTATGGTTAAAAGAATGAAGAGTAAGAAGTTCATTACACTTGTTGACATCTTATAATGAAGGAAATGTTGTTATTGATAATTTATACGAAGTGTATAACATGTCGGATGAGAATTAGATTGTAGAAGTTTTGGAAAGAACTTGATATAATGTTGTTGTTGTTGGCCGAGAATGGCATATTGTTGTTGTATATGTGGGACAAAATTTTACACGTCCTAAGTTGGCGTGTAATCCCCTTTGGTTACATGTTGATTAGGCCCTTAAGTGTGACTTGTTGATTGTTGAGATTCGGGCCTTGGAAAAAGGTGGAAAAGTACGTATAAAAAGGGGAAGTGCTGCCCAAATTTCCGTAGAATAAGTCACCTTATAGTTGGTGTTATTCTGCCTTGGAAAGCTAGAAGTTGATAGACGTATTATGGTCATTATAGGTTGACATTCTACGTGCGGCGTTTTCTACTTGGCGTGTGGATTAGCCAAAGGGGTATGTGAACTTCTTCCTTACATGATTATTCTTGAAGTATACTTTCCTTGTTATTTGGAGTATACGTGAATTGTATTTATTGAAGTATACTTGCCTTGTTATTTGGAGTATACGTGACTTGTATTTATTGAGGTATACTTGCCTTGTTATTTGGAGTATACGTTACTTGTTTCTTGAAGTGTACTTGCCTTGTCATTAGGAAGTATTCATGTTATTGATTTTATGCTAAAAGCATGTCTAGATTATTCCTAAGTTCTTACCAAGTCTTATGGGGGATGTTGGTAAGAGTTGTTAAGAAGTATTGGAGTCAAGTTAATTGTGTTAAAGAGAAAAGAGTTATTGATTCAAAGAGTGAAAGTTGTTTTACTTAAAATACTTTGGGCTTTAAAAGTGGAAGTAGTTCTACTTATAGTACTTGAGTTTTAAAAAGGAAATTGTTCCTATTCTCTTAAAAGTACTTTGAGTTTTAAAAGGAAAGTTGTTGCTATTTCATTAATAGTACTTCGGATTTTCAAAAGAATTCCAATTTCCTAATGTTATTTTGTAAGTACGGTGGACGTACTTGATTTAAAGGAAATCGGTTTTGTTGTAAAAGAAGTTACTTGATATTTGAAAAGTATAGAATACTTGATATTTGAAAAGTATAGACTACTTGATACTTGAAAAGTATAGATTACATGACTTGTAAAAGTATTGATTACTTGAATTATTTTAAAAGATTATGAGACTTGATGATTTTGAAAGTTAAGAGGCTTGATTATTTTGAAAGATTAAGAGACTTGATTGGTTCTTAAAGTATAAACTTGATTTCGAAAAAGTATGAAATCTTGAGTTTTAAAAGAAGAAGTTTATTGCTTTAGAAAGAATAAATGACTTGATTTCAAAAGAATAAAAGTAGCTTGATAATGAAAGTCTATGTTACTTAATTTTGAAGGTAGAAGTTACTTGATTTTGAAAGAAGAAGTAACTTGATTTTGTATAAGCTACTTGATTGATTTAAAGAGAACAAATGATTTGATTTGGAAAGAGTAAGTGACTTGATTTAAAGGCATAAGTTACTTGGTTTTAAAAGAGTAAGTAACTTGGTTTTAATAGTGAAAGTACTTTGGGTTTTGAAAATAGAAGTTACTTGATTTTAAAGCCTTGAAATGAATGGTGTAGTAACTTGATTTGAAAAGTAGATATGCCTTGATACTACGGGCGTTAGTATCTTGTGGTTTTTATGTGAAAATGGTTCTTTCTAAAAAGAGTTGAAGTACGTAGTACTTTTGGGTCTAAATCCCTAATATTTCATGAAATGATTCTTTTATAAAAGAGCGAGCGTACGTAGTACTTTCGGATTTAACTCCCTAATACTACATGATTTGAGTCTTCTTGTAGAGAATGGATGTACATAGTACTTTGGGTTCATTTCCCTAATGTTACATGACATGATAATGCCTTGGGTGTATTAAAAGGAAAGATGTGATAGCACCTTAGCTTCATAAAAGTTGTTATAACGGCTTTATGGGAAGTTGTTATAACGACTTTTATGGAAAGTCAAATGATGGTTTAAAATCTCATATGGTGGTACCTTGGGTTGTCTAAATTGAAAAGTATAATTTACTTGAGTTTAAAATGTGTAGTAACTTGATTGAAAAAAATAGTGTCTTGATATTACGGGTGTTAGTGTCTTGGTTGTTTAAAAGGAAGGCATGGTATTGTCTTGGTTATGTTAAAAAGAAGGCATGATAATTGTCTTGATTTGTTTAAAAGGAAGGCATGATAATTGTCTTGATTTGTTTAAAAGGAAGGCATGGTAATTGTCTTGGTTTAAAGGAAAGACATTGTTATACCCCGTATTTCCAGAGTATGTACGTGAGGGCGTACGTATAAAAGTTTAAGCCTTAAGTAGGCAAAGGGACGAAAATTTTGTTCACAACCCACGAAAAGAATGGTTTTCCGACGAAACGTTTTCCAAACTTTGCGAAGGGAAAATTTCGGTTGCAACATTACTAATTTTTGCGGATTTTTCCGAGAGATGAAATATTTTGGACCAACGAGAGGGCGACACTTGTCCCTCAAGTGGACGGCAATCCATGGGAGTTGTTGGCACGTTTTTAATGTTTTTGTCGCCTTAAACATTTGGTCAATGTTTTGTAGATATTTTGTGTGGTAGATGGATAAGGGGGGACCCACACACACTTGTCCAAATCCTCACCCTACACTTGCCCACCACTTGTCTTAATCTTGGCCATTGATTGGCCTATAAATACCCCCCTTAGTTGAAGACTTCTTCGTCCACAAATAATTTCAAGTCTTGAAAATCCTCCCCCTTCTTGTTGTTCTCGTCCAAAGAGCACCTCCCCTTTGTGAGGCCTTTTGGCGAGAAGTACTCCATCTTCCTTTGTGGTGCTGGCCAGAAAGTACCCCCTACCTTGAGTTGTTCTGTGAAATACACCCCACTTGGTAGAAAAGTATTCTCAGTATTGTTACTATTCCAAAATACCTTGCCCAAATACCTTGTAGTATTCCAAGGTTACCCCATACTAAAAGCCCGAAATACTATTATACTTCCTTGATCAAAAACGAAACCATAAGGAAAATCTTCATAGTCGGTTGAAGTATTAGAAGAGAGTTAAAGAAGAGTTTCAGAACTTCTAAGGGTTGTTTGGAGGCGGGTTGGGCGCCCAGTGAGAGCTAAGCGTTGCTTTCGGGATCGACATTTAAACTTGGATAATTTTGGGCTTATCGAGTAAATACTCTTGTCATATTGTAATTGGAAATTACATCGTAGTAGTATAGAAATGAATATAAGACACGTAGAAGGATATTCTGAAGAAGAATTGAACGTAATAGAAGGATATTAAAGAAGAGAATTGAAATCACGTGAAGAATATTAAAAAGAAGATTGAATTGTACTTACATAGAATTTGTATTCTGATGAACTTGTGTAGCTTAACGGGTAGGAAGTGCCCGATTTTCCAAAATAGAGAACCTCGCTTAGAATATTCTACGAGTAGTCTAGGCGTTGATAGGCGTATATGGCCTTTATAGGTTGAAAGTTACTGCGAGTAGCATGTTCTACTTGAAAAGTGGATAAGGCTAAATTGGTTATAATGATGGAGCGTTTGCTAATTGTCGATAATCGCCGAGGTATGTGATTCTTCCTATCCTCTTGAGCATGATATTTTAAAAGAATATATATTACGGTGAAGCGTGTGTTAACTGAACGTGGTTTTACTGCGATGTCTTTTGACTTGAGTCTGAATAATAAGAATCTTGAAGTATTTCAAAAGAATTAAGAATCGTTTTTGAAAGAAGAGTAATACTCGGTTTTAAAAGCTTAAGAGTTATACTAGCTTTATGGGAAGTTAGGTATAACGACTTAAGAGAGATAAAAGGAACGGTTTACTTGATTGTTTAGGAAAGCCTTATATTGATTTCGGAAATGAGAATAAGTATCGAACAAACCACAACAGCGCTAATAAAGGGAAATGTATTGACTAATAAAGTATTATTAAAACCAGTAGAAACCTCCATCTGCATAGAAGCTAAGATGAGACAAAATGATATTACATTTCCTAGATCATGGCTGCTTTAATAAGATTGATTATGAACAAGAATAACCTACTCACATATAAGGCATATGTTTTTCGGATTGTTCTAAAAAGAGAATTATATTATTAAGTGATTAAGACTATGAACTACGAAACCTTTCGAAAATGAGAAACTTGAGCATTTGAAATTAGGCAAACTTGAACGTTTGGAAAATAATGTTGTTACTTGATTTTACAAAGGAAAGTGTTTTGGTTTACTTAAAAAGTTAGTCACTCTTTTTTTATACTTCGGGTTTTGTGTGACTTTTTGAAGAAACGGATCTTTTAAAAAGTTAATGTATGAAGTACTTTGGGGATAAAAACCCAAACTTGTTAACATAAAGTAGAAAGTACCTTGTGTGAACAACTTGATTGTGTTAGTTTGTGATAGCCTTGTAATACTTTCTTGTTGATTGGATAAGTAAACATGTTAGGATGCTACGTGTGTTAGTATCTTGTGATGTTTGTGTAAAGGGGTTTCGATTGTGCTTATGTTGTTTAACGATAAGCCGTTATGATAGTATTGTACCACTCCTCTTGACATCTGGGATACAGGGGTTAAAGCTGCCCTCCGACGGGGTATAGCTCGGTGATGCAGGACCGTGATTGAGAATACCTATGCGGGTCCGGGGACCTATGCGAGCTACGAGAGTTCGAGGTTAGTGTGGCCTTTATGGTCATGCGGTCATGTGGCTACGCGGATTGCGAGTCGGGGCGATGCGGGAGTAGCTACCACCGATGCGGGAATACCTGCGCGGGCTATGTGAGTGGCCTATGCGGAGTGCGGGAAGTTCCGGGACTGACGCGACATTTGATCTGCGCAAGTGGCGGCCGATCATGGCGGTCTGACGGACCTCGTGATCGATTTATGACCTTGTTAAAGCGTAGGTGTTAGTAGTCGGCTATGCCTTCGTGCTTACCGTCACGGTTTTATTATGACACGGTGGGACACGGTGTTCATGTATTCCTTGGTGCTTTTATATCATAGACCGTGGTGAGGAAGGTATTCCAGGCGTGATTGATGTGGCGTGAGACCCATAGTTATATTTGAGTGATGACTTTGAGGTGTGAGTCACGACTTGACATGGCTATTTATTGTGAAGCGTAGTTTGGTTATCATATATGTCTCGCTTTTTATAGACTACTATGATTTCATTTACGTGATTTCGCCACATACTTGGTACTGTTGTATTGACCTCTCGGAGTGCGTCATCTGCAGGTAGTACACGGTGTTGATCCTCGCTCGTAAGTCACGATTTAGCGTTTGGGAAGCTCCGTTTCTCCGAGGCTTATCTTGGGTATAGTCCCATCGTTGTAGGTACTTACATTCGGGGTATGGCGGCCCTGTCCCGCCATTGTTGTTATATCATTCTGAAGTGCAGAAATCTTTGTTGTAGCGAGTTGTAAAAGGATATGGCATTCGAGTCAAGTTTTATGTTTATATATATGGAAGGCAACTTTTCTCGAAAAACTGTTTCTCACTTCATTTTGTTTCATGTTTTGTTTTATATTCACATTACTCGATGTATGTCTACTTGGGTGCGGGTAAGACACGATCACCGGAGCCGAAAGTCGTGACATGTAGTATTGTCTTGGTTTGCTAAAATGATGGTTATTTCATTTTATGATAATGAGAGTCAAAGATGATTTATTTGCATATGGTTATTCATATAGACATTCATGCAAGTGTTATATTTCCACATCACTGCGTCCCTCCCTAGGGGCCCGACAACATTATGATATTATTCCATGGACTTGCAATCCATGATGTGAGCTGGTATAGATGCTTATGCGGGTTCAAGGACTCATGCGGGTGAAAAAGTCCCATGATATTATTCCATGGACTAGCTCTCCATGATGCGGGTATAGATATATACTCATTGCGGGTCTACAAGATCCATGCGGGTTCGAGTCGTGCGGGTGAAAAAGTCGGAGATAGGATTGCATAATAATTCTGAGGGCGGATGACCCTGATCTTGACATGACTTTCATATTTTGAAATGGTATTGGTTTCATATTTGAAAGGGGTACAGTTGATTTCATATATTTGCAATGGTATTTGAAAGTAATACAGAGGATCTTGCTTTTAAAAGGTTCAGATGACTCTCATTACTCTACTTTTAAAAAGGGCATAGTGTATTGGTACTTGATTATTATACTTGTCTCTTGTTATTTGTTTGGCACATTACAATTCTGGTGTCTGATGGTACAGAGTCTGAGTGATACGAGTACAATTGGCTCTTGTTTTATATGACACGGTAGAATCTGGTATTTGATTTTCATACTTGCCCCTGTCATTCTTTTACGATTATGATCTTATTGTGCTTTATTTCATTCCATACTTATTTGGTACACATGTATTGACCCTTTCGGGCTGCGTTAAATGTCATGAGTCTAGGTACACAATTGTGGATCCGCGAGCTTAGGATCTGGTTGACATTTTGAGATAACTCGATGTTCGGAGCTTGTCCTTAGTTAGGTATATTCAAAGGTGCACGGTCTTGTCCCATAGTGTTTTTCAAACTCTTGAGGTCAGTATTCGTATGTGAAATTGGGTGGCTAGAGTTGTATTTACATTGTTGAACAATGTAGACCCTTTCGGGTGACTTATATGAAGGCAGCCTTATCGGCTTTGCCTTTGTTTTAAGAAGAAAAAAAATGTTACTTATCTTTCGCAGTTTATTGTGTTGTATGAATAGGGTGCGGATAGGGCACCGATGTGAGCAGGTTGGGCGTGAAACTTCTGCCTCTAGTGGACAAGGTATGTTTGTAATTGAAATAAATCTATCTATAAATAATTCTCATTCCGGGGTACTAGATACCGCTTGTGGCTCACACATTTGTAAAAATGTGCAGGGGCTAATTGACAGCAGGAAGGTCGGATCTCGAGAGGTGGACCTGCACGTTGGAAATAAAGCACGAGTTGATGTTGAGCGCGTGAGAACTTATAGATTAGATTTACCTTATGTCAAATTTTTAGTGTTGAACAACTGTTTTTAGTTCCCTCATTAACGAGAAACATCATTTCCATTCATGCTTTAGATATAGAGGGTTTTTCCTCAAACATATTTAATGGCAGTATGATATTGTCTTTTAATGATGTTGTATTTGGAATTGCGCCTCTTTTGAATGGATTGTATACATTAAACTATTGTAGAGAAATTTTCAATATACAAAACAAACGAGCTAAAATAAGTAAAAGAAATTCTACCTACCTGTGGCATTGTAGACTTGGTCATATCAATCAAACAAGGATATAACGGTTGAGGAAACTTAACTACCTGGAACCATTTGACTTAGAATCTTATGGTAACTGTGAATCCTGTTTGAAAGGTAAGATGACCAATAAGCCTCTTTCTGGAAAGGGGATACGAGCCAAGGAGGTGCTTGAGTTGGTACATACTGACGTATATGGACCATTTTTTACTCAAGCTAGAGGAGGTTTCTCTTACTTCATCACTTTTACAGACGACTTGAAAAGGTATGAATATGTGTATCTTATGAAACACAAATCCGAGGCTTTTGTAAAGTTCAAGGAGTACAAGTGTGAAGTGGAGAAACAACTCGCAAAGGGTATCAAGACTCTTCGATCTGATCGAGGAAGTGAGTACTTAAGTAAAGAATTTCTAGATTACTTGAAGCTACATGGAGTTCATTCCGAATGGACGCCTCTTGGAACACCACAAATGAATGGTGTTTCCGAGAGGAGAAACCGAACCCTACTTGATATGGTTCATTCCATGATGAGCTTTACAACTCTACCAACACACTTTTGGGGATATGCTATACAAACCTCAATATATTGTCATGACCGACGGGCCGCGACCCGGTGCCCTACCTGGGCACCCTTATGCCCACCTGTCACATATAATCACACAGATACCAAGGATAATGTAAAAATCTATAAACTATATCAAAATAGGCAAGCCAACAAGGCTGTCACTATATACGGGAACATCCCAAAATGAAGTACAACATCACAGCTGACCAAAACACATGTACAATCCACACAAGTCCAAAACACATCTACCACACACTTGTCACGGACCTCAGAGTATGATAGTGAAACATGTGGGACGAGGCCATAGTACCTGAATATATATAAGTCTATAACAAAAGGGTCTGTACCAAAATGACTTGGCTCCGGATCAATGGAGCCCTCCAAATAGCTAAATAGGAATCCTAGACTGCAGGATCACCAAACCGAGTATCTGTACTGCGCAGCGCGACCCAGAAAAAGTCGATGCGAAATAATGTACTGAGTATATAAAATATGAAGTACTGTAAAGAAGATCATATCTGACCAAAGGATAACATGAGACAAGTATAATAATCAAAGATAGCAATACAATTGTGCCTTATAAAATGAGAGTCATGTAAGTCCATATATTATACCATATCCGTAGATACCAGTCCACATATACCGTACCCGACCCATTCTGGGACTCGGTGAATGAAATCATATCCGTGGATGCCTGTCCACATATATATATGTGGATACATCCTTGCCCAATGCCACATCTGCATCCAACCCATTAGGTGGGACTCGGTGAAATAATCATATTCGTGGATTCCTGTCCACATATATCGTACCCGGCCCAATTTGGGACTCGGTAAGATCATCATATATATATATATACATACCGTACCCAAACCAATATAGGACTCGGAAAAATGATATAATCACATCAAACACAAATATAATGTCATGAGTAACTTATACAAATTAAATCATCATTTGACTCTCAATGGAATAAATAGAATGAACTATCACTTGTAAAATCAAAGGCAACTATCATATCATGTATCACTAGGAATTTGAATTCATTGGAACTATGTACGCCCGCCGTACATTCATTTATATAAATCATGCCAAAAGAAAGAAGGGGTAGTTTCACATACCTTATAGTCGAACTAACCAACTCAATATTTAAAATACGTCTCAATTAGCACTTCAACCTATAATAATAATAACATGTCCGCCAATTCTATGATTACTAGTATACTATATATGTATCGAATGACGACTCTCTTGTTATATAAATTTGGGCAGCACTTCCCCTATTTATTGTCATGACCCATTCCGGGGCCCGTGACTGGTGCCTTACCCGGGCACCCAAGTAGTCATACATCAGAGAAAATCAGCGGAATATAAAACAAGACATGAAATAATTGTAAATGATACACAGTTTTTGATGAAAGGCTTGCCTTTCGGCATAAATACATAAACCAAGTTTTGCAGTTACATCCCAACGCATAACATGACTCTGAGACCTCTAAGGAAATAAACAACTATGGCGGACAGGCCCCGCCATACCTCGCACAAAACTAATTACAACAGGGAGAGCATACCCAACAGTAGAGCCTCCGGAGAAGATGGAGCTCATGACACCAATGCAAAAGAGATCCTAAGGATGTGGATCTAGCACGCCTTGCCGCTCTGCGGCGTGAACGCGGCCAAGGAGGTCGATTACAACAGTACTAAGTATGTGAAATCAAAGTACTTAAATGAAATCATATCACTTTAAAACCGGTTTACAAATATGCAAAACAACAAGCGTGCACATAGTGCCGCATCATAAACAAGAGCAACAATAGGTAAGCGTAATAGGTCTTTTCTAGCCGCGAATGATCAAGCGGGCCACTCGCCGTATCATTCTGCAAGCCTAATCTGAACTCCGGAGTCGCGCCGGCCACTCACATAGGCCCGCATGGTATAACCCCGCATCGAGGGTAGCTACTCCTGGCGTCACCGACTCGTTGTCCGCGTGGCCACATAGACCGCGTTAGGCATAACCCGCATACTAACACGGAACTCGTAGCTCGCATAGGCCCCTGGACCCGCGAGGTATTCTCGAATCATGGTCCCGACGCCCGAGTCTACCCAGTCGGAGGGCTTAACCCCGTATCGTCTCAGGTGAGTGATATAGTACTAACACAACAACTTATAGTTCAAACAACATAAGCGTAAGTAAGATCGACCTCTTTACACAAACGTTACAAGATACTAACACATAGCATCACAATATGTCTACTCACTCAAAACCATCTTATTATACCTTTCAATCAATACAAGTCTTTTATAAAACACGTAAGTAAACTGTTCCTTTTTATAAAACTTAAGCCGTTATACTTAACTTCCCATATAGCTAGTATAACCCTTAAGCTTCTTGTTTTAAAAACAACTATTCTTCTTCTTTCAAAGCGTGTTATAATTCTTTTGAAAGACTTTTAAGATCTTTATTATTCAGCTTAAGTCGCAAGACATTCTGTAAGTATTAATCGGGCTTAAGTCGAAAGACATTGCGTAGTTATTATTCGATTAACACGTATCGTCTACCGTACTATATATATATTTAAAATATCATGCTTTAGGAAGAATCACATACCTTCTCGAAAACCTCACGCCAAGTTGAATATGTGCGCGGAGAATCGACTATAATAGTCACAGACATCTATCAAAGTCTAGACTACTCAAGGTCATTCTAAGCAGAGGGTTCACAATTCTACGGAAAGTCGGCCAGCCTTCCTACCCTGAGCTATATAAGTCTCTTGGAAAACAATCCTATATAAGCATAGTTCAATTATTCTTCTTTTAAACCCTTCTGTGATAACAGTTCAATTTATTCTGTAATATTCTTCTAAGTATTTAATACTTATTCTTATACTTACAGTATGCATTCTCTAATACAAAGAGGGTTAGGATAATTTACCTCGGTAAGCCCAATAATATCCTAGATAAAGTCGCACTGAGCAAGGTTTTGCTCCTAAGTTATGCGCTCAGGTAGCTCGAAAACCTTAGAAGTTCTTCACAACTTCTACTAAGGACTAAGGTATTTGGGCTAGTATTTTGGGCATTATAACAATACTAAGGCAACTTTTCTACCAGGAGGGGGTAGATTTCGGCTAGGCTGGGGAGGTTGCCTCGGCCAAGCTCACTCAAAGGGGGTGTTGGACTAAAAGGCTACAAGGAGAGGAAGGATTTTCAAGACTTGGAAGGAATTTGTGGATGAAGAACTCTTCATCTTAAAGGGTATTTATAGGTCAAGACATGGCCAACTAAGGGCCAAGATTTAGCCAAGTGCTAGGCAGTGTGTAAGGCCAAGATTAGGGCAAGTGTCCTTGGCCAACTTGCACACAAAATATCCTACCAACTACGCGACAAGGATGGCCGTCCATTCGCCCTATTGCGTGACAAGTCCACCAATGAGAGGGTGACAAGTGTCGCCTCTCGTTGATCCAAAGTGTTCGTCTCTCGGAAAAATCCATAAAAATTAGAAATGGCATAGTGGAATTTACCCTACGAAAGTTGTGGAAGCGTTTCGTCGGAAAACTATTCGTTTTGTGAGTTGTGCCCAAAAAAATCGTCGAAGGCCTAAACTTTAAGGCCAAACTTTTATGCGTATTCCACTACGTCATACTCTGAAATACGGGGTATAACATTCTCCTCCTAGAAACATTCGTCCGAATGTTCCTTCCAAGACATAACGATAAGGTTCTTCATAACTTAAGCAGTTTGCAAAAGCCACACACGCCACAAAACAACACTTAGGAAAAAAGCGATGCGAAAATTTACAAGTAGGAAAGTGAATTACACGGAGGTGGGGAATAGGTGAGATACTTCGCCTCGTGTCCTCCTCGCTTCCCACGTCATCTCCTCCACGAGCTCGTTCGCCACAAGACTTTGGCGGAAGCCACATCCTCGTCCGCGGGCGCCTAACGACGATCGACTATCGCTATGGGAATCTCCTCATACGATAACCCTGGTCACTGGACATCGTCAATCGGGTGTACCCTAGATGGATCCGATACATCTCCTCAAAGATAGATCGTGAAAACCGGATGCACCGCCTCCGGATCGGACGGCGGATCCAACTCATAGGCAACCTTGCCTACCTCACGACAATCAAACGGCGATATACCGGTGAGTTTCCTTCTTCCCGAATCTCATCACACCGCCGTGGGTGACACTAGGAAACCCGATCATGAACCTCGAACTCAAGATGACGGCGATGATCTGCATAAGACTTTTATCGACTACGGCATTAATAGCCGCTCTCGGATAAGCTTCACTTTATCCATTGCCGCACCAAGTCTGGTCCCACTAATCGCACCTCGCCCACATCGAACCATCCCATAGGCGATCTGCACTTCCTCCCATACAAGGCCTCATAAGGCGCCATCGAATCTTTGGGGTGGTAGCTATTATTGTATCAAACTCAACTAGAGGCAAATGATCCTCCAGTACCCACGGTCAATAACACGGGCTCGCGACATATCCTCGAAGTGCGGATAGTGCGCTCTGCCGGTCGTCTGTCGTGGATGGAATGCGATCTGTGCTCACCGTCCTAAACCTCTCGAAAGACCTCGGAAGTTAGCGTAAACCGGGCTCTCTGCGATATGATCGAAATAGGGACTCCGTGCGATCGGCGATCTCGGATGTAAAGTGCGGCATAATCCTCGGTAGAAAAAGTCGTCTGACGGAAGAAAGTGGGCTGATTTCACACTTGTCGACGATAACCCATATAGAATCATGTCTCCTCCGAGTGCGAGGTAATCTTGTGATGAAGTCCATTGATCACCTCCCACTTCCGGTCGGGATCTCTATCGCGTAACAAACCACCGGGCCTCGGTGCTCTACCTTACCGCCGACAACACGGCACCGAGCTGAACTCGCAACGTCCTCTTCAAGCCATCCCACCAATACACGATCTAAGGTCGTGGTACATCTTGGTCGACCGACGGATGGAGTAACGCGCACTGTGTGCTTCCCAAGAACTGCCAAGTCCTGAAACATCCGAACACAACCGCCAAACCTTAGCACCCCATCGTGTGCTACCTCAAAAGCGACCCTTGCCTCACGAAGAGTCAGATCACGATAACGTGTCAAACCGATCTCGAATTGCCTCTTCACTCCTCGACGATGGAAGACTCGCAACCTCGCGAACTCGAACCCCACTGCTATCGGAATCAATCAAGCGGACACGAGGCTCGCTAATCGGTGCAAATCACGAACCATGTCCTCCTCTCTGCAGACATCTGATAGGCTCCCCATCGACTACGACTAAGAGCATCTGCCACAACGTTGGCTTTCCCGGGTGGTACGGGATATCAACATCGTAATCCTTAAGCAACTCTAACCACCGCCTCGCCGTAAGTTCGGCTCCGCCTGTGAAGATATACCGAGGCTCTTGTGGTGCGTATAAATATCCATGTGAACCCCATACAAATAGTGCCTCCAGATCTTGGCGTGAATCACGGTGCCGACTCCAAATCATGGGGGTAGTTCCTCCGTGTTTCTTAAGCCGGATGCGTGCGCTATAACCTTGCCATGCTGCGTCAACACACATCCCAACCCGATGCCCGACGATCGCAATACACAACATAACCGCGGACCTGCGGAAGAGTAAGAACGGGCGGTCGTCGATCTCTTTTCAAAGAATCGAAACCCCGCCACAAGCATCACCATCAAACTTGGTTGCCTTCGAGTCGGCTAGTCAATGGTGCGGAGATAAGCAAACTTCTCCACGAACCGATAATAACTCGCAAGGCGAAATCGCGAACCTCTGCCGGAGTAGGTGCAGGCTAAGTCCTGTCGCTCGATCTTGGCGTATCCACTCGAATGCCATCAGCCCGGCTAATATGCCCAGAAAAGCCACCAAGTCAACCAAAACTCACATTTGGAAAACTTGGCGTCTAATCGCCGTCCTGAGAATCACAAGACGGCCTCAAATACTCGCGTGCTCGCACTCTGGCGAGAATAAACCAAGATATCATCGATGAACACTATCACAAACGTGTCCAAAATGGTTTGAACACTCGTTCATCAAATCCATGAATACCGCGAGCATTGGTCAACCCAAAAGACATGACCCGAACTCATAATGCCCGCATCGTCCGAATGCGATCTGGGACATCCACCTCTCGACTCGAACGATGATAGCGATCGCAGATCAATCTTGGAAACATCTCGCGCCGCAACTGGTCGAACAAATCATCAATCACAGGAAGGGTATACGTTCTTAATGGTCACCTTGTTCACTGTTTTCGTAGTCAATACATGCGCGGCGCCCCGCGCTTCTTCTTCACGAACATCGGCGCCAGGAGAAACACTAGGTCCGATAAAACCCTTCTCCAAGAAATCTCTCGGCACGGTCCTTCACTCTCTCAACTTCGGCAGTGCCATTCTGTATGGCGAATGGAAATAGGCCGAGTGTCCGCAATATGTCTATACAAAACTCAATCTCCTCTCGGGAGGATACCCGAGGTCGTCTGAAACACGTGCGGGAACTCTCTCGACCACTGAATCGACGGAAAATCTGGTACCGCGGCCTGATATCAAACACGACGAGATGGTAGATGTACCCTTTGCACCATCTTCCTAGCCTTGAGGTAGGAAATAAACCTACCCTCGGCGTCTGTGTGCTCCCACACAACAACCGCCTCGCCAGAAGCGGAACCGCATTACTCTCTCTCTGCCTACATTGGCGTAGCAAGCTAGCCAATCCGTCCCCGTGATCACGTCGAAGTCAATCATCTCCAACTCTATCAAGTCGGCTGGTCCGACGATCAAATGGTCACAGACAAGCTCTATATACCCGCCGAGCTACCAAGAATCACCATCGCGTAGCTACCTCAGCGGTCTGTGGACTCGGGCTCTATCCCTATCCTACTAGCAACAAGGGGAGATATATGGGGCGAGTAGAACCGGATCTATCAAAGCATACATCAAACCCAGAAGCGATAAGGTACTGCGGACGACATCGGTGAGGCCTCACGATCCCGCTACCGATTAAAGCATAAATGCGGTCGAGGACCGCTAATCGGACCCGAGCCACGACCTGCCGCGACCTGCCGACCCACGAGTACACGCCCTCGGGCGAGTAATCGTAGGAGATGATGGCGGCAACAGAACTGGGCGTGAGCCTACCACCACGTTGCGCCGGTGCCGGACCCTCCGCAAAGTGACCTCGCCGCCAATCGTAACAAGCTCCAAGTAGTACCACTTCCCGTAATGGGATCTACCGTCGCCCACCGGGGTGGTCCCGTCGCCGCACTCGCTACTCGGGCGCCCAAGCCCAGGGCCTCGGCCGCCTCGAATACTCGGGCATGTCGAGGACGGCAGAGTGCTCGAGCCGGGCGTGGTGCAAATCTGGGGCTAACTGAGGCCGCCACCACGATAGCCACCAAGACCTCCCGGCCCGCCTTCTTCTCGCCGCCGTCGACCTCTCGCCGACCTCGCTCGCATCCGAGGCATGAGCTGCGTGCGGGTAATGTCCATACCCACCAAGAGAAACACCCGCATTACGACTCGCCATGTAATCATCTAGCCCGATGGCGTGGCACCTATCCTCCATATCTGCTACCAACACCGGGACATATCGAGCCGATGAATCAAACTCGACATTGTACTCCACGACGGTCCCTCTCTACCTCGGCCGGTAAAAATCTATCACCCGCCTCCTCATCCGCGAGGCAAGAAGTGAGGAAAGCCTCGAGAACTCATCCCAGTACTGGGACGCGTGCTCTCCCGGGATAACTCACGAATCAAACCAATCGATTGCGGTATCACGCAGCCTATATGGAACCAAAGATCATGGACTCGGTCTCCGACGCCCGATCACTCTCAAAATCCTCTAGGCGACGGATGAACTCCTGCGGATCATCCTCCCGCCGACCAGTAAAACTACGCGGCTCTGACTCGTGAAGTCTCGTAGCCTCAAACTCTGCGCCTCGGGTGAACCACAGTACGATCCAGGCGGGGGCTGATCGGAACGCGTCCACTGTCCTCGTATGCGCCACGATCCGCGATGGCGGGTCATCTCACTCCTATCTCTCCGCCCCGTGGGCCGGGATGCGAGGCGCGGTACTAGTCTGTTGGGGTGGCGGCGTCGTGGAACTTCGCGTCTCGGTATAAAGCGTATCACGACCCGATTCGGGCGCGTGGTGCCTTACCGGGCACCCTAGTGATACAACATCGAGTAATCACGGAACATAAACGATACAAGACATATTATGAAATATGAAACAATAACTGAGAAAAACTTGCCTTCGGCGTATATGTAAATAACAACTTTTTCAACATGAGCAGTTTAATCCTTTTTACAAACCACGCCCACGATAAAGACTACTCACTTACGAATGATATGACAACAACGACGACAGGCCGCCATACCACTGAATGTAAGCACTACAACAACAGGACTATACTAAGACAAGCCTCGAGAAACGGAGCTCCCAGCGCTGAACGGACCACTAAGAGCGAGGATCAACGATCGTGTACCTTTACTGGCATGAACGCACCCAAGGAGGTCGATCTGGCCAATGAGTATGTGAAATCAAAATATCGTAAATGGAATCATAGTAGTCTATATAAAGGAGACATGTATGATAACAAAACTACTTCACAATAAACAGCGCATATCAAGTCGTGACTCACGCCTCAAAGTCATCACTCAAACATAACAATGGGTCTCACGCCCACAACATCAATCATGCCTGTGGAATACCTTCCTCATTCGCGGCTTTATGATATACAAGCAAGGAATACACATGAACACGGGTCCCACTGTGTCCTAATAAAACGATGCAGGTAAGTACGAAGGCATAGCCGACTACTAACACCACAAGACAACAAGGTCATAAATGTCATGATATCTTTCTAGGCCGTCACATGATAAAAGGCGGTCACTCGCAAAGATCAAATGTGCGCGTCTAGCCACGAACTCTCCGCAGCTCCGCGTAGGCCAACCTCATAGGCCGCGCACAGGTATAACCCCGCATCGAGGGTAGCTCCCGCATCGCCCCGACTCGCATCCGCATGGCCACAAAGCATCGCGTGACCATAAAGGCCGACACTAACCGGAACTCGTAGTTCGCATGGATCCCGACCCGCATGAGGTATTCTCGAATCATGGTCCTGCATCACCGAGTCTACCCCAGACGGAGGCACTTAACCTCCGGCACAAGTCAAGGTGAGTGGTACAATACCAACATAACTACCGATAGTCAAACAACTTTAAGCGCAAAGCGGAAAACCCCTTTACACTAACATCACAAGATACTAACACACGTAGCATCCTAACATGTTTACTTATCAAATCAACAAGAAAGTATTACAAGGCTATCACAAACCAATACAATCAAGTTATTCACACAAGGTACTTCTACTAACAAGTTCGCATCTATCCCAAAGTACTTCACACATTAAATCTTTAAAAGATCTGCTTTTCACATAAGTCACACAATACCGTAGTATAAAATAGAGTATGTCCTTTTAAGAAAACTAAAACTCTTACCTTTGTAAAATCAAGTAACAACATTATTTTCCAAGCGCCCAAGTTTGCCTAATTTCAAATGTTCACGTTTCTTATTTTAGAAAGGTTTCAGAGTTCATAGTCTTATTCATTTAAGAATATAATTCTTTTAAACAATGAGAAACATAAGCCTTATATGTGAGTAGGATATTCTTGTTTATAACAATCTTATTACAAGACCATGATCTAGGAAATATCATTTTGTCTCATCTTAGCTTCTATGCGGATGGAAGTTTCTACCGGTTTTAATAATACTTAATTATTCAAAACATTTTCCTTTTATTAACGCCGCAGTTGGTTTGTCGATACACATTCGATTTCAAATCAAGAAACATTCTTAAGCCGTTATACCTAACTTCCCATAAAGCTAGTATAACTCTTAAGTTTTCAAAACCAAGTATTACTTCAAGTTCTCTATTAACACATAACAAGCCGCTTATAGTTCAAATCGATTACCTTTTAAAACCACAAGTATTTTCTTACCAACATAAAGTCGTTATAATCGACTTCCCATAAAGTCGTTATAACACTTTATGTTTTAAACCAATTAAATACATTTAGCACATGTACGTCTACCATACTACATAGTTTACACATATCATGCTAGAAGAGATAGGAAGAGGTTCACATACCTCGCGACGATTATCGACTAATAGCAAAACGCCCAAGTACTTCCAACCGCCGGCTCCTTAAGCCAAGTAGATCGCGCCACACGTAGTACTTCAACCTATAAGGCCACAAGGCGCTTATTAACATTTAGATCTCATCGTAGAACATTCTACAAAATTCGGCAAAGACTCCCCAACAAAGCGTAAATCTCCTCCTCTATCGAGGCCGCTACCAAGCCAACCAGGGGTTATACGCCTAACCCTAACGGTACAATTCTACTCCACGCTACTACTACACAAGTCTACTATAATACATTCTATGTAATTACAGCTAAGATTCTTCTTTAAATTCAGCTTAAGTCGCAAGACATCGTAAGTATTATTCAGCTTAAGTCAAAAGACATTGCCGATAACTACGTCAGTTCTATATATAGTATACTTCAACTATATATTCTAATAATATGTAATTTCCAATTACAACAGAGGACAAGATAATTACTCGATAAGCCCATAATTATCCTAGTTAAAGTCGATCCTGGGCAAACGCTTAGCTCCAACTCCGAGCGCCCAACCCGCTAAACCACCCTTAGAAGTTCTAACCAACTTCTACACAATACTCCAACGGACTATGGAGATTTTCCTGTGGTTTCGGTTTGTGACTGACGGAAGTATAATAGTATTTACGGGCATTTTCAGATAGGTATAACCTTAGAATACAACAAGGTATACTGCTAAGGTAATTTGGGCATTATAACAATACTTTGAGAGTATTTCTACACCACAAAGGGGTATATTATACGAGAACAACACCACTAGGAGGGGTGAAGTCTCGCCACAAGGCCACAAGGGGAGGGCTCTCGCCAAGGAGGGACGAGAACAACAACAAGAGAGTGAGGATTTTAACACTTAGAGATTTGTGGAAAGGATGAAGAATTCATCAAAGGGAGAGGGTATTTATAGGTCAGTGAAGGCCAACCAATGGCCAAGATTAAACCAGTGTTAGGCAAGTGTGGCTAGGATTTACTACACACAAATATCCTACCAACCTCGACTTTAGCCAAGGCACCAAAACGCAAAGGCTAGCCCAAATCGTCCCAATGGACGTTTCAAGTCCACCAATGGAGGTGCCAAGTGTCGCCTCCCGTTGGTCCAAAATGTTTCGCCTCTCGGAAAAATCCGCAAAAATTAAAAATGACATAGCCGGAAATTCCCTACGAAAGTCGTGGAAAACGCTTTCGAAAAACGACTCTAAACGGTGTTGTGAACAAAATTAATTCGCCAAGCCTTAGTACAAGTTTCAAATTTTTCTACGTATGTCCCACGCATATACTGAAATACGGGTATAACATTCTCCCTCCTTAGAAACATTCGTCCGAATGTTCCTTCAAGCCTCAAACAAGCGTGCGCCAAGATAGTCTTCACTACTATACTTACGAGAATCAATCTCGCCACACCGCCACGTAAACAATCACAACTACTTACATCAAAGTCCACGAGGAAACACCTCTAACCATCACCACAAAACACTTCTCACCTGGTCTAAAATATACTTCCTTCGCACCTTCTCTTTACAAAAGAAATGATCACATCTACGCTTGCCATACATGCTCGCTTCTCTTTACTCGTCATAGATACCACTTTGTCACTTTGCACGAGGCATTAACCTTCTCAGCGACCCAACAAATGGTACCACTTTGTCACTTTGTCGCGAGCCTTGCTCCGACGACCAACAAATGGTATCGGGCCTTGCGATCCCCGAGGCCGCCGTACACTCGAACTCTTACCACATTCGATACGGCTTTTCCAAGACTCTGGTTACTATCTCTAATGTGGTCATTATTAATCGGGAACACTGGATGGATTCTCCGATACTTTCCCGATCATAACAATACGGCGATCGGACATGCCGCCTCCTAAGTCGGACGGCAAAGCTAACATATAGGCAACCCGCCTATTCTTCACATGGACACAAAGGCCCAAAGTAACTCGCTAAGTTCCCTCTGTATTCCAAAACTCGTCACACCCACCCCGGGGTGGTACTTTCAAGAAGACCGACCGTCAACCTGAACTCTAAGCGTCGTCGCTGATTATCCGCACGATTTCTCTGAGCTGCCAGAACCTCTTCTAGACAAGCTTCTCACTATCCACAGTCTGCTGGAACAAGCCTGAACCAACTGTCTGAACCTTGCCAACATCGAACCAATCGACCGGCAACTTACACTTCCGCCCCTACAAGGCTTCAAAAGGTGACATCCGAACACTGAAATGGTAGCTTAAACACTCCCTCCACATGAGACAACAATCTCCACAACTACTCCTGAAATCCAACCACTGGCCCGAGGGCGAATGCGATTCTGAGACTCACCTGAGTTCCTAACCTTGCCTGGCAAAACCTCCAGAAAAAGCGGTAGAACTGGCTCCATCGTTCATCTTAAGGTGTAGGTAGGCACCTCGCAGCCCTACAACCTTTCTCGATAACTCAACACAACGGTAAACGGCCCCGACCAAGAACACGATGGGCTGCCCCCATCGCCCGACCATCGTCAACGATCCACGAACTCGCACGCCGTCAACTAAATTTGGGCCTAACACCTCGTGACTTATCACGCGACCACCACAACCGACCACCACCAACCATGCCGCGGGTTGACCCGTAACGTGGCCTCAACCCGACCGCAACGCAAAAACGCTAGCTCCACGCAAGGAAAACTCTCACTAAACACGCTACGAAAACCTAGCGGTCTTCTTAGCTCAACTACCCCCTTTCATTCCACACTACTTGGGACCTATCCCAAACACAACTCACGTGCACTATGCACTCCGATAAGTGGTCAAACATAACACTACACCTTTCTCGAGATGGCCTCACCTCTAAGGTCTCTACGTAAAAAGCTCTAAGGCTCACACCTTCTCTATCCCCAAAATCTTACTCGGTTAAACAACCAAGATTTCTAATCACAACTAACACACCGCTATCGTAACATAGCACTTAAGGTATACTCACCTTATCACACATACCGATCTCTGTAGGGTTAAAGATATATCTATAACTACAAGCTTTCACACCCCTTTAGCCGTCTAATCAAACTCGCCTCGTAGGCGAGCAATGGCGGAGATGACAAACTACCCACCAATCTCGGCTAAGTTCTCTTACAAGGACACCTTCGACACGGCACTTGACGGTCATAGATACAACAAGTACTAACTAAAAGACGACATTCCCGATGACGCCTCATTACACCATGAACCGGAAGCCCCGGAGTTCGACCAACTCCCGCACACCCCGAACGCCCCGAACCTCGCGGAGACCACTGCACCGTGGATGTGCATAATCTAATCTGGCCGCGAGGTGACTCGCCTGCGAAAGTTACCAAAGGACCTTGCCGCTCGCCTCTTCGTTGTCCTTCGTTAACCCGCCGATCTCTACGTTTCTTGCTCGCGCATAAGCCCGCATACGTGTCATGCCAAGCCTAATCAAGAATTACTCTTGCACAACCTTCTCTTAGGTAGTCATCAAGACTCGCGATACATCGGTATACTCCGCAGCCAAATCCATAGCTAGTAATGGTTGCCTCTTTGCAATCTATATTCACCGCTCCCGCCGTGGAACGAAGGTTCAAATATCACGGCCGCAGATGAACCGCCGCCGTGCTAAACTTTATCGGGGCTAGTGATGTCGCGAAATCCCGAATGAAGCACCTAACTCAGGTGATGATTGGGCCTGTGCCCTCGCCACCCTCTGAACTCTACTCGCAGCTCCCTCGGCTGCCTTGCCCTCCTGGGCCCGGGTTTGCCCTACGCGGAGGCATAACGGTAAGGGAAAGAAATACGCCGGAGGTCCAACTTACAACACAAATTTCTAAGGCACGATCTCGTGAGAAGAATATAAACAAATACTAAATACCCTATAGCATCCTGATTATTGATGTTGTGCAAAACAAACAGATAATCAAGACTTCATCGATACGGCTCAGACACTTTCCGAGGATTAATCGCTCGATACCACTTTTGTCACGACCGATTCCGGCCCGTGATCGTGCCTTACCCCGCACCTGGTGATACAACATCGAGTAATCACAACATAAACGATACAAGACATATTATGAAATATGAAACAATAACTGAGAAAAACTTGCCTTTCGCATATATGTAAATAACAACTTTTTCAACATGAGCAGTTTAATCCTTTTTACAAACCCCGCCCACAACAAAGATTACTGCACTTCTACGAATGATATGACAACAACGACGGACAGGGCTCGCCATACCACGAATGTAAGCACCTACAACAACAGGGACTATACTAAGACAAGCCTCCGAGAAACGAGCTCTCCCAAGCGGCGAATCGTGACTCTAAGAGCGAGGATCAACGATCGTGTACCTTTACCGCGGCATGAACGCAGCCCCAAGGAGGTCGATAACAGTACCGGTATGTGAAATCAAAATATCAGAATGGAATCATAGTAGTCTATATAAAGCGGGAGACATGTATGATAACAAAACTACTCACAATAAACAAGCAAATATATCAAGTCGTGACTCACGCCTCAAAGTCATCACTCAAACATAACAATGGGTCTCACGCCCACAACATCAATCATGCCCGTGGAATACCTTCCTCACCGCCAGCTTTATGATATACAAGCACCAAGGAATACATATGAACACTGTGTCCCACTGTGTCCTAATAAAACAATGCAGTAAGTACGAAGGCATAGCCGACTACTAACACCTACAGCATTAACAAGGTCATAAATCGTGTCATGATATCTGCTCTGACCGCCACATGATAAAAGCCGGTCACTCGCCGCAGATCAAATGCGCGCGTCTAGCCCCGAACTCCGCAGCCTCGCATAGCCAACCTCATAGGCCCGCATGAGGTATAACCCCGCATCGAGGGTAGCTACTCCCGCATCGCCCCGACTCGCACCGCATGGCTACAAAGACCGCATGACCATAAAGGCCGCACACTAACCTGGAACTCCGCAGTTCCGCATGGATCCCCTGGACCCGCATGAGGTATTCTCAAATCATGGTCCTGCATCGCTCGAAGTCTACCCCGACGGAGGCGACTTAACCTCCGCACAAGTCAAGGTGAGTGGTACAATACCAACATAACGGTGATAGTCAAACAACTTTAAGCGCAATCGAAGGAAAACCCCTTTACACTAACATCACAAGATACTAACACACGTAGATCCTAACATGTTTACTTATCAAATCAACAAGAAAGTATTACAAGGCTATCACAAACCAATACAATCAAGTTATTCACACAAGGTACTTTCGACTAACAAGTTCGGGTATCTATCCCCAAAGTACTTCACACATTAAATCTTTAAAAGATCTGCTTTTCACATAAGTCACACAATACCCGTAGTATAAAATAGAGTGACTGCCTTTTAAGAAAACTAAAACTCTTACCTTTGTAAAATCAAGTAACAACATTATTTTCCAAACGTCCAAGTTTGCCTAATTTCAAATGTTCACGTTTCTTATTTTAGAAAGGTTTCAGAGTTCATAGTCTTATTCATTTAAGAATATAATTCTCTTTTAAACAATGAGAAACATAAGCCTTATATGTGAGTAGGATATTCTTGTTTATAACAATCTTATTACAAAGACCATGATCTAGGAAATATCATTTTGTCTCATCTTAGCTTCTATGCAGATGGAAGTTTCTACTGGTTTTAATAATACTTAATTATTCAAAACATTTTCCTTTATTAACGCCGCAGTTGGTTTGTCGATACACATTCTCGATTTCAAATCAAGAAACATTCTTAAGCCGTTATACGTAACTTCCCATAAAGCTAGTATAACTCTTAAGTTTTCAAAACCAAGTATTACTTCAAGTTCTCTATTAACACATAACAAGCCGCTTATAGTTCAAATCGCTACCTTTTAAAACCACAAGTATTTTCTTACCAACATAAAGTCATTTATAACCGACTTCCCATAAAGCCGTTATAACACTTTATGTTTTAAACCAATTAAATACATTTAGCACATGCACGCTCACCGCACTACATAGTTCACACATATCATGCTAGAAGAGATAGGAAGAGGTTCACATACCTCGCGACGATTATCGACTAATAGCAAAACGCCTCCAAGTACTTCCAACCGGCTACTCCTTGCCAAGTAGATCGCGCCACACGTAGTACTTCAACCTATAAGGCCACAAGGCGCTTATTAACATTTAGATCTCATCGTAGAACATTCTCGAAAATGGCAAAGACTCTCCCGCAACAACAGAAATCTCCTCTCTATCGAGGCCGGCTACCAAGCCAACCAGGGGGGGTTATACGTCTAACCCTAACGGGTACAATTCTACTCCACGGCTACTACTACACAAGTCTACTGTAATACAGCCCTATGTAATTACAACAAGATTCTTCTTTAAATTCAGCTTAAGTCGCAAGACATCGCTGTAAGTATTATTCAGCTTAAGTCAAAAGACATCACGATAACTACGCTCAGTTCTATATATAGTATACTTCAACTATATATTCTAATAATATGTAATTTCCAATTACAACAGAGAGGACAAGATAATTACCTCGATAAGCCCATAATTATCCTAGTTAAAGTCGATCCCGCAAACGCTTAGCTCAACTCCGAGCGCCCAACCCGCTCTAAACCACCCTTAGAAGTTCTAACCAACTTCTACACAATACTCCAACTGACTATGGAGATTTTCCTAGGTTTTCTGTTTTGGACCGACTAAGTATAATAGTATTTCGGCATTTTCAGATAGGTATAACCTTAGAATACAACAAGGTATACTAAGGTAATTTGGGCATTATAACAATACTTTTGAGAGTATTTCTACACCACAGTGGGGGTATATTATACGAGAACAACACCACTAGGGGGTGAAGTCTCGCCACAAGGCCACACAGGGAGGGCTCTCGCCAAGGGGAGGGACGAGAACAACAAGAGAGAGGGAGGATTTTAACACTTAGAGATTTGTGGAAAGGATGAAGAATTCATCAAAGGGAGAGGGTATTTATAGGTCAAGTGAAGGCCAACCAATGGCCAAGATTAAACCAAGTGTTAGGCAAGTGTAGGGCTAGGATTTACTACACACAAATATCCTACCAACCTTGACTTTAGCCAAGGCACCAAAAACGTGCAAAGGCTAGCCCAAATCGTCCCAATGGACGCTTAAGTCCACCAATTGGAGGTGCCAAGTGTCGCCTCCCGCTGGTCCAAAATGTTTCGCCTTCTAAAAATCCGCAAAATTAATAATGACATAGCCGGAAATTCCCTACTAAAGTCATGGAAAACGCTTCATCAAAAACGACTCTAAACGCGTGTTGGAACAAAATTAATTCGCCAAGCCTTAGTACAAGTTTCAAATTTTTCTACGCACGCCCCACGCATATACTCCGGAAATACGGTATAACAGATCGGGCCCGAGCCCGTGACTCTAGGTGTCCCACTAGCGCCTCCCCAGCCTTGCCCTTCGGGCCCGGTTGCCTTACGAGGCATAATCATATGTAAAAGGGATTCGTTATGGTCCGACTTATAACACACCTCTAAGACACGATCTCGAATGAGAAGAATGGAAACCAATCCTAAATATCCTATAGCCTCGATTATTGGTGTGGTGCACAACACACCGATAATCAAGACTCTACTAGATACGGCTCAGACACTTTCCGAGGATTAATCGCTCGATACCACTTTTGTCACGACTGCCCGGGCTCGTGATCGTGCCTTACCCGGGCACCCAAGTAGTCATACATCAGAGAAAATCAGCGGAATATAAAACAAGACATGAAATAATTGTAAATGATACAGAGTTTCTGATGAAAAGCTTGCCTTTCGGCATAAATACATAAACCAAGTTTTGCAGTTACATCCCAACTGCATAAATACGACTCTGCACTCTAAGGAAATAAACAACTATGGCGACGTGGCCTTCGCCATACCTCGATCAGATAAAAATAATTACAACAGAGAGCATACCACAGAGAGCCTCCTAGAAGATGGAGCTCCGACACCAATGCAAAAGAGATCCTAGGATGTGGATCTAGCACCGCTGCCTCACCATGCATGAACGCAGCCTCAAGGAGGTCGATAACAGTACTAAGTATGTGAAATCAGAATTACTTAAATGAAATCATATCACTTTAAAAACCAGTTTTACAAATATGCACGAAACAACAAACGTAACCGCACATAGTGCCACATCATAAACAAGAGCAACAATAGGTAACTATAATAGGTCTTTTCTAGGCTGCGAATGATCGAAGCAGGGCCACTCGCCCATATTATCATTCTGCAAGCCTAATCCGACTCGAGTCCGCGATAGGCCACTCACATAGGCCCGCATGGTATAACCCGCATCGAGGGTAGCTACTCCTAACGCCCCGACTCGCTGTTCGCACGTACATGCATCGCATGAGGCATAACCCGCATACTAACCTCGAACTCGTAGCTCCGCATAGGCCCCGACCCGCATGAGGTATTCTCGAATCATGGTCCTGCATCACCGAGTCTACCCCGCGACGGAGGCGCAAAACCCCAGATCATCTCAAGAGGTGGTGATATAGTACTAACACAACCTTATAGTTCAAACAACATAAGCATAAGTAAGACTGACCTCTTTACACAAACGTTACAAGATACTAACACATAGCATCACAATATGTCTACTCACCAAAACCATCTTATTATACCTTTCAGAAATCAATACAAGTCTTTTATAAAACACGTAAGTAAACTGTTCCTTTTTATAAAACTTAAGCCGTTATACTTAACTTCCCATAAAGCTAGTATAACCCTTAAGCTTCTTGTTTTAAAAACAACTATTCTTCTTCTTTCAAAACTGTGTTATAATTCTTTTGAAAGACTTTTTAAGATCTTTATTATTCAGGCTTAAGTCGCAAGACATTGCCGTAAGTATTATTCAGGCTTAAGTCGAAAGACATTGCCGTAGTTATTATTCGCTTAACACATGTACGCCTACCGCATATATATATATTTAAAATATCATGCTTTAGGAAGAATCACATACCTTCTGTAAAACCTCCGCCAAGTTGAATATGTCGCGCAGAGAATCACCTATAATAGTCACAGACATCTATCAAAGTCTAGACTACTCAAGGTCATTCTAAACAGGGTTCACAATTCACGGAAAGTCGGCCAAGACTTCCCTACCCGTGAGCTATATAAGTCTCATCAGAAAACAGTCTATATAAGCATAGTTCAATTATTCTTCTTTAAACCCTTCTACCGTGATAACTTCAATTCTATTCTGTAATATTCTTCTAAGTATTTAATACTTATTCTTATACTTCTACAAGATGCATTCTCTAATACAAAAGAGGGTTAGGATAATTTACCTCTGTAAGCCCAATAATATCCTAGATAAAAGTCGCACTGAGCAAGGTTTTGCTCTAAGTCAGACGCTCAGAGCTCTAAGAAAACCTTAGAAGTTCTTCACAACTTCTACTAAGGACTAGGGATTTGGGCTGGGTATTTTGGGCATTATAACAATACTAGAAGGCAACTTTTCTACCAAGGAGGGGGTAGATTTCGCTAGGCTAGGGGAGTTGCCTCGCCAAGCTCACTCAAAAGGGGGTGTTGGACTAAAAAGGCTCAAGGGAGAGAGGAAGGATTTTCAAGACTTGGAAAGGAATTTGTGGATGAAGAACTCTTCATCTTAAAGCCGGTATTTATAGGTCAAGACATGGCCAACCAAGGGCCAAGATTTAGCCAAGTGCTAGGCAAGTGTAAGGCCAAGATTAGGCAAGTGTCCTGGCCAACTTGCACACAAAATATCCTACCAACTACATGACAAGGATGGCCATCCATTCGCCCTATTGCCGCGACAAGTCCACCAACGAGAGGGTGACAAGTGTCGCCTCTCGCTGGTCCAAAGTGTTTCGCCTCTCGGAAAAATCCGCAAAATTAGAAATGGCATAGCGAATTTACCCTACGAAAAGTCAGGAAACGCTTCGGCTAAAAACTATTCGCTTTGTGAGTCAGGCCCAAAAATCGTCCAAGGCCTAAACTTTAAGGCCAAACTTTTTGTACGTATTCCCTTACGTACATACTCTGGAAATACGGGGTATAACATTTATATATACATCCATAACTTACAAACAAGGTCAACAACATCAATAATAAGACACGTCTCAATGTCATAACCAAATCAGTCCCATATACTTCTATATACGTCATCGTTATACATTCTTTCTCTTTACCTTCATGTAATACAACAACCACCACAACCAAGGTTATTAATACACTTATTTCTCATGTTAATCCAGCCCCTTAATTCATATTAAAACAACCTTTAAAAACAGTCCATACTTCTAGCAATCAACGAGAGTTCAACAACGACGATGAGAGATACAATAATGACAACGAGAGTACAATGTGAAGCTTTTATACACTTTTCTATACATTTATTCATTTAGGACATACATTAGAAATTACCACAATGTACATGCATATTTGTAACTAAAATTTCCAGCATTCTAATGTCACGACTGCCCGTTCGCGGATCGTGCCTTACCCGCACCCAAGTAGTCATACATCGAGTAATCAATGAACATAAAAACAATACATGAAACAAAATGTGAAATGAGACACATTTTACTCGAGAGAAAATCGCTACGCATATATATATAATTACAAAGTCAATAGCTTTAATCTCTACAACCCCGCCACAACAAGCATGCACTTCTAAGATTTATATAACAACTATGACGGACAGTGGCTCGCCATACCCTCGAATGTACAAGAACCTACAAACTGTGGTAACATACCAAAGATAAGCCTCAAGGAACGGAGCTTCCCAATACGCTGAAATGTGATCCTAAACGCGGATCGACATCCGACGTACCTTCTACCGCGGCATGAACGCAGCCTCCGGAGGTCAAGACAACAGTACTAAGTATGTGAAATCAGAATATCAGAAATGAAATCATAATAGTCTATATAAAGCAGAGACATGTATGATAACCAAACTACGATACACAAATACGCTTATATCAAGTCGTGACTCACGCCTCCAAGTCATTACTCAAATATAATGACGGGTCTCACGCCCATAACATCAATCATGCCCGTGGAATACCTTCCTCATCGCCGGCATCATGATATGATAACCCCAAGTACACCGAACACCAAGTCCTACGATGCCAAAGCCGTACTAACAATACAATACAACCAAACCACGGCGACACTTGGACAAGTCTAAAGCCGACTACCGGATACCAAGGCCGCCACGAGTGACCGGGCAAGTACGAGGGCTAACTACTGTGTACTAGGTCAGATCACGAGACTTCGCCACTACACCGAACGGGCAAGTGCGAGGGCTAACTACCGTGTACCAAGGCCGAATCAGCCACAAGACGGCAAGTACGAAAGCCGACCACCAGGTACCAAGGCCGAACAGTAAGAAACCTCATGGAGAGCTAGTCCATGGAATAACACTATCAATAGGAGCGTACCCGTGGAATTCTCCGTCACTGCCGGTACGTCCAAGTAAGTTCTCAACAAGTCAACCGGCCCTCCATCGAGAGACGCGGTAGTATAGAAACACAATTCTTGCACAACAAAGGCTATCACAACAAGCATAGGCAAGTTTCACAACAACAAGCATAGGCAAGTTATACACAACTCAAGGTACTTTCATTTTATGTCAAAGTCCGGGTTTTAACCCTAAAGTACTACGTACGTTAAATTCCTTTTAAGAGATCCATTCCTTTTATAAAAGTCACCCGATACCCTTAGTATAAAAATAGAGTGACTTACATCTTTTTAAGTAAACCAAAACAACTTCCATACTTTCCTTTTTAAAACCAAATTAAGGCAATACCATGCCTTCTTTTTGGACCAAAACACTTCTCTTTTTAAAGTCAAGTTACCACATTAAAACCAATGATAAAACCCTTCTTTTGTTCTCATAAAGTCGTTATAACTAACTTCCCATAAAGCTGTTATAACACTTTATGTTTTAAACCAATTTAAGACAAAACAATGCCTTTCTTTTCCCTAAAGTTCCAGTTTGCCTAATTTCAATTACTCAAGTCTCTTTATTTTAGAAAAGTTTCATAGTTCAATGTCTTAATCTCTTTTAAAACAATTGAGTAACATATGCCATATGTGTGAGCAATCTTATTCTTGTTTATAACCATCTTATTAAAGCATCATGATCTAGAAAATGTAATATCATTTTGTCTCATCTTAGCTTCTACGCAGATGGTTTCTACCGGTTTTAATAATACTTCATTAGTCATTACATTTCCTTTTATTAACGCTGCAGTGGTTTGTCGATACTCATTCTGATTTCCGAAATCAGTAAACATTATTCCTTTTTAAAAACCAAGTACTCATTACTCACGAATGAGGTTTCACACAAAATTCATATTAATTTATTTAAGTCAAGTCTCTTATCTTTTAAGATCAAGTCTCTTAACTTTTAAAATCAATAAACCATTCATTTTACCTCCCTTAAAACGTTATACCTAACTTCCCATAAAGCTAGTATAACTCTTATGTTTTCAAAACCAAGTATTACTCTTCTTTCAAAAAGGATTCTTAATTCTTTTGAAATACTTCAAGATTCTTATTATTCAGGCTTAAGTCAAAAGACATTGCCGTACAACTACATTCGCTAGCACACGTACGTCACCGCATCTATATATATATATATTATTCAGCTTAAGTCAAAAGACATTGCCGCATAACTACGCTCATTAGCACACGACGCCTACCGTACTATATATATATATATATTCTTTAAAATATCATGCTCAAGAGTATAGGAAGAATCACATACCTCGCGACGATTTTCGACTATTAGCAAAACGCCTCTACTATAACCCGGCTAGCCTTGTCCACCTTCCAAGTAGTACATGCTACTCGCAGAACATTCAACCAATAAAGGCTATCAGTCTACTGTAAATACAGTCCTATGTAAGTACAGTTGAATCTTCTACTTAATATTCTTCTGATGTGATTTCAGCCAAGTCTTTTCTCAGAATATCCTTCTATTACGCTCAATTCTCTTCTATGAATCTTATATTCATTTCTAAACAACTACGATGTAATTTCCAATTACACTAGAAGGATAGGATTATTTACCTCGGTAAGCCCAAAATTATCCAAGTTATAATGTCGATCCTGAGCAACGTTAAGCTCCTACTCCGTGCGCTCCAACCCGCTCCAAACAACCCTTAGAAGTTCTACGCAACTTCTACTTAACACTTCAACCGACTATGAAGGTTTTCCTTAGGGTTTCGTTTAGTGGCTAAAGGAAAGTATAATAGTATTTCCTGCTCTACGATAGAGGTAACTTTGGAAAGTACTACAAGGTATTTGGGCTAAAGTATTTTGGCATTACAACAATACTGAGAGTATTTCTACCAAGAGGGGGTGTATTATACGAAAACAACTAGGCAAGTGGGTAAATTCGCCAAGGCTTCCAAAGGGGAACCTTGAACGAACACAACACTTAAGGGAGAGGGTTTTAGACTTGGAGAATGATTTTTGGACGAAGAAGTTCATCAACTAAGGGGTATTTATAGTCAAGCAATGGCCAACCAATGGCCAAGATGAAGACAAGTGTGGTGCAAGTGTAGGGCTAGGATTTACCCATGTGTCCTTATCCATCTACTACACAAAATATCCTACCTAACCCTTGACCAAGAAAGGGCACAAAAAACGTGCCAAAGAAAGCCCTCTTTGCCGTCCATTGAGGGTGACAAGTGTCACCCTCCCGTTGGTCCAAAATATTTCATCTCTCGGAAAAATCCGCAAAAATAATAAATGACATAGCCGTATTTTTCCCTTCGCAAGTTTAGTAAAACGTTTCGTCGAAAAACGATTCTTTTCGGTACTTGTGAACAAAATTTTCGGCACTAGCCTACTTTAAGGCTCAAACTTTTCTACGTACGTCCTCACGTACATACTCTGGAAATACGGGGTATAACATTCTCCCCTCCTTAGAAACATTCGTCCCGAATGTTCCTTCTCAAGACAGATAACGATCAAGTTCCTCATAGCTTAACCAGGTAATTGCCGCAATGATCACGTAATACACACGCAAATACTTAAATCCAAGCCAACGAGGAATCACCTCGACGATGCAAAACAGTACCAATTCTCGCTTCTGGTCCAAAGGATACTCCCTTCGCACACTCGTTTCATAAAAATGATTACTTCCATCTTTCAGCACAAGTTCACTTCTTTCCTTACTCGTCATGCCCTTCTCGACCACTAGAACTCTTCTAGTATACGTACCACACTTCAGTCATCGCTTCAGTTCCCATAACTTTAGAGTCACCACCTCCAAACTTGGTCATCTTACTAACCTCAATCTTCCTTAAGGCCATTCCCGGCCTTCACGATCCGCTTCTGGTCGAACATATCCACGAACTCATACGATGGTCATCTAAACTTGGGCCTAGCACCCTCGTGACCCTACCACCGGCTGACCACCCAGAGCCGACCCACATCGAACAGCCGCGGATGGCCCGCAACATGGCCCCAACCCGACCCACTTAACGCATCAAGCTCTTATTTCCCGATACGGAACAATCTTACCTATACAGGTCATGAAAGCTACCACTTCCATTTTACACCACCCAAGGAATTTTCCCACCATTACACCACGTATACTTATACATTCTGACAAAGATCACCCGCAAAATCTTGTACTCAAGACGACCTTACATTTAAGGTCTCAACTGTAATATTCTAAGGTTCATCATTTTCACCCTGTGCTTACCCTTTTCACTAACCAGGCCTAAATCACATTTTAGCACAAAGCTATCCGAACATAACACTAAACACATCATCATAACATCAATACATACAAATCTCTAGAGGGTTAAGCATATACCTGAAAATAGGCGGTTCAAAGGACCGCTAAAACTGGGAACTTCCACCGCGACTTACCGTGCCTGCCGGCATGAACATCCCGCCTAGCTATGGAAGGTAAAGAACCTGCAATCGCTTCTAGTAGTCTGTGCTATCCTACCGCTACTCCGCCTGACAGCCTTCGCGCCTCGCTGGCCGCAAGAATAACAATCTCCCAAGTTAGTACGACACTCTCCCTTATGAAGTTTTCCACAACGCCACACCGAGACAAGTGGCGACTCATCCGCGAGCACTCCTACCTCGAAAATCTGAAACCCAGGAGCCTTGACCGCTTCTCGAATATCCCGGCGTCCCGGCGTGGAGGACCACTCAGATCAAGCGAGGTACATAACTAGTCACACTGGCGGTCCGCCTCGAAAGTTATCAAAGGACCTGCTGCTCGCCTCTTCGCCGATCTTGGTCATTCCGCCGATTTCTCCACTCACATCCAAGTGCATAAGCTCGCACGCTGCAATGTCCATGCCCTAACAAGAGCTACACCAACAACTTCTTCGCTAGGTAATCATCGAGCCCAGAACATATCGGTGCACTCGATCCTCCATACTAGCTACTAACGCGGACGCATCGCCAATGAGTCGAACTCACATTGTACTTCCAACCGCACGCCTGCTCGCGCAACACCAAAAATCACTACCGAGCCCTCCTCATCCGCGAGGCAAGAAATGTGCAAGAAATGCCTCGAGAACTCGCCCCATACACCGAAGTGCATTCTCCCGACAGCTCACGAATCAAACCACGATCATGATCACGCACCGACGCGAACCTAGGACCACCGACTGGTCTCCGATGCCTCGATCACTCTACGATCCGTTGTAATAGCGGATGAACTCGCGGATCATCCTCGTGCCTCGACCCATAAAACTCGCGCCTACAACTCGTAAAATCCCGTAGCCTCAAACTATCTCGATCTAGGGTGAACCATCGGTGCATCGAACCGCCGTGCCCACTTATCCTCAAGTTCGCCACCACTCGCCATTAATCGCCCGTTCGTAACCCATCTCCTCCGCCTGCATCGGGACCGAGGCTCAGTCTTGTGATCTCGTAGAGATCGCCGTTTCTACTCGCAACTCCTCTCGCCGCTTCCTTCTCGCCCGGGTTGCCTACGCGAGGCATAATCGTAAATGAAAGGAATACGCTGTAGGGGTCCAACTTATCACACAAATCTAAGGCACGATCTCGTAATGAGAAGAATGGAAACTAATCTAAATGTCCTATAGCCTCCGACATAGATGTGGTGCACAACACACCGATAATCAAGACTCTACTAGACACGGTCAGAGACACTTTCCGAGGACTAATCGCTTCGATACCACTTTTGTCACGACCGCCCGGTTCGTGATCGTGCCTTACCCGCACCCAAGTAGTCATACATCGTAGTAATCACGAACATAAAAACAATACATGAAAAAATGTGAAATGAGACACATTTTACTCGAGAGAAAATCGCCTACGCGTATATATATAATTACAAAGTTGAACAGCTTTAATCCTTACAACCCCGCCACAACAAATGCATGCACTTAAGATTTATACAACAACTATGACGGACAGTGGCCCCGCCATACCCCGAATGTACAAGAACCTATGCACTCGTGGTAACATACCAAAAGATAAGCCTCCAAGGAACTGAGCTTCCCAATACGCTGAAATGTGATCCTAAACGCGGATCGACAATGACGTACCTCTACTGCAGATGAACGCACTCAAGGAGGTCGCAACAGTACTAAGTATGTGAAATCAGAATATCAGAAATGAAATCATAATAGTCTATATAAAGCAGGAGACATGTATGATAACCAAACTACAGTACACACAAATACAGTTATATCAAGTCAGGGACTCACGCCCTCCAAGTCATTACTCAAATATAATGATGGGTCTCACGCCCATAACATCAATCATGCCCGTGGAATACCTTCATCACTGCCGCCAGTCTATGATAAGATAACACCAAGAAGTACACCAACACCAAGTCCTACGATGCCAAAGCCGCATTAACAATACAATACAACCAAACCACGGTTCGACACGGCAAGTACGAAGCCGACTACCAGATACCAAGGCCGCCACGAGCTGACCGGCAAGTACGAGGGCTAACTACCGTGTACCGCGTCAGACACGAGACTTCGTCACTACATCGAACGGGCAAGCGAGGCTAACTACCGTGTACCAAGGCCGAATCACCACGAGACGGGCAAGTACGAAGCCACCACCGTGTACCAAGGCCGAACAAGAAGAAACCTCATGGAGAGCTAGTACATGGAATAACACTATCAACGAGCTGCATCTGGAATTCTCCACACGCCAGACGCCCAAGTAAGTTCTCAACAAGTCAACCTACCCATCGAGACGCGGTAGTATAGAAACACAATTCTTGCACAACAAAGGCTATCACAACAAGCATAGGCAAGTTTCACAACAACAAGCATAGGCAAGTTATACACAACTTGTCACGACCAACCGGTTCGCGGATCGTGCCTACCCTGCACCCTAGTAGTCATTCATCAGAGAAAATCAGCGGAACATAAAACATAAATATGAACAAGAGACATGATAAACAAATAGGCCAACCAAAACAGTTGCCTTCTGTATATATACAAAAACCCGAATGCTTTAATCCTTTTTACAACCCCGCCCACAACAAGATTACATGCACTTAAGAATGAATGACAACTATGGCGGACAGGCCCCGCCATACCTCGAACGCATAAGAACTTACACTCGTGGTAACATACCAAAAGATAAGCCTCCAAGAAACGGACTTCCTAACACGCCAACTTTGATCCTAAGAGCGAGGATCCACAACCGATGTATTTCTACTCGCAGATGAACACACTCAAGCGAGGTCAAGATAACAGTACCAAGTATGTGAAATCAGAAATACGTAAATGAACTCATAATAGTCTATATAAAGCGTGAGACATGTATGATAACCAAACTACGCTCACAACATAAAAGCAGCCATGTCAAGCCGTGGACTCACGCCTCAAGTCATTCCTCACGCCTGGAACTCCTTCCTCACCGCCAGCCTAGGTATACATCGTGTGGAATACGCTTCGCCCATCCTACGACTCGGTAAAGAATCATGTGGAATACGTGTCCCGGCCCATCCCGTGGGACTCGGTAGAGAATCAGATGAAATACGTGTCCCGGCCCATATCGTGGGAATCGGTGAATAATCAGATGGAATACGTGTCCCGGCCCATCCCATGGGACTCGGTGAAGAATCAGATGAAATACGTGTCCCGGCCCATCTCGTGGGACTCGGTGAATAATCAGATGGAATACGTGTCCCGGCCCATCCCATGGGACTCGGTGAAGAATCAAATGAAATACGTGTCCCGGCCCATCCCGTGGGACTCGGTGAAGAATCGTTCATAACAAATAAGTCGGCCCTCCATCGAGAGACGCGGTGGTATAGAAATACAGTATTTGCACAACAAAGGCTATCATAACAAGCATAGGCAAGTTTCACAACAACAAGCATAGGCAAGTTATACACAACTCAAGGTACTTTCATTTTATGTCAAAGTCCGGTTTTAACTCAAAGTACTACGACGTTAACTTCCTTTTAAAGATCCATTTCTTTTACAAAGGTCACCCGATACCCGTAGTATAAAAATAGAGTGACTAACATTGTTAAGTAAACCAAAATGCTTTCCTTTGTAAAATCAAGTAACAACATTATTTTCCAAACGTTCAAGTTTGCCTAATTTCAAATGTTCAAGTTTCTCATTTTCGAAAAGGTTTCGTAGTTCATAGTTTTAATCCTTTAAAACATAATTCTCTTTTAAACGATTTGAGAAACATATGCCTTATATGTGAGTAGGTTATTCTTGTTTATAATCAATCTTATTAAGCAACCATGATCTAGGAAATGTAATATCATTTTGTCTCATCTTAGTTTCTATGCAGATGGAGGTTTCTACTGGTTTTAATAATACTTCATTATTCAATACATTTTCCTTATTAACGCTGCAGTGGTTTGTCGATACTTATTCTGATTTCCGAAATCAGTAAAACATTTCTCCTTTTAAAAACCAAGTACTCATTACTCACGAATGAGGTTTCACACAAAACTCATATTAATTCATTCAAGTCAAGTCTATTATCTTTTAAGATCAAGTCTCTTAACTTCTAAAAATCAGTAAACCATTCTCTTTATCTCTCTTAAGACGTTATACCTAACTTCCCATAAAGCTAGTATAACTCTTATGTTTTCAAAACCAAGTATTACTCTTCTTTAAAAAAGGTTTCTTATTTCTTTTGAAATACTTCAAGATTCTTATTATCACACATCAAGTCAGTTATAAGTCAAATCAGTTATCTTTTAAAAACCACAAAGCATTTTCTTTCCTACATAAAGCTGTTATAACCAACTTCCCATAAAGCCGTTATAACACTTTATGTTTTAAACCAATCAAATACATTTAACACATGTACGTCTACCGTACTACATAGTTATACACATATCATGCTAGAAAATATAGGAAGAGGTTCACATACCTCGCGACGATTATCGACTAATAGCAAAACGCTCCAAGTACCTCAAACCGTCGGCTACACCTTAAGCCAAGTAGATCACGCCACACGTAGTACTTCAACCTATAGAGGCCACAAGGCGCCTATTAACATCTAGATCTCAACGTAGAATATTCTACGTAAAATTGGCAAAGACTCTCCTCCGCAAATCACAGAAATCTCCTCTCTATCGAGGTCCGCTATGAGCCAACAACTCCTGTGGGGTTGTGCGCCTAATCCTGACGTGTACAATTCTACTTCACAAGAATGCTACACAAGTCTATCAGTAATACACCCCTATGTAATTACTGCTCGATTCTTCTTTAAATTGTGCTTAAGTCAAAAGACATTGCCGCAAAACTATGTTCAGTTCTATATATAGTATACTTCAACTATATATTCCTACAACATGTAATTTCCAATTACAATAGAAGGTCAAGAGTGTTTACCTCGATAAGCCCAAAATTATCCAAGTATAAATGTCGATCCTGAGCAACGTTTAGCTCCTACTCCGAGCGCTCCAACCCGCTCCAAACAACCCTTAGAAGTTCTAACCAACTTCTACTCAAATACTTCAACTATCAATGAAGATTTCCTTAGGGTTTCGTTTAGTGGCTAAAGGAAGTATAATAGTATTTCTGGGCTCTACGTATAGAGGTAACTCTTGGAAAGTACTACAAGGTATATGGGCTAAGGTATTTAGGGCATTATAACAATACTTGGAGAGTATTTCACCAAGGGGGTGTATTTCTAAAACAACAAGGCTAGGGGTACCCTGCTAGACACTACAAAGGGGAGGAGGCTCGCCAAGGCTTCTCAAAAGAGGGGGGGAGGGGACTTTGGACGAACTCAACTTACAAAGGGGAAGGGATTTCAAGACTTGGAAAATGATTTTAGGATGAAGAAGTTCATCAACTTAGGGGGGTATTTATAGGTCAAGCAATGGCCAACCAATGGCCAAGATCCATCCAAGTGTTAGGCAAGTGTAGGGCTAGGATTCAACCATGTGTACCTTATCCATCTACCACACCAACTTGCACAAAATATCCTACCAACTACATGCTCCAATCGTCCCATTGCCGCCCACTTCCTTCCAATGTGAGGTGACACATGTCACCCTCCCGTTGGTCCAAAATGTTTCGCCTCTCGGAAAAATCCGCAAAAATTATAAATGTCATAGGAATTTTCCTTCGCAAGTTTAGTAAAACGTCATTTAAAAACGACTCTAATCGGGGGTTGTGCACAAATTTCAAACCTATGCCTACTTTAAGGCTAAAATTATTATACGTACGCCCTCACGTACATACTCTGAAAAATACGGGGTATAACATTCTCCCCTCCTTAGAAACATTCGTCCCGAATGTTCCTTCTCAAGACGGATAACGATAAAGTTCCTCTAACAAGTTGCCAACGCCACACTTGGCCACAAAATAACACACGTTCTCTTCCTTCCTTACTGTCGCACTTTCTCGAACACTTGAACTCTTCTAGTATACGTACCATACCTCAGTCATCGCTTCAGTTTCCAAAACTTTGGAGTCACCACCTCCAAACTTGGTCATCTTACTAGCCTCAATCTTTCTTAAGTCCATTCCCGGCCTTCACGATCTGCTTCTGGTCGAACCTATCCACGAACTCATACGATGGTCATCTAAACTTGGGCCTAGCCCCCTCGTGACCCTACCACCTGGCGGGACCACCCAGAGCTGACCCCACCTCGAAACAGGCCGCGGGTTGGCCCGCAACATGGCCCCAACCCGACCCACTTAGCGCATCAAGCTCTTGTTTCCCGATCCGGAACAATCTTACCTATACAGGTCATGAAAGCTACCACTTCCATTTTACACCACCCAAGGAATTTTCCCACAATTACTTCACGTACTTATACATTCTGACAAAGATCACCCGCAAAATCTCGTACTCACGACGGCCTTACATCTAAGGTCTCAACTGTAATATTCTAAGGTTCACACTTTCCATGCCCCCATACATATCCTTTCAACTAACCATGCTTTCTAACTCATAACCAACATAACGCTATCCGTACATAACACACAATAATAAGGTCATCATATCATGCATACAAATCTCTAGAGGGTTAAGGATATACCTGAATCTACCGCTCCACTCTAATCATAGGCCTGCCCTGCAGGGCGCATAGCTGTAGAAGGCGATGAACTCGCCATCGACCGTAGTCGAGTCATTCTCGCCGCATCCTTCCTATTAGACGGTTTCTCGTCATATGGCCCCGACGGCCGCAGAAAACAAGCACCAGTAAAGACGACATTCCCGATGACGCCCGCCACAGTGCACATTGAGAAAACTCAACCCGTCGCTAGAACCTATGTATATTCGCGAACTAAGCCGGAGCCCGACCAGATCTCGAATACCCGAACGCCCCAAGATCGGAGGACCACTCTGACCGGGCGAGGTACATAACTAGTTCACTGCCGAGGCGCCCGCCGAAAGTTACCAAAGGACCTCGCCGCTCGCCCTCTTCGCTGATCACGGTCATTCCGTCGACTCTCAGCCTCACATCCAAGTGCATGAGCTTGCATGCGGCAATGTCCATGCCCATGAAGAGCTACACCCGCATAAGCCTCGCTAAGTAATCATCTAGCCCTGACGTAGCGGTGTACTCGCCCTCCATATCGCTACTACACGGAACATACCGAGCTAATGAGTCGAACTCCACATTGTACTTCTAACCGCCCGCCTGCCCCGCTCAACGTCAAAAATCTGCCGCCCGAGCCCTCCTCATCTGCGTGGGCAAGAAATGTGCAAGAAAAGCCCTGAGAACTCGTCCCAAACGGCGGAAGTGCATGCTCTCCCGACAGCTCCCACGAATCAAACCAAACGATCATAGATCACGCGGTGATGCGAACCCAATACCACCGACTCGCTCCGAGACTCGATCACTCATGATCCGTCAGAGTCGGATAAACTCCCGAGGGTCATCCTCGCCTCTCGATCCATGTAACACCGCGCTACAACTCGGAAAGTCCCGTAGTCTCAAATCGCTCGCCGGTGAACTACGGTGCTCTTGGGGATCGAATCGCCGATCCAGCCTTTCCTCATATTCGCCACGACTCGCCAAGAATCGCCATCTCTTATACTTATCTCATCCGCTTCGTGCCGTGGGACCGAGACTCAGTATCAGAGTTTCAGCAGCTGCCGCTGCGCTAAACTCTGCTGGCTGGCGCCGCAAAACTCGGGCCGCAAGCACTATCTCGTAACGACCGGGCCTTCGCCTCAGAACCCTCCGAGTTTACTCAGCCTCTCGCCGCTTTGCCTTCTCGGGCCCGGTGCCTTACGCGGAGGCATAATCAAAGGAAAGGAATACGCCGAGGGTCCAACTTATCACACAACTCTAAGGCACGATCTCAGAATGAGAAGAAGGGAAACCAATCCTAAATGTCATGCAGCCTCCTGATTATAGATGTGGTGCATAACACACCGATAATCAAGACTCTACTAGACACGGTCTGTAGACACTTTCCGAGGATTAACTGCTCTGATACCACTTTTGTCACGACCAACCGGCTCGTGGATCGTGCCTACCCGCACCCTAGTAGTCATTCATCAGAGAAAATCAGCGGAACATAAAACATAAATATGAACAAGAGACATGATAAACAAACAGGCCAACCAAAACAGTTGCCTTCTGTATATATACAAAAACACGAACAGTTTAATCCTTTTTACAACCCTGCCCACAACAGTACTACAAACCTCTAAGAATGAAATGACAACTATGGCGGGACAGGGCCCCGCCATACCCTCGAACGCATAAGAACTTACGCACTGTGGTAACATACCAAAAGATAAGCCTCCAAGAAACGGACTTCCAACACGCCGAACTTTGATCCTAAGAGCGAGGATCCACAACCGATGTATTTCTACCGCGCAGATGAACGCACTTCGAAGAGGTCGCACAACAGTACCAAGTATGTGAAATCAGAAATACAGAATGAAATCATAATAGTCTATATAAAGCAGAGACATGTATGATAACCAAACTACGCTCACAACATAAAGCCATCCATGGGACTCGGTAAAGAATTATGTGAATACGTGTCCCGGCCCATCTCGTGGGACTCGGTAGAGAATCAGATGAAATACGTGTCCCGGCCCATCTCGTGGGACTCGGTGAATAATCAGATGGAATACGTGTCCATCCGCCGGACTGGGACTCGGTGAAGAATCGGATGAATACGTGTCCGCCCATCTCGTGGGACTCGGTGAATAATCGATGGAATACGTGTCCCGCCCATCCCATGGGACTCGGTGAAGAATCGATGAATACGCGTCCCTACCATCTCGTGGGACTCGGTGAAGAATCGTTCATAACAAATCAGCCGGCCCTCCATCGAGAGACGCGGTGGTATAGAAATACAGTATTTGCACAACAAAGGCTATCACAACAAGCATAGGCAAGTTTCACAACAACAAGCATAGGCAAGTTATACACAACTCAAGGTACTTTCATTTTATGTCAAAGTCCGGTTTTAACTCTAAAGTACTCGACGTTAAATTCCTTTTAAAGATCCATTTCTTTTACAAAGGTCACCCGATACCCGTAGTATAAAAATAGAGTGACTAACATTGTTAAGTAAACCAAAATGCTTTCCTTTGTAAAATCAAGTAACAACATTATTTTCCAAACGTTCAAGTTTGCCTAATTTCAAATGCTCAAGTTTCTCATTTTCGAAAAGGTTTCGTAGTTCATAGTTTTAATCCTTTAAAACATAATTCTCTTTTAAACGATTTGAGAAACATATGCCTTATATGTGAGTATGTTATTCTTGTTTATAATCAATCTTATTAAGCAGCCATGATCTAGGAAATGTAATATCATTTTGTCTCATCTTAGTTTCTATGCAGATGGAGGTTTCTACTGGTTTTAATAATACTTCATTATTCAATACATTTTCCTTATTAACGCTGCAGTGGTTTGTCGATACTCATTCTGATTTCCGAAATCAGTAAAACATTTCTCCTTTTAAAAACCAAGTACTCATTACTCACGAATGAGGTTTCACACAAAACTCATATTAATTCATTCAAGTCAAGTCTCTTATCTTTTAAGATCAAGTCTCTTAACTTCTAAAAATCAGTAAACCATTCTCTTTATCTCTCTTAAGACGTTATACCTAACTTCCCATAAAGCTAGTATAACTCTTATGTTTTCAAAACCAAGTATTACTCTTCTTTCAAAAAGGTTTCTTATTTCTTTTGAAATACTTCAAGATTCTTATTATCACACATCAAGTCAGTTATAAGTCAAATCAGTTATCTTTTAAAAACCACAAAGCATTTTCTTTCCTACATAAAGTCATATAACCAACTTCCCATAAAGCCGTTATAACACTTTATGTTTTAAACCAATCAAATACATTTAACACACGACGCTCACCGCATTTACATAGTTATACACATATCATGCTAGAAAAGATAGGAAGAGGTTCACAGACCTCGCGACGATTATCGACTAATAGCAAAACGCTCCAAGTACCTCAAACCGCTTGGCCACCTTGCCAAGTAGATCACACCACACGTAGTACTTCAACCTATAGAGGCCGCAAGGCGCCTATTAACATCTAGATCTCAACGTAGAATATTGTACGTAAAATTCGGCAGACTCCCCGCAAATCACAGAATCTCCTCCTCTATCGAGGTCCGCTAACAGCCAACAACTCCCTAGCAGGGGTTGTGCGTCTAATCCGACGCGTACAATTCTACTTCACAAGAATGCTACACAAGTTCATCGTAATACAAATCCTATGTAATTACAGTCGCTTCTCTTTAAATTCGTGCTTAAGTCAAAAGACATTGCCGCAAAACTATGTTCGCTTCTATATATAGTATACTTCAACTATATATTCCTACAACATGTAATTTCCAATTACAATAGAAGGTCAAGAGTGTTTACTCGATAAGCCCAAAATTATCCAAGTATAAACGTCGATCCCGAGCAACGCTTAGCTCCTACTCCGAGCGCCCAACCCGCCTCCAAACAACCCTTAGAAGTTCTAACCAACTTCTACTCAAATACTTCAACTATCAATGAAGATTTCCTTAGGGTTTCGTTTAGTGGCTAAAGGAAGTATAATAGTATTTCTGGGCTCTACGTATAGAGGTAACTCTTGGAAAGTACTACAAGGTATATGGGCTAAGGTATTTAGGCATTATAACAATACTGGAGAGTATTTCTACCAAGGGGGTGTATTTCTAAAAACAACAAGGCTATGTGGTACCTCTGCCAGACACTACAAAGGGAGGAGGCTCTCGCCAAGGCTTCTCAAAAGAGTGGGGACTTTGGACGAACTCAACTTACAAAGGGGAAGGGATTTCAAGACTTGGAAAATGATTTTAGGATGAAGAAGTTCATCAACTTGTGGTATTTATAGGTCAAGCAATGGCCAACCAATGGCCAAGATCCATCCAAGTGTTAGGCAAGTGTAGGGCTAGGATTCAACCATGTGTACCTTATCCATCTACCACACCAACTTGCACAAAATATCCTACCAACTACATGCTCCAAATCGTCCCATTGCCGCCCCACTTCCTTCCAATGTGAGGGTGACACATATCACCCTCCCGTTGGTCCAAAATGTTTCGTCTCTCGGAAAAATCCGCAAAGATTATAAATGTCATAGCCGGAATTTTCCCTTCGCAAGTTTAGTAAAACGTTTCGTCGAAAAACGACTCTAATCGGGGGTTGTGCACAAATTTCGAACCTATGCCTACTTTAAGGCTAAAATTATTATACGTACGCCCTCACGTACATACTCTGAAAAATACGGGGTATAACACAACTCAAGGTACTTTCATTTTATGTCAAAGTCCGGGTTTTAACCCTAAAGTACTACGTACGTTAAATTCCTTTTAAGAGATCCATTCCTTTTATAAAAGTCACCCGATACCCTTAGTATAAAAATAGAGTGACTTACATCTTTTTAAGTAAACCAAAACAACTTCCATACTTTCCTTTTTAAAACCAAATTAAGGCAATACCATGCCTTCTTTTTGGACCAAAACACTTCTCTTTTTAAAGTCAAGTTACCACATTAAAACCAATGATAAAACCCTTCTTTTGTTCTCATAAAGTCGTTATAACTAACTTCCCATAAAGTCATATAACACTTTATGTTTTAAACCAATTTAAGACAAAACAATGCCTTTCTTTTCCATAAAGTTCCAGTTTGCCTAATTTCAATTACTCAAGTCTCTTTATTTTAGAAAAGTTTCATAGTTCAATGTCTTAATCTCTTTTAAAACAATTGAGTAACATATGCCATATGTGTGAGCAGTTTATTCTTGTTTATAACCATCTTATTAAAGCAGCCATGATCTAGAAAATGTAATATCATTTTGTCTCATCTTAGCTTCTATGCAGATGGAGGTTTCTACTGGTTTTAATAATACTTCATTAGTCATTACATTTCCCTTTATTAACGCTGCAGTGGTTTGTCGATACTCATTCTGATTTCCGAAATCAGTAAAACATTATTCCTTTTCAAAAAAACCAAGTACTCATTACTCACGAATGAGGTTTCACACAAAATTCATATTAATCTATTTAAGTCAAGTCTCTTATCTTTTAAGATCAAGTCTCTTAACTTTTAAAATCAATAAACCATTCATTTTACCTCCCTTAAAACGTTATACCTAACTTCCCATAAAGCTAGTATAACTCTTATGTTTTCAAAACCAAGTATTACTCTTCTTTCAAAAAGGATTCTTAATTCTTTTGAAATACTTCAAGATTCTTATTATTCGTGCTTAAGTCAAAAGACATTGCCGTGCATAACCACGCTCAGCTAGCACACGACGCTTCATATATATATATATATATTATTCAGCTTAAGTCAAAAGACATTGCCGTACAACTACGCTCGCTAGCACACGACGTCACCGCACTATATATATATTCTTTTAAAATATCATGCTCAAGAGTATAGGAAGAATCACATACCTCGCGACGATTATCGACTATTAGCAAAACGCTCCTCGGCTATAACCCGGCTAGCCTTGTCCACCTTCCAAGTAGCACATGCTACTCGCAGAACATTCAACCAATAAAGGCTATCAGTCTACTGTAAATACAGTCCTATGTAAGTACAGTTGAATCTTCTACTTAATATTCTTCTGATGTGATTTCAGTTCAAGTCTTTTTCTGTAATATCCTTCTATTACAGTTCAATTCTCTTCTATGAATCTTATATTCATTTCTAAACAACTACAGTATGTAATTTCCAATTACACTAGAAGGATAGGATTATTTACCTCGGTAAGCCCAAAATTATCCAAGTTATAATGTCGATCCTGAGCAACGTTAAGCTCCTACTCCGTGCGCTTCAACCCGCTCCAAACAACCCTTAGAAGTTCTACGCAACTTCTACTTAACACTTCAACCGACTATGAAGGTTTTCCTTAGGGTTTCGTTTAGTGGCTAAAGGAAAGTATAATAGTATTTCCGGGCTCTACGTATAGAGGTAACTTTGGAAAGTACTACAAGGTATTTGGGCTAAAGTATTTTGGCATTACAACAATACTTGGAGAGTATTTCTACCAAGAGGGGGGGTGTATTATACGAAAACAACTAGGCAGGGGTAGATTCTCCAAGGCTTCCCAAAGGGGAACCTCGACGAACACAACACTTAAGGGAGAGGGTTTTTAGACTTGGAGAATGATTTTTGGATGAAGAAGTTCATCAACTAAGGGGGTATTTATAGGTCAAGCAATGGCCAACCAATGGCCAAGTTGAAGACAAGTGTCTTTGCAAGTGTAGGGCTAGGATTTACCCACGTGTCCTTATCCATCTACTACACAAAATATCCTACCTAACCCTTGACCAAGAAAGGGCACAAAAACGTACAAAGAAAGCCCTATTTGTTGTCCATCGAGGTGACAAGTGTCACCCTCCCGTTGGTCCAAAATATTTCATCTCTCGGAAAAATCCGCAAAATAATAAATGACATAGCCGTATTTCTTTCCCTTCGCAAGTTTAGTAAAACGCTTCACAAAAACGATTCTTTCGTGATTTGTCAGAACAAAATTTTCGGCACTAGCCTACTTTAAGGCTCAAACTTTTCTACGTACGTCCTCACGTACATACTCTGGAAATACGGGGTATAACATCTAACTCAACAAAACTGCCCCTAAACTCGACATAACAATGTCCAATAATTTCTGAAGGTCCCGGCCAACAACCATAATTCCATATCCCTTTTCATAATTCCTTAAAATCCAATTCACCTTTCAATACTTTCATATAAACCATTTCAACTTTAAATATCAAGATTTCCTTCAATCTTTAACATGCAATTAGTGACGCTAATTACAACAACAACAATAGTTGAATCCAATGTAATAAAAAATAGTCCCAAATCGGCACCAACAATTCCAACAACAACTACATGGATTTTCTTACTTCCATTTCCTCTTAACTCAAGTTTATCTCTTAACTACAACATCATTTAACTTCCAATTACTTTATAAGAAGAAGAATTCTTACCTTAGTTAGCCAAAACAGTCCCTCTAAGTCACGGCACCACTGCTCCTATTTTTGCACCATTTTTACTCCATTTCACCACTTCTTCAACTTACAATGACATGCATGCATTCCTTATGCTTAAATCCATCTTACTTACAATTTTTCTTCCAAAATAGTTCATCTCCAAAGCTTGAAGTTGTTGGGGCAGATTTCGGTCCAGATTACCAATTTTCAGCACTGTTTTAGGAGCTTACCATGGCTTAGAAAGTGTAGAAGGATTTAATCTTGAAAGGGGGAGTTAGTTGGTCTTGAAATTAGCTATGGAGATCAATAAAAATCTGTTTTAGAAGAGAGAGGGTGGAGGGATGAGGGAGAGGGCTAATTTTCGAAAATGGAGGGGAGAGAAATGAGAGGAGAGATATATTGATATAAGGGCTAACAAAAGAAAGTCTTGCATGCTTGGCACAAGTTCCCCCAAATCCACTTATTATCATCTCCACTAAAATAAATCCCACAATTAATAAATCAATCTCCCATACTTAATAATCTTAGACCCCTCTTTATTTTATATCCTGAAATTTTCGATAAGTCCTCCTTTTCGACGACAACATTTTTATAACACGACACTAATCCATAACCTCATTGGAAAATTTCAACTACTAGTATTAATTCCATCGGCACACTTGTAGTATTCAAGATTATTCCGGGATTATATTCTTTCGTATACTAATTTCCGATACCTGAATCTTAATTTCTTTATTACGTTCTCAAATTATTGTCTCAAAAGTACGAGGTGTAACATTCCTCCTCCATCCGTTAGAAACATTCATCCTCGAATGTTCATAATAGGTCATATTCAATAAAAAAATCGGCAGAGTCTCATTTATAACTATACCTTTCAACCTATACTCAGCAACCCATAGATGTCTCTTAGGGAAAAGAAAAAGAAATGTAACTATTGGGCACATTTTATACAAATTGATTCAAGGATTCACAAGCACACAGAAATTTGCATATTAGGTCATCTTAGACTTTATGATACAAGTTTCTGTCAACAAATATCCAACATAAAGGAAAAGTAGTTCATATTGTTTTTAAATCACAACAAAGACACAAAGAACTCATACAATCCTATGTCCAACTTACACACAACTCAACTCTTGCCATTATCTAACAAAAGGACTCAAATACACAAGGAAATTAGTATATTACCAATATCCAGAACCTGGTAAGGTGTTACACCCCGTAAGTCCAGGACATGTTTAAGAGAATGTACGTAAGGAACACAAGACTTGAAATTAGTACGAAAAGAAGAATTGTTTTTCCGACGGAAAATCTTCCGAACGTCGGAAAGGAAAAATGTTCGTTGAGGAGAATTGGGTTCTCAAAATGCATTAATTGAGGATTATGGAATGTATTATCATTATGGAAATTTGTTTTTATGGATTTGGTCACGTGGGGCCCACCCGAGGAATTTTACGTTTTGTGGGACCCACGAGGGTTACAGAATTTTATGGACGAATGGGAGGGCAACACGTGGCACCCCTCCCCCACATGGTCTTGGACGAAATTATGCAAGGGTAGTATGGTCATTGACCATGATAGAAGACCAAGTCTTGCTAATTAAAGAGCTTGATATTGTTGACTAAGTCCAAGGGCCACTTGGCTTGATCTCTTCCATCCAAATCTAACATGTGTTATAATCTAGACCCTCCAATGTGTTATATAATAAATACTAGTAGTGCAAGACTTGATCATTCTATACTTAGAGAAAATTTCAAGAAACTTGTCTTGTTGTTCTTGTAGCTCTCGGCTTTAGGCTTTAATGGAAGACAAAATTTTGCAATTGTGGATCATAATTCACAAGACTTTAACCCAAGGTCCCTAAGGGTATTGTAAGGATATCTCAATAGAAAGATTTGGAAAACGACGCTTACGTTAGTCGCAAGGCGAAACCCTAAGGTGTTCTTCAACTTTGAAGATGGAACTTGAAGAGAAGTTTTTCATGAGCTTCTAAGGAGTGCTTGGAGCGGATTGGAACATAAGAAAAAGAGCTAATAATTGCTAAGGAGCGACTTTGAATCTTGGAAATTTTAAGGGCTTGTAAAGGTATAAATCTTGTCGTTTTAGCAATTAAAGATTTCTTATCATTGTAGTTATGGATATTAGAAAGCATGAGGTACATATTATGAAGTTTGATAAGTGTATTGGCTATTAGAACTCTAATACGAAAACTAGCTTGTTTAGCCCTTAAGATTACATTTCGATTTGATTATTAGTTTAAGTCGTCACATGTTATATAAAAAAGGAATTGTAAGGAAAGTGATATTGTTATGGATAGTGTTTTGTCGAAAATGTGCCTTAAGAAATTGACAGTTTTATATTAATAGTGGGGCAAAATTTTACACGTCCTGTTAAGGCGTGTAATCCCCTTTGTATTTGCTGAATTGATTGAGCCTTAAATGTGGCGTTTGGTTACTGATTTTCGGCCTTGAAAAAGGTGGCAAAGTACGTAGAAACAAAGGAAGTGCTGCCCGACTTTTCGTAGGATTTGGTGACTTTACACTTAGAATATTCTACGATTGAAGCTAGAGGTTAATGGACGTATTATGACCATTATAGGTGGAAGTACTAAGAATAGCGTATTCTACTTGAAGGATGGAATAACTATCAAGGTTGAAGTACTTTGGAGCATTTTGCTATTTGTCGATAATCGTCGCGAGGTATGTGAACCTCTTCCTTCTCTTGACATGATTCTATGTATGGAATATACATTGTTACACCCCGTAAATTCAAGAAGATAAGATTTGTAAGTTTGAAAGATAAGTTGACAAACATATGTTGGACGGATTTTGAGTCTACCTTGGAGTGTTGTACCCCAGTTGTTAAGAATTGTTAGGTGTTTTAAAAAGCCTAGTGTTTAGTCCGTTAAATCTAGTTCCCAACGCAACAAACCGCTCGTCGATAGGACATCGGGGTCAAAAGTTATGGAAGTTACAAGTTCGTGCGATCAATGTGCAAAGCGTTGGTTTCGGTTCAGGTCACGTGCAAGGCCGATTGTATCCGGGGTTCGCTGAGGTTGCAGCGCCGGAATGCAGGTCGCGGTGTTAATGCAGGAATTTCTGGAAGTGGGCGCGCCAGGCGCGGATTTTTCTGCGGTAATGGGCGAAAATCAGGGGATATTTTGTTAAAAGCCTATGGGAGGTTGCCAAGTGTCCCTCCCATCCTTGTGACCAGAAAGGGCCTATTTTAGGCCAAGTCTTGGAAGACTTGGCCATTTCATTTTGGAAACCTCCTAAGAACTCCTCTCCTTTCTCTCTAGTTTGTGAAGTAAACCTAGCCTAAGGGAAAATTGTTGAGCGCGGCTGCAAAGGCAAAGTGTGGGTGAACTTGTGAGAAGCGCTGGTGGGCGTAGTTGACGGGAAAGAAGTGGAAGAAAAGGGCTTTTGTGGGCTATTCCAAAAGGTAAAAGTTTCCCTTTCTCTTGGATATGAGTTAATACTTGTTATAGTAGTTTAGAAATGAGCCTGGGGCTGTTATATTTAAGTTTGAATAGATTTGGATCTTGTTGTCTTGTTGAAAATCAAATGGGCATGTTAGCCTTAAGATTGTAACTTCAATTGGGTTACTAATTTAGTCGTCGCATGTTGTATAGGGGGGGATTGTAGTTGTTGAAGATGTCTAGGGCTAGATATCATGTTAGACCTAAGAACTTGGATTGGAAAAGAATTGAAAGGGATTTAGGATTGGTTACATTGTTGGCCAAGAATGGCATGGAAATTATTGGTTTATTTTTGTATTATTGTGGGCGGAATGTTACACGATTGTTAGGCGTGTAATCCTTGTATTTGCTGAATTTATTTGAGCCTTAAAGGTGGCGTTTGGTTATTGAATCCGGCCTTGAAAAGGTGGCAAAGCACGTGAAACAAAGGAAATGCGCCCAAATTTCCTAGAATAAGGGCTTTGCAATTAGAGTATTATACGTTAAAGCTAGAGCTAATAGACGATATGACCATTATATGGTGAAGTACTACGAGTAGCATACTCTACTTGGAGGGTGGAAAAGGCTAGCAAGAGTATAGTACTTTGGAACAGTTTGCTACTTGTCGATAATCGTCGCGAGGTATGTGATTCTTCCTATCCTCTTGAGCATGACTATTTGTGAAATATATAGTGCGGTAGACGCACGTGTGTTAAAGGAATTTGATTTCCCTTTTGTGCGTTGACTTGATATGAAGTGTAAAGGGCTTCATTGTGTGGAAAAAGTAGTAAAATCTTATTCGTTAGTAATGGGTACTAGGGTGTAAAAGAATAAGCCCTCTTGGTCTCATAAATGTTTATGGTTGTATTTGGTTGGTTTAAAACATAAAGTGTTATAACGACTTTATGGGAAGTTTGTTATAACAACTTCATGTAGGTAAAGAAATGGTTTGTGTTATACCCCGTATTTCCAGAGTATGTACGTGAGGGCGTACGTACAAAGGTTTGAGCCTTAAGTAGGCATTAGGGACGAAATTTGTGCACAACTAGCGAAAAGAATCGTTTTCCAACGAAACGTTTTCCGAACTTTGCGAAGGGAAAATTACGGCTATGTCATTTATAATTTTTGCGAATTTTTCCGAGAGATGAAATATTTTGGACCAACGAGAGGGTGACACTTGTCCCCCTCAAGTGGACGGCAAAGTGAGACATCTTGGCACGTTTTTTGCCTTTCTTTTGGTCAAGGGTTAGGTAGGATATTTTGTGTGGTATATGGATAAGGTACACTTGCCAAAATCCTCACCCTACACTGGCCCACCACTTGTCTTGATCTTGGCCATTGATTGGCCTATAAATACCCCTCAAATGCAAGACTTATTCTTCATCCACAAATCATTTTCCAAGTCTAAAACCTCTCTCTTAGTGTAGTTTTCGTCCAAGGTTCCTCCCCTTTGAGAAGCCTTGGCCGAAACCAACCCCTTCCTCGAGTTGTTTTCAAAATACACTCCCGGTAGAAAAGTATTCTCCAAGTATTGTTACTATTCCAAAATACTCGCCCAAATACCTTGTAGCATTCCAAGGTTACCCCTATACTAAAAGCCCATAAATACTATTATACTTCCCTTCAGTCACAAAAACGAAACCCTAAGGAAAATTTTCATAGTCGGTTAAAGTGTTAAGTAGAAGTTGTGTAGAACTGCTATGGGGTTGTTGGAGCGAATTGGAGCGCTCGTAATCGAGCTAAACCTTGCTCGTGATCGACATATAAACTTGGATAATTTTGGGCTTATCGAGGTAAATACTTGACCTTCTATCAGAATTGGAAATTACATACTGTAGTAGTATAGAAATGAATATAAGATTCATGTAGGATATTACGTAAGAGAATTGAACCGTAATAGAAGAATATTAAGAAGATCGAATCAGATTTACATAGGACCGTATTTACGTGAGAATTGTGTAGTTTGACTGCAGGAGGTCGCCCAATTTTCCGTAGAATAAGGAATCAGATCTAGAATTATTCTACAGAGTAGTCTAGACGTTGATAGACTTGTATGACCGTTATAGGTTGAAGATCGCAAGTAGCGTATTCTACTCGGCGGTGGAATGGGCTAGCGATTATAGTACTTTGGAGCTATTTGCTAATAATGATAATCGTCGCGAGGTACGTGATTCTTCCTATCTTCTTGAGCATGATATTTTAAAAGAATATATATATATAGTACGGTAGACGACGCGTGTGTTAACCGAACGTGGTTTTACTTCATGTCTTTTGACTTGAGTTTTAAATAATAAGAGTTCAAGTATTTCAAAAGAATTAAGAATCGCTTTGTTAAGAGTAATACTTTTGAAAGAGTTATACTAGCTTTATGGGAAGTTAGGTATAACAACTTAAGAGAGATAAAAGAATGGTTTATTGACTTTAGAAGTTAAGAGACTTGATCTTAAAAGATAAGCGACTTGACTTAATTGAATTGATATGAATTTTGTTAAAAAGTGTGAAACCTCATTCATGAGTAATGAGTACTTGGTTTTTAAAGAATAATATTTTACTGATTTCGGAAACAAGAATAAGTATCGAACGAACTAACCATCGCAGCGTTAATAAAGGAAAATGTATTGACAAGTAAGTAATTATATTAAAACCAAGAGAAACCTCCATCCGCATGTAAGATAAGACAAAATTGTATTACATTTCCTAGATCATGACTGCTTTAATAAGGATTGTTATAAACAAGAATAACCTACTCACACATAAGGCATATGTTACTCAAATTGTTTTAAAAGAGAATTATGTTATTAAGTGATTAAGACTATGAACTACAAACCTTTCAAAATGAGAAACTTGGGTATTTGAAATTAGGCAAACTTGAACTTTTGGAAAAGAATGTTGTTACCTAACTTTAAGAAGGAAAGTGTTTTGGTTTAAAAGAAGGGCATAATATTGCCTTAGTTGATTTTAAAAGGAAAACATGGTATTATCTTAATCATTTTAAAAGAGCGTTTAAATGTTATGGTCAATTTATACCGCTGCTCACGGGACGAACCGAATGTATTTCACACGACACCGCTCATGGGATTAACCGAATGTATTCCATACGATTCCACCTCGAGTCCCATGAGACGGGCCGAGACACATGCGATACCTATCGAGTCCCATGATACGGGCCGAGACACGTGCGATACCTATCGAGTCCCATAAGATGGGCCGAGACACGCAGTGATACCTATCGAGTCCCATGAGACGGTCGAGACATGTGATACCTATCGAGTCCCATGAGACGAGCAGAGACACGACGATACCTATCGAGTCCCACGAGACGGGCCGAGACACGGCGATACCTATCGAGTCCCACGAGATGGGCCGAGACACGCGCGATACCCTATCGAGTCCCACGAGACGGGCAGAGACATGGCGATACCTATCGAGTCCCATGAGACGGGCCGAGACACGTGCGATACCCATCGAGTCCCATGAGACGGGCCGAGACACGCGATACCTATCGAGTCCCACGAGATGGGCCGAGACATGCGATTCTATCGAGTCCCACGACGGGCCGAGACATGTATTCCATACGATTCCCATCGAGTCCCACGAGACGGGCCGAGACATGTATTCCACACGATTCCACCTCGAGTCCCACGGGACGGGCCGAGACATGTTATACGATCACACGATTTATACCTAGATCGCCAAGTGAGGAAGGAGTTCCACGCACGAGGGATGACTTTGAGGCGTGAGTCCCCGACTTGACATGATCATTATGTTGCGAATCGTAGTTTTGTTATCATACATGTCTCCGCTTTATTTTAGATCATATGATTTCATTTACGATTTTTCGCCACATACTGTACTGCAGATCGACCTCCTCGGGGCCGCTGCTCATGCCGCAGAGGTACACCGTTGTTGATCCTCGCCATAGGATCACGTCAACAGATTGGAAGCTCCGCTTTCTCGGATGCTTATCTTTTGCATGTTTCCGAGTTGTAGGTTCTGTACATTCTGTGGTATGGCGGGCCCCGTCCGCCATAGGTGTTATATTCTTAGAGGTCCAGAGTCTTTGTGGCAGGGTTGTAAATGGGGATGTAGTTCAAAGTTTTATTATATATACATGCCGAAAGCGATATTTTTCATGGATAAACTGTTTCTCATTTTATAATTGTTTCATGTCTTATTTTATATTCCACTGATTACACGATGTATGACTACTTGGGTGCCGTAGTGCACTACCACGGACCTGTTCGTCGTGATAACAGGGCTTTTTAAAAGATAAGAGACTTGACTTATAAATGACTTGGTGTTAAAAGTTGTGAAACCGCATTTTTGAGAAATGGGTAATTGTGTTTTAAAAGGAATAAGTCATATTGATTTCGAAATGAGAATAAGTATCAACAAACCATCAGTAAATAATAAAGGAAAATGTATTGACCAATTAATTATTATTAAAACCAGAAACCTCCATCTCATGATAAGCTAAGATAAGACAAAATTGTATTACATTTTCTAGATCATGGTCGCTTTAATAAGAACATTATAACAAGTTTTGATCTTCCTAAATTCCAAAGTAAAGGCTTGAATTATAAAAGAGATAGACTTGAGAATTTGAAGTGTTTTCGCTTAAAAAGAAGTCACGCTTTGTCTTAAGTTGGTTTAAAAAGAAGGTATGGAAATTGTTTTGATTTTCTTAAAAGATAGTTACTCTATTTTTATACGACGCATCGTGTGACTTTGGTGAAAGAAATGGATCTTTTAAAGAGTTAAAGACGTAGTACCTCGTTAACACCCAGATTCGTTATAATAAAATAAAGGACTATGAGCACGCTGAACTTGCCTATGCTTATTGTGATAGCCTTTGTTGTGCAAATGTTTGATCGTGTGCTACCGAGTCTCTCACGAGGGTCGGCTATCCGTCGATAGATGGACATACCGACACGCTGGGTAGCCCACGCATGCTTCCACTATATCGATCCTCTCGATATACCGACACGCTGGGTAGCCCACGTATGCTTCCATTGTGAGTGTTATCTTGTTATTTGTTCGACATACCGACACGTTGGGTAGCCCACGTATGCTGGTCCCACAATGAGTATTATCTTGTTATTTGTTCGACATACCGACACGTTCGGTAGTATCACGACCATCCTGGCCCTGATCGTGCCTTACCTGCACCCTAGTGATACAACATCGAGAAAATCAGGAAATAAAAACTTAAACATGAAACAAGAGATAAAGTATGAAACAAAGCAACCAAAACGGTCACCTTCCTGAATATATACATATATATATCAACCTGAATAGTTAAATACTTTTACAAACCCTGCCCACAACAGTACTACAGAACTCTAAGAATGTAACCATAACTATGACGGACAGGTTCCGCCATACCTCGAATGTACAAGAACTACACCGACAGGACTATACTAAAGATGAGCCTCCGAGAAACGAGCTTCCCAAAACGCTGAATCGTGATCCTAAGAGCGAGGATCATCAACTAACGTACTCATGCGCAGATGAACGCACTCGGGCGAGGTCGATAACAGTACCAAGTATATGAAATCAAAATATCAGAAATGAAATCATAGTAGTCTATATAAAGCGCGAGACATGTATGATAACCAAACTACACCACAATATATAAACAAATATGTCAAGTCAGGGACTCACGCCCTCAAAGTCATTACTCAAATATACAACGGGTCTCACGCCCACAACATCAATCATGCCCGTGGAATACCTTCCTCACTGCCGGCAGTCTATGATATAATCACACCAAGAAGTACACATGAACATCAGTCCCACTGTGTCATAACAACCGTGACGGCAAGTACGGGCGCTAACTACCGGATACTGCCGCATCATCAACCGACCGTGGCAAGTACGAAGCCAACTACCGTGATACCAAAGCCGTACTAACAAATCTATATAACCAAACCACGGTCGACCTGTGGCAAGTACGAAAGCCAACTACCAGATACTCAAGCTCGCGCCACGCACCGGCCTGGCAAGTACGAAGACTAACTACCGTGATACTGCCGGAATCACGAGACTTCACAAACTGAACGGACAAGACGGGGCTAACTACCAGATACCAAGCCGAGACAGCCACGACCTCAGGGCAAGTACGAGAGCCAACTACCAGATACCAAGCCGAATCAGTAAAAACCTCATGGAGAGCTAGTCCATGGAATAACACTATCAACAGGGAAACGAACCCTCATCATGGACGCATACCCGGACCATCCATCGAGTCGATGCCACGGACTATCATAGCTAAGATACCCGCTGGCCGCCATCGTGTCGGGATGTCCAAATGATCAAGAACAACATGACCGACACTCCATCGAGACGCCAGAACATAAAAATACAACATTTGCACAACAAGGCTATCACACGCAAACATAGGCAAGTTACACACAACTCAAGGTACTTTCATTTTATGACAAAGTCCAGGTTTTAATCCCCAAAGTACTACGTACGTTAAATTCTTTTTAGAAGATCCATTTCTTTTACAAAAGTCACCCGATACCCGTAGTATCAAAATAAAGTGACTAACATTTTAATTAAACCAAAACAACTTCCAGACTTTCCTTTTTAAACCAAATTGAGACAATACCATGCCTTCTTTTTAGCCCAAAACACTTCTCCTTTTAAAGTCAAGTTACCATTTTGAAACCAATGATAAAAACCATTCCTTTATTTTCATAAAGTCGCTATAACTAACTTCCCATAAAGCTGTTATAACACTTTATGTTCTAAACCAAAAACTCTTTAATTCCACAAGTTTCTTTTCTTTTAAAACAACAAGTATTCTTTTAAAACCCAAATAACTTACTCTTTTCAAAACAAGTAACCTATACTTAAAATCAAGTTACTTCTCTTTTTCCGAAAACAAGTCGTTATAAGTCAAGTCTCTTATCTTTCAAGATCAAGTCTCTTAACTCCCAAAATCAATAAACCATTCTTTTACCTACATAAAGTCGTTATAACTAACTTCCCATAAAGCTATTATAACACCTTATGTTTTTAAACCAACCACCACTTAGCACACGACGCCTACCGCACTACATAGTTCACAACAATCATGCTAGAAAAGATAGGAAGAGGTTCACATACCTCGCGACGATTATCGACAAGAAGCAAAAGCTCCAAAGCATAAGAATCCCGCTTAGCCTTTTCCACCCTTCAAGTAGAATACGCTACTCGTAGTACTTCCACCTAAAAAGGCCACAAAACGTCTATCAACCTCTCGATCTCTTCGTAGAATATTCTAAATACAAGATTCCTTATTCTACGTAAAATTCGCAAAGACTCCCCGCTATCACATAAATCTCCTCCTATCAAGGCCCGCTACTGTGCCAACAACTCTCGTGGGATTACACGCTTAACCTGACGTGTTCAATTCGCCTACAATAATACTACACAAGTCTCATCAGAGGTACGGTCAATGTAAATACAGTTCAATCCTTTATAATCATCCTTCCAATATAATATACTCAAGTATAACTACTACAACATGTAATATCCAATTCTGATAGGGACATAGATCATTACCTCGATAAGCCCAAAATTATCCAAGATTATAAGTCGATCATGGGCAACGTTTAGCTCCAATTCCTTACGCTCCAACCCGCTCCAAGCGACCCTTAGAAGTTTCTAAACAACTTCTCTTAACACTTCAACCAAGCTTATGAAGATTTTCTAGGGTTTCTTTTTGCGACTATCGAATAAAGTAGCATTTCCTGCTCCTAGTATTAAAACAACTTTGGAATACTACTAGGGATACTAGGCCAAGGTATTTGGGATTATACCACAATACACAAAGTATTTCTACACATGAGGGGGAGGTTGGACGAAACAAGGCAAAAAGGGAGGGAGTATTTTGCTTGGAAATACTTCAAGTGAGGGATGAAATTACTCTTCAAGCTAAGGGGGTATTTATAGGGGAAACAAGGGTCAATATCAATGCAAGGTGTGTGGTCAAGATTGGGCCATGTGTGTGCGTCCCACCACACCACATGGCCAACGAAATTGCTAGACAAGTGGCTTGCCACTTGTTAGGCCATTTCGCCAGGGACAAGTCCAGCCACTGTCCTCCACCCGCCAAGTGACACACGGGGTGACACGTGTCGCCCCGACTGTCCAAAATATTTCGTCTTCCGAAAATATCCAAAATATCGGAAATCTCAAAACAAAGCCTCACAAAATCGTAAATTTCTCCCGGCCCCACGTGACCATTTCCAAAATAAAATCTCAAAATTCTAATATAATCCAAGTAGTCCAAATACCAACCGGGAATCCAATTCCATTAACGAACCTTTTCTTCACAAAACCTAAACTTTTCCGTCGAAAAATCACATCTTTCTTTCTTTCCAAAATTTCACAGTATTCTCGCACGCACATCCTCACATATATACCGAACTACGGTATAACATGCTTTCCTCTTAGAAACATTCATTCCGAATGTTCCTTCTAAGTCTCCAAACACACATGCGCCGGTATAGTCTTCACTACTATACTTACGAAACCAATCATGCCATCAATGGCCATAGTATAACATACAAATCCAAGCCAACGAGGAATCACCTCTAACATCACAAAAATCTCACACCCATGGTCTAAAGGATACTCCCTTCACATCTTCACTTGACAAAAGAAATGATCACTTCCGTTCTCATAACACATCTTCGCTTCTCTTCTTACTCGTCGTACCCTTCTCGTACACCCGAACTCTTTCTAGTACACGTACCACACTTCAGTCATCGCTTCAGTTTCCACAACCCTGGAGTTACCACCTCCAAACTTGGTCATCTTACTAGCCTCAAATTCCCTCAAGGCCATTCCCGGCCTTCACGATTCGATTCTGGTCGAACACATCCACGAACTCATATGATGGTTACCTAAACTTGGGCTTAGCACCCTCGTGACCCTACCACCTGGCGGGACCACCTCGAACTGACCCCACCCCAAACCGGGCTGCGGGTTGACCCGCGAATGGTCCTCAACCCGACCCATAATCGCACCAGACTCTTGTTCCCCGATCCGGAACAACCTTACCTATACAAGTCCTGAAAGCTACTACTTTCATCCAACACAACCCAAGGAATTATCCCTCAATACATTTCACGCATACCAAGTGTTTCGACAAAGACTAACCGTAAAAATCTTTTTCTCAGGACGGCCTTACATCTAAGGTCTCAACGTGTAATATTCTAAGGTTCACACCTTCCATGTCCCCATACTTATCCTTTCAACTAACCATGTTTTCTAACTCATCAATAACACAATGCTATCCGTATAGCACACAATAAGAAGATCATCATAACAAGCATACTAATCTCTAGAGGGTTAAGGATATACCTGTATCTACCGCTTCACTCTAATCATAGGCACACTGCAGGCACATAGTCGTAGGCGTGATGAACCAGCCATAGATCCCGGCCGAGTCTCTACATCCGCTACCCTACCGGACAATTTCTCGCAAATGGCCCGCTGGCCGCATGTAAAACAACCTCCGAACCAAAGACGACACTTCTTACGATTCTACCGCAACGCCACACCGAGGTAAGGGTGGCCTCATCCGTTAACACCACTACTCCCGAAACTCAGACCTCGAGCCCCGACCGCCTCCCGAATACTAGATGCCTCAAGATCGCGGAGGACCGCTCAGATCGCGGAGGCGCATAACTAGTCTCGCCGAGGCGGTCCGCCTCGAAAGTCGCCAAAGGCCTCGCTGCTCGCCTCTTCACGCTGATTGGTCATTCCGCCGACCTCTCCACTCTCACACCTGGCGCATAAGTCGCACGCGGCAATGTCCATGCCCTACCAAGAGCTACACCCGGCAAGCCTCGCCAAGTAGTCATCGAGCCCGTGACGTGGCGTGCACTCGCCCTCCATATTTGCCACTAACGCCGACATATCGCCAACGAGTCGAACTCCACGTTGTACTCCCAACCGCACGCCCGCCCCGCTCAACATCAAAAATCTGCTCGAGCCCTCTCATCCGTGGGCAAGAAATGTGCAAGAAAGGCCCACGAGAACTCGTCCCATACACTGGAAGCGCATGCTCCCGACGCTTCCATGAATCAAACCACGATCGCAGATCACGCAAATTGACGCAACCCAATATCACCGATCGCCTCGAGGCCTTGATCACTCTACGATCCGTCAGAATTATCGGATAAACTCTCGAGGTCATCCTCGCCTCTCGATCCATAGAACATCGTGGATCAGACTTAAGAAGTCCCAAGTCTCCAACTATCGCCCCGGGTGCACTCATCGTACCCCGGCTCCGCTGTCGTCAAGTCTCGCCATAAACCTAACTAGTAATCGCCATCTCTGCAACCCATATCCTCTGCTCGCCGCGGTGGAGGCTCGTGTATCGTGGTCTCAGCAGCCATCACGCTGCGCTTCTAAACTCACTGGGCCGGGCGATCGTAGAATCCGCCGTCAGAGCACCACCTGTAAAATCGGGCCTTCGCTCGTAACCTCAGATTTAATCGCGGCTCCTCTCGCTCGCTTGCCCTTCGGGCTCGTTGCCTTGCGCGAGGCATAATCGATATAAAAGAATACGCCGAGGAGTCCAACTTACAACACCTCTAAGGCACGATCTCAGAGTGAGAAGAATGGAAACCAATCCTAAATGTCCCGCACCTCCTCGATTATAGATGTGGTGCACAACACACCGATAATCAAGACTTACTAGACACGGTCAGACACTTTTCGAGGACTAATCGCTCGATACCACTTTTGTCACGACCGATCCTGCCCGTGATCGTGCCTTACCCCGCACCCTGGTGATACAACATCGAGAAAATCAGCGAAATAAAAACTTAAACATGAAACAAGAGATAAAGTATGAAACAAAGCAACTAAAACGGTCACCTTCACGAATATATACATATATATATCAACTCGAGCAGTTAAATCCTTTTACAAACCCCGCCACAACAAGATTTACAGCACTTCTAAGAATGTAACTATAACTATGACGGACAGTGGCCGCCATACCCCTGAATGTACAAGTAACTACACTGACAGGGGACTATACGAAGATGAGCCTCCGAGAAACGGAGCTTCCCAAAACGCTGAATCATGATCCTAAGAGCAAGGATCCACAACCAATGTACCTACCGCTGCAGATGAACGCATCCCCAAGGAGGTCAAGACAACAGTACTAAGTATGTGAAATCGAAATATCAGAAATGAAATCATAGTAGTCTATATAAAGCGCGAGACATGTATGATAACCAAACTACATTCACAATATATAAACAAATATGTCAAGTCGTGACTCACGCCCTCAAAGTCATTACTCAAATATAACAATGGGTCTCACGCCCACAACATCAATCATGCCCGTGGAATACCTTTCTCACTGCCGGCAGTCTATGATATAATCACACCAAGAAGTACACATGAACATCAGGTCCCACCTGTGTCATAACAACCGTACGGGGCAAGTACGAAGGCTAACTACCAGATACCAAGCCGCATCATCAACTGACCGGGGCAAGTACGAAAGCCAACTACCAGATACCAAAGTCGTACCAACCAATCTATATAACCAAACCAAGCTGACCCAGGGCAAGTACGAAAGCCAACTACCGGATACTCAAGCTGCGCCACGCACCGCCGGGCAAGTACAAAGACTAACTACCGATACAGTCGGAATCACGACTTCACACAAACCGAGCTGGCAAAGACGGGCGCTAACTACGGATACCAAGCCGAGACAGCCACGACCTCAGGGCAAGTACGAGAGCCAACTACCAGATACCAAGCTGAATCAGTAAAACCTCACGGAGAGCTAGTCCATGGAATAACACTATCAACAGGGAAACGAACCCTCATCATGGCCGCATACCCGTGGACCATCCATCGAGTCAGTATGCCCATGGACTATCATAGTGAAGCATACCGTGGCCGCCCATCGTGTCAGTATGTCCAAAATGATCAAGAACAACATGACCGACACTCCATCGAGAGACGCGGTAACATAAAAATACAACATTTGCACAACAAGGCTATCACACGCAAACATAGGCAAGTTACACACAACTCAATGTACTTTCATTTTATGACAAAGTCCAGGTTTTAATCCCCAAAGTACTACATACGTTAAATTCTTTTTAGAAGATCCATTTCTTTTACAAAAGTCACCCGATACCCGTAGTATCAAAATAAAGTGACTAACATTTTAATTAAACCAAAACAACTTCCAGACTTTCCTTTTTAAACCAAATTGAGACAATACCATGCCTTCTTTTTAGCCCAAAACACTTCTCCTTTTAAAGTCAAGTTACCATTTTAAAACCAATGATAAAAACCATTCCTTTATTTTCATAAAGTCGCTATAACTAACTTCCCATAAAGCTGTTATAACACTTTATGTTCTAAACCAAAAACTCTTTAATTCCACAAGTCTCTTTTCTTTTAAAACAACAACAAGTATTCTTTTAAAACCCAAATAACTTACTCTTTTCAAAACAAGTAACCTATACTTAAAATCAAGTTACTTCTCTTTTTCCGAAAACAAGTCGTTATAAGTCAAGTCTCTTATCTTTCAAGATCAAGTCTCTTAACTCCCAAAATCAATAAACCATTCTTTTACCTACATAAAGTCGTTATAACTAACTTCCCATAAAGCTATTATAACACCTTATGTTTTAAACCAACCAACACTTAGCACACGACGCTCACCGTACTACATAGTTCACAACAATCATGCTAGAAAAGATAGGAAGAGGTTCACATACCTCGCGACGATTATCGACAAGAAGCAAAAAGCTCCAAAGTACAGTAACCCCGCTAGCCTTTTCCACCCTTCAAGTAGAATACGCTACTCGTAGTACTTCCACCTAAAAAGGCCACAAAACGTCTATCAACCTCTCGATCTCTTCGTAGAATATTCTAAATACAAGATTCCTTATTCTACAGAAAATTCGGCAGCACCTCCCCCCCCCCCCCGCTATCACATAAATCTCCTCCCCTATCAAGGTCCACTACCAGGCCAACAACTCGAGGATTACACGTTAACCGGGCGTGTTCAATTCTGCTTCACAATAATACTACACAAGTTCATCAGAGGTACATCGATGTAAATACAGTTCAATCCTTTATAATCATCCTTCCAATATAATATACTCAAGTATAACTACTACAACATGTAATATCCAATTACAATAGGGGGACATAGATCATTACCTCGATAAGCCCAAAATTATCCAAGATTATAAGTCGATCCTGGGCAACGTTTAGCTCCAATTCCTTACGCTCCAACCCACTCCAAGCGACCCTTAGAAGTTTCTAAACAACTTCTCTTAACACTTCAACCAAGCTTATGAAGATTTTCTAGGGTTTCTTTTTGCGACTATTAGAATAAAGTAGCATTTCCGGGCTCCTAGTATTAAAACAACTTTGGAATACTACTAGGGATACTAGGCCAAGGTATTTGGGATTATACCACAATACACAAAGTATTTCTACACATGAGGGGGAGGTTGGACGAAACAAGGCAAAAAGGGAGGGAGTATTTTGCTTGGAAATACTTCAAGTGAGGGATGAAATTACTCTTCAAGCTAAGGGGGTATTTATAGGGGAAACAAGGGTCAAGATCAATGCAAGGTGTGTGGTCAAGATTGGTCCATGTGTGTGTGGGCCCCGACTCGTCCAAAATATTTCGTCTTCCGAAAATATCCAAAATATCGGAAATCTCAAAAACAAAGCGGGCCCCACAAAACCGTAAATTTCTCCCGTGGGCCCCACGTGACAATTTCCGAAAATAAAATCTCAAAATTCTAATATAATCCAAGAAGTCCAAATACCAAATCTGGGAATCCCATTCCCTGTAACGAACCTTTTTCTTCACAAACACCAGTAACTTTTCCGTCGAAAAATCACATCTTTCTTTCTTTCCAAAATTTACGTATTCTCGCACGCATATCCTCACATATATACCACGGAACTACGGGTATACAAAGAGTCTACCGTATGCTTCCACGATGAGTATTATCTTGTTATCTCCTTTGGGCATACCGACACGTTGGATGGTCCACTGTATGTGCCACTAGGGCAGTTCGAGGCCATGCTTATACCGAGGTGAGATGCCGGGGCATGCGGCCGTTGTGCGGGTTAAATTCCCGGGTTGTGCTTGAGTGATGATTTTACGGGCATGAGTCCCTGACTTGACATGACTGCTATATATATATTGTGAACTGTAGTTTGGTTATCATATATGTCTCCTGTTTTATATGGACTGTTATGATTTCATTTACAGTATTTTTCAGTTTCACATACTTGGTACCTGTTGTACTGACCTCCTTCGGGGGGCTGCGTTCATGCCGCAGGTTGAAGTACATAGCTTGCTGATCCGCTCTCTTAGGATCATTGTCGCTTCTCGGAAGCTCCGTATCTCGGAAGCATGTCACGTGTACGCAGTTCCTGAAGTAGTAGACTTTTGTACATTCAGGGGCATGGCGGGGCCCTGTCCCGTCATTATTGTTATAAAATTCTTAGAGGTCTGTAGCACTGTTGTGGGCAGGGTTGTAAGGGATGTAACTGTTCAAGTTTTCTTTTATGTACAAAAGGTAACCGTTTGGGTTAGCCTGTTTTCTTATTTCACTATTTTTCTTTCATGAGTTTTTATTTTCCGCTGGTTTTTCTCTGATGTTGTATCAGTAGGGTGGTGTAAGGCACGATCGCCAGCCCGAGGTTGGTCGTGACAAAAGTGGTATCGAGCGATTAATCCTCGGAAAGTGTCTGAGGCCGTATCGGTAAGTCTTGATTATCGGTGTTATGCACTACATCTATAATCGTGAGGCTATAGGATATTTAGGATTGGTTTCCCTTCTTCTCACTCGAGATCGTGCCTTAGAAAAGTGTTATAAGTTGGACTCCTCCGACGCACTTTTTGTACCGCTTATGCCTCGCATGCGCAACCAGAGCGAAGGCGGCGTGAGAGGAGTCGCGAGTAGAGCAGCAGCGGTCTCTCCTGAGACTACGACACCTGAGCCTCCAGTCCCGCAGCCTGGGGCAGAGGAGATGGGGTACAAGAAGATGGCCCAGTTGTTAGCCAGGATCGTGGCGAGACACGAGGATAGGTTGGATGCAGCAGTCCCAGTTTCAGTAGTACCCGTAGTTCACCCGAGATCAGATAGTTTGAGACTACGGATTTTCTCGAGTTGCGACCACTTTGAGTTCTACGGTCGAGGCCCGAGGATGATCCGCAGGAGTTCATCCGAAGCGATTCTGATGGATCATGAGAGTGATCAAGGCTTCGCGACCGAGTCGGTTTTGGTTCACATCACCGCGTGATACTGCAATGATGGTTTGATTCATGGAGCTGTCGGGAGCATGCGCTCCAATTGTATGGGACGAGTTCTCGAGGCTTTCGGCCATTTCTTGCCGCCATGAGAGAGCACGCCAGATATTTGATCTTTGAGGCAGAGGCGCACGTCGAGTACAATGTAGTTTGACTCATTGGCGGTATGTCCCGCTTTGGTAGCCGATATGGAGGATAGAGTGCACCGTTATGTCACCGGGCTCGATGATTATTTAGCGGAGGATGCGCGGTAGCTCTTCACCGGGCATGGACATTGCCCGCGTCGTGCCTGCGCGCAGCCGGAGAAACGTAGAGGTCGGCGGAATAATCGAGATCGCGAGAAGGGCGGGACAGCAGAGTCCTCCGTGACCTTCGAGGCGGCGGCCTCGGCGAGACTAGTTATGCGCCTCCGCAAGACGGAGTGCTCCGCCACGCCTTCGTGACGTTCGGGAGATTCCGAGCGGTCGGGGCTCCAAGGCTTCGAGTTTTGGGAAGCGGGACGTTAGTCGATGGGACCACCCCTACCTCGTTGTGGCGTTGTGGTAGGCTCCATGATGGGAGTGTCGTCTTTGGAATGGGAGTTTGTTTTACATGCGGCCAGGCCATTTGCGAAATTGTCCAACCAGAGGTAGCACGGATGTAGAGACTCGACGCCGGGATCGATGGTGATTCATCTCCTCCTTTTGTGCGCCGTGCAGGGAAGGAACATGAGTAGAACGACAAAAGGGAAAGTGAAGCAATAGTTACAGGTATATTCTTAACCCTCTAGAGACTAGTATGCATTGATGTTATGGTGATGTACTAAGTGTTATGTTCGGATAGCTTGGTGTTAAAATGTGACTTAGAAGCCTGATTAGTGAAAAGGGTAAGTTTGGGGATGAGAAAATTTGGAACCTTAGGATTTATAACAATCGAGACCTTAGATGTAAGGTCGTCTTGAGTAAAAGATTTTACGGTTATCTTTGTCGGAGTACATAGTATACGTGGAGTATATTCGGGTGATAAGTCCATGAGGGGTGGGAGCTTTTGTGATATTAGAGATAATCCCTCGTTGGCTGGGGTTTAAAGTTTTGCGTGATTAGTATATTAGGGCCATGAGTGGCATAATTGATTTTTGTAGGTGTAGTAGTGAAAACTATACCGGCGCATGTGTTTTGGAGGCTTAGAGGGAACATTCGGGACGAATGTTTCTAAGGGGGGGAGAATGTTACACCCCGTAAATTCAAGAAGATAAGATTTGTAAGTTTGAAAGATAAGTTGACAAACATATGTTGGACGGATTTTGAGTCTACCTTGGAGTGTTGTACCCCAGTTGTTAAGAATTGTTAGGTGTTTTAAAAAGCCTAGTGTTTAGTCCGTTAAATCTAGTTCCCAACGCAACAAACCGCTCGTCGATAGGACATCGGGGTCGAAAGTTATGGAAGTTACAAGTTCGGTGCGCAGTCAGGCAAAGCAGTGGTTTCGGTTCAGGGGTCACAGCGCCGCGGCGCCGGAGGCAGGGCCGCGGCGCCGGTTGTACTGGGGGTTCGCTGAGGTTGCAGCGCCGCGGCGCCGGAATGCGTGGCGCGCGCCAAATGCAGAATTTCTGGAAGTGGCCGCGCCATGGCCGCCAGGATTTTTCTGCGGTAATGGGCGAAAATCAGGGGATATTTTTTTAAAAGCCTATGGGAGGGTGACAAGTGTCCCTCCCATCCTTTTGACCAGGAAAGGGGCCTATTTTAGGGCCAAGTCTTGGAAGACTTGGCCATTTCATTTTGGAAACCCTCCTAAGAACTCCTCTCCTTTCTCTAGTTTGTGAAGAAAACCTAGCCTAAGGAAAATTGTTTGAGCGGCAAGAAGGCAAATTGTGGGTGAACTTGTGGGAAGCGGTGTGGGCGTAGTTGACGGAAAGAAGTGGAAGAAAAGGGCTTTTGTGGGCTATTCCAAAAGGTAAGAGTTTCCTTTCTCGATATGAGTTAATACTTGTTATAGTAGTTTAGAAATGAGCACGAGGTCATTATATTTAAGTTTGAATAGATTTGGATCTTGTTGTCTTGTTGAAATCAAATGGGCATGTTAGCCTTAAGATTGTAACTTCAATTGGGTTACTAATTTAGTCGCCGCGTGTTGTAAAGGGGGATTGTAGTTGTTGAAGATGTCTAGGGCTAGATATCATGTTAGACCTAAGAACTTGGATTGGAAAAGAATTGAAATGGATTTAGGATTGGTTACATTGTTGGCCAAGAATGGCATGGAAATTATTGGTTTATTTTTGTATTATTGTGGGGCGGAATGTTACACGCATTGTTAGGCGTGTAATCCCCGTGTATTTGTTGAATTTATTTGAGCCTTAAAGGTGGCGTTTGGTTATTGAATCCGGCCTTGAAAAAGGTGGCAAAGTACGTAGAAACAAAGGAAATGCTGCCCAAATTTCCCTAGAATAAGGGGCTTTGCAATTAGAGTATTATACGTTAAAGCTAGGAGCTAATAGACGTATTATGACCATTATAGGGTGAAGTACTACGAGTAGCATACTCTACTTGGAGGGTGGAAAAGGCTAGCAAGAGTATAGTACTTTGGAACAGTTTGCTACTTGTCGATAATCGTCGCGAGGTATGTGATTCTTCCTATCCTCATGAGCATGACTATTTGTGAAATATATAGTGCGGTAGACGCACGTGTGTTAAAGGAATTTGATTTCCCTTTTGTGCTTTGACTTGATATGAAGTGTAAAGGGCTTCATTGTGTGGAAAAAGTAGTAAAATCTTATTCGTTAGTAATGGGTACTAGGGTGTAAAAGAATAAGCCCTCTTGGTCTCATAAATGTTTATGGTTGTATTTGGTTGGTTTAAAACATAAAGTGTTATAACGGCTTTATGGGAAGTTTGTTATAACAACTTCATGTAGGTAAAGAAATGGTTTGTGGATTTTTAAAAGATAAGAGACTTGACTTATAAATGACTTGGTTGGTGTTAAAAGTTGTGAAACCGCATTTTTGAGAAATGGGTAATTGTGTTTTAAAAGGAATAAGTCATATTGATTTCGGAAATGAGAATAAGTATCGAACAAACCACTGCAGCGTTAATAAAGGAAAATGTATTGACCAATTAATTATTATTAAAACCAGTAGAAACCTCCATCTGCATAGAAGCTAAGATAAGACAAAATTGTATTACATTTTCTAGATCATGGCTGCTTTAATAAGAACATTATAACAAGTTTTGATCTTCCTAAATTCCAAAGTAAGAAGCTTGAATTATAAAAGAGATAGACTTGAGAATTTGAAGTGTTTTCGTTTAAAAAGAAGTCACGTTTTGTCTTAAGTTGGTTTAAAAAGAAGGTATGGAAATTGTTTTGGTTTTCTTAAAAAGATAGTTACTCTATTTTTTATACGACGGGTATCGTGTGACTTTGGTGAAAGAAATGGATCTTTTAAAGAGTTAAAGTACGTAGTACCTTGGGGTTAACACCCAGATTCGTTATAATAAAATAAAGGACTATGAGTACGTTGAACTTGCCTATGCTTGTTGTGATAGCCTTTGTTGTGCAAATGTTTGATTGTGTGCTACCGAGTCTCGATGGAGTGGCATTATCCGTTGATAGATGGACATACTGACACGTTGGGTAGTCCACGGGTATGCTTCCACTATATCAATCCTCTTGGACATACTGACACGTTGGGTAGCCCACGGGTATGCTTCCATTAGGAGTGTTATCTTGTTATTTGTTTGGACATACTGACACGTTGGGTAGCCGCAGTATGCGTCCACGATGAGTATTATCTTGTTATTTGTTTGGACATACCGACACGTTGGGTAGCCGGGTATGCTTCCAGTGAGTATTATCTTGTTATCTCCTTTGGGCATACCGACACGTTGGATGGTCCACGGTATGGGCCCACTAGGGACGGTTCGAGGCCATGCTTATACCGAGTGAGATCCGGCACGCGGCCGTTGCGGAGTTAAATTCGGGTTGTGCTTGAGTGATGATTTTACGGGCATGAGTCTCGACGATACATCGCTATATATATATTGTGAATCGTAGTTTGGTTATCATATATGTCTCGCTTTATATGGATCGTTATGATTTCATTTACGATTTTTCGCCACATACTGTACTGTTGATCGACCTCCTTCGGGCTGCGTTCATCTGCAGGTTGAAGTACATAGCTTTGTCGATCCGCTCTCTTAGGATCGTTGTTCGGTTCTGAAGCTCCATATCTCGGAAGCTTGTCTGTGGTACGCAGTTTCAAGTAGTAGACTTTTGTACATTCTGGGGCATGGCGGCCCGCCCCATCATTATTGTTATAAAATTCTTAGAGGTCTGTAGATCGCAAGGGGTTGTAAGGGATGTATCGCTCAAGTTTTCTTTTATGTACAAAAGGTAACCGTTTGGGTTAGCCTGTTTTCTTATTTCACTATTTTTCTTTCATGAGTTTTTATTTTCCGCTGGTTTTTCTCTGATGTTGTATCACTAGGGTGCCCGGGGTAAGGCACCAGTCACGGGCCCGAGGTCGGGTCGTGACATACATGTAGTACTATTTCATGATTCCTTCTACTCTTAGAAGTTAATAGGTATGTATGTTGATTTACTCTACGTAAAGGTTATGTCTAAGATATCCTAAGATCTTACCAAGTCTTATGGGGGATGTTGGTAAGAGTCGTTAGGAGGTATTTGGAGCCAAGTTGACTTGGATAATTTACGGCACGAATGAGAATAAGTATCGAACAAGCCACTGCAGCGTTAATAAAGGAAAATGTAATGACAATCAATTAAGTTAAAATGAGTAGAATTCTCCATCTGCATAGAAGCTAAGATAAGACAAAATTGTATTACATTTTCTAGATCATGGCTACTCGATTAAGATCGTTATAAATAAGTATAACTTATTCACAACGCACCAAAGTATATGTTACTTAATTTATAAGAATTTACGTATGAAGTTTTAAGAATATGAACCTCAAATTTTTAAAGGGTTAAGGGACTTTATTTTTCAAGTTATGGGACTTGATTCTTAAAGGAAGAAATGAATTGATTTAAAAGTATAGAATACTTGATTTGGAAAGAATTGATTTCTTGCCATTTTAAAGATAAGAGACTTGATTTCTAAAAGTTAAAGAAGTTTGATTTCAAAAGTTAAGAGACTTGAAGTATTTTGAAAGCTATGTGATTTGATTTGAAAGTATAAGTCTCTTGGTTATAAAAGGAATGAATTTGTCTAAGACATAAAGAGTTATAACGGCTTTATGGGAAGTTGGTTATAACAACTTTATGGAAGATTAAAAGAATGGTTTTCTTCAGTAATGTAAGCAAAGAAATGATTTGAAATAAAGAAGGGCAAATTGTTTTAAAGGTACCAATTGCTTAAGGTTTTAAAGAAAGAAGTCACTTGAATTAGAAGCCTATAAATGTATTTCTAAAAGGTATTGTGACTTGTCTTGAAAAGTAGATATGACTTGATACTACGGTTATTAGTATCTTGGAAGTTTTATTTGAAAGAGAATCATTTTAAAGGAGTAGAGGCACGTAGTACGTTGGGTTAAATTCTGATTTTTATAATGACATGTTAGTGCCTTAAGTAAACAAAAATGAGAGTGTATATGAACAAGCTAATAAGAAGTTAGGGATTTCTTAACTTGCTTATGTAATGTATGATAAGCCGTGGTGCTTATGTTATGTATGTGTAAGCGCTTATGTTATGTATGATGAGTCGGTAGTGGTTATGTTATGTATGATAAGTCGGTAGTGCTTATGTTATGTATGATAATCCGGTAGGGCTTATGTTATGTATGATGGCCAGTTGAGTTAGGGTAAGAGTATAAATGAGGTAAACCCCAAGACGTTATACCACCGCTGTGGTAAGAGTATAAATGAGGGTAAACCCCAAGACGTTATACCACCTGCTGTGGATTTTCTACCCATGATGCGAGGAATACCTCACGCGAGTCCTTATGGGCTTATGCGGTGAAATAGTCCCATACGCGGTACACCTATGTAAGGAATACTCACGCGGGTCCACGGGACTCCATGCGTGAAATAGTCCTGCGAGTAGGATTGCTTATTGATACTGCGGGTGAGAGACCCTGCTTTGATCATGAGCCTCCTATTTTTTATGCAGTATACCTTTATGGGCAGATTTATGTGATTTTATCGCGTCCCAGTCGGGTCGGGCAGATACCTTACGGGCGGACTTATGTGATTTATCGCGTCCCGTTGGGCCGACAAGATAGGCGTTCCTCCATAAAGGGACGTATTAGGTTATGCAAGATACGTAAGCAATATGTTTATGAACTTGATGAGTTTTCTTAAGTATGTACGTAAGAATTTGACTATACTCTTATGGAAAAATGGGAAAAGATAATAAGGTACGATTAAGTTCACGAGATGGAAATGACACGGTAGGATCTGGTATTTACCCTTTCTTTATACTTGACACTGTCATACTTTTCAGATGCTTATGATTTGTTCTGTACCTTATTTTCCGCTCCATATTCGATACATTGTTATCGACCCTTCTGGGCCGCGTCATGTCCGCGAGTTTAGGTACGATTGTGGATCCGCGAGCTTAGGATCCTGGTTCAGCATTTTGAGATGGCTCCAATGTTCTGGAGCTTGTCGTCATGGTTATGTATATTAAGGGGTACGGCGGGGCCTTGTCCCTCCATAGTATTTGTTCAAATCTTAGAGGTTTGTATTCATCTGTGTGCTGGACTGGCTAGAGTTTTTTTTACATTGTTAAACAGTGTAGACCCTTTCGGGTAATTATTATGATTATGGAAGCCTTATCGGCTTGGCCTTGGTTTAAAAAAAAAAGGTGTTATTTATCTTCCGCAGTTTATATTGTATGTATGTTGATTTACTCTACGTAAAGGTTATGTCTAAGATATCCTAAGATCTTACCAAGTCTTATGGGGGATGTTGGTAAGAGTCGTTAGGAGGTATTTGGAGCCAAGTTGACTTGGCTAATTTACAGCACGAATGAGAATAAGTATCGAACAAGCCACTGCAGCGTTAATAAAGGAAAATGTAATGACAATTAATTAAATTTAAAATGAGTAGAACTCTCCATCTGCATAGAAGCTAAGATAAGACAAAATTGTATTACATTTTCTAGATCATGACTTGTCTTGAAAAGTAGATATGACTTGATACTACGGTTATTAGTATCTTGGAAGTTTTATTTGAAAGAGAATCATTTTAAAGGAGTAGAGGCACGTAGTACGTTGGGTTAAATTCCCGGATTTTATAATGATATGTTAGTGCCTTAAGTAAACTAATATGAGAGTGTATATGAACAAGCTAACAAGAAGTTAGGGGATTTCTTAACTTGCTTAGGTTATGTATGATAAGTCGGTAGTGCTTATGTTATGTATGATAAGCCGGTAGTGCTTAGGTTATGTATGATAAGCCGGTAGTGCTTATGTTATGTATGATAGCCGGTTGAGCTAGGTTATGAGTATGATTGAGGGGTAAGAGTATAAATGCGGTAAACCCCGAAGTTATACCACCTTCCGAGTATGATTGGCGGGTAAGAGTATAACGCGGGTAAACCCCAAGACGTTATACCACCTTGTATGATTGAGGGTAAGAGTATAAACGCGGTAACCCCCAAGAAGTTATACCACCTTCCGAGTATGATTGAGGGGTAAGAGTATAAATGCGGGGTAAACCCCCAAGACGTTATATCACCTTCTGTGTATGATTGAGGGGTAAGAGTATAAATGAGGGGTAAACCCCCAAGACGTTATATCACCTTCCGAGTATGATTGAGGGGTAAGAGTATAAATGTGGGGTAAACCCCCAAGACGGTATACCACCTTCTGAGTATGATTGCGGGGTAAACCCCCAAGACATTATACCACCTACGGATTTGCTACCCATGATGCGAGAATACCTCATGCGGGCCCATACACCGCTGCGGGTGAAATAGTCCGAGTAGGATTGCTAAATGATACTACGGGCAGTGACCCTAAGTTGATCATAAGCTTCCTATTTTTATGCAGATACCTTTACGGCAGACTTATATGATTTTATCGCGCCCCAGTTGGGCCAAAGATAAAGGCGTCCTCCAAAGGGGCGGATTAGGTTATGCAAGATACATAAGTTATATATGAACTTGATGATTTTTCTTAAGTATGTACGTAAGAATTTGACTATACTCTTATTGAAAAATGGGAAAAGATAATAAGGTACGCTTAAGTTCACGAGATGATAATGACACTGTAGGATCTCGTATTTACCCTTTTATACTTGCCGTCATTCTTTTGTACAATTATGATTTGTTTCGTGACTTATTTCCGCTCCATATTCGCACTTGTTATCGACTTCTTCGGGCCGCGTTCATGTCCGCAAGTTTAGGTATTACGCTGTGGATCCGCGAGCTTAGGATCCTGGTTCAAAGATTTTGAGATGGCTCCAATGTTCGAGCTTGTGCGTCATGGTTATGTATATTCGTGGTACGGGCCTTGTCCTGGTCATACTATTTGTCCAAATCTTAGAGTGCAGATTCATATGTAGGGTGGATCACAGAGTTGATTTTACATTGTTAAACAGTGTAGACCCTTTCGGATAATTTTTATGTTATGGCAGCCTTATCGGCTTGGCCTTAGTTTTGATAAAAAAAAGGAGAGTGTTATTTATCTTCTGCAGTTTATATTGTTGTATGAATAGAAGGGTGCCCAGGTAGGGCACCAGTCGCGGCCCGTGGTCGGGTCGTGAAAAAAGTGGTATCAGAGCAGTTAGTCCTCGGAAAGTGTCTACAGACCGTGTCTAGTAGAGTCTTGATTATCGGTGTGTTGTGCACCACATCTATAATCAGGAGGCTGCAAGACACTTAGGATTGGTTTCCATTCTTCTCACTCTGAGATCTTGCGATAGAGCTGCGTTGTTAGGGTCGTCTCCCCCTAACGAATTTTGTTGATTGCAACTATGAGAAAGGCAGCAGTGACCCAGGAAGGACTATGTGGATTGCGTATCCAGGTTGGTAATGATTGTAGTATAGTTGTTATTGTGACATACAACTATACGGAGTTATGTATGAGGGTCATTTATGGGTTGCCTAGAATGGTTTTAGATTACCAAGAGTTGGTAAGGACTAACTAGATATCGGGTAGGTATGGAACAGTTAATGAATTCTCGCCAAGGTCTTATGTTTTATTTTGAGATAATTGGGAAATGATGAGCTGTCTGATAGGGTAGTGAACCCTTAAGAAGTCATGTTAAGGAACTTAACAGAATGTCAGGTTAATAGATTAAGCTGCGTAGTAGGCTTAAAGAGAATTGTACGGATGAGGACCGTATGGAGTAAGTAAAGGTCGTTGTGATCAAGACAACATGATTATGGTATTATGAGATGTTATTGTACCCGTTTACGGGGGGACGGATAATGTAGGCTTGGTGCATGAAAAATGTGAGCCTAAGAATATTGATAACCGCCGAGACCTTAGGTATATAAGGCCTTCTCGGGCAATAGGATTTTATTCAGACTAAGAGTAAGAGTTAAGTGAGACGGTGGGTCGGGGTGAGGACTACATGGTCGCCCATAGCTGAAATAGAGTGGGATCAGTTGGTAGTAGTTCCGCCACGTGGCAGTCACGAGGTGCAAGGCCCAAGTCTAGTTAATTATCTTACGGGTTAGGACGCGTTCCACCGGAACCAGTCGAGCGGAAATGGCCTTATGTTGTTTAAAGAGTGACTCCAAAAGGGGGGCGAATCGATATGGGGGTTATGTATGTATGCTAGTATGAGTGGGAAGTACGGAAAGAGTCGACGAAGAAATATAGCGACCAAGTGTAAAGAAATAGAGCCCGAATCCGTAAGGACCTTTTGAGGTAGCTACACCATTGGGTGTCTGGGTGGTATCTGAGCGGGTATATGAAATTTTCCGGTGATACGATCGTCGACCTAGTAGACCTAGTAGAGATGATTACGATAGACTTTGAGGTCATTATGAGTATGGACTAGTTGGCTTCGTGAGTGCCAAGATTGACATTTTAGTATAAGTATTGTTATGTGGCCATGGGTGGCATATGTTGTATGAAGGGTGTAGTAAAAGGAGACTATGTCGCTATCTAATTAGATTGGACTCCGAAAGAACATTCGGGGACGAATGTTTCTAAGGGGGGAAGAATGTTATACCCCGTAAGTCCAGGACATGTTTAAGAGAATGTACGTAAGGAACACAAGACTTGAAATTAGTACGAAAGGAAAAATTGTTTTTCCGACGGAAAATCTTCCGAACGTCGGAAAGGAAAAATGTTCGTTGAGGAGAATTGGGTTCTCAAAATGCATTAATTGAGGATTATGGAATGTATTATCATTATGGAAATTTGATTTTATGGATTTGGTCACGTGGGGCCCACCCGAGGAATTTTACGTTTTGTGGGACCCACGATGGTTACGGAATTTTAGGGACGAATGGGAGGGTGACACGTGTCACCCCTCCCCCACATGGTCTTGGACGAAATTATGCAAGGGTAGTATGGTCATTGACCATGATAGAAGACCAAGTCTTGCTAATTAAAGAGCTTGATATTGTTGACTAAGTCCGCGGCCACTGGCGATCTCTTCCATCCAAATCTAACATGTGTTATAATCTAGACCCTCCGATGTGTTATATAAGCATACTAGTAGTGCAAGACTTGATCATTCTATACTTAGAGGAAATTTCAAGAAACTTGTCTTGTTGTTCTTGTAGCTCTCGGCTTTAGGCTTTAATGGAAGACAAAATTTTGCAATTGTGGATCATAATTCACAAGACTTTAACCCAAGGTACCTAAGGGTATTGTAAGGATATCTCAATAGAAAGATTTCGGAAAAACGACGTTTTTACGTTAGTCGCAAGGCGAAACCCTAAGGTGTTCTTCAACTTTGAAGATGGAACTTGAAGAGAAGTTCTTCATGAGCTTCTAAGGAGTGCTTGGAGCGGATTGGAACATAAGAAAAAGAGCTAAGAATTGCTAAGGAGCGACTTTGAATCTTGGAAATTTTAAGGGCTTGTAAAGGTATAAATCTTGTCGTTTTAACAATTAAAGATTTCTTATCATTGTAGTTATGGATATTAGCAAGCATGAGGTACATATTATGAAGTTTGATAAGTGTATTGGCTATTAGAACTCTAATACGAAAACTAGCTTGTTTAGCCCTCAAGATTACATTTCGATTTGATTATTAGTTTAAGTCGTCACATGTTATATAAAAAAGGAATTGTAAGGAAAGTGATATTGTTATGGATAGTGTTTTGTCGAAAATGTGCCTTAAGAAATTGACAGTTTTATATTAATAGTGGGGCAGAATTTTACACGTCCTGTTAAGGCGTGTAACCCCCTTTGTATTTGCTGAATTGATTGAGCCTTAAATGTGGCGTTTGGTTACTGATTTTCGGCCTTGAAAAAGGTGGCAAAGTACGTAGAAACAAAGGAAGTGCTGCCCGACTTTCCGTAGGATTTGGTGACTTTACACTTAGAATATTCTACGATTGAAGCTAGAGGTTAATGGATGTATTATGGCCATTATAGGTGGAAGTACTAAGAATAGCGTATTCTACTTGAAGGATGGAATAGCTATCAAGGTTGAAGTACTTTGGAGAATTTTGCTATTTGTCGATAATCGTCGCGAGGTATGTGAATCTCTTCCTTCTCTTGACATGATTCTATGTATGGAATATACATGTAGTACTATTTCATGATTCCTTCTACTCTTAGAAGTTAATAGGTATGTATGTTGATTTACTCTACGTAAAGGTTATGTCTAAGATATCCTAAGATCTTACCAAGTCTTATGGGGGATGTTGGTAAGAGTCGTTAGGAGGTATTTGGAGCCAAGTTGACTTGGCTAATTTACGACACGAATGAGAATAAGTATCGAACGAGCCATTGCAGCGTTAATAAAGGAAAATGTAATGACAATTAATTAAATTTAAAATGAGTAGAACTCTCCATCTGCATAGAAGCTAATATAAGACAAAATTGTATTACATTTTCTAGATCATGACTTGTCTTGAAAAGTAGATGTGACTTGATACTATGGTTATTAGTATCTTGGAAGTTTTATTTGAAAGAGAATCATTTTAAAGGAGTAGAGGCACGTAGTACGTTGGGTTAAATTCCCGGATTTTATAATGATATGTTAGTGCCTTAAGTAAACTAATATGAGAGTGTATATGAACAAGCTAACAAGAAGTTAGAGGATTTCTTAACTTGCTTAGGCTATGTATGATAAGCTGGTAGTGCTTATGTTATGTATGATAAGCCGGTAGTGCTTAGGTTATGTATGATAAGCCGGTAGTGCTTATGTTATGTATGATAGCTGGTTGAGCTAGGTTATGAGTATGATTGAGGGGTAAGAGTATAATCGCGGGTAAACCAAGACGTTATACCACCTTCCGAGTATGATTGGGGTAAGAGTATAAATGCGGTAAACCCCAAGACGTTATACCACCTTCTCGTATGATTGAGGGTAAGAGTATAAATACGGTAAACCCCAAGACGTTATACCACCTTCCGAGTATGATTGGGGGTAAGAGTATAAATGCGGGTAAACCCAAGACGTTATACCACCTTCTGTGTATGATTGAGGGGTAAGAGTATAAATGCGGGGTAAACCCCAAAGACGTTATACCACCTTCCGAGTATGATTGAGGGGTAAGAGTATAAATACGGGGTAAACCCCCAAGACGTTATACCACCTTCTGAGTATGATTGCGGGGTAAACCCCCAAGACACTATACCACTCCATGGATTTGCTACCCATGATGCGAGAAATACCTCATGCGGGCCCATACGGCCCTTGCGGGTGAAATAGTCCCAGGAGTAGGATTGCTAAATGATACTACGCGGTGACCTAATTTGATCATAAGCTTCCTATTTTTACGCAGATACCTTACGGGCACTTATGTGATTTTATCGCGTCCCAGTTGGGCCAAAGATAGCGTCCCTCCAAAGGTGGATTAGGTTATGCAAGATACGTAAGTTATATATGAACTTGATGATTTTTCTTAAGTATGTACGTAAGAATTTGACTATACTCTTATTGAAAAATGGGAAAAGATAATAAGGTACGCTTAAGTTCACGAGATGGTAATGACACGGTAGGATCCGTATTTACCCTTTTATACTTGCCACCTCATTCTTTTGTACGCATGATTTGTTTATCGTACCTTATTTCCGTTCCATATTCGACTGTTGTAATATCTTCGGCGGGCCGCTCATGTCCGCAGTTTAGGTATTACCAGTTGGATCCGCGAGCTTAGGATCCTGGTTCAGCATTTTGAGATGGCTCCAATGTTCCGGAGCTTGTCGTCATGGTTATGTATATTCAGGGGTACGGTGGGGCCTTGTCCCGTCATAGTATTTGTCCAAATCTTAGAGGTATGTATTCATCTGTAGGCTGGACTGGCTAGAGTTGTTTTTACATTGTTAAACAGTGTAGACCCTTTCGGGTAATTTTTATGTTATGGCAGCCTTATCGACTTGGCCATAGTTTTGATAAAAAAAATGAGTGTTATTTATCTTCCGCAGTTTATATTGTTGTATGAATAGAAGGGTGCCCAGGTAGGGCACCAGTCGTGGCCCGGGGTCGGGTCGTGACATAAGGCATAACATGATCTATAAACACGGAAACAACCTATGTCCTAGCTTATTCATAATTTGCTAAAAGTGAAGTATACTAAAACTAAGGCTAAGTAGAGTCATTATTCCCGCAGTACCACATTATGTACATGTTACACCCCGTAAATTGCAGGACATGTTTATAAGAACGTACATAAGAACTCAAAAATGTTAAGATTTGAGAATAGTAAAAATTTATCGGAATTTTGGAATTGTCGGAAAACAAAATATTGCGACGAATGGGAGGGCGACACATGTCACCCCCTTTGTGGTCTTGGACGAAATGGACATGGCTAAAATGGTCATTTGACCATAATTTAAATGACCAAGTCTTGCTAAGTCTAAGAGCTTGACATTGTTGACTTAGTCAAGAGCAACTTGGCTTGATCCTTGTGAATTGCATCCAAACCATCCATTTGTTCTAATCTTGACCCTCCATATGTTTATATAAGCTCACTAGTAGCAAGACAAGGCTTCTATACTTAGAAAATTTTCAAAAAAACTTTGAAGACAAGAGGAGCTCTCGGGTTAGGGGTTTCAAGAACAAAAAAATCGTTGTTCAATAAGCTCCACACTTTAAACCAAGGTTCCTAAGAGTATTGTAGGGTATCTCAATAGAAAGATCCCTAAAAGAGTGGCGTCGTATTAGTCGCAAGGTGAAAACCTAGTCACTTTCCTAGGTTTGGATTGGGAACTTAAGGAAAGTTGTTTGTGATCTTCTAAGGGCTTCAAGTGGCGGATTGGAGTGTCAAGGAGAGGCTTTAAGTTGCTAGGGAGCGACTTCGGATCTTGAAGTGGATTAAGGCTCACTAAGGTAACAATCTTGTTCTCTTAAGTGTATAAGATTACATATTGTTGTAGCCTTACATTTTAACTAGCATGAAGTATATGTATATAAGATTGATAAGTGTTATGGATATTGGAAGCCTAAAATCCGAAATGACATTGATTAGCCATTTGAAATTGAAATACAATTTTGGCCGATAATTAGAATCGCCGCATGTTACCTACTTGAAAATTGTAGTAGTTATAATCGATTGCGGCTTGATAACATGTTATACTAAACAACTTGAATTGAAAAGGAATTGGAAAGGTTGATATGTTATTACACCTTTGGCCGAGAATGACTTTGTATGTTGGACTAGTTTGATATTAATTTGTGGGGCAGAATTTTACACGTCTTGTAGGCGTGTAATCCCCTATTGATAATGTCACGACCCGACCCGCATGCCCTACACAGGCACCCTTCAGTATACATCGAGATAATCAGGAACATGAAACTTATAAATAAATCAACAAAAGTAAAACAACAGATAGCCGATAGGCTACCTTCCCGACATACATATGTACAACCAAGCGATTGTCATTTCCTTACAAATCGACCCACAATACGTGACTACACTCAAGAGTTTTAACATAACAAGTATGACACCCCGCCATACCTGAATATACATGAATCTACTACCTCGGAAAACTGCACAAGAAATAAGCCTCCGAGCAAATGGAGATTTTTCCCAAAATCAACCGAGATCCTAAGAGCAAGGATCACCAACCTGGTACCTAAACTCATGGGCATGAACGCACCCCGAAGGGTCGATAACAAAAGTCAGAATATGGAACGGAAATAACGTCTGAAGAACAGATCATAATCAGACAAAAGAATGACAGGACAAGTATAAAAATACATACGATCCTGCAGTGTAATTACCACCTATGAACTTAATCGTACATTATTATCTTTTCCCATTTTCAATAAAAGTTATAGTCACATTCTTATGTACATGATTAGGAAAAATCATTTAGTTCATTACCATATAACTTACTTAACTTTCATAACATAATCCGCCTTATGGAGGGACGATATACTACCCGACCTAACTGGGACGCGATCACGCACACAAATATCAAAGCGTGCGGAATCCCCATCACGCCGACACCTATAAATGTAAAATATAACCACGTGACGCGCCTGGCATCCCACCTCACCGCTTGCATACATACACAACACATATATATATATCTCCGCGGTGGAATCCACATCACTGCCGGCACTGTAGGTGTAACATATAACCACGTGACGCGCCAGTGGCATCCCACCTCACCGTCTGCGCATACATACACAACACATATATATATATATATATATATATATATATATATATATATATATAACGCCGCATGCCCCTAATCCCACATCGTATAAACATGGCCATAACGTGCCTCGGCATCCTCATCGTAGTGCGGTCTTCGTGGAGCTAGCCCATGGAGTAATAATATAACATGGTCGCATGCCCCTAATCCCACATCGTATAAGCGTGGCCATGGAGTAATAAAACACGCCGCATCTAACCCGCATCTGGCCGCATGCCCCGGCATCCTCATCGTATAAGCATGCCAAGATCAATCACAATGGAAGCATACCCGGAATCCCCGTCACACGCCAGACGTCGATAAAATGTCCGAGCATCTAACCCGTCACGGTCACGTGCCGGAATCCCACATCGTATAAGCATGTCCAAGGATCAATCATAATGGGAGCATACCCGTGGAATCACATCACCGCAGACGTCCAAGTAAACTTATAACAAGACAACACTCCAACCGAGAGTCACGACAACGTAACATATAATACTTGCACTTAAAGCTATCACAAGCAAACACCTAAGTTCATTAAACCTTTAGACTTCCATTTTTATAAACTCATGGCACTTCCGCTTTCACATAAAAATCCGAATTTAACCCCAAGTACTACGACCTCTACTCCTTTAGAAAGACTCTTTTCAAATAAAACTTCCAAGATACTAACGACCGTAGTATCAAGTCATATCTACCTTCAAAACAAGTCACGATACCTTTAGAAATACATTTACCCTTTCTAAATCAAGTGACTTCATTCTTAAAAACTTTAAGCAAGTGATACCTTTAAATCAAATTGCCCTTCCTTAAATCAAGTTATTTCTTTGCTTACCTTATTAGAGAAAACCATTCTCTTAACCTTCCATAAATCCGTTATAACCAACTTCCCATAAAGCCGTTATAACCCTTTATGGTTTTAGACAAACTCATTCCTTTTATAACCAAGAGACTTATGCTTTTTAAAACCAAGTATTAAATACTTTCAAATCAATTCTCTTAACCTTTAAAAAATACAATTAGTCTCTTAACTTTCAAGAAAACAAGTTTCTTAACTTTAGAAATCAAGTCTTTCCAAATCGAGTATTCTATACTTGTAAATCAAGTAAATCAATTCATTTCTTCCTTTAAGAATCAAGTCTCCTAACCTGAAAAAAATAAAGTCTCTTAACCTTAAGAAATCAAGTCATTTATCTTTCCATAAAACAAATATAACCAACTTCCCATAAAGTCGTTATATTCACCTTATACCTTAGCCAAAATATAATTTCCTATCCAAGGGACTTATACGTTTAAAACGGAACAAGTATCACATACTTTAAAACTCTTCAAGTCCCTTAACTTTAATAAAACATTAGACATCCTTAATACTTTCAAAGAAGTGAGTTAATCTCCTAACTCACCCGACTTGGCTATTTATAAAACTAGTAAAGGACATCAAGGTGTGGGACGTCTACCGTACTACATACGTGCAACTAGTCATGCTCCAAAGATAGGAGAAGTTCTACATAGAGTAAATCACACAACTACCTCTTAACTCCTAAGAGTAGAAGGAAACATGAAATGATACCACCGGTATATTCCATACATAGAATCATGCCAAAGGAAGGAAAAGGTTCACATACCTCGCGACGATTATCGACAAGTAGCAAAATGCTCCAAAGTACTTCAATTTTGATAGCTAATCCATCCTTCAAGTAGGATACGCTATACTTAGTACTTCAACCTATAATGGTCACAAAACGTCCATTAACCTTTCACTTCAAACGTAGAATATTCTAAGCGCTAAGTCACTAAATTCTACGGAAAATCGGACAGCACCTCCTTTGTTTCTACTTACTTTGCCACCTTTTTCAAGGCCGAATACAATAACCAAACACGCCACATTTAAGGCCCAATAAATGCAATCAATAATAGGGGATTACACGCCTACTAGACGTGTAAAATTCCGCCCCACAAACGATATCAAATTAATACAACTTACAAGGCCAATTCGCTAACTCAAGTACTACAACATCAATTCTTATCCAATTTCCATTTCAATCCAAGTTATTAGCCTAACATGATATCAAGTCGCAAACGATTATAACTACTATAATCTCCAAGTAGTTAACATGCGACGATTCAAATAAACGACCAATTTGTAATCCAACTTCACATGGCTTACATTACATTTCGGATTCTAAGGTTACAAGCAATCCATAATACCTATGAACTTCAACATATCAACTTCATGCTAGCAACACGTAAAGCTAGCAACAACAATATATATAAAATCTTGTAACACTAATTAAGAGACAAGATTATACCTCAACGAATCTCAATCCAACTCCAACCAAGTCGCTCCTTAGCAACTTAGAGACTCTTGAGACACTTCAATCCGCTACTTTAGACCCTTAGAACAACACCAACCAATTTCCTTCAAACTTCCAACTAAAACCTAGAAAAGCCACTAGGTTTTCACTCATGACTAACCCAAAACTATCTTTTTCCGAGATTTTTCTATTGAGATATGCTTACAATACACTCAAGAACATTGGTTTAAAGTGTGGAGCTAAATGGATAACAAACAAAAATTCTTTTGTGTAGAGAGGGGCAAACCCGAGAGCAATGCTCTCTTGCTCTTCAATTTTAGTGAAATTTTGGCTAAGTGTTTAACTTGTCTAGCACTACTAGTATTATATAGTTCAATGGAGGGGCAAGATATAAACAAATGTGAGGCTTGGATGTAGTCTTATTAAATATCAAGACTAATGTGGGTCCTTTGACTTAGTCAATTTTCTCATGCTACAAGTTGCAAGACTTAGTCATCCAAGACTATGGTCAATGACCATTTTGTCCATGGCATTTCTTCCAAGGCAACAACAAGGGGGGGTGACACGTGTCTCCCTCCCATTCGTCACAATAGTACGTTTTCCGACAATTTCATAATTCCGATAAATTTTTACAAGTCTCAAATCTTAAAACTGTGAGTTCTTACGTACGTTCTTAAAACATGTCCTGTAAATACGGGGTGTAACAGATAACTACATTGTTGAGCCTTAAATGTGGCGTGTTTGGTTATTGAATTCGGGACTTGAATGTTACACCCCGTATTTCCAGAGTATGTATGTAAGGACATACGTACAAGTGTATAAACCCTAATTAGGTTAAGAACAAAATTGTGAACTTTCGACGGAAAAGATTTTGAACCTTGTGAAGGAAATTCTATGTTTTTAATATTTTAACCGATTTCGGATTTTTTTCCGAGAGATGAAATATTTTGGACCAATAGGAGGGCGACATGTGGCACCCTTAGGTGGCATGGTTGGACGAAATGGTGGGCAAGGTGGCCAAGTCAATAAGTCAAGTCTTGCAAGTTAATATTTTGGGATAGTGGGGTTAGGTAGGGACGTTTTTTTGTGTGCTAGTGGAGGCCACATGGCTCTTTGTTGTGGGGGACATATGTCCCAATGTTGTGGTGGACATATGTCCCAAGGTTGTGGTGGACACTTGGTTGGAAGACTTCATCCATCACATGGATCCAAATCTCCACCCTACATTTGCTTGAATCTTGGCCATTGGAGGGCCTATAAATACCCCCCTTAAGTGCAAGACTTCTTCATTCACAAAAACACTTTCCAAGTCTCAAAATCCCTCCCCCTTGTTAGTAGTTCTCGTCAAAGTTCCCCCTTGCCTTATTGTCTCGTCAAACACCCCCTTGGTAGAAAAGTTGTCTTCTAGTATAGTTACTATTCCAAAATACCTTGTAGTATTCCAAAGTTTCTCTATACTAAAAGCCGGAACTACTACTTTATATCCTTTAGTCACAAACGAAGCCCTAGGAAAATCTTCATAGTTGGTTGAAGTATTAAGTAGAAGTTGTGTAGAAACTTCTAAGGGTTTCTTGGAGCGTACAGAATAGGAGCTAAACTTTGCTCAGGATCGACATATAATCTTGGATAATTTTGGGCATATCGAGGTAATGATCTTTATCCCCCTATTGTAATTGGATATTACATGTTGTAGTAATGTATAGTTGAGTATACTATATGTAGAATGAATATTGAAAAGGATTGAACTGTATTTACATTGGACTGTATTTACAGTAGACTTGTGTAGTATATCTGTGAAGTAGAATTGAACACGTCCGTTAGGCGTGTAATCCACGAGTTGTTGGCACAGTAGCGCCCGAGTAGAGGAGGAGATTTGTGTGGTTACGGGGGGGAGGTGCTGCCGAATTTTCTGTAGAATAAGGAATCTTGTATTTAGAATATTCTACGAAGAGATCTGGAAGTTGATAGACGTTTTTTGGCCATTATAGGTTGAAGTACTACGAGTAGCGTATTCTACTTGAAGGGTGGAAAAGGCTAGCAAGGTTATAGTACTTGGAGCGTTTTGCTAATTGTCGATAACCGTCGCGAGGTATGTGAACCTCTTCCTATCTCTTCTAGCATGATTGTTGTGAACTATGTAGTACGGTAGACGTACATGTGCTAAATGAATTTGGTTGGTTTAAAACATAAAGTGTTATAACGGCTTTAAGGGAAGTTTGCTATAACAACTTTATGTAGGTAAAGAAATGGTTTGTGGTGTTTAAAAGATAAGAGACTTGATGTGAAATATTAAAGACTTGGTTGGTGTTAAACAGTTGTGAAACCGCTTTTATGAGAAATGAGTAATTGGGTTTTAAAAGGATTAATATTATATTGATTTCGGAAATGAGAATAAGTATCGAACAAACCACTGCAGCGTTAATAAAGGAAAATGTATTGACTAATTAATTACTATTAAAACCAGTAGAAACCTCCATCTGCATAGAAGCTAAGATAAGACAAAATTGTATTACATTTCTAGATCATGGTCATTGTAATAAGAATCATTATAAACAAGCATTAATTTTCTTAAATTTCCAAAGTAAGGAACTGAATTTCTAAAGGAAAAAGAGACTTAAGAAATTGAAGAGTGTTTTGGTCTAAAAAGAAGGCATGGTATTGTCTTAATTTGGTTTAGAAAGAAAGTATGGAAGTTGTTTTGGTTTACTTAAAATATTAGTCACTCTATTTTTGATAATACGGGCATCGGGTGACCTTTGTAAAAGAAATGGATCTTTTAAAAAGAATTTAACATACGTAGTACCTTGGGGGTAAAAATCCGGATTTGTTGTAATAAAATGGAAGTCTACGAGTACGTTGAACTTGCCTATGCTTATTGTGATAGCCTTTGTTGTGCAAGTGTTATATTTACGTACTCTGGCGTCTCGTTGGAGGGCGGCTATCTCGTTGATTGATGGACATACCGACACGATGGGTGGCCCGGGTATGCTTCCATTTAGGAGTGTTATCTTGTTATTTACTTTGGACATACCGACACGATGGGTGGCCCGGGTATGCTTCCATTAAGTGTTATCTTGTTATTTACTTTGGACATACCGACATGGGTGGCCACGGGTATCTTCCATTAGGAGTGTTATCTTGTTATTTGCTTTGAACATACTGACACGATGGGTGGCCCACGAGTATGCTTCCATTTTGATTGTTATCTTGTCATTTCCTTTGGACATACTGACACGATGGGTGGCCCACGGGTATGCTTCCATTAGGATGGTTCCATGGCCATGCTTATACCGAGGTAAGATGCCGGGGCATACGGCCGTCATGAGTTAAATTCGGGTTATATTTGAGTGATGACTTTGAGGCGTGAGTCCACGATTGCTTTATGTTGTGAATCAGTTGGTTATCATACATGTCTCTGTTTTATTTAGATCATTGTGATTTCATTTACGATGATTTTCGGGCCACATACTTGGTACTGTTATCGACCTCCTTCTGGGCTGCGTTCATGCCTCGTAGAGGTACATCGGTTGTTGATCCTCGCCACAGGATCACATTTCAACAGGGAAGCTCCGTTTCTCCGAGGCTTATCTTTTGGTATGTTTCACGAGTTGTAGGTTCTTGTACATTCGGGGTATGGCGGGGCCTGTCCGTCATAGTCGTAGTTACATTCTTAGAGTGCATTTGTCTTGTTGTGGCGGGGTGGTAAAGGATGTAACTGTTCAATTTCCGTATATACGAAGGCAACCGCTTTGGTTGGCTTGCTTTATTATCATATCTCTTGTTTCATGTTTAAGTTTTTATTTCACGATTTTCTCGATGTTGTATCACTAGGGTGCCCGGTAAGGCACGATCCACGGGCCGGATCGGTCGTGACAAAAGTGGTATCGAGCGATTAGTCCTCGGAAAGTGTCTACTGCACCGTGTCTAGTAGTAGTCTTGATTATCGGTGTGTGCACCACATCTATAATCGGGAGGTCGCATGACATTTAGATTGGTTTCCATTCTTCTCACTCGAGATCGTGCCTTAGAGGCGTGTTGTAAGTTGGACTCCTCCGACGTAATCTTTTATATCGCTTATGCCTCCACGCAAGGCAACCAGAGCCCGAAGCAAGGCGGCGAGGATCTGCGAGTAGAGCACGGAGGGTTACCAGGACAGAGGCCCAGTCTTTACCCGATGTGGTGCTACAGACGGCGGATTCTACGATGCCGCCAGCCCCGGTAGAGTTTAGAGCGCGGCGGTGGTCACGAGACCACGATACTGAGCCTCGGTCCCACACTGGAAGCGGAGGAGTTGGTACAAAGAGATAGCCCCATCGCCGGGATCATGCGAACATGAGGATAGGCCGACGCAGCTGGCCCAGTTCGATGGTACCCATGGTTCACCCGAGGTCGGATAGTTTGAGGCTACGGGACTTTACGAGTTGTAGCCCGCGAGTTCTACGGTCGAGGCACGAGGATGATCCGCAGGAGTTCATCGAGCGATTCTGCCGGATCGTGAGTGATCAAGGCTTTGGAGACCGAGTCGGTGACCCGGTTCGCATCGGCCGCGTGATCTGCGGCCGATCGGTTTGATTCGTGAGGCGTCCGGGAGAGCATGCACTTCCAGTGTATGGGACGAGTTCTCGAGGCATTTCTTGCACATTTCCGCCTCCACGATGAGAGGGCTCGCCGGCGATTTTTGATGTTGAGGCGGGGCGGGCGTGCATTCGGGAGTACAACGTGGAGTTCGACTCGTTGGCGATATGTCGGCGTTAGTGGCAAATATGGAGGGCGAGTGCACCGCTACGTCACGGGACTCGATGACTACTGGCGAGGCTTGCTGGGTGTAGCTCTTCACCGCATGGACATTGCCCGCATGCAGCTTATGCACTTGGTGTGAGGAGCGGAGAGGTCGACGGAATGGCCGGATCAGCGAAGAGGGACGAGCAATGGGTCTTTGGCGACTTTCGAGGCGGACGCCTCGAGCAGACTAGTTATGCGCCTCCGCCAAGATCTGAGCGGTCCTCCACGCCTCTTGGGCATCCAGAGTATTCGGGAGCGATCGTGGCTCCAAGGGTTCAGATTTTCGGGGGAGCAGGGGTGTTAGCCAGCTGAAGCCACCCCTACCTCGTTGTGGCCGTTGTGGTAGGCTCCATTGTGGGGAGTGTCGTGCTAGTTTGGGAGTTTGTTTTACATGCGGCCAGCAGGGCCATTTTGCGAGAAACTGTCCGACCGGAGGTAGCACTGGTGGGATAGCACAGACTACGGGATCAGTTGCGGGTTCTTCACCTTCAATAGCTAGGCAGGATGTTCATATACCGGCAGGCCACGGCAGAGGTCGCGGTGGAAGTTCCCAGTTTTAGCGGTCCTTTGAACCGCCTATTTTTCAGGTATATCCTTAACCCTCTAGAGATTAGCATGCGTGATACGATGATTATATGTTGAGTACTATGTACAGATAGCATTGTGTATATTGTGGTTTAGAAAACATGGTTAGTTGAAAGGATAAGTATGGGGACAGGGAAGGTGTGAACCTTAGAATATTACACGTTGAGACCTTAGATGTAAGGCCGTCTTGAATAAAAGATTTTACGGTTAGTCTTTGTCGAAATACTTGGTATGCGTAAAATGTATTGTGGGATAATTCCTTGGGTTGTGTAAGACGAAAGTGGTAGCTTTCAGGACTTGAATAGGTAAGATTGTTCCGGATCGGGGAACAAGAGTTTGGCGCGATTATGGGTCGGGTTGAGGACCATTCGCGGGTCGACCCGCAGCCCGGTTTAGGGTGGGGTCAGTTCGAGGTGGTCCCGCCAGGTGGTAGGGTCACGAGGGTGCTAAGCCCAGGTTTAGGTAACCATCGTAAGAGTTCGTGGATACGTTCGACCAGAATCGGACCAGGAAGACCGGGAATGGCCTTAAAGGAATTTGAGGCTAGTAAGATGACCAAGTTTGGAGGTAGTGACTCCAAAGTTTTGGAAACTGAAGCGATGACTGGAGTATGGAACGTGTACTGGAGAGAGAGTTCGGGTGTACGAGAAGGGTACGACGAGTAAGGAAAGAAGTGAACGTGTGTTAGCAGAATAAAAGAGATCATTTTGTTGTGAAGTGAAGATGCGAAGGGAGTATTCTTTAGACCATGGGTGGAAGCTTTTTGTGATGTTAGAAGTGATTCCTCGTTGGCTTGGATTTGAGTTTTGCGCGTATGTTATATTATGGCCACGTGTGGCATAGTTGGTTTCATAAGTATAGTAGTGAAGATTATACTGACAAATATGTTTGGAGACTTAGAAGGAACATTCGGGACGAATGTTTCTAAGGAGGGAAGAATGTTACACCCCGTATTTCCAGAGTATGTATGTAAGGACATACGTACAAGTGTATAAACCCTAATTAGGTTAAGAACGAAATTGTGAACTTTCGACGGAAAAGATTCCGAACCTTGTGAAGGAAATTCTACGTTTTTAATATTTTAACCGATTTCAGATTTTTTTTCTGAGAGATGAAATATTTTGGACAAATAGGAGGGCGACATGTGGCACCCTTAGGTGGCATGGTTGGACGAAATGGTGGGCAAGGTGGCCAAGTCAATAAGTCAAGTCTTGCAAGTTAATTCTTTGGGATAGTGGGGTTAGGTAGGGACGTTTTTTGTGTGCTAGTGGAGGCCACATGGCTCTTTGTTGTGGGGGACATATGTCCCAATGTTGTGGTGGACATATGTCCCAAGGTTGTGGTGGACACTTGGTTGGAAGACTTCATCCATCACATGAATCCAAATCTCCACCCTACATTTGCTTGAATCTTGGCCATTGGAGGGCCTATAAATACCCCCCTTAAGTGGAAGACTTCTTCATGCACAAAATCACTTTCCAAGTCTCAAAATCCTCCCTTGTTATTAGTTCTCGTCCAAAGTTCCCCTTGCCTTATTGTCTCGTCGAAACACCCCCTTGGTAGAAAAGTTGTCTTCTAGTATAGTTACTATTCCAAAATACCTTGTAGTATTCCAAAGTTTCCTCTATACAAAAAGCCCGGAACTACTACTTTATATCCTTTAGTCACAAAACGAAGCCCTAGGAAAATCTTCATAGTTGGTTGAAGTATTAAGTAAGTTGTGTAGAAACTTCTAAGGGTTTCTTGGAGCGTACAGAATAGGAGCTAAACGTTGCTCAGGATCGACATATAATCTTGGATAATTTTGGGCATATCGAGGTAATGATCTTTATCCCCCTATTGTAATTGGATATTACATGTTGTAGTAATGTATAGTTGAGTATACTATATGTAGAATGAATATTGAAAAGGATTGAACTGTATTTACATTGGACTGTATTTACAGTAGACTTGTGTAGTATATCTGTGAAGTAGAATTGAACACGTCCGGTTAGACGTGTAATCCTGAGGAGTTGTTGGCACAGTGGCCCGAGTAGAGGAGGAGATTTGTGTGGTTACGGGGAGGTGCTTGCGAATTTTACGTAGAATAAGGAATCTTGTATTTAGAATATTCTCTGAAGAGATCCGGAAGTTGATAGGCGTTTTTGGCCATTATAGGTTGAAGTACTACGAGTAGCGTATTCTACTTGAAGGTGGAAAAGGCTAGCAAGGTTATAGTACTTGGGCGTTTGCTAATTGTCGATAACCGTCGCGAGGTATGTGAACCTCTTCCTATCTCTTCTAGCATGATTGTTGTGAACTATGTAGTGCGGTGACGCATACGTGCTAAATGAATTTGGTTGGTTTAAAACATAAAGTGTTATAACGGCTTTAAGGGAAGTTTGCTATAACAACTTTATGTAGGTAAAGAAATGGTTTGTGGTGTTTAAAAGATAAGAGACTTGATGTGAAATATTAAAGACTTGGTTGGTGTTAAACAGTTGTGAAACCGCTTTTATGAGAAATGAGTAATTGGGTTTTAAAAGGATTAATATTATATTGATTTCGGAAATGAGAATAAGTATCGAACAAACCACTGCAGCGTTAATAAAGGAAAATGTATTGACTAATTAATTACTATTAAAACCAGTAGAAACCTCCATCTGCATAGAAGCTAAGATAAGACAAAATTGTATTACATTTCCTAGATCATGGCTGCTGTAATAAGAATCATTATAAACAAGCATTAATTTTCTTAAATTTCCAAAGTAAGGAACTGAATTTCTAAAGGAAAAAGAGACTTAAGAAATTGAAGAGTGTTTTGGTCTAAAAAGAAGGCATGGTATTGTCTTAATTTGGTTTAAAAAGAAAGTATGGAAGTTGTTTTGGTTTACTTAAAATATTAGTCACTCTATTTTTGGTAATACGGGCATCGGGTGACCTTTGTAAAAGAAATGGATCTTTTAAAAAGAATTTAACATACGTAGTACCTTGGGGGTAAAAATCCGGATTTGTTGTAATAAAATGGAAGTCTACGAGTACGTTGAACTTGCCTATGCTTGTTGTGATAGCCTTTGTTGTGCAAGTGTTGTATTTCTGTGCTACCGCGTCTCTTGTTGGAGGCCATTATCCGTTGATTGATGGACATCACGACGCGATGGCCCACGGGTATGCTTCCACTATATCGATCCTTTTGGACATACCGACACGATGGGTGCCCACGGTATCTTCCATTAAGTGTTATCTTGTTATTTACTTTGGACATACCGACACGATGGGTGGCCACGGGTATGCTTCCATTAAGTGTTATCTTGTTATTTACTTTGGACATACCGACACGATGGTGGCCCACGGGTATCTTCCATTAGGAGTGTTATCTTGTTATTTGCTTTGAACATACCGACACGATGGGTGCCCACGAGTATGCTTCCATTTTGATTGTTATCTTGTCATTTCCTTTGGACATCTTGACACGATGGGTGGCCAGGTATGCTTCCATTAGGATGGTTCCATGGCCATGCTTATACAGGAGTAAGATCTTGGGCGTGCGGCCGTTCTTGTGAGTTAAATTCGGGTTATATTTGAGTGATGACTTTGAGGCGTGAGTCACTCGCTTTATGTTGTAAATGGCGCCTTTGGTTATCATACATGTCTCTGCTTTATTTAGGCTGTTGTGATTTCATTTCTGATATTTTCATTTTCACATACTTGGTACTGTTGTCTTGACCTCGCCGAAGTGCGTTAATCTGCAGGTAGAGTACATCGGTTGTTGATCCTCACTCCTAGGATCACAGTTCAGCGTATTGGGAAGCTCCGTTTCTCCGGAGGCTTATCTTTTGGTATGTTTCCCTGAGTTGTAGGTTCTTGTACATTCAGGGGTATGGCGGGGCCCTGTCCTGTCATAGTCGTAGTTACATTCTTGAAGTGCAGAAATGCTGTTGTGGGCGGGGTGGTAAAGGATGTAGCTGTTCAATTCGTATATATGCAAGAAAGCAACCGTTTTGGTTGCTTTGTTTTATTATCATATCTCTTGTTTCATGTTTAAGTTTTTATTTCCGCTGATTTTCTCTGATGTTGTATCACTAGGGTGCCCGGGGTAAGGCACCAGTCACGGGCCCGGGATCGGGTCGTGACATTGAAAAAGGTGGAAAAGTATGTAGAAACAAAGGAAGTTGTTACACCCCGTAAGTACAGGACATGTATAAGAGAATGGACGCGAGGAACACAAGACTTGAAAAATTGGTACGAAAGAAAGAATTGTTTTTCCGATGGAAAATCTTCCGAACGTCGGAAAGGAAAAATGTTCGTTGAGGAGAATTAGATTCTCAAAATGCATTATTTGAGGAATATAGAATGTATTAACATTATGGAAATTTATTTTTACGGATTTGGTCACGTGGGGCCCACCCGTACGAAATTTTATGGACGAATGGGAGGGAGACACGTGGCACCCCCACCCCCCCACATGGTCTTGGACGAAATTTAGCAAGGGTAAAATGGCCATTGACCATTGTAGATGAACAAGTCTTCAAAGCTTGAGATAATTGACCAAGTCAACTTGCCACTTGTTTGGATATTTACTTTCCTTCATCCTAGCCACACATATGTTGTAATCTTGACCCTCCATTGTGTTATATATACTACACTAGTGCAAGACCAAGTCTTCAACACTTAGAAAAAATTAGACAACTTTGTGCAAGCTTATGTTGCTCTCGGCTTTGAGGAGTTTTCCACACAAATTTTTTGTAGTTGTGGTTCATTATTCACAAGACTTTAACCCAAGGTACCTAAGGGTATTGTAAGGATATCTCAATAGAAAGATTTCGGAAAAACGACGTTTTCACGTTAGTCGCAAGGCGAAAACCTAAGTCGTTTTCATAGTCTTGGATTGGAAATGGAAGAGAAATTGGTTGTGAACTTCTAAAGGCTTCAAATAGCGGATTGGAGCGTAAAGGAAAGGAGCTAAGAATTGCTAAGGAGCGACTTTGAATCTTGGAATTTATAAGGGCTTATAAAGGTAACAATTCTTGTCGTTTTAGTAATTAAGATTACTTATTGTTGTAGCTATGGATATTAGCAAGCATGAGATATATAGTATGAAGTTTGATAAGTGTATTGGATATTGGAACCCTAATTCGAAACTAGTATGTTTAGCCTTTAAGATTTCAATTCAATTTGATTATTAGTTTAGTCGTCGCATGTTGTATAAAGAAGGAAATTATAGTTGTTAAAGTTGTTTATGACAATATAACATGTTAGACCTAAGAACTTGGATTGAAAAAGAATTGGAAAGGACTTGTGTTGTTGTACATGTTAGCCGAGAATGGCTTTGGATATTAAACTACTTCGTATGAATTGTGGGGCAGAATTTTATACGTATTGTAAGGCGTGTAATCCCCTTTGATTGGTTGTTGTATTGAGCCTTAAATGTGGCATGTTGGTTATTGATTACGGGGCCTTGAAAAAGGTGGAAAAGTATGTAGAAATAAAGGAGGTGTTGCCCAATTTTCCGTAGAATAAGAGACCGTATACTTAGTATTATTCTACGTTAGAACTAGAAGTTGATAGTCGTGTTGTGGCCATTATAGGTTGACAATTCTACGTGCGGCGTCTTCGACTTAGCTTGTGGATTAAGCCGAAAAGGTATGTGAACCATCTCCTCTTCTTCTAGCATGATTCCTTATGATAAAGAAAGTAAGTCCTACTCCTTAAATGATCCATTCCTTGATTGTACTTGGATTGCCTAATATAGAAGTTGTTCTATATACTTCCTTGATTGTACTTTGGATGATTAAATTGTGTCGTGATAGAACTTTGGCTTGTTTAAATGAGAATTATTCTATTTGTGCCTTGATAGTACTTTGTCTTGTTTAAATGAGAATTATTCTATGTGTGCCTTGATAAGTACTTTGGCTTGCTTAAATAAGGATTTCTCTTGGTTTATGTAAAAAGAAAGACATGGTAATTGTCTTGGTTTATGTAAAAAGGAAAGGCATGGTATTGTCTTGGTTTATGTAAAAAGAAGGCATGGTAATTGTCTTGGTTTGTAAAGGCATGGTATTGTCTTGGTTTATGTAAAAAGGAAAGGCATGGTATTGTCTTGGTTTGCTTGCATATGGGTTGCTCATATAGACATTCGTGCAAGTGTCATATTTCCACATCTCTGCGTCCCTCCATAAAGGGTCGGCAACTTGTTTCAAGGATACCATGGGCTAGCTCCCCATGGGGGTGAGTGGTACACACTCATGGCGGGTCGGTATTTGACTCGGGCGGGTTAACTTCCCGGGATATATATATAAGCCATGGATTAGCTATCCGTGATGCGAGTATCGTGTACCGATGACTCATTGCGGGTCCACATGACCTAAGCGGGTGAAATAGTCCCTTGCGGGTGAAATAGTCCTATGATAGGTTGCATTATAAAACAGAGGGTGGTTGACCCTGGCACTGGCACGACGTTCATGTTTTGAAACGGTAGTGATTTCATTAATGAAAGGGTGCAGTGTGTGTATGAATTAAAGTGGAACAGTTGGTCTCATTGTTAAAAGTATAACTTAAAAAGGTAAAAGAATTGCATTACTCTTATGTTTGCGAGGTTCAGTGTGCTTATTGATATTATGTTATATCATGGACTGCCGGCAGTGAGGAAGGATTCCACGGGCATGATTGATATTCTGGGCGTGAGACCCATGGTTATATTTGAGTAATGACTTTGAGGGCATGCGTCCCTGACTTGATATGACTGCTTATGTATTGTGTATTGTAGGGTGGCTATCATACATGTCTCCTGTTTTGTATAGACCGTTATGATTTAGTTACAGTACTTATTATTTCACATACTTGGTACATTCTTCGTACTGACCTCCTTGAAGTGCGTTAAATGCCGCAGTTTAGGTGCAGCGGTTTGGTGATCTGCAGTGTAGGACCACCTTTCGAGTTTTGGATAGCTCCATCTGTTAGAGTTTATCATTTTGGTATAGATCCTTGATGCAGGCTTTTATCTGATTATGGAGTACGGCGGGGCCTTGTCCCGTCATAGTTCAGTAAAACTCTTAGAGGTCTGTATTCATATGTGGGATTGGACTTGTGTACAGTGTAGTGCTTTTTATTATGTATGTTATATGGCAGCCTTGTCGTCTTTGCCCTTGCACGTTCATTGGTTTTTAAGAAAAAAAAATGAGGTGTTGTTTAATTCCGCAGTTTTAATTATGTCAGTTAGGTAGGAGGGTGTCCAGGTAGGGCACCAGTCACGGGCCCGGGGTTCGGGGTGCGACAGAAGTGCTGTCCAATTTTTCGTAGAATATAGTGACTTTGCACATAGAATATTCTACGTTTGAAGTTAGAAGTTAATAGACGTATTATGGTCATTATAGGTTGACATACTACGTACGGCATATTGGACTTTGCAAGTGGATTGAACCGAAGAGGTATGTGGAACTTTCTTATCTCTTGAGCATGAATAGTTGTAAATATATGGTACGGTAGACGTACGAGATTTTTGACAATCTAGTCCATTTGATATCCTTGGCTTATTTTAAGAATGTCCAAGTTGGTTGAGTTAGGGACTTAACTCACTTGTTTAAGAATATTAAGGATATCTTAGTTTCTAAAATTTAAGAGACTTAAAGTATTTTAAAAGTATATGATACTTGGTTTTGAAAGTATAAGTCTCTTGGATATAAAGAAAAATGTATTTGTCTAAAGTATAAAGCTAGTATAACGGCTTTATGGGAAGTTGGTTATAATAGCTTTATGGAAAGTTAAAAAGAGTGGTTTACTCTAAGTAATGTAAGTATGATAAATGACTTGAAATAATGAAAGGCAAATTGATTTTGAGGCATCAATTGCTTAAGGTTTTAAAAAGAAAGAAGTCACTTGATTTAGAAGCCTATAAATGTATTTCTAAAAGGTATTATGACTTGTCTTGAAAAGTAGATATGACTTGATACTACGGTTATTAGTATCTTGGAAGTTTTATATGAAAAAGAGTCATTTTAAAAGAATAGAAGTACGTAGTACTTTGGGTTAAATTCCTCGATTTTATAATGACATGTTAGTGCCTTAAGTAAACTAAAATGAGAGTGTATATGAATAAGGCTAATAAGAAGTTAGGGAGATTTCTTAACTTGCTTATGTTATGTATGATAAGCCGGTAGTGCTTATGTTATGTATGATAACCCAGTAGTGCTTATGTTATGTATGATAAGCCGGTAGTGCTTATGTTATGTATGATAGCCGGTTGTGCTAGTTTATGTTATTCTTACGGGGTAAAGCCCCGGGTTACTACTAATTCTATGGATTTGCTACCCATGATGCGAGTGCGGCATTTGTACTCATTGCGGGCCCATCGGGCCTAAGCGGGTGAAATAGTCCTATGCGAGGAATACCTCATGCTAGTCCATACGACCTATCTTGCGGATACTGACTATCTTGAGGAAGTTACCTCATGCGGGTCCATACGGCCCTTGCGGGTGAAATAGTCCCAGGAGTAGGATTTCTTAATGATACCACGGGCGGGTGGCCCTACTTGATCATGAGCCTCCTATTTTTATGCAGTAAAGTATACGCTTGTTTACTCTCATTGTTTGTCACGCCCCGAACCCCGGGACCGTGACTGGTGCCCTACCTGGGCACCCTTATACCTTAACTAAGTAAACTGCGGAAATTAAATAACACCTCATTTTTTTTTTAAAACCAATCGTACGTGCATGGGCAAAGCCGACAAGGCTGCCATATAATATACATAAACAAAAGACACTACACTGTACACGAGTCCAATCCCACATATGAATACAGACCTCTAAGAGTTTACAGAAACATGACGGGACAAGGCCCCGCCGTACCATGTAGTACAAAAGCACATCTTGAAGGAACTATACCAAAAGATAAACTCCGAGCGAAGGAGCTATCCAAAAACTCGGCGGTCCTACACTGCGAGATCACCAAGCGTGTACCTAAACTGCGGCGTGAGCATGGCCGAAGAGGTCGATGCGAAGAATGTACCAAGTATGTGAACAGTAAGTACTGTAATGAAATCATAAAAGTCTAAACAAAACAGGAGACGTGTATGATAGTGATGCGCGAAAAGATGCACACACTTTAACGCAAGTGCACGTTATCATAACAAGTAATATAGTCTTAGTAAGACCGAATATCGTCCACAAGGATTAGGGTTCAATTATCAACTATCTATCTTTTGGTATCTATTTGGTAAATTGATATTTGGATTTGTTGTTTATAACTAAGAATTATAAAAGCTATTTCACTATAAGGGTTTACTTCAGTGGTGATGAGAATAGGGTTTCCACGTCTCCTCACTATCTGCTTATGTTACTTATTAATGCAATAACTTATGGTCTTCTTCTTTTGGAGAAAGCAGGTTTACGAAATCGTTTTATACTCCCGTTAGGGTTATATAAACACTCAACCCGATGTGCACCTTACCTACCTTTCGGTGATAAGGATAACTCTATAGGAGGATTAAGAACAAAAACCTAGTTAACCGTCATGCACCATGCGCAAAATTAGGGTTTTTAAGCCTCTCATTAACGCTACATAAATAATTGAGGTATTTTCATCCTCAATCCAAGAATGTCTACCCAACTTACAGCATATTCACAATCCCCTCCTTTCGGAGTCTGATTAGAAATCATATAGTGATAATTAGTTATCAATTAACTACCAAGCATTCAATTCAAATATTGGATAGATCTCAACAAGAAGAAGAAAAACCATAAGCATGCATTAAATCATAACATAAGTTTCTAGAGATTCAACATGGAAAGCCCTATAGAGGAATTAGTTCCTAGTCATTGACATGACAAGAACTAATCCCATGTTCTTCATAAAAACTGAAATAAAAACAAGAAAAGGAAGAGAAATTTACTAAACTATGGTCTCGATCTCAAGCAAGAAAGCGGGTGTGTTGTGCGAAAGGAACCCTTAAAAGCGCCTAGGGTTCTCCTTTTATAAATTTGAAAACCGCCTCAACTTTTCCTGCAGCTGGCCCAATCCGTCTGAAAACCTTATTTTTCAGCGTCGCGCGCGCTGCGACAGCGCGCTGGCTGAATTTCAACAATCCGTCGGATGATTTGGCGCCCGCGACCGATTCTGGCATGCGAGGCGCCATGGCCACTGCAACTCTGTAACTTCTCGGATGTTTAGCGCGCGACCCTGCACTGGCGACATGGCGCCGCGCTGAGTCTTCTGCGACCTCTGCGGATAATGGCGCGCGGCCTAGCTAGCTGCGAGGCGCGCGGCGCTGGTGCAGGTTTCGGCCTGGTTCGCCACTTTCTGTTTTAGCTCCGGAATCTCCTCTTTCGCCCTCTTTTAGCTCCTTTTCGCCAATTGGCCATTTTAACCACTTTGACTCAAAAGAAAGGAAAACTATCCTAATACGACACTTATATGTGCAAAACGGGACAAAAGACTAACTAAAACTGACTCAAAAGGTGTATATAAAATACACCGATCAAATACCCCCAAACTTAACGTTTGCTCTCCCTCGAGCAAAGATAGAAAGAAATAAATAAAGACTCAAAGAACGAAAAATGAAAGACTCACTGACATTGATCACTTTTGCTGCATAAATGTTAACTAGAAAAACATGAAGGTTAGCAGAATAATATGCAGGAACATATAGCATGAAATTTCAGCACATTAAGCTAGATATTTCGCAAACTCATATTCATCATGCTTAATGGAAGTCAATATACTAAATCATGCATATAAATTCAAGAATTCCTATGGTATGCTTACTTGCTATTCTCCACTAATCCTGGATATGCATAAAAGAGATCTTCAGGTCTTTAAGGGTTGTAATGTAGGCTTAGGTGTAGGTAGGAAAAAATAGGCTTTTTAGGCTCATTACATGTACCATAAGCTCTTTAGCTTTTGAGATTTCCCTTTTCTTTTGTTCTTTCCTTCACTTGATTCTATCTTTCCCTCTTTTGTTTTGGGAGAGTGAAGTATATAATAATAAGACCCAAACTTAGGCTTTTGCCTATTTCTTATTACTTTTTTTTAATTGGGGTGCAACAAGCTCATTCACTCTTTTTGTCTCTTTTTTAACACAATTTATTCCACTATTTCATATTTTTACTTATGGCACAATTTGTGGGAATATAGGGTGTCAAAGAAGAAGTTTCAACGTTTAGGCTCAATAGGGCTGACTAGGGATACTTTTTAAAGTCCGGGATAGAAAAGAGTGGTAAGAATTGGCTAACAAAGAAATGCCTGAGTCATCTCCCTAACATGCATATCCTAACTATTTCGCCTAAAATAGCAAGCAATCATAACACATAAGTATTTATCATTTAACATGCATAATTTAAGCAAGAAACTCCAAATAGGCAGTTACGTGAGTTTTGGCATATCTAACCTAAGTGTTTAGATAGTTGTTTGTATTCCATTACATTATTCCACCTTACTTCACTAGGTGTTTCTAGTAACTCTGAGATACATGATCTTTTGTGACAATTATGACTCAAAAGAAAAAAAATTGTGACTCAAAATACATAAAAACAATAAAAGACTTAAATAAAACATAACAAGACACAAATAAACACCCCCGAACTTAAATCACACATTGTCCCCGATGTGTGTAGACTCAGCGATAAAAGGAATAAGACACTTACAAACTTGGCTAAAATGGTGGTGGTGGCGGTGGATAATGATCGACCGTTGGTTGAGCAGGAACTCGTCGTCATCTGCTTTGGTGCAAGTTGTTGTTGCTCTGCCTCAATTCTTGTTGCCCTTATGCGCTCATGTTGTCCTGTCTCATTTCATTTTGTCCTTGTATCATTGTGTCGAAGTCTTTGCATCATCATTCTGCAGTTACGGAGCACTTGCTCCATCATAAACCTTGGAGGTTACGATTACGTGGTTGGTGGTGGCTGGGTCTGCCTCGTATTGATCCCTATTTGTGCTCATCTTCGTTCATTGCGGCCTCTGCTGCTGCTGCTTCTTTGGTTGTACTCTCGCGTCGCTCTTTGGGGGCTTGGAGTGCAGGAAAGAGTGCACTATCCCATGGGACCTGAGCGGTTGGTTTCTTTCATTAGTATCGATGGGTAGGATTGAGACGCGTTCGTGTGACATAGCTTGGTGATAAGCGAGTCATGTCCCAATCCACTGTTATTACCAACTGCTGATTTCCTCGATGCTCTGCTATTTCTTTCCCCATCAATTGTTTTCCGTCATGATCCATATATCAATTTGATCTATCTTACGGCACTCTGGTGAAGTGCGTTGATGGGATCGGACAGTATTGATGAAATATAGCCAACCGCCCGTTGCTTTGTTGAAGCGCTTTGCTCGATCCTCTTGACCCATTTCTTGCAAGATCAAATGCAGCCCGGTAGCTCATCGTGTCTGCAATGTTATTCGATCGATGTTGGAGGTCTTCTAGACCGTGTTCTAAAGAGGTTCCAATCATCACTTTCTTCAACATCAACCGTCTTGATTGTATATTTATATCTTCTCTTTATTCTGCACATAATTTCCCCTTACAAAGCATCCCCTTTCCACCTTCTCCGGAAAGTTGGCGTAGAATTCACGCACCATTGTTGTGTTCATTGGTGCTATTTTCTCCGGATTTACAAACCTCCTCTACCCCCTCAACTCAATCATTGCCCGAATGGGCTCATAAACATCCTCTTCCCCAAACGACTCCCTCTGATAGTCCATTCCCCTTTCAGGGATTAAGGGACTAGTACTAAGCTTTTTGTATCTTTGGAAGGCTTCGTAGCTCACAAACCTAGTATCATCGTAATGTGGGGCTGAGGTGGACGTGGAGACTCTTCTTTTTCTGGCGGACATGGTTAAAAATACTTTCTGCAGCTTACAACTTATTAGCACAAGTGTTCCCCAACACAATCAACAACTAGCAGCTAACACAACACCCCCAAACTTCAACTTTTCTACTCTTTTTCTCCAAACTTCACAATCAACTTTTCAGTACCCAAACTACTTCAACTACAATACTCCTTCAAACTACTACCTCATGTGACTTCAGTAAAGGACTCAAGAACAGAAAAAGATTACCTTTTTTATGAGAAGATTCAAGTTGTTCTTGTTTCAATTGGTGGTTTGAGGCTATGGAATGGAGCTTCGTTGTTTGAGATAGCTAAGGGTTTTTAGGAATTTAAGAGTTTTGGTTGTGGTTGGGTTGGATTTGTGGAGGATTTGTGGGCAAATTTTTGGAATTTCGTGGGTTTTTGGAGAGGGAGAGTTAGGTTTTTGAAATTGGAATTGGGGAAAGATCTGGTTTCTGGGCGTTTTAAGTTTCTGGATTTCCGCTTAGCGCGCCATGCACTGCCTTTTGGCGCGGCTGATCTCTGCACTCCTTCGGGACTTTCTGCATGCCCTGCTCACTGGCGCGTGGCGCTAAACTTCGCGCCTACAACTCTTTTGGCGCGCGTACTGCAAATCCTCGTTTTCTTGATTCTTAGCCTTCAATGTATTTGCCTATACCTGTTAATCACAACACAAACACTAGAACCCAAGACCGTGAGATTGTTCTAGACAAAACAAAATAAACTAAAGACAGGAATTGAAATAACATAATTGAAAACGTTGGGTTGCCTCCCAAGTAGCGCTGTCTTTAACGTCTTTAGCCGGATGCAAGTTCCTTAGCTTTAATAACCGTGGGGTGGATCAAGCCCCCAACTAATCCATTTCCTCCACATTTTGCGTTTTCTTTTTCTTCTTTTCTTCTTAGCATTATCAGTAAGGGGGAGTTCAGGAACACATACCTCTTTTAGTGGAATTTAGGCAAACCATGCATGCTTTCTTGGGCTCATCTCTCTTTGGTTGACTTGTATTGGCTCGCAGAGGGGTTTAATGGTGCTGATTGCAAAGCACCCACTCATGGTTGGTGGCTCAATGACGTGTTTAAAAACTTTAAACACCATTTCTTCATTCTCCACCCTTAATGTTAACTCTCTTCTTTCAACATCAATCAAAGCTCTCCCCGTTGCTAGGAATGGCCTCCCAATATGATGATAGGGATTTCCGCATCTTCTTCCATATCAAGAATGAGGAAGTCTGCAGGAAAGAAGAATTTTCCTACTTTCACAATCACGTCCTCGATCTTGCCTCTTGGATGAACCACTGTCCTGTCGGCCAGTTGCAGGCTTACTGTGGTTGGTTTGGCCTCACCCAACTCGATCTTTTAAATGCGATAAGGGCATTAGATTTATACTTGCCCCTAAATCACACAGAGCTCTGTTGCAAGTTACCCTGCCCACTGTGCAAGGTAGTGTAAAGCTTCCTGGATCCTTTAGTTTTGGTGGCAACTTCTTCTGCAAGATAGCACTACACTCCTCTGTCAGTGCTACTATTTCATACTCCGCCAACTTCTTCTTCTTCCCCAATATTTCCTTCATAAACTTGAAATAGGAGGGCATCTGCTCTAATGCTTCTATGAAAGGTATGTTGATATGCAGCTTCCTGAATGTCTCCAAAAATTTGGAGAATTGTTTATCAACCGCCTTTCGCTGTAGTCTCTGGGGGAAAGGGATCTTCTCTGTATACTCCTTCTCTGGAGTTTTCTCTACTACTGGGCTGGGCTCAATCACCTTCTCTTTTTCTAACTCTGCCTTCTTCTCAACTACTGGCTGAGGTGACTGCTGCTCCAACTGTCTTCCACTTCTCAACTGCACTGCCTGACACTGCTCCCTCGGATTTACCTCTGTATTGCTTGGCAATGTCCCCTGTGGCCTGCTGTTTGCCTGCTTTGCTAGCTGACCCACTTGTGTTTCCAAGTTCCTGAACGAGGATCTAGCTTCTGTCATGAACTGAGTGGGCGTTGGCAAGTCTTGCACACCGCTTTTAGCTCGTCGGCTTTTCTTCTTTGAACCGCGTGCATTGAATCGCTGAGGCCGGGGCTGAATGAAGCGGTTGATTGATTCTGTGGTTCTGCATCGCCCTGTATTGATTCTGCTGCCCCTGGTATTGATTCTGCTGCCCCTGGTCTCCTCTCCATGAGAAATTTGGGTGATTCCTCCACCCTGGATTATAAGTGTTGGAGTAAGGGTTGTTTTGTTGCCTCTGATAATTACCTACGGCCTGACATTCTGCCTGCTCCATTGGTATATTGTTGGGATCAGCTGAAGGACACCTATCGAATGTATGTGGGCCACCACATATCTCACAGCTTTTAGGCATCTGTACCGCATTCACTGACACTGTATGTTCTTTGCATTGTTTTAGCTAGAAGGGCCACTGGGCATTGGCGTGATAGCATCTATTTCGTGGACTCCATTCTTCTCCCACTTGTCGACCTCTTACGTGACATGGTTGTTGGTGGCCATATCTTCTAATAGCTCATGAGCGTCGTGGGCTGTTTTCCTCATGAATGCTCCACGCCTTCTTTGCATCTATAATGGTTACGGTTGTCTTTGCTCGGCCGTTGTAGAAGATGTGGACCAAGTTCCACAACTCAATGCAATGGTGTGGGCACTTTCTCTGTAAATCTTTGAACCTTTCCCAAGCTTCATATAAGGACTCTCCATCTGCTTGGTAGAAGTTGTTCAACTCCCCTCTCAGTTTTGCTGCTTTACACGGGGGAAAGAACTTGGCTAGGAATTTCTGTGTCAGCTCTTGCCATGTAAAAATCGAATCGGCCGGCAGGGAATTCAACCATACTTTTGCTCTATCCCTGAGTGAGAAGGGAAAGAGCCTCAATCTGACGGCATCATCGATGCGCCGTTATATCTGAAAGTTGCACATAGCTCCAAGAAATTAGCTATGTGCATATGTGATCCTCAGATGGCGATCCTCGAATTGCACTGTGTGTGTTGTACCATGCTCGTAATCGCTGGTTTTATCTCGAAGTTGTTGGCTCTGTGCGAGGAGCCTAATGCATGTCTGTGCTCCATTCACTCTGGGCAGCACATAGTCCCCCAAACTCCTTTCTGGCTGGATTTGGACTCTCTCCTCCACGTCTATTGGCACTTGCCGAGGCACTCCTGAGTTAGGTTGATTTTCTCCTAACCCTTCTCTCATCATGTTATTGTTTTTACCACCGTCCATCTCTATCAAAGTTGCAATCCGCTGATTCTTTTTGTTCTGTTTGCAGGTTTTCTCAATCTCTGGATTGAAGGGAACAAGAGTGTCTGCTCCTCTTCTCCTTCGCATAAACTGGTTTCCTGAAATAGATCAAAAACAAACAACCAATCACGGTACCTCGAATTTTCTGAAAATAATTAAAAAAAACGTAAAAAATTAAAAATAACAGTGAAAATTAAAAACCAAATTAGAAATTAAAAATAGACAAATTTGATATTGAACTATGCCTAATCCCCGGCAACGGCGCCAATAACTTGATGCGCGAAAAGATGCACACACTTTAACGCAAGTGCACGTTATCGTAACAAGTAATATAGTCTTAGTAAGACCGAATATCGTCCACAAGGATTAGGGTTCAATTATCAACTATCTATCTTTTGGTATCTATTTGGTAAATTGATATTTGGATTTGTTGTTTATAAATAAGAATTATAAAAGCTATTTAACAATAAGGGTTTACTTCAGTGGTGATGAGAATAGGGCTTCCACGTCTCCTCACTATCTGCTTATGTTACTTATTAATGCAATAACTTATGGTCTTCTTCTTTTGGAGAAAGCGGGTTCTGAAATCGTTTTATACTCCGTTAGGTTATATAAACACTCAACCCGATTGCACCTTACCTACCTTTCGGTGATAAGGATAACTCTATAGGAGGATTAAGAACAAAAACCTAGTTAACCGTCACGCACCATGCGCAAAATTAGGGTTTTTAAGCCTCTCATTAACGCTACATAAATAATTGAGGTATTTTCATCCCCAATCCAAGAATGTCTACCCAACTTACAGCATATTCACAATCCCCTCCTTTCGGAGTCTGATTAGAAATCATATAGTGATAATTAGTTGTCAATTAACTACCAAGCATTCAATTCAAATATTGGATAGATCTCAACAAGAAGAAGAATAACCATAAGCATGCATTAAATCATAACATAAGTTTCTAGAGATTCAACATGGAAAGCCCTATAGAGGAATTAGTTCCTAGTCATTGACATGACAAGAACTAATCCCATGTTCTTCATAAAAACTGAAATAAAAACAAGAAAAGGAAGAGAAATTTACTAAACTATGGTCTCCAATCTCCAAGCAAGAAAGCCTTGTGTTGTGCAAGAAAGGGAACCCTTAAAAACTGCCTAGGGTTCTCCTTTTATAGGCTGAAAACCGCCTCAACTTTTCCCTGCAGGCCTGGCCCAAAATCCGTCTGAAAACCTTATTTTTCCGCGTCGGCGCTGCGGATGATTTGGCGCCGCGACCGATTCTGGCTGCGAGGCGCGCGGCGCTGCAACTTCTGTATCTTCTCGGATGTTTATGCGCCGCGTCGCACTCGCGACATGAGGCTCGCGGCCGAGTCTTCGCAGCCTCTCGGATAGTGGGCGCGCGCCTGCTTCTAATCGCAGGAGGCTGCGCCAGTGCAGGTTTGACCTCGTTCGCCACTTTCTCTGTTTTTAGCTCTGGAATCTCCTCTTTCGCCCTCTTTTAGCTCCTTTTCCGCCAATTGTCCATTTTAACCACTTTGACTCAAAAGAAAGGAAAACTATCCTAATACGACACTTATATGTGCAAAACGGGACAAAAGACTAACTAAAATCGGCTAAAAGGTGTATATAAAATACACCGATCGGATAGCCAACCTACGATTACAATACATAAGCGATATCAAGTCGTGGACGCGTGCCCTCAAAGTCACTACTCGAATATAACTATGGGTCTCACGCCCATAATATCAACCATGCCCGTGGAATTCTTTCTCTCACCGTGATCCATGATATAATATAACACCAATAAGCATATCCAGAGTATCCTCGTGGTCGCGTGCCGGAATCCCACATCGTATAAGCATGACCATGGGTATACAAACAAATCCGAATCAAACCCGCCTCGTCACGTGCCGGAATCCCACATCGTATAAGCGTGTCGAGCGAGTATCCTCGTGGTCGCGTGCCCGTCCCACATCGTATAAGCATGACCATAGGGTATCCTCGCGATCGCATGCCCCGGCATCCCACATCGTATAAGCATGACCGTAGGGTAACACAAACAAATCCGGGAATCTAACCCGACTCCTGGTCACATGCCCCGGAATCCCACATCGTATAAGCATTTCCAAGGAGTATCCCTCGTGGTCGCATGCCCCGGCATCCCACATCGTATAAGCATGACCATAGGGTATCCCTCGCGGTCGCATGCCCCGGCATCCCACATCGTATAAGCATGACCGTAGGGTAACACAAATAATGGAAGCATACCCGTGGAATCCCACCTCACCGCTTGCGATCGCCCAAGTAAACTTACAATAGCGCACCACCTCCAACCGAGAGTCGCGGCAACGTAATAAAACATAATACTTGTACTCAAATGCTATCACCAGCAACTAAACAAGCCAAAGTACTTATCAAGGCACACATAGAATAATTCTCAATTAAACAAGCCAAAGTACTTATCAAGGCATACATAGAATAATTCTCAATTAAACAAGCCAAAGTACTTATCAAGGCATACATAGAATAATTCTCAATTAACCAAGCCAAAGTACTACGTACGTACATTCTTTTCAAAAGACTCCTTTTAATGTAAAACCCCAAGATACTAACACCCGTAGTATCAAGGTGTGTCTATTTTTCAAAGTAAGTTACTACACTTTTAGAAAACTCATTTCAAAGCTTGAAATCAAGTAACTTCAAATCTTCACAATCTAGGCAACTTATGCCCAATAATCAAAATAGACTACTTTCTTAACCTTCCATAAAGCCGTTATAACCAACTTCCCATAAAGCCGTTATAACCCTTTATGGTTTTAGACATATTCATTCATTTTTATAACCAAGAGACTTATACTTAAAACCAAGTATCACATACTTATAAATCAAGTTCTTCACTTTCCAAAATACTTCAAGTCTCTTAATATTTAGAAAACAAGTTTCTTCTACTTTTAAACCTCAAGTAACTCACACCTTTAAAACAAGTTACTTCTCTTAAACCATGTCATTTCTCCTCTTTTAAAACAATTAAGTAAATCACTCCTTTGACTCCCCTAAAGTCATTAAAACGACCATTAGGTTTTGGAACTAAGGCACCAGCCAAAAGGTTTGGAAACCACTTCCCTTTCAAGACTCTATGTACTTTAAGTAAAATACTTTCACTTTTAAGAAATCCAAACTTCACTAAGGAAATGGATCATACAACTTACAATTTGACATCAAAGTACAATCAAGGGAGTACATAGAACGAATTCTATTTTAGGCAAACCAAATACAACCAAGGAATGGATCATTTAAGGAGTAGGACATACTTTCTTTATCTTAAGGAATCATGCTAGAAGAGGAGATAGTTCACATACCTTTTCGGCTAAATCCACAAGCTAAGCCGAATACGCCGTACGTAGAAGTGTCAACCTATAATGGTCACAACAAGACTATCAACTTCTAGTCTCTAACGTAGAATAATACTAAGTATACGGTCTCTAATTCTACGGAAAATCGGGCAGCACTTCCTTTGTTTCTACTCACTTTTCCACCTTTTTCAAGGCCGAATACAATAACCAACACGCCACATTTAAGGCTCAAAACAACAACCAAACAAAGGGGATTACACGCCTTACAATACGTGTAAAATTCCGCCCCACAATTCATACGAAGTAGTTTAATACTCACTAGTCATTCTCGGCCAACAATAACCAACAACACTAAGTCTTTTTCAATCCTTTTCTAATTCCAAGTTCTAAGGTCTAACATGTTATATAGCCATAAACAACTTCAACAACTCAATTTTCTTCTTTATACAACATGCGACGACTTAAACTAATATTCAACTTGAATTGTAATCTTAAGGCTAAACATGCTAGTTTTCGGATTAGGGTTCCAATAGTCAATACACTTATCAAACTTCATACTATATAACTCATGCTTGCTAATAACCATAGATACAACAACACGTAATCTCAATTACTAAAAACGACAAGATTTATACCTTTATAAGCCCTTAAAAATTCCAAGATTCAAAGTCGCGCCTTAGCAATTCTTAGCTCCTTTCCTTATGTTCCAATCCGCTCCAAGAACTCCTTAGAAGCCTATGAAGAACCCATCTTCAAGTTCCAACTTCAAAGTTGAAGAACTCCTTAAGTTTCCGCCTTGCGACTAATACGAAAACGCCGTTTTTCCGAAATCTTTCTATTGAGATATCCTTATAATACCCTTAGGGACATTGGGTTAAAGTCTTGTGAATATTGGATCAAAACTAAAAAAAACAATTGTGTGGGAGAGCACGAAGCCGAGAGCTATGTTGTGTGCACAAGAGTTCTCTAATTTTTCTAAGTGTTAAAAGAGCTTGTCTTGCACTAGCTTAGTATTTATAACACTATGGATGGCTTAGACTTAAACAAATGGGTGGCTAAGATGAAGATCACATGGATTAAGCACAAGTGGCAAGTTGACTTGGTCAACAATATCAAGCTTAGCAAGACTTATCTTCCACCATGGTAAATGACCATTCTACCCTTACTAATTTCGTCCAAGACCATATGTGGGGGTGCCACGTGTCGCCCTCTCATTCGTCCATAAAATTCCGTAACCCTCGTGGGCCCCACAAAAATGTAAAATTCCTCGGGTGGGCCCCACGTGACCAAATCCGTAAAAAATAAATTTCCATAAGGTTAAGAGTTCCATACTCTTCAAATAATGCACTTTGAGAATCCAATTCTCAACAACGAACATTTTTCCTTTCCGACGTTCGGAAGATTTTCCGTCGGAAAAACAATTCTTCCTTTCGTACCAATTTCCAAGTCTTGATTCCTTACGTACATTCTCTTATACATGTCCTGGACTTACGGGGTGTAACATTATTCCCCCCCCTTAGAAACATTCATCCCCGAATGTTCTTAGTCGGTTGTCAAGCTATACAAACTCCGGCATAAACTATATACTATGCCTCTCAATCAAAACTGCACAATATCAACGATGCCACACATGGCCACCACAACATACGTAAACATATCAATGGACCTTCCGTCCGCGACCCCTCCTCACAAAACTCGAAGGTTACAGTCTTCTAAAACACGGGATCCTTAGAGGTTTCTTTCTTTCCTTACTTGTCATACCTTTTCGTACTTTCAAACTTATCTAGTACACGTACAAAATCTCAAATATTGTTTCTGTTCTCCAATCCTTGGAGTTACTATCCAAACTTGGCCATATTGTTACTTACTTTCCCGTTAAGGCTCTTCTCGGTCCTTACGACCTGATTCCGGTGGAACGCGTCCACAAACTCGTACAACGATCAACTATACTTGGGCCTTGCACCCTCGGGACCCTACCACATAACGGGACCATTTCTAACTGACATCACCCCATTCCATACTACCGGTTGACCCGAAATGAGTCCATAACCCGACTCATCGTCACACTTAACTTCTCATTCTTAGTCTGAAATAAATCTTTCTCTTATCTCAAGGTACTTCTCACCCTATCCCCCTATTCACTAGAGGTTCGTCACATAGGCCAAAGTATTTCTACCGTACATTCTTCCCTATTGGTCTTACAACATTGCAGGCAATTACTACTTGTGAACTCTACACAACTATAGTCTCAGTTCACTTACCATTCTTGTCAACATTCTTAACTTTTCACTTTACTAATCAAAGTATTCCTACCTCTGGGGTACTATCACTTACAACTGCTAGCAACAAAGGGAAAACATATATGCTAGGGCGGAATCTGAATCTATCAATGCACGTATGATTCAAAAGAATCGAAATATACCTGTAACCCCATGCGATGTCGCCTCCTGATCCTGCCTAGTAGCCACGTCATCTATGCGGTTCGAAGGACCGCCAGAACTATAAACTCCACCCTGACCTCTACCACGACTGGCTGACATCTGAACACCCTGCCCTGGGGGACGCACAGCTGTGGAGGAAAGGTAACCAACCATCGGCCTCATAGGCTGAGCCACCTTACCGGTGCTCTTTCTAACAGGACATTCCCACTTCTTGTGGCCCGGACGGTCACAATAATAACAAACACCTGTGCCATGACGGCATTTTCCCAAATGACGCTTACTACAATGGAAACACTGAGGAATATGTGGCCTCGACTGAGAAAATCCTCTGCTCCTCTGAGAACTTCGACCCCTGGAGCTTGGACCGGCTCCTAAATACCTCGTGGGGTCAAATCTCCCACCTGTGAGCTGCGGGGGTATGTACTGGGTAGGCTGGGACGAATATCTCACTCGCTGCTGAGGCAGCTCGTCCAAAAACTCACCGGGATAACCAACCGGTCTAGCCCTCTTACGCTGATCTCCGCGTTGGCCCTCTACCCTCTGTACAACTGTCTGTACTGGCCGAATAACCTCCTGCTGATGAAACTGTAGCACCGCTATCTTGGTCAATAACATAACTGCTTCCTCGCGACCCTATAGTCTTCTCCTAACCGAGAAACCGAGGCTCGTGCCGGGTCTCAAAACTCGCGCAGAAGAACTCGCCGATCGCGAACAACATCTGGTATACCACAGGCATAAGCCCTATCAACTCTCTAAGTCGACTAGTAGCTCTGCTACTCCTTTGCCCTTCTCGGGCGTTGCTCCTCGAGGCATAATCAGAACACAAAATACGTCAGAGAGGAATAATCTTACTAACACATCTCTATGGCACGATCTCAGAGTGAGAAGAATAGAAACCAACTCCTAAATGTCCTGTAGCCTCCTGTTTATGGGTGTGGCGCGCAACACACCGATAATCAAGACTCTACTAGACACGGTCAGACATTCCGAGGATTGATCGCTCGATACCACTGTCACGCCCAACCCCGGGATCGTGGATCGTGCCCTACACAGGCACCCTTCTACCTTAACAACTAAGTAAACTGCGGAAATTAAATAACACCTCATTTTATTTTATTTTTTAAAACCAATCGTACGTGCAAGGGCAAAGCCGACAAGGCTGCCATATAATATACATAAACAAAAGACACTACACTGTACACGAGTCCAATCCCACATATGAATACAGACCTCTAAGAGTTTACAGAAACATGACGGGACAAGGCCCCGCCGTACCCATAACCGTACAAAAGCCTGTACTGAAGGAACTATACCAAAAGATAAACTCCCGAACAGAAGGAGCTATCCAAAAACTCTGAGCAGGGTCCTACACCTGCAGATCACCAAACTGCGTACCTAAACCTGCGGCATGAACGCAGCCCCCCGAAGGAGGTCAGTACGAAGAATGTACCAAGTATGTGAGCGATGAAATGTAATGAAATCATAACAGTCTAAACAAAACAGGAGACGTGTATGATAGCCAACCTACAGTACACAATACATAAGCAGTTATATCAAGTCAGGGACGCATGCCCTCAAAGTCACTACTCAAATATAACTATGGGTCTCACGCCCATAATATCAACCATGCCCGTGGAATCCTTTCTCACTGCCGGCAGTCCATGATATAATATAACACCAATAAGCATATCCAAGGAGTATCCCTCGTGGTCGCATGCCCCGGAATCCCACATCGTATAAGCATGACCATGGGGTATACAAACAACCGAATCAAACCCGCCGGTCACATGCCCCGGAATCCCACATCGTATAAGCATGTCCAAGGAGTATCCCTCGTGGTCGCATGCCCCGGCATCCCACATCGTATAAGCATGACCATAGGGTATCCCTCGCGGTCGCATGCCCCGGCATCCCACATCGTATAAGCATGACCGTAGGGTAACACAAACAAATCCGGGAATCTAACCCGACTCCTGGTCACATGCCCCGGAATCCCACATCGTATAAGCATGTCCAAGGAGTATCCCTCGTGGTCGCATGCCCCGGCATCCCACATCGTATAAGCATGACCATAAGGTATCCCTCGCGGTCGCATGCCCCGACATCCCACATCGTATAAGCATGACCGTAGGGTAACACAAATAATGGAAGTATACCCGTGGAGTCCCACTCACCGTCACGCCCAAGTAAACTTACAACAAGGCAAACCACTCCAACCGAGTCGCAGCGTAATAAAACATAATACTTGTACTCAAATGCTATCACCAGCACACATTGGCAATTCTCAACTAAACAAGCCAAAGTACTTATCAAGGCACACATAGAATAATTCTCAATTAAACAAGCCAAAGTACTTATCAAGGCATACATAGAATAATTCTCAATTAAACAAGCCAAAGTACTTATCAAGGCATACATAGAATAATTCTCAATTAACCAAGCCAAAGTACTACGTACGTACATTCTTTTCAAAAGACTCTTTTTAATGTAAAACCCCAAGATACTAACACCCGTAGTATCAAGGTGTGTCTATTTTTCAAAGTAAGTTACTACACTTTTAGAAAACTCATTTCAAAGCTTGAAATCAAGTAACTTCAAATCTTTACAATCTAGGCAACTTATGCCCAATAATCAAAATAGACAACTTTCTTAACCTTCCATAAAGCCGTTGTAACCAACTTCCTATAAAGCCGTTATAACCCTTTATGGTTTTAGACATATTCATTTCTTTTTATAACCAAGAGACTTATACTTAAAACCAAGTATCACATACTTATAAATCAAGTTCTTAACTTTCCAAAATACTTCAAGTCTCTTAATATTTAGAAAACAAGTTTCTTCTACTTTTAAACCTCAAGTAACTCACACCTTTAAAACAAGTTACTTCTCTTAAACCATGTCATTTCTCCTCTTTTAAAACAATTAAGTAAATCACTCCTTAGGATCACTGTTCATCTGTTGGGAAACTCCATTACTCCGGAGGCTTATCTCTGGTTCAGATCCCTGGTATGGTCGGTTGTTGTATATTCAGGGGTATGGCGGGGCCCTGTCCCATCACAGTTGTTATTATTAGAGGTCTGTAGTTACATCGTGGATTGGGTTTTTAAGAATATAAATGTACTGGTTTATTTTATTTTGGTTCATGTATATTTTACGGAATGTGGCCTTATCGGCTAACCTGTTGATATTTACTGTTTAAGTATTTATGAGTTTTATATGTTCCGCTGCTATTCTCTGATGTATACCTGTATGGGGTGCCCAGGTAGGGCACCAGTCGCGGGCCCGGGGTTGGGTCTTGACAAAAGTGGTATCAGAGCAGTTAGTCCTCGGAAAGTGTCTACAGACCGTGTCTAGTAGAGTCTTGGTTATCGGTGTGTTGTGCACCACATCTATAACCAGGAGGCTGCAGGACATTTAGGATTGGTTTTCATTATTCTCACTCTGAGATCGTGCGATAGAGTTGTGTGGTTAGGGTCGTCTCTCCCTAACGAGTTATGTTGATTGCAGCTACGAGAAAGGCAGCAGTGACCCAGGAAAGATTGTGTGGATTGCGTATCCAGGTTGGTAATATTTGTAGTATAGATGGTATTATGACATACAACTATACGGATTTATGTATGAGGGTCACATATGTGTTGTCTAGGATGATTTTAGATTACCAGGAATTGGTAAGGACTAAATAGATACCGGGAAGGTATAAAACAGTTTAATGAACTCTTATCAAGGTTTTACGTACTAATTTGAGATAATTAGGTGATGATGAGTTGTCTGAGAATGTAATGGAGCCTTAAGAAGTTTTAATTAAGGGACTTAATGGGAGACTATGTTAGTAACTTAAGCTACGTGGTATGCTTAAGGGATGGTACGGATGAGACCCGTATGGAGTAAGTATGGTTGTTATGGTCAAGACAACACGATTATGGTATTACGAGAAGTTTTTGTACCCGTTTACGGGGGGACTGATAAGGTAGGCTTGGAGCATGGAAATTGCGAGCCTAAGAATGTTGATAACCGCCGAGACCTTAGGTATATAAGGTCTTCTCGGGTAGTAAAAAAACATTTAAGTCAGACCAAGGATAAGATTTAAGTGCGAAATGGAATGGGATCAGTTGGTAGTAGTCCCTCTACGTGACAGGGTCACGAGGGTGCAGGGCCCAAGTCTAGTTAATCGTTTACTGTTCGTGGGCGCATTCACGGAACCAGGTTGTGAGAGCCGGAAATGACCTTATATTGTTTAATTTAGTAACTCCAAAGATTGGGGGCCAGATTTAGTATGGAAGTTATATACGTATGTTAATATAAGTTTGGAAGTATGGAAAGAGTACGACCAGTGAAAAAGAGAGCAACCAAGTGTAAAGAAATAGAGCCTGAATCCATGAGAACCTTTCGAGGTGACTACACTCGTGAGTGTTGGGTGGTAGCTGAGCGGGTAGATAATAATTGCCGGTAACGATACAGTCGTTGGACCCTAGAAGACATAGCAGAGCTGTTATGACAGACGTTGAGGTCATTATGAGTACGGGCTAGTTGGCCTCTTGTTATGCCAACGTTGACTGCAGAGAGAGATTGGCTCGATTCCGGTTTCCCGGTAAGTCGGTTATCGAGTGGAAAGGAAGAGAAGTGGTGGTAACCAGTGAATTATCCTTCCTTATTTGACATCATTATTTTAATAAGTCTGTGTGACTTGTTCATTGAGGTGAATTGAGGCAGAAGGTTAGAAGTACTTGAATTTGAAGGAGTTTATTTTAAGTGCCCTTGGGGGTACTTGGAGTTGGTTTGGTGTGGCGGTCAGGGCCACGACCTTCCGGATAAGTTCAGGATAGCGCGCAAGCAAGAATAAGATAAGTACGAGTGCTGCCTACGGAAAACAAAAGACATCGTTAGTAGGTTTTGAAAATTTATACGACTATAAGGTGGTGCTTGATGGTTAAGCTTTTGTAAGGGAGATAAGTTCTCTCCCCCACGTAAAGGATAGTTTTACGTATTAGGGGGTTACGTGTACCCATATTGTTAGACGAAGGATAGGAGATGGGTAAAGTCTTCAATATCGTCATGCCATAGGTTACAGTTTTAGATAACCGTGGGAAAAGTGTTGTGTTGGGGTAATTGTGAACGACGTTACGAAATGGTCGAGGAAGTGTCGTAAGGATATAAATGCAGGTAGTACGCATGTATGAAACTGTACGATTATGAATCAAGATAGAAATACTTTTTCTAATAATAAGAATAAGGTAAGGTTATGACCAGAATGATGAAAGAGAATACAACTATGGTTATGTAAGTTGCACGAGATATGATTACCCCAGACTAGTGTAAAGACCATTAGTAAATAATGGGCAGTAAGAACACCTCGAGGAAAAGTGGTAGCATCTGTACTGATGAGAAAGATAGTAAGGAGATACGGGGGGTAAGGGACCCCAGGACAACTTGAAATAACTTATAAAGGAATGACGAGTAGACACTCGAACGATAAGAAATCTTGACAAGTCATTGGAATAGGTAATACCGTGAATTGAGGTTGAACACCTGACTATAAGCTCTACGAGCTGGGAGAGAATAATCGGGTTACTACTTGACGAGATCAAGGAAATCTCCCCCCCATAAATTGTGATTGACAGAAAGTCTTAGCCATGAGGCAAGCAAAGGAATCAAATCTAAGTTAGTGACTTGCAACAGAGAAAGGGAAACAGGAACCATAATTGAGATTAAGGATGCCCGAATATTTCGCAAGAATGAGAAATGTTTCCATTTATTGGAAGACAAGTTGACCATGACTACAGTTCTAACCTCTCCTGAAAGACTAGAGGGTTAGGTTATTATTGTAACACTTTGGGTGTTGGGCTAGGTTGTGTGCTGACGCAACACGATAAGGTTAGAGCCTATGTTTCCCGGCGGTTAGGGAAGCATGAAAGGAATTACGCTACTCACGATTTAGAGTCGGCGGCAGTTAATCGTACCTTGAAGAATTGGAGGCATTCCTTTTATAGACTTCATGTGGATATTTGTGAAGACCACAAGAGCCTCCGGTATATCTTCAGACAGAGGCAGCTGAATTTGCGACAGAAATGGTGGTTAGAGTTATTCAAGGATTGTGATATTGATATCCTATACCACCCGGGGAAAGCCGAGACGGTTACAGATGCTCTTAGTCGTGGATCTATGGGTAGTCTGTCAGATGGGCAACCAGATAGATAAGACGTGGTCCGTGAGATTCATCAGCTACCGAGCCGAGGGGTTCAATTATTTGTTCCAAGGTTAATGGAGTTTAGATCCGAGAGGTTGCCGAGTCTTCATTCGTCGAGGAGGTGAAGAGGCGACAATATGAGGATTCAACGTTAGTATGTGATCGAGATACGACTCTCCGAAAAGAGAAGAGCCTGTTTGAGTAGCACCGGATGGGGTGCTGTGATATGAGGATAGATTGTGTGTACCCTGCTGCGCAGACTTGTCGTGTTTTAGGGGAGTCACGCAGTGCTTATTGCTCAAATTGTTCGGGGTCGACTAAGTTGTGTCGTGACCTCAGATGTATGTATTGGTAAGATGGCCTGAAAAGGGACGTAGCAGAGTTGTTGCTTAATGTCCGAATTAGTAGCAGGTCAAGGTTGAACACCAGAAGCCCAGTGGGCTATTACAGGCGATTTAGATCCCGACTTAGATATGGGAGGTGATAATATGGATCTTGTTACAGGATGGCATCGTACTCAGAGGAAGTGCGACTCCCTGGGGGTCATAGTAAGCGGTGCCGAAACCCGTGTTCTTCCGGTTAGGACCACTTACTCGGCTGAGGATTATGCTAGCTTATATAGCAGGGAGATGGTGAGACTGCGGGGTTCCTACTTTTATGATGTCAGACAGATGAGCTCAGTTTACGGCTGACTTCTGGAGGTTTTCCAGGAGGTATTAGGGACACAGGTAAGTCTCAGTGTGGCATTCTACCCTCAGACCGACGGACAGGCAGAGCGTACTATCCAGGCACTTGAGGATAGGTGGCGGGCCTGTGTTCTTGATTTCATAGATAGTTGGGAGGGTTATTTGCCTCTTGTTGAGTTACGTACGATAACAGATACCCTTCCAGTATTCAGATGGCCCTGTATGAGCCTTGTATGTAAGAAAGTGTAGATCGTCGGTTGGTTGGTTCGACGTAGGCGAGGTTCAGTTATTTGGTCCAGACTTGATTCAGCGGGCTGTGGATAAGGCAAAGCTTATCCAGGAAAGATTATTAGTAAGCTCAGAGTCAGCAGAAGCTTTATGTAAATAACCGACGTTGACACATGGGGTTCGGGTTGACATTTTAGTATGAGTATTGTTATGTGGCCACGTGTGGCATTATTGGTATGTAGGGGTTGTAAAAGGAGACTATGTTGTTATCCATAAGATTGACCCCAAAAGAACATTCGGGGACGAATGTTTCTAAGGGGGGAAGAATGTTACACCCCGTAAATTGCAGGACATGTTTATAAGAACGTACGTAAGAACTCAAAAATGTTAAGATTTGAGAATAGTAAAAATTAATCGGAATTTTGGAATTGTCGGAAAATGAAATATTGCGACGAATGGGAGGGCGACACGTGTCACCCCCCTTAGTGGTCTTGGACAAAATGGACATGGCTAAAATGGTCACTTGACCATAATTTAAATGACCAAGTCTTGCTAAGTCTAAGAGCTTGACATTGTTGACTTAGTCAAGAGCCACTTGACTTGATCCTTGTGAATTGCATCCAAACCATCCATTTGTTCTAATCTTGACCCTCCATATATTTATATAAGCTTACTAGTAGCAAGACAAGGCTTCTATACTTAGAAATTTTTCAAGAAAACTTTGAAGACAAGAGAGGAGCTCTCGGGTTAGGGGGTTTCAAGAACAAAAAAAAATTTGTTTGTTGTTCAATAAGCTCCACACTTTAAACCAAGGTTCCTAAGAGTATTGTAAGGGTATCTCAATAGAAAGATCCCGGAAAAGTGGCGTTTTCGTATTAGTCGCAAGGTGAAAACCTAGTCACTTTCCTAGGTTTGGATTGGGAACTTAAGGAAAGTTGTTTGTGATCTTCTAAGGGCTTCAAGTGGCGGATTGGAGTGTCAAGGAGAGGCTTTAAGTTTCTAGGGAGCTACTTCGGATCTTGAAGTGGATTAAGGCTCACTAAGGTAACAATCTTGTTCTCTTAAGTGTATAAGATTACATATTGGTGTAGCCTTACATTTTAACTAGCATGAAGTATATGTATATAAGATTGATAAGTTTTATGGATATTGGAAGCCTAAAATCCGAAATGACATTGATTAGCCATTTGAAATTGAAATACAATTTTGGTCGATAATTAGAATCGTCGCTTGTTACCTACTTGAAGATTGTAGTAGTTATAATCGATTGCGGCTTGATAACATGTTATACTAAACAACTTGAATTGAAAAGGAATTGGAAAGGTTGATATGTTGTTACACCTTTGGCCGAGAATGACTTTGTATGTTGGACTAGTTTGATATTAATTTGTGGGGCGGAATTTTACACGTCTTGTAGGCGTGTAATCCCCTATTGATAACTACATTGTTGAGCCTTAAATGTGGCGTTTTGGTTATTGAATCCAGGCCTTGAAAAAGGTGGAAAAGTATGTAGAAACAAAGGAAGTGATGTCCGATTTTCCGTAGAATATAGTGACTTTGCACTTAGAATATTCTACGTTTGAAGTTAGAAGTTAATAGACGTATTATGGTCATTATAGGTTGACATACTACGTACGGCATATTGGACTTGGCAAGTGGATTGAACCGAAGAGGTATGTGGACTTTCTTATCTCTTGAGCATGAATAGTTGTAAATATATGGTACGGTAGACGTACGAGATTTTGACAATCTAATCCATTTGATATCCTTTGCTTATTTTAAGAATGTCCAAGTTGGTTGAGTTAGGGACTTAACTCACTTATTTAAGAATATTAAGGATATCTTATTTTCTAAAAGTTAAGAGACTTAAAGTATTTTAAAAGTATATGATACTTGGTTTTGAAAGTATAAGTCTCTTGGATATAAAGAAGAATGTATTTGTCAAAAGTATAAAGCTAGTATAACGGCTTTATGGGAAGTTGGTTATAATAGCTTTATGGAAAGTTAAAAATAGTGGTTTACTTTAAGTAATGTAAGTATGATAAATGACTTGAAATAATGAAAGGCAAATTGATTTTGAGGCATCAATTGCTTAAGGTTTTAAAAGAAAGAAGTCACTTGATTTAGAAGCCTATAAATGTATTTCTAAAAGGTATTGTGACTTGTCTTGAAAAGTAGATATGACTTGATACTACAGTTATTAGTATCTTGGAAGTTTTATATGAAAAAGAGTCATTTTAAAAGAATAGAAGTACGTAGTACTTTGGGTTAAATTCCCCGGTTTTATAATGACATGTTAGTGCCTTAAGTAAACTAAAATGAGAGTGTATATGAATAAGGCTAATAAGAAGTTAGGGGGATTTCTTAACTTGCTTATGTTATGTATGATAAGTCGGTAGTGCTTATGTTATGTATGATAAGCCGGTAGTGCTTATGTTATGTATGATAAGCCGGTAGTGCTTATGTTATGTATGATAAGCCGGTAGTGCTTATGTTATGTATGATAGCCGTTTGTGCTAGTTTATGTTATTCTTACGGGGTAAAGCCCCGGGTTACTACTAATTTCATGGATTTGTTACCCATGATGCGAGTGCGGCGTTTGTACTCATTGCGGGCCCATTGGGCCTAAGCGGGTGAAATAGTCCTGTGCGGGTGAAATAGTCCTATGCGAGGAATACCTCATGCGGGTCCATACGACCTATGCGGGCGGATACAGCCTATGCGAGGAAGTTACCTCATGCGGGTCCATACGACCCTTGCGGGTGAAATAGTCTCAGGAGTAGGATTTCTTAATGATACCACGGGCGGGTGGCCCTACTTGATCATGAGCCTCCTATTTTTATGCAGTAAAGTATACTCTTTTTTACTCTCATTGTTAGTAAGGCACAGTGTACTGTTATTTGAGTTATCATACATGTCTCCAGTTTTATATTAGACTTTATGATTTTATTACAGTACTTTCAATTTCACATACTTGGTACATGTTATACTGACCGCCTTTGGGGGGCTGCGTTCATGCCGCATGTAGAGTATACAGGTTGTTGATCCTCACTCTTAGGATCATTGTTCAGCTGTTGGGAAACTTCATTACTCCGGAGGCTTATCCCTGGTTCAGATCCCTGGTATGGTCGGTTGTTGTATATTCAGGGGTATGGCGGGGCCCTGTCCCGTCACAGTTGTTATTCTTAGAGGTCTGTAGTCACATTGTGGATTGGGTTTTTAAGAACAGAAATGTACTGGTTTATTTTATTTTGGTTCATGTATATTTTACGGAAGGTGGCCTTATCGGCTAACCTGTTGATATTTACTGTTTAAGTATTTATGAGTTTTATATGTTCCGCTGCTATTCTCTGATGTATACTTGTAAGGGGTGCCCAGGTAGGGCACCAGTCGTGGGCCCGGGGTTGGGTCGTGACAGTACATATATACAAGAACTTTAAGCATAATCTATACCCTAGTCTTAAACTTGATAACAGATAGCACCTTCACAATTAATGACTAATCCCAATTTTATATATTCAGATTCCTTGTTCTATTTTAACAAGTAGGTAATTACCTAAACGAATGTTTTAACTCAAAATCAGCAGTTCCAACTAAACACATAAGGATAAGGGAAGACATAACTTCAAAATGGTGTAATAGCAGAGACTAAAAATTATTCTGAGTTCCCAAAAGCCTAATATCCTCAACCTGGATCAAGATTGGATCAAGATGCAAGCGTTCTATATAGTAGAATCCAAATCTACATAATAGAGGCATTGTATGATCATGCAAGATACTAAGGAAAAACACACAAGATATCCTAACGAAAATATACATATGAACATGCCAAAGACACCAACATGACATATACATTAGTTACCTAGTCTAAACCATAAACAAGGCATCATAAGGCAGGTATGAATAAGTGACACATGCATACAAACTACTTTAGACCATCCCAACCACACATATATATATTTAGGAACACAAGAGATGCTAAATGAATATAGTTATTTATAGGATTTAGGTTATCCTAAAATCCAAAGATGTCATGAAGTGAAATATCAAGCATCATCTAAATGATCCAGTGGTCTAGCAAGTAATCACACAACCATCAATATTGATATACATGACAAAATACATTTTGTACTTAAATCAAGCCAAATACTTCAGTAATTAAATGAGCACCGATGCAATTAATAAACACAAGTAAGTTTAATGCCTAATCTTAGATAAATGTTCAACCTCTATAATCTATTTTAGTCACCCTGAATGCCCCAAAGTCATGGTTGAGTTAAAATTCAATGAATAATTAACACAAGACAATTAACAAAGTTTCAGAACTTAGCAATATGCAGACATATCGCGGTTTAAAGATCAGACCATTTCAAGTCTCATGTCAATATAGTGGCCAAATAACTTAAAGGAATCGGTTAGTAAACATGGCAAGTTGTATAAGAATCTTGACTCTTTCCTTAATCCCTAAAAAGCATTTAAGCTAAGCAACATAAACCTATAGATAAATAGTATTGAAATAGATTTGAATAGGCAGATGCATGCAACTTTTTCAAGTGTTCATGGCAGTTTGGACCAGTTGAAAATACTAGCATAGACTAAGCATATGCTGAAATTAAACAGAGATGTAATGAAATAAAAAGCACACAGAGGTCAACGTAAGCAGCGTGACTCAAAGAGTTAAGAAGACATAACACTAGCACTTAGTTGGAAGTTTGAAAAGGGTAGATAAATATGATTATCTCTTCCACTCAACTGGACATAATACCATATTATTCCTAATCAATCAGGTTTTGATTAAGTGTAATCATCATAGGTAAAGGAAAATGAACTAAGATGAAACAATCCTGAGTATGTACTAACTTAATAGGTGCCAAGATATTAGAAAGTCCCAACTTAAGTACATAGCTTTATTTTTAGAAGATGTTCAGGGTAGGTGGTCTAAATGCAGTAATCAAGAAGATAGGGAAAGAATCATGCAAAACACAGACACTCATTACACTTAGTCTCCAGGTTCTCTTAAACTAGATCAATACATAGGCTTACCAAGACAAATCAGAAGCAGACACTCTTGAACTAGGCAGGCAGCAGATATGTAAGCATGTCAGAAAGCACCAACACAAGCAAATTAGAAATTAGTGAAACAACAAGAGTTCTATAAACATCTTTCTTACACATAATATTTTTTAACCGAGAGTCAATAACAACACAAAGAAAATACAACCCTATTCTTAATGCATCACGATCTTTATTCTTAACACAAACTAATCATATGCTAAACAAACTCATGTTTTCTTTCTTTTTATAATTAAATAGGTTATGACATAATACCTAAACTGTTAATAATGTGAGGACAAACTAAACATGTCTACTCGGCCCGTTGACTTAATCGACCCGGTTGACACAGTAGAAAATCCGGACCACCGGTAAGGCACGGGTTGGGGTTGGATCGCCTCAACCCCAACCCGTACGGGTTAGGAAAAAACCCGATAAGGCCCGACTGTTAGGGCCAGAATCTAAAAACCGGTTCCATTCTGCATTAGCCCGGCCAGACCCGGTAAAAAAAATTAAAAAAATTGCAAGCGATTGCCCAAAGCGGTATTGTTACCGCTTGGGAGGGTGGGGAGGTTTGCAATTGGCCATTTCGACCGTTTGGCTGTTTTTTGTTTTTTAATTATTTTTTATAATTACATTTTTACCCTTTAAAAAATCTATAAATTCTCTACATTTTTTTCATTTTTATCACACAACATTTCTCTCAATTTTCTTATTCTCAATTTCTCATACTCTCTTAATCATCTTTATTATCAATTTTCAAGTTATTATTATTATTAGTTTTCAAATTCAAAGTAGCAAGACGCAAGACTTCGAGCTTCGAGTTTCAATTGAATTCTGAATCCCGAATTTTGGTACACTCGTTTCATTCTCTAATTATTTTATTAAATTGTCATATTTATTTGTTGATTATTTAAATATTTTATAATGTCTTTACTAAGGGGAATTGCGTCGGAATCAAGTAAATCTAGTTCAAGGGGTAAAAAATCTATAGGTTCTTCATCATCTAATCAAAATATAGATTATGATCAAACGCAAGAAGATTTTGGAATAGAAGATAATGAATATGATAACGTTCAATTAGATAATATTGTTGAACTTGAAGAACAAGAACCTCCTACACCTACTAGTGTTCCTTCTGTCAATGTTGGTACTGCTAGTGGTAGTCGTAGTCGTAGACCTCCTTTACCAGAACCAGTAGCAAGAAAAAAAAGGAGTAAAGTGTGGCTCTTTTATGATAAAGTTGCGGGTACTGATAGAGTTAGATGTAATATTTGTGGGAGAACTTATAAACATAAGACAGGGGTGGGGACGGGGGGACGGGCACTATAGGTAGACATATAAAACACGATCATACGACACAATGGAATGATGTCTCTGATTTAGAACCCGGTCAACAACAACTTAATTCATTAACTGGGGGTGGTGGCTAAGTACGATCCAAAAAAGGATCGCATTGAATTAGCAAAAATGATTGTCGGAGGTTGTTTACCTTTTTCTTTTGCTTCTTCTTCATATTTAATTACATATATTCAAAGGGTATATAATCTTTTTTTTAAAGGTGTTCCTCGTAGTACTACTAGAGCCTATATTTTTAGACTTCATAATGATTATGTTATTTTTTTTGCAATATTTGTTTGCTAACCTTCCATGCCTAGTTAGTTTTACTTCAGACATTGGACATGCATTAAACGGTTATGATTATTTAACAATTACTTGTCAATTGGATTGATGAAAATTTTAGAATGGAAAAATGTATTATTGCTTTTGCGTATGACGAGGATCAAAGTCATACTGGAAAATATATAAGCGAAACTATTTGTTCTTATGCCCAAAAATATAATCTTTATAATAAAATATTTTCTGTATCATTCGATAATGCATCTAATAATACTGCTGCTGTAGATCTTTTAAAAGCGGAAGTACAACCACCACTTCCTGATATATTTCATGTTCGTTGTGCTTGTCATATTTATAATTTAATTGTTAAAAGTGGTCTTGATTTATTTTCACCTGAAATAAAACTTGTCAAAAGAGCTGTTGGAGTTATTCAGGGTAATAATAGGAAAAATAGAATTATAGAATTTAAAGAAAAATGTAAACAATTTAATTTGAGACCTAAATTCATGCCAGAAGAGATTATTACACGGTGGAATTATACTTATTTATTTTTAAAAGAATGTTATAAGTATAAAGACCCCATAACACATGTTGCAAATGCGCATTGTAAGAACGTGATGTATATGTTAACCGACGAACATTGGAAATCAATTGGTGAACTTTTAAAAAATTACGTAAATTTTACACTGCTACTGTTGAATTTTCAGGATCTTATTACCCAACAGTTTGTAATGCTTTAGCTCATATAGCTGAAATTTCATATTTACTTTATGGTTTAAAATCAAATGTGAAATATAAAGATGCAGTTACACTTATGTTTGAAAAGTTTAAAAAATATTTTTCCCTATTCCTGATATTTATTGTATTGGTGCAGTCTTAAATCCTTCTATTAAAAAAGTAGATTGTCATAATTTAATATTTAGTTTATATACTTATATGGAAGTAGGTGAAACAGAAACTCCATCTTCATTTGATTGCATAAGTACACTTGATACTAATTTAACTACATTATATGAATATTATGTTACATTACATGATAACAACAACTCTGCTACTAATATTCCTTCTAGTTCTGCTTCTGTGTCTACACCTTCAGGATTCAATGCTGATGACGATGAAGAAGAATCTTTAGACATATGGAGCACTTTTACAACACAAGCAAGCACAAGTCGATCTTGCGATGAGATGCAATTTTATTTGCAAAAGCCAGCGGAGCCGAAGAAAAGTTTTGACCATTTACAATGGTGGCAGGATAACAAAAGGCAATTCCTGCACTTGCAGATGGCGAGATGTTCTTAATGTGTCGATCTCAACAGTGGCTTCTGAAAGTGCATTTAGTCAAGCACGAGATCAAATAGGAGACACATGCCACTCATTAGGTGGAAGCACATTAGAAGTGTTAGTCTGCTTAAGGGATTGGATCAGATCAGAGAGAAGAAATAAAGGATGTGGAGACGTTAATTCTCCGGAAGATGAAGAAATAGGCAATATTTTGGAAGGCGGAGAGCGAGGCGGATCAAATTAATACTCGCATTTAGAGGCTATGGAGCATAATCAATTCAATCAACCTATAGATTACGAAGAACTTGCAAGAAGGATGCATAATATGTAAATAAAATTATTATTAATTCATTATGTACTCTTATTAACATTATGAAAGTTCAAAAGTTTACATCTTATCATTAATTTTAATTTTACTATCTACTTAGTTGTTAATCTGTTATTACTTATTTGTTAACTTATATCTACTAATCTAATAAATTAATAAAAGTATAATTACAATATAAAGTTATAAAATAAAAGTATAACTATAACGACTATAAAGTAAACTATAAAATAAAGATAAAGTATAAAGTTATAAACTATAAACTATAAAGTATAAAGTTATAAACTATAAAATAGAAAGTTAACTTTAAAGTTTCAATTTTAATATATAAAACTAAATTATATATTATATTATTATATTACATATTTAAATTGAATTTAATTTAGATTATAGAAAATAAATACTAGAAATTAAAAATAAAAATAAAAACCGGACCTCCAGGACGCACGAGCGACTGAAATCCGGTAATGAACCAGGACGGTTGGCGATAGTCCGATGAACCGGACGATGTCGGTCCGAACCGGTTAAACCCGGTAAGGGGCTACCGGTTCGACCCGTTAGACATGTATATGACAAACTAGAGGATCCATGGGAAATCGTTAGCTCTACATATAGCAAAAGAGATATGGGAAGACCACAAGGTAGGTAGACATGCTTCAATTTAGACTCAAGTATCACATATATCTTACTTAGTCATGGAAACAATTTAAAATGCTAGTCAGAATTAGACAATCCAACTAATCAGTTGATATTCAATTTGATATTCCACTTTTTACTAATACATCCAACCAAGGGTTTGAGACTTAACATTATAGGTTAGATATGTAGTGGTACGCATGCAATACATGACCAGTTACTAGGATCACAAGTACATAGGGTAGAGCACCAAAAACTACATAAAAATAATAAACTTGACACTACTCACTACAATACATAAACTAGACCCAATCAGGTTTGTAAAGACATCATGGAAATAATAGTAACATCAGGATCAGACATTTCATAAGGACATACAGAGTGCTAACATTTATGGCATAATTATATGTCCTTTGAGACTCTTAGAATTAACATACCATGTAGGCTAAAACTAGATACAAATGGAGAAACATATAATTTTAACCAAGATAGACAGAACAAATCCAAAAGATCACCATGTAGATGGGAAAATTCATACTAAGGCATATAGAAGGCCATTAGGGCCATGCCATGGGTACTTCAGTTAAAAATTAACAACTAGGGACTCTAAGATAGAAATGTGGTGGCTCATACAAGCTTTCAGGAAAGACTCCACATGTATTATCTTAAGCTAAAATGTAAGCAGAGTCATTCAACAAAACTTAGTGCATATAAGCAAGATAAATGCATGATTATGAGACAATAGGAACTAGACCAAACTCACATATACTCATATAGGAATTCTAGAGGTAACATTTATACGATCCTATAAGGATTTGAACTATGATCTTAAAACATCAACCAAAAGGCGAATGTTGAATGATATGAGAAACAACTATGTTTTTCAGTTAATCAAGTATCATTTCTAACTGTGACTACATGTTTCCTGGCAGCTACTAAGACCTAACAATCTATACTTAGTAAAACAACCTCAAACTGGCATATTAACAACCCAACAAACTCACACATAGCTAAGATAAGATTCAACTTAACAAATTAAATGTCATTCTAACTCAAACAACCTTGATACTAATTAAACAAGTTTTATACTTACATGGTAGGCATTAATAGAGTAGTCACAATATTCACAATCATCACATATATTACATAATGTTTTGCGTAACATATTCAAGGTTTAATAGTTAACTAATTAGGTAAACTATTTATTGCAGCAGCAAAGCATTCCTGAAATTATTTAAATACTCCCCTTAAGCATCTATTTACAACATGTTTAACATGCGAATCTATTCCCTATTTAAGAAATAAACACGGGCTTGGGTTATTAAAACATATTCCATTCTACATTATGATATGCAAAGACAGTTATGGGGGTAAATTTAATCAAACATGAAAGATATCTAGGCAAGTCTAATTAACTGTTTAGAGGTAGTCTCAATGAGCAAAATTGACAAAGATAGGTCCTAACACAAGTGATTTATACTCAAACCAAGGAATCATCACAACTAATATACTTCACATATACCATGTACTTTAACCAAGATCAAGCATAAAATATTTTACTCAAGAAGGCCTTGTATATCAAAGGCCTTGTTGACACCCAATTTTGACCCATCTTTTAGTCGTTTCTTGCAATTTTATGCATTTTAGGACACCGCATTTTAATCACCATTTTTTTGGCATTTTTGTATATTTTTTACCTAACATTCCATGTTGTTTTATTTTTTGTAAATTGGCATCATGTTTTACTTTTAATTAGGTATTAAACATTTCCAAATATTATGTTATTATTGCGCGATTATTTTATTTTAATAATTTTGCATCTCTTTAAATAATTAATTGACATCCCGTCTTTACTTTTAATTAGGCATTAAATATTTGTTAAATATTGTATTTTATTATTACTGCATCGGCATTTGCATTTTAATAATTTTGCATCTTTTAAATAATTTTTCTTTTAAATAATAAACCCGTTTTGCATTTTTGTCAAAATCAGTCCAGTCCGAGGCACAATCTGGATCAGTCCAATCCGCCGAAAACCAAAGCCCAGACTGAGACCCAAAAATGAAGCCCAGTACACCTTTCATCTTTTCCCTCCAATACCCAATACCCAATACCCAAAACCCTAAACCTAAATACCCTATAAATAAAAACCTTACCCCCCCTCCATTTAGCATCAGCCCAGCCGCCTACCCCTCTCTTCTCTCTCACACCCTCAGCCGCAACACACAACGGCAAACCCCCTTTACACCCTTCAGCGCCGCACATCCCTATAAGTCCTTCCCCTCTTCATTTTGCTAGACCCAGCATCAACTCAGTCGCCACATTGCCACTTTCATTTTTCAACTCACTCTTATTCATCTTCTTCACACACGCGCTCCTGCAGCCCCATCGCCGGAGCTTGAAGCTCCGGCGAACCATCAACATCTACCCACCAACATAAATACACACCCATACCACTGCTCTCTCATTTCCGGCGAACCACCACTTCCCTGAATCAGCGAACCACCATCACCCCCATTCCCGCCGAACTCCCCGTTTTGTGCTGTTGAAATCGTCCGGAGTTTGAACTCCGGCAATGCCCGTTGTGTCTGATTCTCTTTTGGTTGTGTTGGTTGTTTGGCTAATCTGATTTTATTTTATTTTTTAAAATTTTTGGGCATCTCGCCAGAGTTCAAAAACTCCGGCGACCCTCAGTCGACTTTATTCTGGTTGTTATATTTGTTGTTGGCGAGCTGTTTTGATAACACGCTGGAGTTTTGCATTAGCGACGCTCTGTAATTTCCGGCGAATCGCATTCTTTGTGAAATTTTCGCTTCCGCAATTCTTTGAAATCTTGCCTTTGGGACTATTTTTGACATTTTTGCCTTTAACTGGTTTTGTATTATTCTGAACTATTTTTGGCGAGCTACTGTTGTGTTGGTTTTGTCACTCATTCTCGCTGGTTTCAGACAAATTTTGACTATGTCGGGATGATTTTGAGATTCTGCCCTTTTATTCTTTTATTAAATTGATTTTGAACATATTGCTACATTTGAATATTGGGTATTTACTGATTTTGAACATGATACTACACTTGGCCAATGAAAAAGTTATCCGTCGATTTTTTAGGCCTCCACAGTTGCAAAGACGGAAAATAAAATAAATGAAGCTTTCAGGGCAATGATGATTTCTTCCACTTACACCGGATAACCAACATGCGCTGGCAGGGCGAATTCTCGCAGCCGCACTTGTTTAGGCTGTCCCGCTTTATTTTTTATATATATGAGCCCTCTGTGTTTAAAACTATTACTGTTTTGGCGCGGATCCGAAGGTTTTATTTATTTTATTGTTTATAGCAATATTGGTCGATGAAGGAATCTCCGTCTGATTTCCAAGGCATCCCCTGTACAAAAGACGAATTTATTTTTGGCTTTACTTGTTAATTATTGCTATTACTTTAAAATCGTTTATTTTATTACTAACACTTTTACTAAGTGTTTATGCAGGTACCCGGAGATTATCTTGTGCAGAAGGCCTAAAAAGGGCTAAAAGATGTCCCGGAGTTTTATTCGATTTTAGCTTTATTATTTTATATTGAATTTCATTGTAATTGTAAATTATGAAAACTTCTTAGAATATGTAGAATAAAAAGGGCAATAAATAATTAACCTAGGTTTGAACGAATAACCGCAAGTTAGCGGATCTTAAAGGATGTCTAACCCCTTCCCTTTAGGATAATAAAGAACCCTGATCCAGAATCTCATTAATTTCGCAGACCATTAAATGGAGATTAATTGCAGTATTTTTATTGCAATAAATCAAGTGTCCTAATTCACTTAACTAATTAGGTGGCGACTCCTCAAAATCAACATTATTGCTCCATCCAGGGAACCGCGCCAAAGAGCAACGTTGCGGATATCGTTCAGACCCCGAGGTCAAAAACGGGCGCGACAGAATGGCGAATCCGCTGGGGATAATCAGGTTCTTGACCATAGCAAACCTAGGTTTATTATTGCTTGGCTTTATTTTTTGTTTTAAATGCCTTAAAATTGCTTGTTTTAATCTTGTATGCTTAGTTGTTTTAATTGCTATTTGCTTTTACTGCTTTCCTTAAACTGGCATTCCGCTCATATTTCTTCCACTCTGGAAAATTCACACTATCACACACTACATGCGAGGTGCGCTGGGTGCATCAGCAAAATTCTTTCTTCAAAACCTAAATTTAGGAGAGTTGGTAATATACGTGAAATGTTCGGTCTAACCGGTGGCCGCGTAGCCTTCTCACTCGAGTTGTCCGCTCGGGAACCTTGCGTCTAGTAAGCCAAATCTTAGAAAGCTTAAGATAGAGCTATACCACCTTTTTTATTAAGTCATGCATGCATAAACCTTAGGTGGGTTAATCATTGGTATTAACGCCACAATTAGAAATCCACCAAAATTTGTCGACGGGTTTCACAACCCAACGACCCATTAACATACTATGTGTAGCGTGATGATGATAGACGGATCCAAGCCTGATCATGACACACCGAAATTGGAAAAAGTGCACCGTCATTTGGTCGCCATTTCCAACAAAACATTGTAGTTTAACGGCTTGGACCTATTTATCATAATCTCGCATATTTGACGTTTAGGCCGACCTCTGGCATAAGAGAGGTCCCAGGCATATTAGGCGCGCACTTAATTTGCATGCTTTTGTTTACTATTGTTGTCGCTAGCAATTCTGTACATATTATTTAATGCAATAATTACCCTTTTAACCCCTGTACATATCATGCTTATAATTCCGGCCACGAGCATTTGCATTTTTGCACTTTTTGTTGTCACATTGCAATCAGGACTTCTACTGCGTAAATCGCTCTTGAACAACACGATTTAGACTTTGTGAAACATCAACCACCAGTCCGGTCGAACCAAGCAGGGGAGTCTTTGATTATATTGTCACACCCTTACATTTTATTATTTTTGTTTCTTGCCTACTCTCACTCATTTGTCATATTTTTTGCAGGAAAACCGTCCTCGCAAATAGTCGAGGCGGACAACAAAAAAAAAAAAAAAAAAAAGGGAAGAAAAGAAAAAAAAATCATCACAAGAATGAGCTGGAGTTATGTTGATGGAAAGAATTCAGCTTATACCAGATTCAACGAAGCATCGCTCTGGGTCCTATATTTTGTATCTTTATACATATTTGCAAATTCAATTGATATGTCTAGTATTGATTACATAATTCTTTATCATGCATTTTACAACATAATCTTCCCGAACTACGCGTGTTTGATTCTCACCATACGGTGTGATACGTAGGCAACCCATCTAGGGTTCGACACCACATAAAAAATAAAAATAAAAAATAGAAGGGGACATACTTGGTTCACTCATTCATTGCATTTATCCAATCACGGACATTCATTATTGCATTTCAATCATTCTAGCACATACATTCATTCATGCATTTCATTCATTCTATCACAACCATTCATTTTTTCATTACATTTCTTTTACTTTGCATTAGTTTTATATTGAACAATCATTTGTTTTGCACAACTTTTACTTTTGCATTTTTTTCATGAATGAATTATTTTTAAATCATACGTTTTATAACATATCTGAACGAACTACGCACACCTGATTCTCGTTAAAGATGAGATACGTAGGTAGCCCTACTCGGGTTCGGTACCATTTATTCAAAATACAAAAAATGTGTTATTCAAAAATACAAAAACATTGTTTAAGCATCATTATTTGACTCGGTTGATACCAACACAGTTAAGAGTGTGCATAGGAAAAAGAAAAAAAAAGTAATAATCAATATGGGTTGACTTCGTGGTAAACCATAGATTCTTTTGGTACCTCTTATTCACCCGTAAATGGCATTGCCTTACATGATTTCAAGATAAGAACGAAACCAACTTCATCGTTTCATGTGCATTGTGTGGTGAGTTTTAGAATAAGTTCAACTGCATTGCATTGTGATTTAGAACTTGGCCTGAATGTTTGTTGAGGCGAAATCCTGAGTAAACACTCGGTGTAGGAAATGATCGTAGGCTTTCTTTGACCCGTTTGAGCTTTTTCAGCCTACCAAATAACATTATCCGTAGTACACCCCTTTGAGCCTAAAGCCTATTCTTTTGAAAACCGCATATTACACCTATACTTTTTCTGAGTGCGTACACACTATCCCTCTCTTGGCCCGACCTCCTTGAGCGCTTTAGAAATATGCAAGTGGCTGACAAATTCTACGTCGAAGTTTGCAAAGACAAAATTGTCAAAGTCCCAAAAAGGGAAAAGAAAACACAAATGACGACTTCACAAAAGAAGAAATCAAAAGTCCCGGCATTATAAAAAAAATGAAATGAGAGAATAACTTTGGAAAAAAGCGGGCTCCAAACGAAAGATTCAAAAAGAAGTCAGTACAGAAAAACTGGGACAAAAAAAAATAGATCAGCATTAAAGCACACAAATATCAAGCACGGACATAGTCCAACGCTCGAGGAAGGATTAGTCACTTTTTACCCAAATGATATTCATCCCTTTCCCAAACCTACATTACAAGCCCGTGACAAGACCTACATGATCTTATACTGAGGGTTCTCACATTAGTGGATATTTACATGACGGCCAAGCCTATGGTATCACAATTGCATGCATTGAACATCCTTTTGAGTGTGAGCGTACTTTTCTAAGCGTCCCAAAATTCAAAATACTGGAATATATGTGAGAAATGGGACTTTCTTTCAGTGAGGGCATTTAAAACGTGAGATTACGTGTAGTTCGAAACCTTGGCTGCAAGCAAGTGTGTCGATACTTAGGTGTCTGAGGTACCATTTGTGTCACGACCCGACCTCGGGCCCGCGACTAGTGCCTTACCCCGGGCACCCTAGTGATACAACATCAGAGAAAAATCAGCGGAAATAAAAATTAAACATGAAACAAGATATACAATAAGAAACAGGCTAACCAAAACGGTCACCTTTCTGCATATATACATAAAACCCGAACAGTTATATCCTTTTACAAACCCTGCCCACAACAGTACTACAGACCTCTAAGAATTTTATAACAACAATGACGGACGGGGCCATACGTACCACGAATGTACAGAACCTACAATCTAAGGGAATCATGCAAAATATAAGCCTCGGAGAAAGCAGAGCTTCCCAACGGCGAATCGTGATCCTATGAGCGAGATCAACAACCGGTGTACCTCTACTGCGGCATGAACGCGGCCAGGAGGTCGATAACAGTACCAAGTATGTGGCCGAAAAATCACATGCGAAATCATAACGATCATATAAAATAGGAGACATGTATGATAACCAAACTACAATCCACAATATATAAACAGTCATGTCAAGTCAGGGACTCACGCCCTCAAAGTCATCACTTAAATATAACTATGGGTCTCACGCCCACAACATCAATCATGCCCGTGGAATACCTTCATCACCTGGCGATCATGATATAATAACACCGAGTACATGTGAACACGTGTCCCCACTGTCATAAAGCTGTGCGGGGCAAATGCGAAGGCATAGCTACCAGATCCAACCTGCATCATCGACTGACCTGGGCAAGTACGAAAGCCAGCTACCAGAACCTACCGTACCAACAATACAAAAATAACTATATCACGAAGCTGTCACGTGGCAAGTGTGATAGCCTCTACCGAGATCCTCCTGCGCCACGTGGCGACGGGGCAAGTAACGAGCTAACCACGGATCACAACCGTAGTCACGAGACTTCGTCCAAACACGACTCGCGAAGGCGACACGTGGCAAGTCGATAGCCTCTGCAGATCCTCACTGCGCCACGTGGCGGCGGGGCAAGTAACCGGGCTAACCACCGGATCACAACCGTAAGTCACGAGACTTCGCCACAAAACAACCGACTCGCGAAGGCGACCGCGTGGCAAGTGCGATAGCCTCTACCAGATCCTCACTGCGCCACGTAGCTGACGGGGGCAAGTAACCAGCTAACCACCAGATCACAACCGTAAGTCACGAAGCTTCGTCCAAAAACTGACTCGCGAAGCTGACACGTGGCAAGTCCGATAGCCTCTACCAGATCCTCCTGCGCCACGTGGCGGCGGGGCAAGTAACGAGCTAACCAGATCCTGGCAGTAAGTCACGAGACCGCCACAAAACTGAGCAGGCAAGTGAAAGCCAACTACCGTAACCAACTGCATCGACGGCGGCCGGCAAGTACGGGGCTAGCTACGGATACCAAGGCCGAATCAGTAAACCTCATGGAGAGCTAGTCCATGGAACAACAATCCTAATGGAACCATACCCGTGGGCCACCCAACGTGTCAGTAGGTCCAAGGATATAACAAGATAACACTCCAAATGGAAGCATACCCGTGGGCCACCCATCGTGTCAGTATGTTCAATCAACCAGATAGCCGGCCCTCCATCGAGAGACTCGGTAGCACAGAATCAAAACACTTGCATAACAAAGGCTATCACAACAAGCATAGGCAAGTTCAACGTACTCATAGACTTTCATTTTATTACAACAAATCCGGATTTTTAACCCCAAGGTACTACGTACTTTAACTCTTTATAAAGATTCATTTCTTTCACAAAAAGTCACACGTTACCCGTAGTATCAAAATAGAGTAACTATCTTTTTAAGTAAACCAAAAAAATTTCCATACCTTCTCTTTAAACCATCTTAAGACAAAACCATGCCTTTCTTTTAAACCAAAACACTTCAAATTCCTCAAGTCTCTTTTCTTTTTAGAAAACAAGTTCCTTACTTTGGAATTTAAGAAAAAATCAATACTTATTATTAATGATCTTATTAAAGCAGCCATGATCTAGGAAATGTAATACAATTTTGTCTTATCTTAGCTTCTATGCAGATGGAGGTTTCTACTGGTTTTAATAATAATTAATTAGTCAATACATTTTCCTTTATTAACGCTGCAGTGGTTTGTTCGATACTTATTCTCATTTCTGAAATCAATATAATTTATTCCTTTTAAAACCCAATTACCCATTTCTCATAAATGCGGTTTCACAACTTTTTAACACAAACCAAGTCCTTAATATTTCACATCAAGTCATTTAAAAGTCAAGTCTCTTATCTTTTAAAAACCCCAAACCACTTCTTTACCTACATAAAGTTGTTATAACAAACTTCCCATAAAGCCGTTATAACATTTTATGTTTTAAACCAACCAAATTCGTTTAGCACGCGTACGTCTACCGTACTACATAGTTCACAACAATCATGCTAGAAAAGATAGGAAGAGGTTCACATACCTCGCGACGATTATCGACAATTAGCAAAACGCTCCAAAGTACTATAACCCTGCTAGCCTTTTCCACCCATCAAGTAGAATACGCTATTCGCAGAACTTCAGCCTATAAAGGTCACAAAACGTCTATCAACCTCTAGATCTCTTTGTAGAACAATTCTAAGTACAAGGTTCCTTATTCTACGGAAAATTCGGCAGCACCTCCCCGCAACCACATAAATCTCCTCCTCTATAAAGGCCCGCTACAAAGCCAACAACTCCAAAGGGGGGGGGGGGTTACACATCTAACCGGACGTGTACAATTCGACTCCACAATAATACCACAAGTCTACTGTAAATACAGTCCAATGTAAATACAATTCAATTCGTTATAAACATCCTTCCATATATCTTATACTCAATTCTAAACTACTACAACATGTAATATCCAATTACAATAGAAAGACTAAGATCATTACCTCGATAAGCCCAAAATTATCCAAGATTAATAAGTCGATCCTGAGCAACGTTTAGCTCTAATTCCTTACGTTCCAATCCGCTACAAGCGACCCTTAGATGCTCCTAACCAACTCCTCTTCAAGATCCAACTCCAAAAAGTGAAGAACACTTAGGCTACAATTCGGCAATGTTTCGGCCAAGGGGTATATCTAAGGCTAGGGGTGTGAAATCTTTTCCAACTCTTGGTACACAATCTTCCTAACACCCTAAGGAAGAACACTTAAAACTTTAAGAATTTTTGGACAACTTTTGCTCAAGAAATCTAGGCAAAGCCGAGAGCACTAACAAAGGGGAGGGAGTATTTTTGTCTTGGAAATTATCACAAGTGTGGATGAAGAAGTCTTCACTACAAGGGGGGGTATTTATAGAGAAATCAAGGGCCAAGATCAAGGCAAGTGTGTGGTGAGATTGGGGTACAAGTGTGGTGCCACAAGTCTACACAAGACTTGTGACAAGTGGCTAGACACTTGTGAGCCATTCGACCAAGGACACATGGCACCAATATTTCGGCCATGTGCCACCTAGGGGGGTGACACATGTCGCCCTCCTACTCGTCCAAAATATTTCATCTCCCGAAAATATCCAAAATATCGAAAATCTCGAAACCAAAGTGGGCCCCACAAAACCGTAAATGTTCCCCGTGGGCCCCACGTGACCATTTCCGGAAATAAAATTCCATAATTCTAATATAATCCAGGAAGTCCAAATACCGTCGGGAATCCAATTCCCATTAACGAACCTTTTTCCTTCACAAAATCCGGAAACTTTTCCGTCAAAAAAATCACATCTTTCTTCCCTTCCAATATTATTGTCGTATTCTCGTACGTACGTCCTCACACACATACCCTAGAACTACGGGGTGTAACATTATTCCCCCCTTAGAAACATTCGTCCCGAATGTTCCTTCTAAGTCTCCAAACACACATGCGCCGGTATAGTCTTCACTACTATACTTATGAAACCAATCATGCCATCAATGGCAATAGTATAACATACGCGCAAAACTCAAATCCAAGCCAACGAGGAATCACCTCTAACATCACAAAAAGCTCCCACCCAAGGTCTAAAGGATACTCCCTTCACATCTTCACTTCACAAAAGAAATGGTCACTTCCGATCTCTTAACACAGGTTCACTTCTTTCCTTACTCGTCGCACCCTTCTCGTACACCCGAACTCTTTCTAGTACACGTACCATACTCGATCATCGCTTGATTTCCAAAACCTTTGGAGTCACTACCTCCAAACTTGGTCATCTTACTAGCCTCAAATTCCTTTAAGGCCATTCCCGACCTTCACGATCCGATTCTAGTCGAACACATCCGCGAACTCGTCCGATGGTTACCTAAACCTGGGCCTAGCACCCTCGTGACCCTACCACCTGGCGGAACCACCTCAAACTGACCCCACCTCATTCCGGGCTGCGGGTTGACCCGCGATCTGGCCTCAACCCGACCATTATCGCGCTAAACTCTCGTTCCCCGATCCGGAACAATCTTACTAATTCACGTCATGAAAGCTACCACTTCCATCTCACACTACCCATGGAATTATCCCACAATATATTTCATGCATACCAAGTACTTCGACAAAGACCAACCGTAAAATCATCCACTCAAGACGGCCTTGCATCCAAGGTCCTAACTGTTATAAATTCTAAGGCTCACAATTGTCTCGTCCCCAGACTTACCCTTTTCAACTACCCATGTTTTCTAATTCACACTTAACACAATGCTATCCGTACATAGCACTTAACATGTATCCACCATAACAACATAAACAAGTCTCTTAAGGGCTGAAGATATCTCTGTAACTACTGCCTTACTTCATCTTTGTCGCTCTAATCATAATCCTGCCCTGCAGGGCGCCTAGCTATAGAAGGCGATGGACCAGCCATCGATCCCGAAGGCTGAGTCTCAACATCCGTGCTACCTCTGGTCGGACAAACTCTCACCAAATGGCCCTGCTGGCCGCAAGCATAACAATCTCCCAAACTAGCATGACACCCTGAGGACCATCCTCAGCTCTCTATCCATAGAACTCTGGCGGACTGCAACTCAAGAAATCCTGAAGTCTCAGACTATCGGATCAAGGGTGAACCACTGGCACTGCCGGAACCACCGGCTCCCGTCCGTCCTCATATCTCGCCACGACCCTAGCTAGTAACTGGGCCATCTCTTTGTAACTCATATCCTCGGCTCCTGGCCGTGGAACTGGAGACCCAGGTATCGTGGCCTCAGTAGAAACTGTTGCCGCTCTAAACTCTGCTGGGGCTAGCGGCGTCATAAAACTCGTCGTCTGAAGTACTATCTCAGGTAATGACCGGGCCTGTGCCCTCGTAACCCTCTGTGTTCTACTCGTAGCTCCCTCTGCTGCCTTGTGCATCTGGCCCTGGTTGCCTTACGTAGAGGCATAACGGGTACATAAGAATACGCCAGAGGGAGTCCAACTTATAACACAGCTCTAAGGCACGATCTCAGAGTGAGAAGAATGGAAACCAATCCTAAATATCCTGCAACCTCCTGATTATAGGTGTGGTGCACAACACGCCGATAATCAAGACTCTACTAGATACGGTCTGTAGACACTTTCCGAGGATTAACTACTCTGATACCACTTTTTCACGACCCGACCTCGGGCGCGTCGTGCCTTACCGGGCACCTGGTGATACAACATCAGAGAAAAATCAGCGGAAATAAAAACTTAAACATGAAACAAGATATACAATAAGAAAGAGGCTAACCAAAATGGTCACCTTTCTGCATATATACATAAAACCCGAACAGTTATATCCTTTTACAAACCCGGCCCACAACAGTACTACAGACCTCTAAGAATTTTATAACAACAATGACGGACGGGGCCGCCATCCCCACGAATGTACAAGAACCTACAATCTCGATGAATCATGCAAAAGATAAGCCTCGAGAAACGGAGCTTCCCAACTGATCGTGATCCTATGGCGAGGATCAACAACCGTGTACCTCTACGCGGCATGAACGCAGCCCGAAGGAGGTCGATAACAGTACAGTATGTGGCGAAAAATCATGCTTGAAATCATAACAGTCTATATAAAATAGGAGACATGTATGATAACCAAACTATAGTCCACAATATATAAACAATGTCAAGTCAGGGACTCACGCCCTCAAAGTCATCACTCAAATATAACTATGGGTCTCACGCCACAACATCAATCATGCGTAGAATACCTTCCTCTGCGGCGATCATGATATAATAACACCAAGGAGTACATGTGAACACCAGATCCCACCTGTGTCATAAAACCATACGGGGCAAGTACGAAGGCATAGCTACGGATCCAACTGCGATCATCGATCGATGGGCAAGTCACGAAGCCTACGAGAACTCTGTACCAACAATACAAAAATAACTATATCACGAAGCTGACACGTGGCAAGTGCGATAGCCTCTACCAGATCCTCCCTGCGCCACGTAGCTGACGGGGGCAAGTAACCAGGCTAACCACCAGATCACAACCGTAGTCACGAGACTTCGTCCAAACACCATGCTTTTCTTTTAAACCAAAACACTTCAAATTCCTCAAGTCTCTTTTCTTTTTAGAAAACAAGTTCCTTACTTTGGAATTTAAGAAAAAATCAATACTTGTTATTAATGATCTTATTAAAGCAGCCATGATCTAGGAAATGTAATACAATTTTGTCTTATCTTAGCTTCTATGCAGATGGAGGTTTCTACTGGTTTTAATAATAATTAATTAGTCAATACATTTTCCTTTATTAACGCTGCAGTGGTTTGTTCGATACTTATTCTCATTTCCTAAATCAATATAACTTATTCCTTTTAAAACCCAATTACCCATTTCTCATAAATGCGGTTTCACAACTTTTTAACACAAACCAAGTCCTTAATATTTCACATCAAGTCATTTAAAAGTCAAGTCTCTTATCTTTTAAAAACCCCAAACCACTTCTTTACCTACATAAAGTTGTTATAACAAACTTCCCATAAAGTCGTTATAACACTTTATGTTTTAAACCAACCAAATTCGTTTAGCACACGTACGTCTACCGTACTACATAGTTCACAACAATCATGCTAGAAAAGATAGGAAGAGGTTCACATACCTCGCGACGATTATCGACAATTAGCAAACGCTCCAAAGTACTATAACCCACAGCCTTTTCCACCTTCAAGTAGAATACGCTATTCGCGAACTTCAACCTATAAAGGTCACAAAACGTCTATCAACCTCTAGATCTCTTCGTAGAACAATTCAAAGTACAAGGTTCCTTATTCTACGGAAAATTCTAAGCACCTCCCCGCATGACCACATAAATCTCCTCCTCTATCAAGGCCCGCTACCAAGCCAACAACTCCAATGTAAATACAATTCAATTCTTTATAAACATCCTTCCATATATCTTATACTCAATTCTAAACTACTACAACATGTAATATCCAATTATAATAGAAGGACTAAGATCATTACCTCGATAAGCCCAAAATTATCCAAGATTAATGAGTCGATCCTGAGCAACGTTTAGCTCCAATTCCTTACGTTCCAATCTGCTACAAGCGACCCTTAGATTCTCCTAACCAACTCCTCTTCAAGATCCAACTCCAAAAAGTGAAGAACACTTAGGCTACAATTTGGCAATGTTTCGGCCAAGGGGTATATCTAAGGCTAGGGGTGTGAAATCTTTTCCAACTCTTGGTACACAATCTTCCTAACATCCTAAGGAAGAACACTTAAAACTTTAAGAATTTTTGGACAACTTTTGCTCAAGAAATCTAGGCAAAGCCGAGAGCACTAACAAAGGGGAGGGAGTATTTTTGTCTTGGAAATTATCACAAGTGTGGATGAAGAAGTCTTCACTACAAGGGGGGTATTTATAGAGAAATCAAGGGCCAAGATCAAGGCAAGTGTGTGGTGAGATTGGGGTACAAGTGTGGTGCCACAAGTCTACACAAGACTTGTGACAAGTGGCTAGACACTTGGCAAGCCATTTCGGCCAAGGACACATGGCACCAATATTTCGGCCATGTGCCACCTAGGGGGGTGACACATGTCGCCCTCCTACTCGTCCAAAATATTTCATCTCCCGAAAATATCCAAAATATAGAAAATCTCGAAACCAAAGTGGGCCCCACAAAACCGTAAATTTTCCCCGTGGGCCCCACGTGACCATTTCTGGAAATAAAATTCCATAATTCTAATATAATCCAGGAAGTCCAAATACCAAATCTGGGAATCCAATTCCCATTAACGAACCTTTTTCCTTCACAAAATCCGGAAACTTTTCCGTCAAAAAAATCACATCTTTCTTCCCTTCCAATATTATTGTCGTATTCTCGTACGTACGTCCTCACATACATATCCTGGAACTACGGGGTGTAACATTATTCCCCCCTTAGAAACATTCGTCCCGAATGTTCCTTCTAAGTCTCCAAACACACATGCGCCGGTATAGTCTTCACTACTATACTTATGAAACCAATCATGCCATCAATGGAAATAGTATAACATACGCGCAAAACTCAAATCCAAGCCAACGAGGAATCACCTCTAACATCACAAAAAGCTCCCACCCAAGGTCTAAAGGATACTCCCTTCACATCTTCACATCACAAAAGAAATGGTCACTTCCGATCTCTTAACACAGGTTCACTTCTTTCCTTACTCGTCGCACCCTTCTCGTACACCCGAACTCTTTCTAGTACACGTACCATACTCCAGTCATCGCTTCAGTTTCCAAAACCTTTGGAGTCACTACCTCCAAACTTGGTCATCTTACTAGCCTCAAATTCCTTTAAGGCCATTCCCGGCCTTCACGATCCGATTCAAGTCGAACACATCCGCGAACTCGTCCGATGGTTACCTAAACCTGGGCCTAGCACCCTCGTGGCCCTATCACCTGGCGGGACCACCTCAAACTGACCCCACCTCATTCCGGGCTGCGGGTTGACCTGCGATCTGGCCTCAACCCGACCCGCTATCGCGCCAAACTCTCTCGTTCCCCGATCCGGAACAATCTTACTAATTCACATCATGAAATCTACCACTTCCATCTCACACTACCCATGGAATTATCCCACAATATATTTCACGCATACCAAATACTTCGACAAAGACCAACCGTAAAATCATCCACTCAAGACGGCCTTGCATCCAAGGTCCTAACTGTTATAAATTCTAAGGCTCACAATTGTCTCGTCCCCAGACTTACCCTTTTCAACTACCCATGTTTTCTAATTCACACTTAACACAATGATATCCGTACATAGCACTTAACATGTATCCACCATAACAACATAAACAAGTCTCTTAAGGGCTGAAGATATCTCTGTAACTACTGCCTTACTTCATCTTTGTCGCTCTAATCATAATCCTGCCCTGCAGGGCGCCTAGCTATAAAAGGCGATGGACCAGCCATCGATCCCGAAGGCTGAGTCTCAACATCCGTGCTACCTCTAGTCGGACAAACTCTCACCAAATGGCCCTGCTGGCCGCAAGCATAACAATCTCCCAAACTAGCATGACACCACGGGGACCATCCTCGCTCTCATCCATAGAACTGCAGCGGTGCAACTCAAGAAATCCTGAAGTCTCAGACTATCGGATCAAGGGTGAACCACTGGCACTGCCGGAACCACCGGCTCCCGTTCATCCTCATATCTCGCCACGACCCTAGCTAGTAACTGGGTCATCTCTTTATAACTCATATCCTCGGCTCCTGGCCGTGGAACTGGAGACCCAGGTATCGTGGCCTCAGTAGAAACGGTTGCCGCTCTAAACTCTGCTGGGGCTAGCGGCGTCATAAAACTCGTCGTCTGAAGTACTATCTCAGGTAATGACCGGGCCTGTGCCCTCGTAACACTCTGTGTTCTACTCGTAGCTCCCTCTGCTGCCTTGCCCATCTGGCCCTGGTTGCCTTACGTAGAGGCATAACGGGTACATAAGAATACGCCAGAGGGAGTCCAACTTATAACACAGCTCTAAGGCACGATCTCAGAGTGAGAAGAATGGAAACCAATCCTAAATATCCTGCAGCCTCCTGATTATAGGTGTGGTGCACAACACGCCGATAATCAAGACTCTACTAGATACGGTGCTCAGACACTTTCCGAGGATTAACTACTCGATACCACTTTTGTCACGACCGACCTCGGGCGCGGTAGTGCCTTACCCCGGGCACCCTAGTGATACAACATCAGAGAAACATCAGCGGAAATAAAAACTTAAACATGAAACAAGATATACAATAAGAAATAGGCTAACCAAAACGGTCACCTTTCTGCATATATACATAAAACCCGAACAGTTATATCCTTTTACAAACCCGGCCCACAACAGTACTACAGACCTCTAAGAATTTTATAACAACAATGACGGGACAGGGCCCCGCCATACCCCTGAATGTACAAGAACCTACAATCTCAGGGAATCATACCAAAAGATAAGCCTCCGGAGAAACGGAGCTTCCCAAACGCTGAACTGTGATCCTATGAGCGAGGATCAACAACCGGTGTACCTCTACCTGCGGCATGAACGCAGCCGGCGAGGTCGATAACAGTACCAAGTATGTGGCGAAAATATCAGAATGAAATCATAACAGTCTATATAAAACAGGAGACATGTATGATAACCAAACTACAGTCCACAATATATAAACAGTCATGTCAAGTCAGGGACTCACGCCCTCAAAGTCATCACTCAAATATAACTATGGGTCTCACGCCCACAACATCAATCATGCCCGTGGAATACCTTCCATCGCTGGCGATTTATGATATAATAACACCAAGGAGTACATGAACACGGATCCCACCTGTGTCATAAAACCGTACGGGGCAAGTACGAAGGCATAGCTACCAGATCCAACCTGCATCATCGACTGACCGGGGCAAGTACGAAAGCCAGCTACCAGAACCTACCGTACCAACAATACAAAAATAACTATATCGCGACGGCGACACGCGTGGCAAGTCGATAGCTCTACCGGATCCTCCGCGCCACGTGGTGACGGGCAAGTAACTGTGCTAACCACGGATCACAACCGTAGTCACGAGACTTCGTCCAAACACCATGCTTTTCTTTTAAACCAAAACACTTCAAATTCCTCAAGTCTCTTTTCTTTTTAGAAAACAAGTTCCTTACTTTGGAATTTAAGAAAAAATCAATACTTGTTATTAATGATCTTATTAAAGCGACCATGATCTAGAAATGTAATACAATTTTGTCTTATCTTAGCTTCTATGCGGATGGAGGTTTCTCTTGGTTTTAATAATAATTAATTAGTCAATACATTTTCCTTTATTAACGCTGCGATGGTTTGTTCGATACTTATTCTCATTTCCTAAATCAATATAACTTATTCCTTTTAAAACCCAATTACCCATTTCGTAAATGCGGTTTCACAACTTTTAACACAAACCAAGTCCTTAATATTTCACATCAAGTCATTTAAAAGTCAAGTCTCTTATCTTTTAAAAACCCCAAACCACTTCTTTACCTACATAAAGTTGTTATAACAAACTTCCCATAAAGCCGTTATAACACTTTATGTTTTAAACCAACCAAATTCGTTTAGCACACGTACGTCTACCGTACTACATAGTTCACAACAATCATGCTAGAAAAGATAGGAAGAGGTTCACATACCTCGCGACGATTATCGACAATTAGCAAAACGCTCCAAAGTACTATAACCCTTCTAGCCTTTTCCACCCTTCAAGTAGAATACGCTATTCGCAGAACTTCAACCTATAAAGGTCACAAAACGTCTATCAACCTCTAGATCTCTTCGTAGAACAATTCTAAGTACAAGGTTCCTTATTCTACGGAAAATTCGCACCTCCCCGCAACCACATAAATCTCCTCTCTATCGAGGCCCGCTACCAAGCCAACAACTCGATGGGGGTTCACGTCTAACCGGACGTGTACAATTCTACTCCACAATAATACCACAAGTCTACTGTAAATACAGTCCAATGTAAATACAATTCAATTCTTTATAAACATCCTTCCATATATCTTATACTCAATTCTAAACTACTACAACATGTAATATCCAATTACAATAGAAGGACTAAGATCATTACCTCGATAAGCCCAAAATTATCCAAGATTAATAAGTCGATCCTGAGCAACGTTTAGCTCTAATTCCTTACGTTCCAATCACATGGCGACCCTTAGATTCTCCTAACCAACTCCTCTTCAAGATCCAACTCCAAAAAGTGAAGAACACTTAGGCTACAATTTGGCAATGTTTCGGCCAAGGGGTATATCTAAGGCTATGGGTGTGAAATCTTTTCCAACTCTTGGTACACAATCTTCCTAACACCCTAAGGAATAACACTTAAAACTTTAAGAATTTTTGGACAACTTTTGCTCAAGAAATCTAGGAAAAGCCGAGAGCACTAACAAAGGGGAGGGAGTATTTTTGTCTTGGAAATTATCGCAAGTGTGGATGAAGAAGTCTTCACTACAAGGGGGGGTATTTATAGAGAAATCAAGGGCCAATATCAAGGCAAGTGTGTGGTGAGATTGGGGTACAAGTGTGGTGCCACAAGTCTACACAAGACTTGTGACAAGTGGCTAGACACTTGGCAAGCCATTTCGGCCAAGGACACATGGCACCAATATTTCGGCCATGTGCCACCTAGGGGGGTGACACATGTCGCCCTCCTACTCGTTCAAAATATTTCATCTCCCGAAAATATCCAAAATATCGAAAATCTCGAAACCAAAGTGGGCCCCACAAAATCATAAATTTTCCCGTGGGCCCCACGTGACCATTTCCGGAAATAAAATTCCATAATTCTAATATAATCCAGGAAGTCCAAATACCAAATCTGGGAATCCAATTCCCATTAACGAACTTTTTTCCTTCACAAAATCCGGAAACTTTTCCGTCAAAAAAATCACATCTTTCTTCCCTTCCAATATTACTGTCGTATTCTCGTACGTACGTCCTCACATACATACCCTGGAACTACGGGGTGTAACAATTTGAAACTATAGGAATTACCAGAAGTCAGTCTCGGTAGACTGGAAGTAAATAACGGAATTCCTAAGCACAATACTAATTGTTAGTATCAACTGAAGTCAGAACGTGATTCTGTCTTTCCACTCTTCAAAAAAAAATGCATATATAAAAATTCTCATTTTTTTGCATCATGAACTACGTCTTGACCTGATTTCCTCAACGGGATACGTAGGCGACCACATTGGCTTCGGTCCACATTGTTTGAAAACCCATAAAAATCCTTATTATTTGCATCACGAACTACGTCTTGACCTGATTCCCTCAGCGGGATACGTAGGCGGCCACATTAGTTTCGGTCTCATTTTAAAAAAAAAAAAAATTGTACAATCATTTTTGCATCACGAACTACGTCTTGACCTGATTCCCTCAGCGGGATACGTAGGCGGCCACATTGGCTTCGGTCTCATTTTTTGAAAATTGTACAATAATTTTTTGCATCACGAACTACGTCATGACCTGATTCCCTCATGAGGATACGTAGGCGGCCTAAATCGGCTTCGGTCACACCATTAGAAATCTTCCCATTTGCTCGCGTGCGACAGAATGCGTTTGATTATTCCGAAAAGAGATATGAGCAATTTCTGCCAGAGTTAAGTCTTGCCCACGCGCCCCGCATAATGAAAACTGAGACAATTTTGGGAAACACACCGTGAAGATATCATAATAAGGATTCCAAAAAAATCAGCAATCGCAACATTCAACAAGCATTCACAGCATCCAGCAAGTCCGTGCAGAGACTACATCAGCAATTGCAGCATTCGCAGCATCCAGCAAGTCCGTGCAGAGACTACATCAGCATCAACAACATTCGGCAAGCATTCGCAACATCCAGCAAGTCCGTGCAGAGACTACATCAGCAATCGCATCATTCAGCCAGCATTCGCAGCATCCAGCAAGTCCGTGCAAACACTATATCAGCAATCGCAGCATTCAGCAAGCATTCACAACATCCAGCAGGCCCGCGCAGAGCATTCAGCAAGCATTCGCAGCATCCAGCAAGTCCGCAGATGCGTGACGCTTCGCGGCGTTCAAAAGCATTCACAACATTCAACACGTTCGTGCAAGGACGAAATCTCAGCATTTGCAGCATCACATCAATACAACCGCCATCACATTTTACAGGATAACATTTCTACTCATACAATTACATTGCTTATAAATTCATGCGTTATCATTTTTGGCTTAACAGTTATGCACTAACCTTTTGCTTAAGTCTGAGCATGCAAGCGTCAAGAGTCAAAGCTACAAAGTCGACGCGAATCAACCACTCTTTTCCAAAAACTCACAAGTTTTCTTTGAGTGCATGATCTTCATATCAGCAAAGGCGGGAGCACAACAATAATCCCATGCGGGTTACAAACGCACAACGTCTATGCAATGACGTTATCTCAACCCAGGTGAGTCACAAAGCAGGTACGTCCATAAAACGACACCATTTCATTATAAGCCTATGCAACGGCTTCATCTATGCTTCGTCTATGCAATGACGAACATCTGCATCACGTCTGTGCAACGATGTCATATCTTCTAAGCTCATGCAACGGCTTCATCATGTTTCGTCTATACAACGACGAACATCTGCATCGCGTCTATGCAACGACGCTATTTCATGTAAGTCTATGCAACGGCTTCATCTATGTTTCGTTCATGCAACGACGAGCATCTGCATCGCATCTATGCAACGACGTCATTTCATGTAAGCCTATGCAATGACTTTATCTATGTTTCGTCCATACAACGATGAGCATCTGCATCACGTCTATGCAACGACGACATTTCACGTAAGTCTATGCAACGACTTCATCTATGTTTCGTCCATATAACGACGAGCATCTGCATCGCGTCTATGCAACGACGCATTTCATAAAAGTCTATGCAACGACTTCATCCATGTTTCGTCTATGCAACGACGAACATCTGCATCACGTCTATGCAACGACGCATTTCATAAAAGTCTATGCAACGGTTTCATCCATGTTTCGTCTATGCAACGACGAACATCTGCATCGCGTCTATGAAACGACACATTTCATCTAAGCCTATGCAATGGCTTCATCTATGTTCCGTCTATGCAACGACGAATTTCATAAAACCCTATGCAACGGCTTCATTTATGTTTTGTCTACGCAACGACGAATATCTGCATCGCGTCTATGCAATGACGCATTTCATAAAAGTCTATGCAACGGCTTCATCTATGCTTCGTCTATACAACGACGAACATCTGCATCGCGTCTATGCAATGACGTTATTTCATGTAAGCCTATGCAACAGCTTCATCTATGTTTCGTCTATACAACGACGGGCATCTGCATCGCGTCTATGCAACGACGCCATCTCATGTAAGCCCATACAACGGCTTCATCAATGTTTCGTCTATACAACGACGAGCATCTGCATCGCGTCTATGCAACGACGCCATTTCATGTAAGCTCATGCAATGACTTCATCTATGCTTCGTCTATGCAACGACGAACATCTACATCACGTCCATGCAATGACGTCATCAACATCTGCAAACACCATGTCTTTTTCAGTACCACATCACCTGCAACCCAGTGTCAATCATAATTCGACACTGGGACAAATTTTGAATTTGCGTCGGCATTGTCTTTAATTTTGCAGCATCACAGCAGCCCAGTGTTATCATGATTCGACACTGGGACAATTTGAATCGGCGTGTGTCTGCTTTAATTTTTCTAGCATCGCAGCAATCCAGTGTCCTCATAATTCGACACTGGGACAAATTTTAAATTTGCATCAGCTTTGTCTTTTATTTTGGCATCACAACGACCCAGTGTCATCATAATTCGACACTGGGACAAATTTTGAATCTGCATCAGTTTTTGTCCATTCTTTTTCTTGATCTTTGTTTTAATTCTGACAATGGGAACAAAATTGGCTACAAGTCAACGTCTTTGTCCGAAAATTCTTTTATCGTCTTTGGTCAAAGAGGGACAAGTTGTTGACACCCAATTTCGACCCATCTTTTAGTCGTTTCTTGCAATTTTATGCATTTTAGGACACCGCATTTTAATCACCATTTTTTGGCATTTTTGTATATTTTTTACCTAACATTCCATGTTATTTTATTTTTTGTAAATTGACATCATGTTTTACTTTTAATTAGGTATTAAACATTTTCAAATATTATGTTATTATTGCGCGATTATTTTATTTTAATAATTTTGCATCTCTTTAAATAATTAATTGACATCCCGTCTTTACTTTTAATTAGGCATTAAATATTTGTTAAATATTGTATTTTATTATTATTGCATCGGCATTTGCATTTTAATAATTTTGCATCTTTTAAATAATTTTTCTTTTAAATAATAAAGTCGTTTGCATTTTTGTCAAAATCACCCAAATCAGAGCACAATCTGGATCGATCTATCCATGAAAACCAAAGCCCAAACTGAGACCTAAAAATGAAGCCCATTACACCTTTCATTTTTTCCCTCCAATACCCAATATCCAATACTCAAAACCCTAAACCTAAATACCCCTATAAATAAAAACCTTACCCCCCCCCCCCCATTTAGCATCAGCCCAGCCGCCTACCCATCTCCTCTCTCTCACACCCTCAGCCGCAACACACAGCGACAAACCCCCTTTAAACCCTTCAGCGCCGCACATCCCTATAAGCCCTTCCCCTCTTCATTTTGCTAGACCCAACATCAACTCAGCCGCCACATTGCCACTTTCATTTTTCAACTCACTCATATTCATCTTCTTCACACACGCGCTCCTGCAGCCCCATCGTCGGAGCTTGAAGCTCCGGCGAACCATCAACATCTACCCATCAGCATAAATACACACCCCTACCACTGCTCTCTCATTTCCGGCGAACCACCACTTCCCTGAATCAGCGAACCACCATCACCCCCATTCCTCGCCGAACTCCCCGTTTTGTGCTGTTGAAATCGTCCGGAGTTTGAACTCCGGCAATGCCCATTGTGTCTGATTCTCTTATGGTTGTGTTGGTTGTTTGGCTAATCTGATTTTATTTTATTTTTTAAAATTTTTGGACATCTCGCCGGAGTTTTTGAACTCCGGCGACCCTCAGTCGAATTTATTTTGGTTGTTATATTTGTTGTTGGCGGGCTGTTTTGATAACACGCTGGAGTTTTGCTTCGGCGACGCTCTGTAATTTCCGTGAATTATCTTTATTCTTTGTGAAACTTTCATTTTAGTGAATCGCTGAAATGCTGCCTTTGGGACTATTTTTGACATTTTTGCCTTTAACTGGTTTTGTATTATTCTGAACTATTTTCGGCGAGCTACTGTTATGTTGGTTTTGTCACTGATTCTCGCTGGTTTCAGACAGATTTTGACTGTGTCGGGCTGATTTTGAGATTATGCCCTTTTATTCTTTTATTAAATTGATTTTGAACAAATTGCTATATTTGAATATTGGGTATTTACTGATTTTGAACATGATACTACACTTGGCCAATGAAAAAGTTATCCGTCGATTTTTGAGGCCCCACAGTTGCAAAGACGAAAAATAAAATAAATGAAGCTTTCAGGGCAATGATGATTTCTTCCACTTACACCGGATAACCAACATGCGTTGGTAGGGCGAATTCTCGCAGCCGCACTTGTTTAGGCTGTCCCGCTTTATTTTTTATATATCTGAGCCCTCTGTGTTTAAAACTATTACTGTTTTGGCGCGGATCCGAAGGTTTTATTTATTTTATTGTTTCTAGCAATATTGGCCGATGAAGGAATCTCCGTCTGATTTCCAAGGCCTCCCCTGTACAAAAGACGGATTTATTTTTGGCTTTACTTGTTAATTATTGCTATTACTTTAAAATCGTTTATTTTATTACTAACACTTTTACTAAGTGTTTATGCAGGTACCCGGAGATCATCTTGTGCAGAAGACCTAAAAAAGGCTAAAAGATGTCCCGAAATTTTATTTGATTTTAGCTTTATTATTTTATATTGCATTTCATTGTAATTGTAAATTATGAAAACTGCTTAGAATATGTAGAATAAAAAGGGCAATAAATAATTAACCTAGGTTTGAACGGATAACCGCAAGTTAGCGGATCTTAAAGGATGCCTAACATCTTCCCTTTAGGATAATAAAGAACCCTGATCCAGAATCTCATTAATTTCGCAGACTATTAAATGGAGATTAATTGTAGTATTTTTATTGCAATAAATCAAGTGTCCTAATTCACTTAACTAATTAGGTGGCGACTCCTCAAAATCAGCATTATTGCTCCATCCAGGGAACCGCGCCAAAGAGCAACGTTGCGGATACCGTTCAGACCCCGAGGTCAAAAATGGGCGCGACAGGCCTCAACGATTATCTAATATTCTAAGATTCTCAAATATTCCATGTCCCAAGTTTACATTATCTCTCCCCGTATATGAGTAAGATATCTTCTCAAAATCATGTTGTCTTAACCATAACAAACCATGATAACCCATAACCACTTCAGACAACACACACATGGCTCTAATAAATATGTTCGTATAGATGCACATCATCATCACACCAACTATACAACACTCTTACCAACCTATATACAAAGTCCATATATTCCCTTCTGGGCCGCTGTCGATTTCTTTGGAGGCATAGCTAAAAACACAATAATTCGTTAGAGAGAGATTATCCTAATAACATAGCTCTATCGCACGATCTTAGAGTAAGAAGAATAGAAATCATCCTAGATGACCAGCAGCCTCCTGCGTATAAGTATGGTGCACAACATACCCGTATTGTCAAGCCCCGAACCCCGGGCCCGCGAATGGTACCCTACATGGGCACCCTTCTATACATACAACATGAGTAACATGCGGAAGAAAATAACACTCATCATTTTTTTCTTAAAGCAAAGGCAAAGCCGATAAGGCTGCCGTATATATATACCATACCCAACTGGGTCTACACTGTACAACAATGTAAATACAACTTTAGCCAGTCCAGCCCACATATGAATACAGACATCTAAGAATTTGACAACAACTGTGACGGGACAAGGACCCGTCATACCCCTGAATATACCTAGCCATAAGGATAAGCTCCGGAACATTGGAGCTATCAAAACGCTGAACAAGGATCCTAAGCTCGCGGATCCACAACTGAGTACCTAGACCAGCAGACATGAACGCAGCCCCCCGAAGGAGGTCAGTACAACAAGTACTAAGTATGGAACTGAAAATAAAACACTGTATCAAAATTATGGCTGTGTACAAGAATTACAGGGGCAAGTATGAAAATCAAATACCAGATCCTACCGTGTCACATTACCAAAAAGCAATCAACTGCACCTCGTATCACTGTACTATAATAACTCTAAGAGTCGACTGTGCCGTTCAAGTATATAATACCACATAGTCCTAAAATAAAGCAGGAGACAAGTATAATAACCACATCAACAGTACACTGAACTTTACAAACAATGAGAGCAATAAAGGTGTAACCTGGTTGGTTCTGAATAGGCAGCCAATGATCAAACTAGGGCCATTCTCCCATAGTATCATTGTACAAACCTTAATCCTGGACTCCCGCAATCCGCATAGGTCGCGTGGACCCGCATGAGGTATTCCCCGCATCGGGGGAAGCAAACCCGCGGTAATACATAGGACCATCGCGTGAGCCCTGGACTCGCGTGAGGTATTCCTCGCGCAGGACCTCGTCCGCGTGAGTCCCGGACCGCGCGAGGTATTCCTCGACGGGGAGCAAATCCCGCGGAATATGTGTCACGCAACGTGTAGGGGGGTAAGTGATATAATACAAGCACAACCAGCTTATCGTAAACAACATAAGCACAACAAGAAAAACCCCTTAACACAAAAGTCTCAAGACACTAATACCCGTAGTATTCAGTCGTGTTTACTTTATCAAACCAAGTTAAGACAAGCTTTGACTCTCATTAGGCAAAATGAAGGCACCATCGTTTTGAACAACCAAGGCAATACCATACCCTCCTTTTAAAACAAACAAGACAATACCATGCCTTCCTTTTAAAACAAACAAGAAAATACCATGTCTTCCTTTCTAAAATAACTAAGACAATATCATGTCTTCCTTTCTAAAACAAACAAGACATTAACAAGTCTTTCATTTATAACACCAAAGTACCATCAAGGCAAAAGTAGTATAACTATCATTTATACAAGCCAAAGTACTACGTACGTCCACCGCACATCTGGTTCCTTTATAAAAAACCCAAGGCACTAGCCTTGCACATCAAGTTACTTAATCATCAACTCAAGCGACCTACACTTTATACTCTAGTCAGATCCTTCATGTACTACAATGAAACCAAGTTCATTTTTTTTCATCAGCCATTTTAGACTTTTCATAAAGACCGTTATAACCACTTCCCATAAAGTCATTATAACAATTCTTATGAAACTAAGGTACCATCACCTCTTTCCTTTTTAATCATCCTGAAGGCGTTATCACATAGTTCATTAAGGATTAAGATCCATTATAAGCATTACTTTGAAATCATCATTTGAAATATTAAGATACTTATCATATCAAGTATATATTAAAAACATGGTTTGGAAATCAAGGCACTAGTTATCATGTACTATTTCTAAAACATCTTTTTTAGAAAAATCAAAGTGTCGTACATCGCGTAGGATTAAAAATCCAAAGAAGCTATATACCTTTATTCTTTAAGAAGAACCGCCTCATGAAATATTAGGGCGTTGGACCCAAAAGTTCTACGTACATCTATTCTTTATAAAAGAATCCTTTATAGCCAGTTACTTCTCCTTTTTAAAATCAAGTAACCTATTTCTTTAAATCAAGTTACTTCTCCTTTTTAAAATCAAGTAACCTATTCTTTAAATCAAGTTACTTCTCCTTTTTTTGTAAAACTCAAGTCCCATAACTTGAAAATAAAGTCTCATAATTATTTAAATAAAACAAGCCTCATAACTTTCCAAATAAATATTCATTGAACCGTGAATAGGTTATACACGTTTATAACGATCTTGTTCATTGAGCCATGATCTAAAAAATGTAATACAATTTTGTCTTATCTTAGTTTCTATGTAAATGGAAGATTCTACTTATTCAATTTAATTGATTACTGATACATTTTCATTAATGCTGCAATGGCTTGTTCGGTCCCTTTTTCATTAGTGTAGTAACTTAGCAAGGTCAACTAGACTCCACTACTTCCTAACGACTCTTACCAACATCCACCATAAGACTTGGTAAGAACTTAGGAATATTCTAGACATGTTTTTAGCCTAAAATCTATCACGTGAATACTTCCTAATTACAAGGCAAGTACTTCAAGAAGGCAAGTCACGTATACTCCAAATAACAAGGCAAGTATACTTCAAACAACAAGTCATGTATACTCCCAACAACAAGGAAGTATACTCAAATAACTAAACATGTATACTCCTAACAATATGGCAAGTATACCAAAAAAAAAACTCATGTCTTAGAGAAGATGAAATCCACATACCTCGCGACGAATAACCATTTCGACACGTAGCAAAACGCTCCAAGTACTTCAACTTCATCGGCTATTCCTTAAGCCAAGTAGACCATGCTACACGTATTACTTCAACCTAAAATGGTCATAGTACTTCTATCAAAATCTTACTTTCTATTGTAAGACTTATACCAATTAATAGCCCTCTAATTCTACGGAAAATCGGGCAGCACTTCCTTTGTTTCTACGTACTTTTCCACCTTTTCCAAGGTCCGTATTCATCAACCAACAAGTCACATTTAAGGCGCAACCAACAGTTAGCCAAAGGGGATTACACGCCTAACTGGACGTGTAAAATTCTGCCCCACAATTTATATAAAACAGTCCGCAAAACAGTCCACAATTAATCCATCATTAAGGGTACCATGTGAAGCCTTCAACACCCTTATTCTTTAGGACTTCCATTAGCCAATTACTACAACAATACAAAGTCTTTTTCCTTAATTCCTTTTAATCAAATTCTCATTCCAACATGTTATATAATTTATAACAATTTATCAACTATATTTCCTTCATTATATAACATGAGACAAGTGTAGATGACGACAATAAAAATCAACGAATCACATGGCCCAAAAAAACTAGTTTCGGACCACTCACCCAAAGTATGACATACACACCTTATTTTCCATATCTTCCTTAATGAAAGTTCATCCATATACTATAACAATGAGTAATATCCAATTACTGCGGAAAAAGAAGAATTATTACCTCATTTTTAGCCTTAAAATCGTCCCGGGCAGAACGCTAAACTTTGGTCTGCAGTTTTCGTTTCGCTCCACTTCTTCAAGTTCCAAACGCATATACGTGACCCCTATGAACTTATACACAACTTCACTTTGTATTTCACTTCCAAAAAGTTGACGGAACCTTAGGCTTTCACCCTCCTATTTTCGGCCAATACATTGTTTCTTGGGGTTTAAGGGGTTATCTTTGCTTAGCACTTCATTAGGGAGCTTAGTCTTGAGTTTGAGAATTTATCATCAAGGATTGAATAATTTTTGGTCTTGAAATGGGCCTAAAACCGAGAGCAACTATGGAGAAGAGGGATGGAAATTTTGCTAAGTGTTCTCCAAGTCTTGCACTTGTATACATATATAATGTATCTCAAAGTTTGGATGCTTGACAAGTGTATGGACAAGTAGAGTGGGACCCACTTGTCCACTTGTCTCATAAATATCTCACAAGGTCAAGTCTTGCAAGACCAAGTGGAGGGGTGACACGTGTCGCCCTCCGATTGGTCCAAAAATGTTATAATTTTTCGAAGGTCCCGCGAAATTGTGAAATTCCCGGCGGACCCCATATTATTAGTCCCGAGTCTTCACAATAATATTCTACGCTCGCATCTCAAATTTTGAACGAAACCGACCCCTCGTGAAGAATTATGGCGTCACGTTCGTTGTGACCAAAATTGCTCTAAATCGAAAATGTGACTACACTTTCTTTCCAACTTTCAAATCCTATATTCTTAGTCATGTTCTCACTTACGTGCCATGGGGTTACGGGGTGTAACACATATACTCTACTAGACACGGTCTGTAGCGAGGACGAACTGCTCTGATACCACTTTTGTCACGATCCGACCCGACGGGCCGCGACGCGGTGCCCTACCTAGGCACCCTTATGCCCACCTGTCACATATAATCACACAGATACCAAGGATAACGTAGAAATTTGTAAACCATATCAAAATAGGCAAGCCGACAAGGCTGCCACTATATACGGGAACATCCTAAAATGAAGTACAACAGCACAGCTGACCAAAAAACATGTACAATCCATACAATTCCAAAACACATCTACCACTCACACTTGTCTACAGACCTCTAAGAGTATGATAGTGAAACATGACTGGACAGGGCCCCGTCGTACCCCTGAATATACATAAGTCTATAACAAAAGGGTCTGTACCAAAATGACTTGGCTCCGGATCAATGGAGCCCTCCAAATAGCTGAGCATGAATCCTAGAGTGGAGGATCACCAAACTGAGTATTTGTACCTGCGGGCATGAACGCAGCCCCCCGGGAAAAGGAGGTCAGTATGAAATAATGTACTGAGTATATAAAACATGAAGTACTGTAAAGAAGATCATATCTGGCCAAAGGATAACATGAGACAAGTATAATAATCAAAGATATCAATACAACTGTGCCTTATAAAATGAGAGTCATGTAAGTCCATATAATATACCATATCCGTGGATACCATCACATATCTGTGCAGCCCATTCGGGACTCGGTGAATGAAATTATATCCGTGGATGCCTGTCCACATATATATACGTGGATACCTGTCCACTGCACACATACTGTACCCGGCCCATCGTGGGACTCGGTGAAATAATCATATTCGTGGATGCCTATCCACATATGTCGTACCCGGCCCATTCTGGGACTCGGTAAGATCATATATATATACATACCGTACCCGGCCCAATTTGAGACTCGGTAAAATGATATAATCACATCAAGCACGAATAGAATGTCATGAGTAACTTATACAAATTAAATCATCATTTGACTCTCAATTGAATAAATAGAATGAACTATCACTTGTAAAATCAAAGGCAACTATCATATCATGTATCACTAGGAATTTGGATTCATTGGAACTATGTACGTCCGTCGTACATTAATTTATATAAATCATGCCAAAAGAAAGAAGGGGTAGTTTCACATACCTTATAGTCGAACTAACCAACTCAATATTTAGAATACGTCTCAATTAGCACTTCAACCTATAATAATAATAACATGTCCGTCAATTATATGATTACTAGTATACTATATATGTATCGAATGACGACTCTCTTGTTATATAAAATTGGGCAGCACTTTCCCTATTTATATATACATCAACAACTCACAAACAAGGTCAACAACATCAATAATAAGACACGTCTCAAGGTCATAATCAAATCAGTCTCATATACTCCTATATACGTCATCGTTATACATTCTTTCTCTTTACCATCATGTAATACAACAACAACCACAACAAAGGTGATTAATACATTTATTTCTCATGTTAATCCAACCCCTTAATCCATATTAAAACAACCTTTAAAAACAGTCCATACTTCTAGCAATCAACGAGAGTTCAACAACGACAACGAGAGATACAACAATGACAACGAGAGTGTAATGTGAAGCTTTTCTACACCTTTCTATACCTTTATTCCTTTAGGACATACATTATCAATTACCACAATGTACATGCATATTTGTAACTAAAATTTCCAGCATTCTAACTCAACAAAACAACCCCTAAACTCGACACATCAATGTCCAATAATTTCATGAAGGTCCCGACCAACAACCATAATTCCATAACCCTTTTCATAATTCCTTAAAATTCAATTCACCTTTCAAAACTTTCATATAAACCATTTCAACTTTAAATATCAAGATTTCCTTCAATCTTTAACATGCAATTAGTGACGATAATTACAACAACAACAATTGAATCCAATGTAATAAAAAAATAGTCCCAAATCGGCACCAACAATTCCAACAACAACTACATGTATTTTCTTTCTTCCATTTCCTCTTAAATCAAGTTCATCTCTTAACTACAACATCATTTAACTTCCAATTACTTTATAAGAAGAAGAATTATTACCTTAGTTAGCCAAAACAGTCCCTCTAAGTCACGGCACCACTGCTCCTATTTTTGCACCATTTTTACTCCATTTCACCACTTATTCAACTTACGATGACATGCATGCATTCCTCATTCTTAAATTCATCTTACTTACATGTTTCTCTTCCAAAATAGTTCATCTCCAAAGCTTGAAGTTGTTGGGGCAGATTTCGGTCTAGATTACCGATTTTCAGCACTGTTTTAGGAGCTTACCATGGCTTAAAAATTGTAGAAGGATTTAATCTTGAAATGGGGAGTTAGTTGGTCTTGAACTTAACTATGGAGGTCAATAAAAATCTGTTTTAGAAGAGAGAGATGGTGGAGGGATGAGGGAGAGGGCTGATTTTCGAAAATTGAGAGGAGAGATATATTGATATAAGGTCTAACAAAAGAAAGTCTTGCATGCTTGGCACAAGTTCCCCCAAATCCACTTATTATCATCTCCACTAAAATAAATCCCACAATTAATAAATCAATCTCCCATAAATAATCTTAGACCCCTCTTTATTTTATATCCTGAAATTTTCGATAAGTCCTCATTTTCGACGACAACATTTTTATAACACGACACTAATCCATAACCTCATTGGAAAATTTCAACTACTAGTATTAATTCCCATCGGCACACGTGTAGTATTCAAGATTATTCCGGGATTACATTCTTTCGTATACTAATTTCCGATACCCGAATCTTAATTTCTTAATTACGTTCTCAAATTATTGTCTCAAAAGTACGAGGTGTAACATATATGTTCTGAACAGGGTTCCTTCCAAATCAGTTGAAAAGACGTCATATGAGATATGGTGTGGCAAGAAGCCAACTCTTAGGCACATGTGGCCCTGGGGGTGTCCTGCATATGTCAAAAAGATGCTCACTGATAAGTTGGAATCTAAGAGTGAGAAATGTTACTTTTTAGGGTATCCAAATGAAACTAAGGGATACTATTTTTATCTTCTTAGCGAACATAAGATCATTGTTTCTAGGAACGCAACTTTCCTTGAAGAAGAATATGTCTACAAGGAAGAGAGCTGCACGGAGATAGAACTTGTAGAAATTCAAGAACAACAAAGTAACATAAAGATTGAATCCTTGCCGAGTGATCAATGTACGAATTCAGTGGGAGCTTTTGGCAAAGATTGGGTACTTAGGATACGCTCTTCAGTGGGAGTGTTGTGAGGAATGATGCAGAAATGCAAGATACTCCTACACAGACCTTGGGAGCAAGTGAAATGATTGCACCTCCTTCTATTTCGAAAAGACATGAAAATAATATTCCTAAAAGCTCTCATGTTGGTGGATCAACCAACACACAAGAACCTTCTCACAGTCAGAACATACCTAGAACTGAACTGCAAGACAATCAACTTCGTAGGTCAACTAGAACTCATCGTCCTCCAGAAAGACTAAATCTACTTGTGGAAACACATAGTGAGATAGATATTCCAGTTGATGATGAGCCTACAACCTACAATGAAGCAATGATGGACATTGATTCAAAGATATGGCAAGAAGACATGAAATCTTAAATGGAATCTATGTATGTCAATCAAGTGTGGAACTTGGTTGATTTGCCAAATGGGGTTAAACCCATAGGATGCAAATAGGTCTTCAAGAAGAAGATTGATGCATTTGGCAAGATTCTGACTTATAAAGCTAGACTGGTGGCTAAAGGTTATAATTAGCGTCCTAGTGTGGATTATGATGAAACTTTTTCACCAGTTGCTAAGATAAAGTATATTCGGATTTTCTTGTTATAGCTGCACATTATGACTAAGACATTTGACAGATAGATGTCAAAACTGCATTCTTCAATGGTGTCACGCCCCGAACCCCGGGCCCGTGACTGGTGCCCTACCTGGGCACCCTTCTACCTGACTGACACAAGTAAATCGCGGAACTAAATAACACCTCATTTTTTTTTAAAACCAACGAACGTGCAAGGGCAAAGCCGACAAGGCTGCCATATAATATACGTAATAAAAAGACACTACACTGTACACGAGTCCAATCCCACATATGAATACAGACCTCTAAGAGTTTTACTGAAATATGACGGGACAAGGCCCCGCCGTACCCATAACTGTACAAAAGCCTGTACTAAAGGATCTATACCAAAATGATAAACTCCTGAACAGATGGAGCTATCCAAAAACTCTGAGCAGGGTCCTACACCTGCAGATCACCAAATCACATTACCTAAACTCGCGACATGAACGCATTCCCGAAGGAGGTCACTACGAAGAATGTACCAAGTATGTGAAACAGTAAATACTGTAAAGAAATCATAACAGTCTATACAAAACAGGAGACATGTATGATAGCCAAACTACAGTACGCAATCCATAAGCAGCCATATCAAGTCAGGGACGCATGCCCTCAAAGTCATTACTCAATATATAACCATGGGTCTCACGCCCATAATATCAATCATGCCCGTGGAATCCTTCCTCACTGCCGGCAGTCCATGATATAATATAACATCAATTAGCACACTGAACCTTGCAATCACGAGAGTAATGCAATTCTTTTTATCTTTTAAGTTATTCTTTTAACAATGAGACCAACTGTTCCACTTTAAGTCATAAACACACTGCACCCTTTCATTAATGAAATCAATACCGTTTCAAAACATGAAGGACGTGCCAGTGCCATGGTCAACCACCCTCTGTGTTATAATGCAACCTATCATAGGACTATTTCACCCGCAAGGGACTATTTCACCCGCAAGAGACTATTTCACCCGCTTAGGTCATGTGAACCCGCAATGAGTCATCGGTACACGATACTCGCATCACGGATAGCTAATCCAAGGCTTATATATATATCCTGGGAATTTAACCCGCTCGAGTCAAATACCGACCCGCCGCGAGCGAGTGTGTACTCACCCCACGGGAGCTAACCCATGGTATCCTTGAAACAAGTTGTCGGCCCTTTATGGAGGGACGCGGAGATGTGGAAATATGACACTTGCACGAATGTCTATATGAGCAACCCATATGCAAGCAAACCAAGACAATACCATGCCTTTCCACCAAGACAATACCATGTCTTTCCTTTTTACATAAACCAAGACAATACCATGCCTTTACAAACCAAGACAATTACCATGCCTTCTTTTTACATAAACCAAGACAATTACCATGCTTTTATTTTTACATAAACCAAGAGAAATCCTTATTTAAGCAAAGCCAAAGTACTTATCAAGGCACACATAGAATAATTCTCATTTAAACAAATCAAAGTACTATCAAGGCACAAATGGAAAAAAAATCTCATTTAAACAAGCCAAAGTACTACGTACGTACATTCTTTTCAAAAGACTCTTTTTTATGTAAAAACTCCAAGATACTAACACCCGTAGTATCAAGGCATGTCTATTTTTCAAAATAAGTTACTACACTTTTTAGAAATTCATTTCAAGGATTTGAAACCAAGTAACTTCAATTTACACAATCTAGGCAAGTCATGCCTACCAATCAAAATAGACAACTCTCTTAACATTCCATAAGCCGTTATAACCAACTTCCCATAAAGTTGTTATAACCCTTTATGGTTTTAGACAAATTTAATCTTTTAATATCCAAGAGACTTATACTTTTAAAACCAAGTATCACATAGTTTCAAATCAAGTTTCTTAACTTTCAAAATACTCCAAGTCTCTTAATCTTTAGAAACCAAGTTACATAACTTTCAAAATACTTCAAGTCTCTTAACTTTAAATCATGTCATTTCTCCTCTTTTTAAATCAATTAAGTAAATCACTCATTTGACTCCCCTAAAGTCATTATAAGAACCTTTAGGTTTTGAAACTAAGGCACTAGCCAAAAGATTTGGAAACTACTTCCTTTTCAAGACTCTATGTACTTTAAGTAAAATACTTTCACTTTTGAAAATCCAAACTTCATTAAGGTAATGGATTATAACAACTTACAATTTAATCATCCAAAGTACAATCAAGGAAGTATATAGAACAACTTCTATATTAGGCAATCCAAGTACAATCAAGTAATGGATCATTTAAGGAGTAGGACTTACTTTCTTTACCATAAGGAATCATGCTAGAAGAAGAGGAGGTGGTTCACATACCTTTTCGGCTTAATCCACAAGCTAAGTCGAATACGCCGCACGTAGAATTGTCAACCTATAATGGCCACAACATGACTATCAATTTCTAGTTTCTAACGTAGAATAATACTAAGTATACGGTCTCTTATTCTACGGAAAATCGGGCAGCACCTCCTTTGTTTCTACATACTTTTCCACCTTTTTCAAGGCCCGATAATCAATAACCAACATGTCACATTTAAGGCTCAATACACCAACAAATCAAAGGGGATTACACGTCTTACAATACGTGTAAACTTCTGCCCCACAGTTCATACCAACTAGTTCCATATTCAAAGCCATTCTCGGCTAACAATATAACAACTCCTAAGTCTTTTCCAATTCTTTTTCAATCCAAGTTCTTAGGTCTAACATGTTATATAGTCATAAACAACTTTAACAACTATAATTCCTCTTTATATAACATGAGACGACTAAACTAATAACCAAATTGAATTGTAATCTCAAGGGCTAAACATACTAGTTTTCGGATTAGGGTTCCAATAGTCAATACACTTATCAAACTTCATACTATATACCTCATGCTTGCTAATATCCATAGCTACAACAATAAGTAATCTTAATTACTAAAACGACAAGAATTGTTACCTTTATAAGCCCTTATAAATTCCAAGATTCAAAGTCGCTCCTTAGCAATTCTTAGCTCCTTTCCTTTACGCTCCAATCCGCTATTTGAAGCCTTTAGAAGTTCACAACCAACTTCTCTTCCATTTCCATTCCAAACTTATGAAAACGACTTAGGTTTTCGCCTTGCGACTAACGTGAAAACATCGTTTTTTCGAAATCTTTCTATTGAGATATCCTTACAATACCCTTAGGGACCTTGGGTTAAAGTCTTGTGAATAATGGATCACAAACTAAAAAAAATTGTGTGGATTTTTTCTTAAAGCCGAGAGCAACCTTTCTTGCACAAAAGATATCTAAATTTTTCTAAGTGTGGAAGACCTTGGCTTGCAACTAGTGTGTATATATAACACAAGGAAGGTCAAGATTATAACATATGTGTGGCTTGGATGAAGAACACTTGGATAACTACACAAGTGGCAAGTTGACTTGGTCAATATTCTCAAGCTTGAAGACTTATTCATCTACAATGGTCAATGACCATATTACCTTTGTATAATTTCATCCAAGACCATGTGGGGGGGGGGGGGTGCCACGTGTCTCCCTCCCATTCGTCCATAAAATTTCGTAACCCTCGTGGGTCCCACAAAACGTAAAATTCCTCGGGTGGGCCCCACGTGACCAAATCCGTAAAAATAAATTTCCATAATGTTAATACATTCTATATTCCTCAAATAATGCATTTTGAGAATCCAATTCTCATCGACGAACATTTTTCCTTTCCGACGTTCGGAAGATTTTCCGTCGGAAAAATAATTCTTTCTTTCGTACCAATTTTCAAGTCTTGATTCCTTACGTACATTCTATTATACATGTCCTGGACTTACGGGGTATAATATTCTTCCCCCCTTAGAAACATTCATCCCCGAATATTCTTAGTCGGTTGTCAAACTATACAAACTCCGGCACAGTCTCTTTACTATGCCTATCAATCAATACTCCACAAGGCCAACAATGCCACACATGGTCACCACATAACATACGTAAACATATCAATGGACCTTCCGTCCGCGGTCCCTTCTCACAAAACTCGACAGTCTTATCAAATACGGGATTCTTAAAGGTTCCTTTCTTTTTCCCGTACAAGGGATGGCCCTGTCGTAATCTAAGTCATGGGGCTAACACTATCTGAATCCTTCAGTCGGGCACCCACTCAACTAACTGATGTGTCCCCCCGTGTTACTTCCCTTCTCTGTCTCACTTAGTCACCAAACTAGTTGGGACATGAACCTATAACCTTCCTAGCTTAGTTTACCAACTGGTGTAAACTCTAATACTAGTAGCATCTCAATCACGAGAACCTATGGACAGTGTTACTGAACCTAAGTCGTGTGTATCATCACAAATAACCTCCACTCATGGCCTAAAAATGATTTTCTCTACGCACATTTATTACTTATAACTATAATCACTATAGTTCTCTTAACCCTTGTTCCTTCCTTTCTTACTTGTCATACTTTCTCGTACTTCCAAACTTATTTTAGTACACGTACAAAATCTCAAATATTTCGTCTGTTCTCCAATCCTTGGAGTTACTATCCAAACTTGGCCATATACTACATGCATTTCCGTTAAGGCCCTTCTCGGCCCTCACGACTTAGTTCCGGTGGAACGCGTCCACGAACTCGTACAACGATTAACTAGACTTGGGCCTTGCATCCTCGTGACCCTATCACATAGCGGGACCATATACAACTGACATCACCCCATTCCATACTATCGGCTGACCCGAAATGAGTCCATAACCCAACTCATCGTCACACTTAACTTCTCATTCTTAGTCTGGAATAAATTTCTCTCTTACTGGGTAGGCTGGGACGAATATCTCACTCATTTCCGAGGTCGCCTCGTCAAAAACTCACCGGATAACCAACTGTCTAACCTCTTACGCTGATTTCCGTTGGCCTCTACCCTCTGCACACTGCTGCATCGCCGAATAACTTCCTGCTAGTGAAACTGTAGCAACGCTATCTTGGTCAATAACATAATTGCTTCCCTTATGACCCTATAGTATTCCCTAATCGAGAAACCGGAGGCTCGTCTTTGGGAATCAAAACTGGCGCAGAAGAACTCGCGTCGATTGCGCACAATATCCGATATACCACGGGCATGAGCCCTATCAACTCTCTCGAGTCCGACCGTAGCTCTCGCACGCTTTGCCCTTCTCTGGCGATCGCGTTCTCTCGAGGCATGGTTGTAACACAAAAATACGTCAGAGATGAATTATCTTAATAACACGACTCTGCACGATCTCGGAGTGAGAAGAATAGAAACCAACTCCTAAATGTCCCGTAGCCTCACGCTTATGGGTGTGCACGCAACACACCGATAATCAAGACTCTACTAGACACGGTCTGTAAACATTCCGAGGACTGACTTCTCTGATACCACTCTGTCACGCCCCGAACCCCGGGCCCGTGACTGGTGCCCTACCTGGCACCCTTCTACTGGATCGACACAAGTAAATCGCGAACTAAATAACACCTCATTTTTTTAAAACCAACGAGCGTGCAAGGGCAAAGCCGACAAGGCCGCCATATAATATACGTAATAAAAGACACTACACCGCATACACGAGTCCAATCCCACATATGAATACGTAACTCTAAGAGTTTTATCAAATATGACGACAAGGCCCCGTACCCATAATCGTACAAAAGCACATCGAAGGATCTATACCAAAATGATAAACTCTGAGCAGATGGAGCTATCCAAAACTACGGCGGTCCTACACTGGCAGATCACCAAATCACGTACCTAAACTCGCGATGAACGCACTTCGAAGGAGGTCGACGAAGAATGTACCAAGTATGTGAACAAGAATATCGTAAAGAAATCATAACAGTCTATACAAAACAGGAGACATGTATGATATCCAAACTATAGTACATAATCCATAAGCAGTCATATCAAGTCAGGGACGCATGCCCTCAAAGTCATTACTCAATATATAACCATGGGTCTCACGCCCATAATATCAATCATGCCCGTGGAATCCTTCCTCACTGCCGGCAGTCCATGATATAATATAACATCAATTAGCACACTGAACCTTGCAATCATGAGAGTAATGCAATTATTTTTATCTTTTAAGTTATGCTTTTAACAATGAGACCAACTGTTCCACTTTAAGTCATAACCACACTGCACCCTTTCATTAATGAAATCAATACCGTTTCAAAACATGAAGGTCGTGCGTGCGAAGTCAACCACCCTCTGTGTTATAATGCAACCTATCATAGGACTATTTCACCCGCAAGAGACTATTTCACCCGCTTAGGTCATGTGGACTCGCAATGAGTCATCGGTACACGATACTCGCATCACTGATAGCTAATCCGTGGCTTATATATATATCCTGGGAATTTAACCCGCCCGAGTCAAATACCGACCCGCCGTGAGTGTGTACCACTCACCCCCATGGGGAGCTAACCCATGGTATCCTTGAAACAAGTTGTCGGCCCTTTATGGAGGGACGCGGAGATGTGGAAATATGACACTTGCACGAATGTCTATATGAGCAACCCATATGCAAGCAAACCAAGACAATACCATGCCTTTCACACCAAGACAATACCATGCCTTTCCTTTTTACATAAACCAAGGCAATACCATGCATTTACAAACCAAGACAATTACCATGCCTTCTATTTACATAAACCAAGACAATTACCATGCCTTCTTTTTGTTACATAAACCAAGAGAAATCCTTATTTAAGAAAGCCAAAGTACTTATCAAGGCACACATAGAATAATTCTCATTTAAACAAACCAAAGTACTATCAAGGCACAAATGGAAAAAAAATCTCATTTAAACAAGACAAAGTACTACGTACGTACATTCTTTTCAAAAGACTCCTTTTTATGTAAAACCCCAAGATACTAACACCCGTAGTATCAAGGCATGTCTATTTTTCAAAATAAGTTACTACACTTTTTAGAAATTCATTTCAAGGCTTTGAAACCAAGTAACTTCAATTTACACAATCTAGGCAAGTCATGCCTGCCAATCAAAATAGACAACTCTCTTAACCTTCCATAAAGCTGTTATAACCAACTTCTCATAAAGCCGTTATAACCCCTTATGGTTTTAGACAAGTTTATTCTTTTAATATCCAAGAGACTTATACTTTTAAAACCAAATATCACATAGTTTCAAATCAAGTTTCTTAACTTTCAAAATACTCCAAGTCTCTTAATCTTTAGAAACCAAGTTACATAACTTTCAAAATACTTCAAGTCTCTTACCTTTAAAAATCAAGTTACATAATTTTCAAAATACTTCAAGTCTCTTAACTTTAAATCATGTCATTTCTCCTCTTTTTAAATCAATTAAGTAAATCACTTCTTTGACTCCCCTAAAGTCATTATAACAACCTTTAGGTTTTGGAACTAAGGCACTAGCCAAAAGATTTGGAAACTACTTCTTTTTCAAGACTCTATGTACTTTAAGTAAAATACTTTCACTTTTGAAAATCCAAACTTCATTAAGGTAATGGATTATAACAACTTACAATTTAATCATCCAAAGTACAATCAAGGAAGTATATAGAACAACTTCTATATTAGGCAATCCAAGTACAATCAAGGAATGGATCATTTAAGGAGTAGGACTTACTTTCTTTACCATAAGGAATCATGCTAGAAGAAGAGGAGGTGGTTCACATACCTTTTCGGCTTAATCCACAAGCTAAGTCGAATACGCCGCACGTAGAATTGTCAACCTATAATGGCCACAACATGACTATCAATTTCTAGTTTCTAACGTAGAATAATACTAAGTATACGGTCTCTTATTCTACGCAAAATTGGGCAGCACCTCCTTTGTTTCTACATACTTTTCCACCTTTTTCAATGCCCGATAATCAATAACCAACATGCCACATTTAAGGCTCAATACACCAACCAATCAAAGGGGATTACATGCCTTACAATACGTGTAAACTTCTGCCCCACAGTTCTGTTACACCCCGTAAGTCCAGAACATGTAAAAGAGAATGTACGAAAGGAAACAAGACTTGGAAATTGGTACGAAAGGAAGAATTGTTTTTCCGACGGAAAATCTTCCGGACGTCGGAAAGGAAAAATGTTCGTTATTGAGAATTGGATTCTCAAAATGCATTATTTGAAGAATATGGAACTTATTAATATTATGGAAATTTATTTTTACGGATTTGGTCATGTGGGGCCCACCCGAGGAATTTTACGTTTTGTGGGGCCCACGAGGGTTACGGAATTTTATGGACGAATGAGAGGGCGACACGTGGCACCCCCCATAAGTGGTCTTGATCGAATTAAAGGAGGGGTAATATGGTCATTGACCATGGTGGAAGATAAGTCTTCCAAGCTTGATAATGTTGACCAAGGTCAACTTGCCCACATGGGCTTGATCCTAGTGAAACCTATCCTAACCACTCAAGTGTTGAAATCTTAGCCATCCATTGTGTTTTATATACATAGCTAGTGCAAGACAAGCTCATTTTACACTTAGAAAATTTAGAGAACTTGAGCTTAGCCTTATGAAGCTCTCGGGTTTCACCTATCTCCCACACAAAAATTTGCAAATGTTGTCCATTAGCCACAAGACTTAAAACCAAGGTTCCTAAGAGTGTTGTAGGGTTATCTCAATAGAAAGATTTCGGAAAAAACGTATTTTTACGTTAGTCGCAAGGCGGAATCTAGGGGAGTTCTTCAACTTTGAAGTTGGAACTTGAAGATGGGTTCTTCATAGGCCTCTAAGGAGTGCTTGGAGCGGATTGGAACCTAAGTAAAGGAGCTAAGAATTGCTAAGGCGCGACTTTGGAATCTTGGAAATTTTAAGGGCTTTAAAGGTATATTCTTGTCGTTTTAGCAATTAAGGTTTACTTATCATTGTAGCTATGGTTATTAGCAAGAATGAGTTATATAGTATGAAGTTTGATATGTTTATTTGCTATTGGAACCCTAATCCGGAAACTAGCATATTAGCCTTAAGACTACAATTCAAGTTGATTATTCGTTTAAGTCGTCGCATGTTGTATAAAGAAGGAAATTGTAGTTGTTGAAGTTGTTTAGACTATATAACATGTTAGACCTTAGAACTTGGAATTGTAAAAAGAATTGAAGAAGACTTAGTGTTGTTCTAGAGGTTGGCCGAGAATGGCTTTTGGCATATTCACTATTTCGTATGAATTGTGGGGCGGAATTTTACACGTATTGTAAGGCGTGTAATCCCCTTTGTTTGGTTGTTGTTTGGAGCCTTAAATGTGGCTTGTTGGTTATTGTATTCGGCCTTGAAAAAGGTGGCAAAGTAAGTAGAAACAAAGGAGGTGCTGCCCGATTTTCCGTAGAATTAGAGACTAAATACTTAGTATTATTCTACATAGAGACTAGAAGTTGATAGCCTTGTTGTGACCATTATAGGTTGACACTTCTACGTACGGTGTATTCGGCTTAGCTTGTGGATTTAGCCGAAAAGGTATGTGAACTATCTCCTCTTCTAGCATGATTCCTTAGAATAAAGAAAGTAAGTTCTACTCCTTGAATGATCCATTCCTTGCTTGTATTTGGATTGCCTAAAATAGAATTTGTTCTATGTACTTCCTTGAGTGTACTTTGATGTTTAAATTGTAAGTAGTATAATCCATTTCCTTAGGGAAGTTTGGATTCTTAAAAGTGAAGGTATTTTTCTTAAAGTACATAGAGACTTGAAAAGGAAGTGGTTTCCAAATCTTTTGGCTAGTGCCTTAGTTCTAAAACCTAAAGGTCATTATAATGACTTTAGGGAGTCAAAGTGATTTACTTATTTGATTTAAAAGAGGAGAAATGACATGATTTAAGAGAAGTAACTTGCGTTAAGGGTGAAGTTACTTGAGGTTTAAAAAGTAGAAGAAAACTTGTTTTCTAACTATTAGAGACTTGAAGTATTTTGAAAGTTGAGAACTTGATTTGTAAGTATGTGATACTTGGTTTTAATAGTATAAGTCTCTTGGTTATCAAGGAATGGATACGTCTAAAACCATAAAGGGTTATAACGGCTTTATGGGAAGTTGGTTATAACGGCTTTATGGAAGGTTTAGAAAGTTGTCTATTTTGATTAAATCGGCATAAGTTGCCTAGATTGTGAAAATTTGGAGTTACTTGATTTCAAGCTTTGAAATGAGTTTTCTAAAAGTGTAGTAACTTACTTTGAAAAATAGACACGCCTTGATACTACGGGTGTTAGTATCTTGGGGGCTTTACATAGAAAGGAGTCTTTTATAAAAGATATGCGTCGTAGTACTTTGACTTGTTAAAGAGAATTATTCTATGTATGCCTTGATTAGTACTTTGGCTTGATAAATTGAGAATTTGTCTAAGGGTGCCTTGATAAGTACTTTGACTTGTTAAAAGAGAATTATTCTATGTATGCCTTGATTAGTACTTTGGCTTGATAAATTGAGAATTTGTCTAAGTGTGCCTTGATAAGTACTTTGACTTGTAAAAGAGAATTATTCTATGTATGCCTTGATTAGTACTTTGGCTTGATAAATTGAGAATTTGTCTAAGTGTGCCTTGATAAGTACTTTGACTTGTAAAAGAGAATTATTCTATGTATGCCTTGATTAGTACTTTGGCTTGATAAATTGAAAATTTGTCTAAGTGTGCCTTGATAAGTACTTTGACTTGTAAAAGAGAATTATTCTATGTATGCCTTGATTAGTACTTTGGCTTGATAAATTGAGAATTTGTCTAAGTGTGCCTTGATAAGTACTTTGACTTGTAAAAGAGAATTATTCTATGTATGCCTTGATTAGTACTTTGGCTTGATAAATTGAGAATTTGTCTAAGTGTGCCTTGATAAGTACTTTGACTTGTTAAAAGAGAATTATTCTATGTATTCCTTGATTAGTACTTTGGCTTGATAAATTGAGAATTTGTCTAAGTGTGCCTTGATAAGTACTTTGACTTGTTAAAAAGGGTGCCTTGATAAGTACTTTGGCTTGATTAATTGAGAATTAGTCTAAGTGTGCCTTGATAAGTACTTTGGCTCGATTGATTGTGAATCATTCTAAGTGTGCCTTGGTAAGGACTTTGGCTCGTTAATTGAGGATTTGCCTATGTGTGCTGGAAATAGCCGGTTGTGTGCTATTGGTATATCAGTCGTTTCGGGGTCATTCCCCGGGTTTGTGGCATTTGCATAATTCTGTGGATTTGCTACCCACGATGCGAGGAATACCTCATGCGAGTCCGTAGGGCTTATGCGGGTGAAATAGTCCCGTGCGGGCGGGTCCACCTATGCGAGGAATACCTACGCGAGTCCGTAAGGACTTATGCGCGTGAAATAGTCCTATGCGAGGAATACCTCATGCGGGTCGAAAGGGCTTATGCGGGTGAAATAGTCCCGTGCGGGCGGGTCCGACTATGCGAGGAATACCTCGCGGGTCCACGCGACCTATGCGGGTGAAATAGTCCCAGAATAGGATTGCTAAATGATCTGCGCGCGGATGGTCCGCTTGATCATGAGCTTCCTAGTTTATATTGTAAGGATACTCTCGTTTACTCATTGTTAGTAAGGCACAATGTGTTGTATTTTGATTATCATATATGTCCCGGATTTGTTTGTGTTACCTATGGTCATGCTTTTCACGAGGTGGGATTAGGGGCATGGGACCACGAGGTATTGAGGACACGTGGGACTTGGTGTTCATGTATCCTTATTGGTGTTATAACATCATGGGAATGGCGGTGAGGAAGGATTCCACGCGTGATTGATATTATGGCGTGAGACCCCGTGGTTATATTGAGTAATGACCTTGAGGGCTGCGTCACGACTTGATATGATGCTGCATGTGTTATATCGTAGGTTGGATATCATACATGTCTCTGTGTTATTTAGATCGCTATGATTTTATTACGTACTTCATTCACATATTTGGTACATTCTTCCGTCTTGACCTCGCCCGGTGCGTTAAATCCGCGAGTTTAGGTGCTTGATTCGGTGATCGGCAGTGTAGGATCCCTCGGGGTTTTGGATAAGCTCCTTCATTCCGGAGTTTATCTTTGGTATATGTCCTTGATGCAGTGCTTTGTATAGTTTTGGGTACGGCGGGGCCTTGTCGTCATAGTTCGATTTAACTCCTGAAGTGCAGATTCATATGTGGGATTGGACTCATGTACGGTGTAGTGTCTTTTGTTTATGTATATATGGCAGCCTTGTCGGCTTTGCCCTTGCACGTACGTTTGTTTAAAAAAAAATGAGGTGTTATTTCAGTTCCGCAGCTTACTTGTATTGTTAAGGTAGAAGGGTGCCCAGGTAGGGCACCAGTCACGGGCCCGGGGTTCGGGCTGTGACAAGTTCATACCAACTAGTTCCATATTCAAAGCCATTCTCGGCTAACAATATAACAACTCCTAAGTCTTTTCCAATTCTTTTTCAATCCAAGTTCTTAGGTCTAACATGTTATATAGTCATAAACAACTTTAACAACTATAATTCCTTCTTTATATAACTTGCGACGACTAAACTAATAACCAAATTGAATTGTAATCTCAAGGGCTAAACATACTAGTTTTCGGATTAGGGTTCCAATAGTCAATACACTTATCAAACTTCATACTATATACCTCATGCTTGCTAATATCCATAGCTACAACAATAAGTAATCTTAATTTCTAAAACGACAAGAATTGTTACCTTTATAAGCCCTTATAAATTCCAAGATTCAAAGTCGCTCCTTAGCAATTCTTAGCTCCTTTCCTTTACGCTCCAATCCTCTATTTGAAGCCTTTAGAAGTTCACAACCAACTTCTTCCATTTCCAATCGAACTTATGAAAACGACTTAGGTTTTTCGCCTTGCGACTAACGTGAAAACGTCGTTTTTCTGAAATCTTTCTATTGAGATATCCTTACAATACCCTTAGGGGCCTTGGGTTAAAGTCTTGTGAATAATGGATCACAAACTAAAACAATTTGTGTGGATTTTTCCTTAAAGCCGAGAGCAACCTTTCTTGCACAAAAGATCTCTAAATTTTTCTAAGTGTGGAAGACCTTGTCTTGAAACTAGTGTGTATATATAACACAAGGAAGGTCAAGATTATAACATATGTGTGGCTTGGATGAAGAACACTTGGATAACTACACAAGTGGCAAGTTGACTTGGTCAATATTCTCAAGCTTGAAGACTTATTCATCTACAATGGTCAATGACCATATTACCTTTGTATAATTTCGTCCAAGACCATGTGGGGGGTGCCACGTGTCGCCCTCTCATTCGTCCATAAAATTCCGTAACCCTCGTGGGTCCCACAAAACGTAAAATTCCTCGGGTGGGCCCCACGTGACCAAATCCATAAAAATAAATTTACATAATGTTAATACATTCTATATTCCTCAAATAATGCATTTTGAGAATCCAATTCTCATCGACGAACATTTTTCCTTTCCGACGTTCGGAAGATTTTCCGTCGGAAAAATAATTTTTTTCTTTCGTACCAATTTTCAAGTCTTGATTCCTTACGTACATTCTCTTATACATGTCCTTGACTTACGGGGTGTAACAAATGGTAATCTAATTGAGAAAGTGTATATGAAACAACCCGAGGGTTTTTCATCTGAGTCAAACCAAATGTTGTGTGCAAGCTATAGAAGTCCATTTATGGACTTAAGAAAGCCTCTAGGAGTTGAAATATTTGCTTTGACAAGGCTATCAAGTCATTTGATTTCGTCAGAAGCAAAAAAGATCCTTGTGTTTATAGCAAACGCAAGGATGAGGGTATTGTATTTATTGTTATATATGTAGATGAAATATTGATAATGGGAGACAATAAGAATCTCATGCAGTCAGTCAAGGAGTGGTTGTCTAATACCTTCATGATGAAGGACTTAGGTGAAGCCTGCTACATTCTGGGAATTAGGATCTATAGAGATAGACCTAATAGATTGTTGGGGCTATCACAGTCGGTCTAAATAGATAAAGTGCTTAGACATTTTTCTGTGGAGAATTCCAAAAAGGCGGTTTTTCAATGGGTCAAGTCATCAAGTTATCTAAGAAAGATTGCCCTTCTATTGTTGTAGAACTTGAGCGCATTAAGAGGGTCCCATATGCTTCGGCTATAGGATCAATCATGTATGACATGACTTATACTGGCCAGATGTGGCCTTTACACTTAGTATGACTTGCAAGTTTCAACATAATCCTGGTAATGAACACTGGAAGGCAGTCAAAAGAATAAGTATCTCAGACGTACTAAAGATTACTTCTTGGTCTATGGTGGAGATGAGAAGCTAGTTGTTACTGGATACACTGACGTTAGTTTCCAAACAGATGTTGATGACTTCAAATCTCAGTTTGGTTACACGTTCATTTTCAATGGTGGAGCAGTGAGTTGGAAGAGTTCCAAACAAGCTATAACTGTTAATTCGACTACTGAAGCAGAGTACATTGCTGGATCAGAAGATTGTAAAGAGGTTGTCGCGATTTCTGAGTTCCTGAAGGAACTAGGGGTTGTTCCTAGTGCTAGTTGTCCAATAACCATTTATTGTGACAACACTGGTGCAATTGGACAGGCAAAGGAACCAAGATCAACAAACAGAAACAAGCATGTACCACATACTTAGAGAGATGGTGGAGACTGGAGATATTATATTAGATTATGTTCCTGTTATACCCCGTAGTTCCAGGGTATGTATGCGAGGACGTACGTACGAGAATACGACAGAAAGATTGGAAAGGAAGAAAGAGGTGATTTTTCCACGGAAAAGTTTCCGGTTTTTGTGAAGGAAAAAGGTTCGTTAATGGGGTGGATTCCCATTTGGTATTCGGACTTCTGGAATATTAGAGAATTATGGAATTTTATTTTTGGAAATGGTCACGTGGGGCCCACGGGAGAAATTTACGGTTTTGTGAGCCCACTTTGTTTTGAGATTTTGGCCATTGTGGATATTTTGGAAGATGTTTTATTTTGGGCCAATAGGAGGGTGACACGTGTCACCCGCCTGCGTGGCTTAGTAGAATGACATTTGTGCACAACACGGTTAGAGTCGTTTTTTTAAACGTTTTACATAACTTGCGAGGAAAATTCGGCTATGTCTTTTCTTATTTTGCGGATTTTTCCGAGAGGCGGAACATCTTGGACCAACGGGAGGGTGACATGTGTCACCTCACATTGGAAGCAAGTGGGCGACACGGGCGAATCGAAGTCAGTGGGTAGATATTTTTGGTAGATATTTGTGAGGTTTTGGGAGTAGGGACTAGGGGCACTTGGGCATATCTTGGCCTACACTTGCTATGCACTTGGCAAGATCTTGGCCATTGGTTGGCCTTGGCTTGTCTTATAAATACCCTCTCCCTTTGATGAATTCTTCATCCTTTCCACAAATCTTCTAAGTGTTAAAATCCCTCCTCTCCCTCTTGTTGACTCTCGTCCAAGAGCCCCTCTCCCCTTTGAAAGGCCCTTGGCGAGAGCCTCTCCCCACTCACAGTAGTGTGGCGTGGGGTACCCACTGCCTAGTTGCTTTCGTATAATACCACTTTGTGGTGTAGAAATACTCTCAAAAGTATTGTTATAATGCCCAATTACCTTAGTAGTATACCTTGTAGTATTCTAAGGTTATACCTATACTGAAAAGCTTGGAAAATACTATTATACTTCCGTCGGTCCACAAACCGAAACCACAGGAAAATCTCCATAGTCAGTTGGAGTATTGTGTAGAAGTTGGTTAGAACTTCTAAGGGTGGTTTAGAGCGGAGTTGGGCGCTCGGAGTTGGAGCTAAACGATTTCCGGGATCGACTTTATACTTGGATAATTATGGGCTTATCGAGGTAAATATCTTGTCCTCTATTGTAATTGGAAATTACATGATTGTTAGACTATAGTTGAAGTATACTATATGTAGAATCGAGCGTTGTTGTCGTGATGTCTTTTGACTTAAGCACTGAATAATAAGAAACCTTTTGAAGAAGAATCTTGGTTGTATTTACATAGGGCGTATTCAGATGAGACTTGTGTAGCTTTTACGTGGAGTAGAATTATGCAGCTCGGGTTAGATGTGTAACCCCACTGGTTGGCTTAGTGGCGGCCTCGATAAAGGAGGAGATTTCTGTTGTTGCGGGGAGAGTCTTTGCCGAATTTTCGGTAGAATGTTCTGCGATGAGGTCTAAATGTTAATAAGCGCCTTGTGGCCTTATAGGTTGAAGTACTACGTGTGGCGCGATCTACTTGGCTTAGGAGTAGTAGGCGGTTGGAAGTACTTGGGCGTTTTGCTATTAGTCGATACTCGTCGCGAGGTATGTGAACCTCTTCCTATCTCTTCTAGCATGATATGTGTGAACTATGTAGTGCGGTGAGCGTCGTGTGTTAAATGTATTTGATTGGTTTGAAACATAAAGTGTTATAACGGCTTTATGGGAAGTTGGTTATAACGACTTTATGTAGGTCCGAAAATACTTTGTGGTTTTAAAGGTAAATGATTTGTTTATAAGCGGCTTGATGTGTGATAATAAAGAACTTGAAGTATTTCAAAAGATTTCTAAATCGTTTTGAAAGAAGAGTGATACTTGGTTTCTTTTGAAAACTTAAGAGTTATACTAGCTTTATGGGAAGTTAGGTATAACGGCTTAAGAATGTTTTCTTGATTTTGGAAATCGGGATGTGTATCGACAAACCAACTGCGGCGTTAATAAAAGGAAATGTTTTGAATAATTAAGTATTATTAAAACCGGTAGGAACTTCCATGCATAGAAGCTAAGATGAGACAAAATGATATTTCCTAGATCATGGTCTTTGTAATAAGATTGTTATAAACAAGAATATCCTACTCACATAAGACTTATGTTTCTCAGTTGTTTAAAAGAGAATTATATTCTTAAATGAATAAGACTACGAACTCTGAAACCTTTCTAAAATAAGAAGCGTGAACATTTGAAATTAGGCAAACTTGGGCGTTTGGAAAATAATGTTGTTACTTGATTTTACAAAGGTAAGTATTTTGGTTTACTTAAAAAGATAGTCACTCTATTTTTATATACTACGGGTATTGTGTGACTTTTGACGTACCTTTTAAAAGAGTTATTGTATAAAGTACCTTGTGTGAATAACTTGATTGTATTGAATTGTGATAGCCTGGTAATACTTTCTCGTTGCTTTGATAAGTAATCATGTTAGGATGCTACGTGTGATAGTATCTTGTGATGTTTGTGTAAAGGGGTTTTCCCTTGATTGTGCTTCTTAACTATCAGTCGTTATGATAGTATTGTGCCACTCATCGTGACATATTCCGGAGGTTAAGCTGCCCTCCGATGCGGGGTAGACTCAGGCGGGTCGATGGACCTATGATTCGAGAATACCTTATGCGGGTCTGTAGGGCCTATCGCGGGCTGCGGGAGTTCCGAGTTAGTGTCGCGGCCTTGTGGTCATGCGGTCCTTGTGGCGTGCGGACGGCGAGTCGGGGCGGCTGCGGGAGTAGCTACCCTCGATGCGGGTTATACCTCATGCGGGCCTATGAGTTTGGCCTATGCGGGTGCGGGAGTTCGTGGTTAGGCAGCGTACATCGATCTGCGGGCAAGTGGCGGCTTTGATCATGTGACGGTCTAGAGCGAGATCTTATGATCTGATTCGCGACTGGTTGATGCGTAGGTTTTAGTAGTCGGCTATGCCTTCGTACTTACCGTCTGATTTTATTATGACACAGTGGGACACCGTGTTCATGTGTTCCTTGGTGCTTTTATATCATAGGCTGAAGCGATGAGGAAGGTATTCCACGCATGATTGATGTTGTGGGCACGAGACCCATTGTTATACTTGAGTGATGACTTGAGGCGTGAGTCCACGACTTGACATATCGTTTGTTGTAAATCGTAGTTTGGTTATCATACATGTCTCTACTTTATATGATTGCTATGATTTCATTTCTGATTTATTTTGATTTCACATACTCGGTACTGTTATCGACCTCGCCCGAAGCCGCGTTCATCTGCGCGAGTAAAGGTACACCATCATTGATCCTCGCTCTTAGGGTCACGATTCGGCGTTTGGGAAAGCTCCGTTTCTCGGAGGCTTATCGATGGTATAGTCCACTGTTGTTGTAGGTATTTACATTCGGTATGGCGGAAGCCCCGCCATTGTTGTCGTATCATTTCTTAGAAGTGCATGTAATCTTGTTGTGGCGGGGTTTGTAAAAAGGATTAAACTGTTCATGATTGAAAAAAAAAAGTTGTTATTTATATATATATATGCCGTAAGGCAAGTTTTCCTCGACATCGCTTATACTTCATTTGTTTCATGTATGTGTTTTATGTTCATGATTACTCGATGTTGTATCACTAGGGTGCGAGGTAAGGCACGATCCACGCCCCGGGCAGTCGTGACAAAAGTGGTATCGAAGCGATTAATCCTCGGAAAGTGTCTGAGCCGTATCCGATGAAGTCTTGATTATCGGTGTGTTGTGCACCACACCAATAATCAGGAGGCTATAGGATATTTAGGATTGGTTTCTATTCTTCTCACTCTGAGATCGTGCCTTAGAGCTGTGTTGTAAGTTGGACCCTCTGACGAAATTCTTTCCCTGTCGTTATGCCTCGCGTAGGCAACCCGGCGAGGGCAAGGCGAGGCTGCGAGTAGAGTTCTGAGGGTTACGTGGGCACAGGCCCAATCATTACCTAGGGTAATGCTTCATTCGGGGATTTCTGCGACGTCACTAGCCCCAGTAAAGTTTAGCACGGCGGCGGCAGTTCCTACTGCGGCCATGATATTTGAACCTTCAGTTCCACGACCAGGAACAGAGAATATGGATTACAAAGAGGCGACCCTGTTACTAGCTATGGATTTGGCTACCAGAGAGTATACCGATGTACCGCGAGTCTTGATGGCTATCTAAGAGAGGATCGTGCAAGAGTAATTCTTCAGTTAGGCTTGAGCATGGCCTGTGTACGGGCTTTTGCGCAGCAGGCCGAGACGTGTAGAGATCGACGGGTTAACGAAGGACAGTAGAAGAGGGCGAGCGGCGAGTCCTTTGGTAACTTTCGAGGCGCAGTCGCCTCAAAGCAGATTAGATTTGCACATCCACGGTCGCAGTGGTCTTCGCGGATTTGGGGCGTTCGGTATGCAGGAGTTGGTTAGAACTCGGGGCTTCGGTTCACGGTTGTGACGTCGTCGGGAATGTCGTCTTTTAGTTGGTACTTGTTATACCTATGACCGTCAGGGTCTGATGTCGAAAGAGTGTCCTGGTAGAAGGACTTAGCCTTCAGGATCGGTGGGTAGTTCGTCACCTTCCCAGTTATCGCCTACAGAGGCGTGTTTGATTGAGCGACTAAGGAGTGAAGCAGTAGATATAGATATATCCTTAACCCTCTAGAGATCTGTATATGTGATAAGGTGAGTATACCTTAAGTGCTATGTTCTGATAGCAGTGTGTTAGTTGTGATTAGAAATCATGATGGGTTAACCGAGTAAGATTTTGGGGGATAGAGAAGGTGTGAGCCTTAGAGTTTTATACGTAGAGACCTTAGAGGTGAGGCCATCTCGAGAAAAGGTGTAGTGTTATGTTTGATCCAGATCGGAGTGCATAGTGCACGTGAGCTACGTTTGGGATAGGTCCCTAAGTAGTGTGGAATGAAAGGGGGTAGTTGAGTTAAGAAGACCGCTAGGTTTTCGTAGCGTGATTAGTGAGAGTTTTTCTTCGTGGAGCTAGCATTGTGCGCGTTGCCGGGTCGGGTTGAGGCCACGTTGCGGGTCAACCCGCGGCAGGTTTGGTGGTGGGGTCAGTTTGTGGTGGTCGTCTTACGGTAGGGTCACGAGGTGTTAGGCCCAGTTTAGTTGACCCAACACGAGTTCGTGGATGCGTTCGACCGGTGGTTGGGCGATGGGGGCAGCCCATCGTGTTCTTGATCGGGACCGTTCACTCGGCGATGTTGTTTTAACGAGAAGGTTGTAAGGCTGCACGGGGTGCCTACCTTCACCTTATGACAGACAGTGGAGCCCAGGGTACGGCTGTTTTTGTTTCTGGAAATTTTACCAAACATGCGTTAAGAACTCAAGTGAGTCTCAGAATCGCATTCGCCCTCGGGCCAGTGCTTGGATTTCAGGGATAGTTGTGGGGATTGTTGTCTCCTGTGGAGGGAGTGTTTAGGCTACCATTTCAGTGTTCGGATGTCACCATTTGAAGCCTTGTAGGCGGAAGTGTAAAGTTGCGGCCGATTGGTTCGATGTTGGCAAGGTTCGCACGATTGGTTCAGCTTGTTCCAAAGGTGTGGATAGTGTGAAGCTTGTCTAGAAGAAGTTCAGCAGCTCGGAGGAATCGTGCGGATAATCGCGAAGCTTAGAGTTGAGTTGTGGTCGGTCTTCTTGAAAGTACCACCGGACGGTGTGACGAGCTTTGGAAAGCAGAGGAAACTTAGCCCGAGTTACTTTGGGCCTTTGAGAGTTCATGTGAAGAATAGGCGGGTTGCCTATATGTTAGCATTTGCCGTCCGACTTAGGAGGCGGGGCGTCCGATCTTTCGTATTGTTATGTTCGGAAAGTATCGAAGATCCATCCGAATGTTCCCGATTAATGATGCCACGTAAAGAGATAGTAACCCGAGTTTTGGAAACTAAGCGATGTCGAAATGTGGTAAGGGTTCGTGTCACGGCGACCGATGATCGCAAGCAGCCGGTACCATTTGTTGGGTCGTCGGGGCAAGGCTCGCGACAAAGTGACAAAGTGGTATCATTTTGGTGATGTTAGAGGTGTTTCCTCGTGGACTTGGATGTAAGTTTTTATGTGCGGGTGTTTTACGTGGCGGATGTGGCGAGTTGGTTCTCGTAAGTATAGTAGTGAAGACTATCTTTGGCGCCGTTGTTTGAGACTTAGAAGGAACATTCGGGACGAATGTTTCTAAGGAAGGAAGAATGTTATACCCGTAGTTCCGTGGTATGTATGCGAGGGCGTGCGTGCGAGAATCTGGCGAAAGATTGGAAAGGAAGAAAGAGGTGATTTTTCCACGGAAAAGTTTCCGTTTTGTGAAAGAAAAAGGTTCGTTAATGGGAATTGGATTCCCGATTTGGTATTCGGACTTCTGGAATATTAGAGAATTATGGAATTTTATTTTGGAAATGGTCACGTGGGCCCACGGAGAAATTCTGGTTTTGTAGAGCCCACTTTGTTTCGAGATTTTGGCCATTGTGGATATTTTGGAAGATGTTTTATTTTGGGCCAATAGGAGGTGACACGTGTCACCCGCCTAGTGGCTTGGCGAATGACATTTGTGCACAACACGGTTAGAGTCGTTTTTGACTAAACGTTTTACATAACTTGCGAGGAAAATTCCGCTATGTCTTTTCTTATTTTTGCGGATTTTTCCGAGAGACGGAACATCTTGGACCAACGGAGGGTGGCGTGTCACCTCACATTGGAAGCAAGTGGGCGACTTGGACGTGATCAGGTCAGTGGGTAGATATTTTGGTAGATTTGTGAGGTTTTGGGAGTAGGGACTAGGGGCACTTGGGCATATCTTGGCCTACACTTGCTATGCACTTGGCAAGATCTTGGCCATTGGTTGGCCTTGGCTTGGCTATAAATACCCTCTCCCTTTGATGAATTCTTCATCCTTTCCACAAATCTTCTAAGTGTTAAAATCCCTCCTCTCCCTCTTGTTGACTCTCGTCCAAGAGCCCTCTCCCTTTGAAAGGCCCCTTGGCGAGAGCCCTCTCCCTCCTAGTAGTGTGGCGTGGGGTACCACTGCTAGTTGCTTTCGTATAATACCCCTTTGTGGTGTAGAAATACTCTCAAAAGTATTGTTATAATGCCCAAATTACCTTAGCCAGTATACCTTGTAGTATTCTAAGGTTATACCTATCTGAAAGCCGGAAAATACTATTATACTTCCGTCAATCCACAAAACCGAAACCAGGAAAATCTCCATAGTCCGTTGGAGTATTGTGTAGAAGTTGGTTAGAACTTCTAAGGGTGGTTTAGAGCGGGTTGGAGCGCTCGGAGTTGGAGCTAAACGATTTCCCAGGATCGACTTTATACTTGGATAATTATGGGCTTATCGAGGTAAATATCTTGTCCCTCTATTGTAATTGGAAATTACATGATTGTTAGACTATAGTTGAAGTATACTATATGTAGAATCGAGCGTTGTTGTCGTGATGTCTTTTGACTTAAGCTGAATAATAAGAAACCTTTTGAAAGAAAATCTTGAGCTGTATTTACATAGGACCGTATTCAGATGAACTTGTGTAGCTTTTACGTGGAGTAGAATTGTACCGATTCGGGTTAGATGTGTAACCCCCCCCCCCCTGGTTGGCTTGGTAGCCGGTCTCGATAAAGGAGGAGATTTCTGTTTGCGGGGAGGTCTTTGCGAATTTTCGGTAGAATGTTCTGCGATGAGGTCTAAATTGTTAATAAGCGCCTTGTGGCCTTATAGGTTGAAGTACTACGTGTGGCGCGATCTACTTGGCTTAGGAGTAGCGACGGTTGGAAGTACTTGAGCGTTTTGCTATTAGTCGATACTCGTCGCGAGGTATGTGAACCTCTTCCTATCTCTTCTAGCATGATATGTGTGAACTATGTAGTACGGTGAGCGTCGTGTGTTAAATGTATTTGATTGGTTTGAAACATAAAGTGTTATAACGGCTTTATGGGAAGTTGGTTATATGACTTTATGTAGGTCAGAAAATACTTTGTGGTTTTAAAAGGTAAATGATTTGTTTATAAGCGGCTTGATGTGTGATAATAAAGAACTTGAAGTATTTCAAAAGATTTCTAAATCGTTTTGAAAGAAGAGTGATACTTGGTTTCTTTTGAAAACTTAAGAGTTATACTAGCTTTATGGGAAGTTAGGTATAACGGCTTAAAATGTTTCTTGATTTTGGAAATCGGGATGTGTATCGACAAACCATCTGCGGCGTTAATAAAAGGAAATGTTTTGAATAATTAAGTATTATTAAAACCGGTAGGAACTTCCATCTGCATAGAAGCTAAGATGAGACAAAATGATATTTCCTAGATCATGGTCAGTAATAAGATTGTTATAAACAAGAATATCCTACTCACATAAGACTTATGTTTCTCAGTTGTTTAAAAGAGAATTATATTCTTAAATGAATAAGACTACGAACTCTGAAACCTTTCTAAAATAAGAAACGTGAACATTTGAAATTAGGCAAACTTGGGCGTTTGGAAAATAATGTTGTTACTTGATTTTACAAAGGTAAGTATTTTGGTTTACTTAAAAGATAGTCACTCTATTTTTATATACTACGTATTGTGTGACTTTTGACGCACCTTTTAAAGAGTTATTGTATAAAGTACCTTGTGTGAATAACTTGATTGTATTGAATTGTGATAGCACAGTAATACTTTCGTTGCTTTGATAAGTAATCATGTTAGGATGCTACGTGTGATAGTATCTTGTGATGTTTGTGTAAAGGGTTTTCCCTTGATTGTGCTTCTTAACTATCGATCGTTATGATAGTATTGTGCACTCATCGTGACATATTCGGAGGTTGTCGCCTCCGTCTGGGGTAGACTTCAGCGGTCGATGGACTATGATTCGAGAATACCTTATGCGGTGCAGTAGGGCCTATGCGGGCTGCGGAGTTCGAGTTAGTGTGCGCGCCCTTGTGGTCATGCGGTCCTTGTGGCGTGCGGACGGCGAGTCGGGGCGGCTGCCGGAGTAGCTACCCTCGATGCGGGTTATACCTCATGCGGGCCTATGAGTTTGGCCTATGCGGGTGCGGAGTTCCAGGTTAGACGCGTACATCGATCTGCGCGCAAGTGGCGCCTTTGATCATGTGACGGCTAGACAGATCTTATGATACGATTCATGGCACCGTTGGTGCGTGGGTTTTAGTAGTCGGCTATGCCTTCGCATTTACCGTCTGATTTTATTATGACACAGTGGGACACCGTGTTCATGTGTGTTCCTTGGTGCTTTTATATCATAGGATCGCGGTGAGGAAGGTATTCCACGCATGATTGATGTTGTGGGCCCGAGACCCATTGTTATACTTGAGTGATGACTTGAGGCGTGAGTCCACGACTTGACATGCGCTTTGTTGTAATCGTAGTTTGGTTATCATACATGTCTCCCGCTTTATATATCGCTATGATTTCATTTCTGATTTATTTTGATTTCACATACTCAACTGTTATCGACCTCCCCGGCTGCGTTCATCCGCAGTAAAGGTACACGATCATTGATCCTCGCTCTTAGGGTCACGATTCGGCGTTTGGGAAAGCTCCGTTTCTCCGAGGCTTATCGATGGTATAGTCCCTGTTGTTGTAGGTATTTACATTCGGGGTATGGCGGGGCCACTGTCCGCCATTGTTGTCGTATCATTTCTTAGAAGTGCAGTAATCTTGTTGTGGCGAGGGTTTGTAAAAAGGATTAAACTGTTCATGATTGGAAAAAAAAAGTTGTTATTTATATATATATGCCGTAAGGCAAGTTTTCCTCAGATTACTGTTTATACTTCATTTGTTTCATGTATGTGTTTTATGTTCCGCTGATTACTCTGATGTTGTATCACTAGGGTGCCCGGGGTAAGGCACCAGTCACGGGCCCCGGAACGGGTCGTGACAGTTCCTACAGACAATAATCTAGCAGACCCATTTACTAAATCATTATGTTTGGTTAAACATAATGGTCATTTTGAGAACATGGGTATTAAATATGTTGGTGATTAGATCTAGGCCAAGTGAGAGATTGAAAGTATATTTATGTCCTAGAGACAATCTGTATTAGGAAAAATGTATTTTATACACATTCATACCTAGTGTGAAATACTATAGGGTGTTCGAAAATATCACTACAAGTTTTTCGAGAAACTAAAATGTCTTTTTTGATTTTTTTTCATTTTATTTTCCCTCCACTAAGAATTCCTATTTATTTTCTGTCCATATTATTTTCGAAAATACAAAAAGGTTTTCTAGAAAGTAAAAGGTCTTTTCTGAAAATTTTTGTTTTATTTTCCCTCCATTATGAATGCGCAAGTCTTTCATACGTAACTTGGTTGATCCGTGGAATAAAATTATTTGATGGTCAACTAAGTAAACCTTAGGAAATATATTTCTTTTGAAAAAAATTAAACTAAAAAAGAGTGGATACTTTTTTAATCCATGGCCAAGGCTAGTTGTGTTGCTCTTTCAAGCCAACAACGCACAACAGGGAGAACACTCCATTTTTTGTCACCAACCTTTGACTTATAAGTTCCATCACTGCTTGAATGCATGAAAATTACCCAATATACAAACTCAACTATTTTGTTGTGGCAATGGTGTGGGACGTATTTGAAAGTATATTTATGTGTTAGAGACAATCTGTATTAGGACAAAATGTACTTTATACACATTCATATTTAAATTAATGGAGATTAATATTATGACTTTTGCAGTTATTGAATTATTTGTTGATTGTCCATAATATTCTATAATTGCATCCCTAGAGGTTACATGGTTATTAATAATGTGAGAGATTAATATTATAGCGTAACTCTTAAACTGCCTCGACTAATGATCATCGAGAATGGGATATCGATGATATATGATACGTCGACATGTGGTCTGCATCATATCCTTTGGGGATGTAGTATGTCTCACCTGCTACAAGTTATGACAACTCGTGATGGACACATGGATACTTGTGGAGGTATTGGTATACCCTGCTGATGTACTGTTTGTTGTAGATGTCTAAAGTATCATCAGCGTGTGGGAGATAGGAGGCCTTAGACTTGAGGTTGATACGCGCCTTGTTTACATAGTAATATACTTTGATCCTGTCCTAAGCTCAAATGCCTTATAGGTTGAGACGCGGCTTGTATTGGGTATATTGTGACATAGACTAAAGGTGGTAGTTGAGCCAAGATTAGGATTTATTTCTCGAATTTATCTTCGAGAGAACACTCAGATTCTCATATGGTATTAGGTTGACTAAGTCGTTGGCCAACCCAGTAGACATATCTATGATATGGTCTTATTGTCAGCTAATATAGATGAGATATAATGATCAAGCCATTTGGATAGACACTTGGCTGTTATACCCCGTAGTTCTGACCCTACGTACGAGAGCGTACGAAAGTATGTAAGACTTAAATTTTTTAAGGATAGGTTGACGGATTGTTCCGGGCGGGTTTTAGTCAACTTTGAGGCGGGTTATGACCCGGTATATTGAGAGTTCCTAAGTGTTTCAAAGGCCTAGGGCGTAGTTCGTTGAGTCTGGATTCCAACGCAACCAACCGCTAAATCGATAGGCGTCGGAGTAGGAAGTTATGAGAATTACAAGTTCGGTCTTGTGATCGGACGTAAACGTGTTTCGGACTAAAGCGGCGACGCGGCTCGGAGTGCGAGGCGCGGCGCCTAAAGATCTGCAGGTCGCAGCGATTCTGAGCGCGGCGCGGGCGTGAAGCGCTGGCGCGGCGGGCAGCGCGCTGCCAGGCGGGTTTTTAGGCGGAAAAACTTAGGAAATCTGATTTTTGTTTTGAAAAGAGGCTATGGGAAGGTGACAAGTGTCCCCATCTGATTTTCTCAGATGCGCAATATATTGACCAAGGCTTGGTCATTTTCTATCTTTCATCTTCACTCTCTCTCTCAAATTGCTCCCTTCTCTCTAAACTTCCATTTCTCTAGAACCCCAAGAGAAATTCTAAGCCTAAGAAAAATCTGAAAGATAAGAGCAAGAAAAGGAAGCTTGTGGCTAGCTTGTTGGCATTGTTGTGGTGGTGTTCTTGGCAAGGAAGCTAGCAATATTTGGAATAAGTTTGGCTAAAACTTTAAGGTAACATTTCTTCCTTTAGAATTAGTTCTAGTGTTGCATGTTTAGAAGAAGGAACTTGTGATAGTAGATAATGCTCTTAGAATCATTGCATGCTAGAAATGTGGTTTGGATATGAAGAATGGGTTAAGAAGAGATTATGAGCATGTTGTAGCCTAAAACTACCTTAGAATTGTTAAGTAAATTGTTGTAGACTTATGGGACAGAATTTTGGGTATGTAATCCCCTTTGAATTGTTGGTTTGATTGAGCCTTAAATGTGGCGTTTGGATGATAAATTCGACCTTGAGAAAGGTGGCAAAGTGAGTAGAAACAAAGGAAATGCTGCCCAATTTTCCATAGAATTTAGTGACTTAGAACTTGGATTGTTCTACTTTGAGATTAGAGGTTAACAAGCGTATCATGATTATTATAGGTTGAGATATTACTTGCGGTAGTTGAGCTTAGCAAGTGGATTGACCAAAGAGGTATGTGAAGCTTTCCTATCTCTTGAGCATGAATAGATGAAACTATGTAGTACGGTGAGACGACAAGATTTGGTGTTCTTACTTGTTTTGATTATAAAATGACTTGTTCGTTTTAAAATGTATAAGTCCCTTGATTAAGGGAAAAGTATGATTTTACTAAAGTATAGAGTTAATATAACAACTTTATGGGAAGTTGGTTTATTAGCTTCATAAAAGGTTAATGAGAAGAGATTTTACTCTAAGTAAGATAAGTATATGAAGAGGCAAATTGATTTAAAGGCATCAATTGCCCAAAGGCTTTTATGTATAAGAAGAGTCACTTTTAAAAGAGTTGAAGCATGTAGTACTTGGGTTAAATTCCCGGTTTGCTTTTTATTAAAGATATGGTTAAGTGCCTTAAGTAAACTAAAATGAGAGGGTATATGAGCAAGATTAGTAAGAAGTTATAAGTTTTCTTAACTTATTTATTATTATGATATGATGTGATTTGAGATAGGGTAAGAGTATATGCGAGGCAAGCCCCAAGATCGTCATACCACCTCCTTGATGTAAGAGTATGTCCGAGGCCAGCCCAGATCGCCATACCATCCGCTTGAGTGTAGAGTATATCGAGGGCCACCCAGATCGTTATACCACCGCTTGTGGTAAGAGTATATCGAGGGTAAGTCCCAAGATCGTTATACCACCGGTTAGTGGATTTGCTACCCATGATGCGAGGAATACCTCATGCGAGTCCTTAGGGGCTTATGCGGGTGAAATAGTCCCATGCCGGCGGGTACAGCCGATGTGAGGAGTACCTCATGCGGGTCCACAGACTGTCACGGGTGAAATAGTCCCGGGAGTAGGGGTGCTTATGGATACCTGCGGCGAGTACCTGTCTTGATCCTAAGGCCCTATTTTATGCAAGATTATATGTATATATATATATACTTGTCACCTCATTGTTAGTAAGGCACAGAAAAGGTATTTTAATTGTCTTCCATGACTCGCTTACTTTTAGACTTGATATCATTATTACGATTTTCCGGCTTTACATACTTGGTACATATCAGTGTCTCGACCCCCTTCGCCGCTGCGTTCACGCCAGGTAAGGGTAAGCGATTGAGGATCCTCGTTCTTAGGATCACTATTAGGTGTCGAAGCTCCATTCCTCCGACGCTTGTTGTTTTGGTGCGGATTTTCCCGATGCTATAGGTATTTTATACAGTCAGGGGGTATGGCGGGTCCATGTACCTCCACATGTGTTAAATTTAGAGGTCTGTGGGCACATATGTATTTTGGGCTATAAGAACCAGTTGTATTATAAATACTTTGTTTAAGTATGTTTATGGAAAGCGACTTATCTGGCGGATATGTTTTACCACTTTTACGAAGTTATGTGTTGTCTATGTTCATTTGCTATTATCGACATATACCGACAGGTACCCAGTGAGGTACTAGTCGCGGCCGGGTCGGTCGTGACAAAAGTGGTATCGAGGCGGTTAGTCCTCTGAAAGTGTCCATGCAGGCCGTGTCTAGTAGAGTCTTGATTATCGGTGTGTCGTGCACCACATCTATAATCAGGAGGCTGCAGGATATTTAGGATTGGTTTCCATTCTTTCACTCTAAGATCGTGCAATAGAGCTGAGTTATAGGTTGAGCCTCTCGATGTTTCCCTTTGTATCGATTATGCCTCGCAAGGCAACCGCGCCCGTATGGCAAGGCGGCCGAGGTCCGCTAGTGGGACGCGGAGAGTCACGAGGCACGTGCCCGATCCTTACGTAGATGATGTTTAGAGCGGCGAGTTCCACGTCGCCGCCTCAGCAGAGTTCGAGGCGGGACGCGGCTCGAGACCGCGATGCCGAGCCTCCATCCACGGCGAGGGCACGAGTACGAGATTACGGAACAGTTGATCTGGCCATCGACCAAAGATAGTGGCGAGCGGCAGCGACAGAGCAGCGGCTAACCTAGAGCCGAGCGATTCTTGATTCGGGATTTCTTGGGTTGTCACCCAGAGTTCTATGGTTCAAGATTTGATGAGGATCCGCAAGAGTTTGTCCCAGCGATTCTGGACTACGCAGTTCTTAGGGCCTCGGAGTGAGTCTGTTATACTAGCTTCTTACCTTCTGCGATATTGCGTTGAATCGTTTGAGTCATGGGTATTGTCCAGGATTGAGGATAGAGAGAGCGGGATCGGTAGATATGGGTCACCAAGAGGGCGACAGCGAGGACTCGGGGCGGATCTCGGCGGGCGACCTCGGCAGAATAGGTCACATTCCGGCCCGGCAGAGTGCTCCTTCTCGCTTTCGGCGGGAGATCGATCGGCGAGGTTATTCGAGGAGCGGTCGTGGCTCCGTGACTTGAGCTTTCAGTGAGGCGACCAACACCAATCGAGACCACCTACCTCTCGGTGCGTTCGATGTGGTAGATCTCATCCGGCGAGTGTATGGGTTCTAAGGCGTGTTACTCTTGTGGCGGCAGGGCCATCTAAGAAATTGCCGTCCTTGGCGGCGGGAGCATTACAGTTCACCGACGGTGCATTCTTTGGTCTTCATCTTCTATGGCTAGACGCCGGGCGAGGGTACTTATGGGCAAAGAGCGCGGCGCAGGTCGTGGCGGGGTTCGATTCTAGCGGTCCTCGTAATCGCATTTATGCTATGTCCAAATGGCAGACCGAGGCGTCCCGCATGTCGCCAGTACATTATTGGTTTCTTCTTTGTGATGTATATGCTTTGATAGATCCGTGTTCTACCTTGTCCTACATATCTCTTCATATTGCGGTAGAATAGGGATAGAGCCCGAGTCCATAAGACCTTTGAGGTGGCTACGCCAAAGATGGCGGTCGATGTAGGCGAGCGAGTGTATAAGGCTTGCCCGTGATTATAGATAGTCGCCATACCACTGGCCGACTTGATAGAGTTGGATATGACGGACTTTGACGTGATTATGGGTATGGATTGGCTAGCATCTTGCTACGCCAATGTGGAATGTGGAGAGACTAGTTCGGTTCGGTTTCGTGCCCGGTTATCAGTGGAAGAATACGGCGTCGGCGGTAAGTTTATTTCTTACCTCAAGGCTAGGAAGATGGTGCGGAAAGGGTATATCTACCATATGGTTCAGGTATTCGACATCGAGGTGAGTCTGGGACCTTCACCGACTGGTCGTTAGAGAGTTTCCAGACGTATTCCCAGATGAGCTTCCGGGTTTCCCTCCGGAGAGGGAGATTGAGTTTTGTATTGATTTAGCGCCAGATACTCGACCAATATCTATTCCGCCATACAGGATGGCACCTGCTGAGTTGAAGGAATTGAAGGACCAGCTGAAAGATTTGCTGGAGAAAGGCTTTATTAGGCCAAGTGTTTCTCCCTGGGGAGCACCAGTGTTATTTGTAAAGAAGAAGGATGGGACGCTGCGTATGTGTATTGATTACAGGCAGCTGAACAAGGTAACTATCAAGAATAGATATCCCATCCCCAGGATTGACGATTTGTTTGACCGGTTGCAGGGTGCAAAGTGTTTTTCCAAGATAGACTTGCGGTCTGGTTATCATCAAGTGCGAGTTAGAGAGATAGATATCCCAAAGACTGCATTCAGGACCCGGTATGGGCACTATGAGTTCAGGGTGATGTCCTTCGGTTTGACCAACGCCCCAGCAGTATTCATGGATTTGATGAATAGGGTGTTCAGGCCATTCTTGGACATGTTCGTTATAGTTTTCATCGATGATATCTTGGTATATTTGCGCACAGAGCAGGAGCATACAGATCATTTGAGGGCGGTATTGGGAGTCCTCCGAGACCGTGATTGTATGCCAAGTTCTCAAAGTGCGAGTTCGTTAGCCAGTGGCTTTCCTAGGGCATATTATCGGGGCCGCGGTATTCGGGTTGATACAACTAAGATCGAGGCGATCAGACTTGGCGCACCACTACACCGCCAGTGCGCGGCTTTGGGCCTTGCGGGTTATTATCGGAGGTTTGTAGAAGTTTGCTTCTATTTCAAAGATTGACTGTGACTCGTAGCGACTATGTTCATGGACGGATACTTGTGAGAAAGTTTCCGGTTGCTAAAGGAGAAGTTGACCGCCTCAGGTTCTTACTCTTCCAGAGGGCTTAGATGGTTACGTGGTTTTTGTGGCCAGCGTCGGTGTCGGGCTTGGAGTGCGTCGATGCAAAGACGGCAAGGTTATAGCTTATGCATCTCGGCGGCTTAGGAAGCATGAGAAGAACTATCCCACGCGTGACTTCGAGTTAGCGCGATGATTCATGCCTTAAAGATCTGGAGGCATTATTTATATGGAGTTCATGTGGACATTTACACAGACCACAAGAGTCTCCAGTACATCTTCAGCCAGAGGGAGCTGAACTTGCGGCAGAGACGGTGGTTGGAGCTACTTAAGGATTATGACGTTGATATTCGTACCACCCGGGAAGGCCAATGTAGTGGCGGATGCCGCGTCGCAGATCGATGGGTAGTCCGTGCGATGTTCACCAGAGAAGAGGATACGGTCCGAGAGTTACATCGCCTAGCAAGCCTTGGGTCCGCTTGGTTGATTCGTTAGTAACCAATTCGGGTTCGAGAGGTTGCAGAGCCTTCCATCGTCGGAGGTGAAGAGGCGGCGATGTGAGGATCCGATTTTGTCACGGTACCGAGATGCAGCTCTCCAGAAGGAGAAGAGTCTATTTGAGGTGGCGCCTGATGGGGTGCTAAGATTCGAGGGCCGGTTGTGTGTTCCCGATGTGACAGGACTTCGTCGGCTCGTGAGGCACGCGGTGCTCGTTATTCTATTCATCCGGGGTCGACTAAGATGTACCATGACCTCAGATGCGTGTATTGGTGGGATGGCCTAAAGAGGGACGTTGCGGAATTCGTGGCACGCGTGCGGTGTCAGCAGTTAAGATTGAGCACCGGAGGCGGTGGCCATTGCGAGCCATTGATATTCCAACTTGGAAGTGGGAGGTGATAAATATGGATTTTATCACAGGACTACCCACCACTCGGAGGAAGCATGATTCCATTTGGGTGATTGTCGACAGATTGACGAAATCAGCCCATTTTCTTCCGGTCAGAACGACGTTCTCAGCTGAGGACTATGCCAGATTATATATTAGAGAGGTTGTGAGGCGCGGAGTCGGTGTCGATTATATCGAGATAGAGAGCCCGGTTCTCGGCTAACTCGAGGTCTTTTGGCGGATTAGGGACACAGTGAGTCTCGATGCGGCGTTTCATCCTCGCACAGACGGACAGCCGAAGCGCACTATCCGCAACTCGAGGATATGATGCGGGCTTGTGTTATTGATTTCGTAGTGGGAGGATCACTTGCCTCTTGTGGAGTTTGCTTATAACAACGCCTACCATTCCAGTATTGAGATGGCGCGCCTTGAGGCCTTATACGGAGGAAGTGCAGTCACCGATAAATTTGGTTGAGTGGGAGAAGTTCGATTAGTCGGGCGGACTTAGTTCACAGCCGTGGATAAGGTGAAACTTATCGGGAAGGCGGTTATTGGCGGCTCGAGTCGGCGAGAAGTCGAGGCGGATCATCGGCGTCGACACTTGGAATTTGAGATAGATGATTGGGTTTTTCTAGGTATCGCCCATGAAGGCGTGATGAGATTTGGAAAGAAAGGAAGCTTAGCCCAGTACATTGGGCGTGTCGGATTGTCCATAAGGTAGGCAAGGTTGCCTATGAGTTAGATCTTCCGTCCGATTTGGAGGCGGTGCATCGATTTTCATGTGTCTATGTTGCGGAAATGTATTGGAGATCCGTCAGAGTGCACCCGATTCATGATGTCGGTGTGAGAGGAGTTATCGTATGAGGAGAGTCCCATAGCGATACTCGATCGGCGAGTTAGACGAATTCTGACGAAAGACGTGGCTTGTCAAGGTCTGTGGCGGAGCAACAGGAGGAAATGACGTGGGAAGCGAGAGGATGACATGATGAAGAAGTATCCTCACTTATTCCCTATACCTCCATGTAACCTACTTTATTGCTTGTTAGTTTTGATTTTGAATTTACGCTTGTGTATGTTGTGGCTCGTGGAGTTTCTTTTGCAAAAGAATAGTTAAGAGGTCTATGTCGACGTTGTGATTTGAGTAAGTCTAGAAGGAACATTCGGACCGAATGTTTCTAAGGGAGAATGTTATACCCGTAGTTCTGACCCTACGTCGAGCCGCATTTAAAGTATGTAAGACTTAAATTTTTAAGGATAGGTTGTGGATTGTTCGCGGGTTTTAGTCAACTTTGAGGCGGGTTATGACCCGGTATATTGAGAGTTCCTAAGTGTTTCAAAGGCCTAGGCGTAGTTCGTTGAGTCTGGATTCCAACGCAACCAACCGCTAAATCGATAGGCGTCGGGTAGGAAGTTATGAGAATTACAAGTTCGGTCTTGTGATGGACGAAACGTGTTTCGGACTAAGCGGCAGGGCGCGGCTCGGGTGCGGCGCGGCGCCTAAATACCGCAGGTCGCAGCGATTCTGAGCAGCGCCCGGGCAGCAGCGGCATGGCGCGCGAAAGATCGAGAGGGCTGCGGAGGTTTATTGCCATGGCGCTGCCGGCGCCGTGGCGGGATTTTTTTGCGGAAAAACTTAGGAAATTCTTATTTTTGTTTTGAAAGAGGCCATGGGAAGGTGACAAGTGTCCCCCCATCTGATTTTCGTTGCATGCAATATATTGACCAAGGCTTGGTCATTTTCTATCTTTCATCTTCACTCTCTCTCAAATTGCTCCCCTTCTCTGCAAACTTCCATTACTCTCTAGAACCCCAAGAGAAATTCTAAGCCTAAGAAAAATCTGAAAGATAAGAGCAAGAAAAGGAAGCTTGTGGCTAGCTTGTTGGCATTGTTGTGGTAGTGTTCTTGGCAAGGAAGCTAGCAATATTTGGAATAAGTTTGGCTAAAACTTTAAGGTAACATTTCTTCCTTTAGAATTAGTTCTAGTGTTGCATGTTTAGAAGAAGGAACTTGTGATAGTAGATAATGCTCTTAGAATCATTGCATGCTAGAAATGTGGTTTGGATATGAAGAATGGGTTAAGAAGAGATTATGAGCATGTTGTAGCCTAAAAACTACCTTAGAATTGTTAAGTAAATTGTTGTAGACTTATGGGAGAATTTTGGGTATGTAATCCCCTTTGAATTGTTGGTTTGATTGAGCCTTAAATGTGGCGTTTGGATGATAAATTCGACCTTGAGAAAGGTGGCAAAGTGAGTAGAAACAAAGGAAATGCTTGATTTTCCATAGAATTTAGTGACTTAGAACTTGGATTTTTCTACTTTGAGATTAGAGGTTAACAAGCGTATCATGATTATTATAGGTTGAGATATTACTTGCGGTAGTTGAGCTTAGCAAGTGGATTGACCAAAGAGGTATGTGAAGCTTTCCTATCTCTTGAGCATGAATAGATGAAACTATGTAGTACGGTAGGCGTCTGAGATTTGGTGTTCTTACTTGTTTTGATTATAAAATGACTTGTTCGCTTTAAAAATGTATAAGTCCCTTGATTAAGGAAAAGTATGATTTTACTAAAGTATAGAGTTAATATAACAACTTTATGGGAAGTTGGTTTATTAGCTTAAAAGGTTAATGAGAAGAGATTTTACTCTAAGTAAGATAAGTATATGAAGAGGCAAATTGATTTAAAGGCATCAATTGCCCAAAGGCTTTTATGTATAAAGAAGAGTCACTTTTAAAAGAGTTGAAGCATGTAGTACTTGGGTTAAATTCGGTTTTGCTTTTTATTAAAGATATGGTTAAGTGCCTTAAGTAAACTAAAATGAGAGGGTATATGAGCAAGATTAGTAAGAAGTTATAAGTTTTCTTAACTTATTTATTATTATGATATGATGTGATTTGAGATAGGGTAAGAGTATGTCCGAGGGCAAGCCCCAAGATCGTCATACCACCTCCGGTGTAAGAGTATGTGCGAGGCGGCCAGATCGTCGCCATACCATCCGCCGATGTAGAGTATATCGAGGGCCGGCCCAAGATCGTTATACCACCGCCTTGGTAGAGTATATCGAGGGTAAGTCCCAGATCGTTATACCACCTGTTCCGTGGATTTGCTACCCATGATGCGAGGAATACCTCATGCGAGTCCTTAGGGGCTTATGCGGGTGAAATAGTCCCATGGCGCGGTACAGTAGATGCGAGGAAGTACTCATGCGGGTCGCGAGGACTATGCGGGTGAAATAGTCCCGCGAGTAGGGTGCTTATGGATACCGCAGCGAGGTACCTGCCTTGATCCTAAGGCCCCTATTTTATGCGAGATTATATGTATATATATATATACTTGTCACCTCATTGTTAGTAAGGCACGATAAAAGGTATTTTAATTGTCTTCCATGACTCACTACTTTTAGACTTGATATCATTATTACGGTATTTTCCACTTTACATACTTGGTACATATTGTGTATGCACCCCCTCGGGGCTGCGTTCATCTGCAGTAAGTAAGCGATTGAGGATCCTCGTTCTTAGGATCACTATTCCTGTCGGCTCCATTCCTCCTGACGCTTGTTGTTTTGGTGCGGATTTTCCACGATGCTATAGGTATTTTATACATTCAGGGTATGGCGGAGCCACGTCATACGCTTGTTATCTTTAGAGTGCGTGGTCACATGTATTTTGGGCTATAAGAACCGGTTGTATTATAAATACTTTGTTTAAGTATGTTTATGGAAAGCGGTATTATACCAGTATTTCCGAGTATACGGGGACGACGTAGAAAAGTTTGTGCCTTAAAGTGCTTGGCGAATTTTATTTGTGCATAACAATCTTGCCAGGTTAAGTCGTTTTTAGCCAAACGCTTTCACGACTTTCGTAGGGAATTTCCGCTATGTCATTTTTAATTTTTTGCGGATTTTTCCGAGAGAAAACATTTTTGTTACGAGAGGCGACACTTGTCACCTCCCATTGGAGCACGCGTTGTAAAAGAGGTGGACGAATTGGCCATTGTTGGTCAAGGGGTTGGTAGGATATTTTGTGGTAGATGGATAAGGTGCACTTGGCAAGATCTTGGCCTACACTTGCCTTGCACTTGGCAAGATCTTGGCCATCGTTGGCCTTTGCTAGGCCTATAAATACCAATTCCTTTGGAAGACTTATTCATCCTAAAATGTTCTAAGTCTTAGAAATCCTCCCTCCTCTTGTTTGACTCGTCCAAGAGCCCTCCCTAGATAGGCCCTTGTGGTGAGCCTCCTCCCCTTTTTGGTGTGGCGTGGGGTACCCCCAGCCTAGTTGTTTTCGTATAATACCCCCTCTTGATAGAAATACCTCAAAAGTATTGTTATAATGCCCAAATTACCTTAGCCATATACCTTGTTGTATTCTAAGGTTATACCTATCTGAAAAGCCCGTAAATACTATTATACTTCCCTTAGTCACAAAACTGAAACCACAGGAAAAATCTCCATAGTCAGTTGGAGTATTGTGTGAAGTTGGTTAGAACTTCTAAGGGTGGTTTAGAGCTGGTTGGGCGCCTGAGTTGGAGCTAAACGATTGCCGTGATCGACTTTATACTTGGATAATTATGGGCTTATTGAGGTAAATATCTTGTCCTCTATTGTAATTGAAATTACATATTGTTAGAATATATAGTTGAAGTATACTATATATAGAATCAACGTAGTTATTGGCAATGTCTTTTGACTTAAGCTGAATAATACTTACGCAATGTCTTTGCGACTTAAGCTGTATTTAAGAAGATTCTTGTGTAATTACTTAGGGTGTATTCTGAGACTTGTGAAGTAGTGCAGTGGAGTAGAATTGTACCGTTAGGGTTAGATGATAACCCCCTGGTTGGCTTGGTAGCGGCCTCGATAGAGGAGGAGATTTACGCGTTGCGGGAGAGTCTTTGCCGAATTTTACGTAGAATGTTCTACGAAGAGACCTTATGTTAATAAGCGCCTTGTGGCCTTATAGGTGGAAGTACTATGCGTGGCGCGATCTACTTGGCTTAGGGAGTAGCCGCATTGAGGTACTTGAGCGTTTTGCTATTAGTCGATAATCGTCGCGAGGTATGTGAACCTCTTCCTATCTCTTCTAGCATGATATGTGTGAACTATGTAGTACGGTGAGCGCATTATGCTAAATGTATGTGATTGGTTTAAAACATAAAAGTGTTATAACGACTTTATGGGAAGTTGGTTATAATGACTTTATGTTGGTAAGAAAATACATGTGGTTTTAAAGGTACCGATTTGAACTATAACCGCTTGTTATGTGTTAATAAAGAACTTGAAGTATTTCAAAAGATTTTTGAATCATTTTGAAAGAAGAAGTAATACTTGGTTTTGAAAAACTTAAGAGTTATACTAGCTTTATGGGAAGTTAGGTATAACGGCTTAGAATGTTTCTTGATTTCGAAATCGAATGTATCGACAAACCATGCGGCGTTAATAAAAGGAAATGTTTTGACTAATTAAGTATTATTAAAACCAGAGAAACTTCCATCCGCATGTAGCTAAGATGAGACAAAATGATATTTCTAGATCATGGTCAGTAATAAGATTGTTATAAACAAGAATATCCTACTCACATATAAGACTTATGTTTCTCGGATAGTTTTAAGGAGAATTATATTCTCAAATGAATAAGACTATGAACTACGAAACCTTTCTAAAATGAGAAACTTGAACATTGGAAATTAGGCAAACTTGATCATTGGAAAGAATGTTGCTACTTGATTTTACAAAGAGAAGTAATTGATTTACTTTAAAAGGATAGTCACTCTATTTTATACTACTGTATTGTGTGACATCGTGAAAGTAACGATCTTTTAAAGAGTTAATGTATGAAGTACTTTGGGGATAAAACCGATTTTGTTAATCATATAGTAGAAGGTACCTTGTGTGAACAACTTGATTGTATTGGTTTGTGATAGCCTTGTAATACTTTCTTGATTGCGTTGATAAGTAAACGTGTTGGGATGCTACGTGTTAGTATCTTGTGATGTTTGTGTGAAGGGTTTCTGATTGTGCTTATTAACTATCGATCGTTATGATAGTATTGTGGCATTCATCTCGAGACGATTCCGGTTAAGCGCCCTCCGCGTGGTAGACTCAGCGGTCGATGGACCTATGATTCGAGAATACCTCACGCAGTCCCGGGCTATGCGAGCTACGAGTTCCGTGTTAGTGTCGTCGCTTTATGGGCACGCGGTCCGTGGCCGTGCGGATCGCGAAGTCGTGACGATCGCGGAGAAGCTACCCTCGACGCGGAATACCTCACGCGGGCGATGAGATTGGCCTACGCGGAGTCGCGGGAGTTCGTGGTTAGACGCGTACATCGATATGCGGGCAAGTGGCCGCTTTGATCATGTGACGGCCTAGACAGATCTTATGATACGATTCACGACCTTGTTGATGCGTGGGTTTTTAGTAGCCCGCTATGCCTTCGTACTTACCGTGCAGCTTTATTATGACACAGGTGGGACCCGTGTTCATGTGTGTTCCTTGGTGCTTTTATATCATTGCCGATGAGGAAGGTATTCCACGGGCATGATTGATGTTGTGGGCCCGAGACCCATTGTTATACTTGAGTGATGACTTGAGGCGTGAGTCCCTAACTTGACGATCGCTTTGTTATCGTAGTTGGTTATCATACATGTCTCCGCTTTATATGATTTGCTATGATTTCATTTCTGATATGTATTTTCGTTTCACATACTGTACTGTTATCACCTCGCCCGAGGTGCGTTCATCTGTGAGTTGAGGTACACCATCGTTGATCCTAGCTCTCGTGGTCACAGCTGGAATTTGGGAAGCTCCGCTTCTCGGAGGCTTATCATGGTATAGTCGCCCGTCGTAAGTGTTTACATTCGTGGTTTGGCGGGGCCTGTCGCCATTGTTGTCGTATCATTCTTAGGTCCAGTAATCGCTGGCGGGGTTTGTAAAAGGATTAAACTGCTCATGTTGAAAAAGTTGCTATTTATATATATACTGAAGGTATCCGCTTTTGTTAGCTTTGCCTTCTTATTTCACCGTCTTATTACCCGGTTTCATGTATTGTCTTTATGTTCACTGATTACTCGATGTATGTCTACTTGGGTGCGGGGTAAGGCAGTCCACGGGCCGGTTGGTCGTGACAAAAGTGGTATCGAGCGCTTAATCCTCTGAAAGTGTCTCATGCATCGATCCAGAGTCTTGATTATCGGTGTGTTGTGCACCACACCAATAATCGTGAGGCTATAGGATATTTTAGGATTGGTTTCTATTCTTCTCACTCAGATCGTGCCTTAGAGCCGTGTTGTAAGTTGGACCTCTAACGTATTTCTTTCCCTTACCGTTATGCCCGCGTGGGCAACCCGGCCAGGAGGGCAAAGCGGCGGAGGCTGCGAGTAGAGTTCGGAGGTTGCGAGGGCACAGCCCAATCTTTACCTGGGTAGTGCTTCATTCGAGGATTTCTGCGACGCCACTAGCCCAAAGAGAGTTGTACGCAGCGGCGATCCTACTGCGGCATGATATATGAACCTTGGTTCACGACCGAACAGAGAATTTAGATCGCAAAGAAGCGACCGTTACTAGCTATAGATTTGGCTACCAGAGAGTATACCGATGTATCGCGAGTCTTGAGGACTATCTAAAGAGGTTGTGCAGAGTAATTCTTCGCTTAGGCTTGAGCATGGCCCGTATGCGGGCTTATGCGCAGCCGGAGACGGTAGAGATCGACAGTTAACGAAGGACACCGTAAGAGGGCGAGCGGCAAGGTCCTTTAGTAACTTTTGAGGCGAGTCGCCTCACGTGATTAGATTATGCACATCCACCGTGCGAATGAGGTCCTCCACGAATTTCGTGGACGCTCGGTATGCGGGAGTTGGTCGAGCTCGAGCTTCCGGTTCACTACACGTAGGTTCCACCATCCGATTCGCTTTTTCTCGGTGTTCACAACGTGACGCCATCCGGAATGTCGCTTTTAGTTGTACGCGGTTGCACCTATGACCGTCGGTCCGTTGTCGAAAGAGTGTCCTCGGGAGGACTTAGCCTTCAGATCGGTGGGTAGTTCGTCATCTCCTTAGCTATGCGCCTGCAGGCGAGTTTGATTAGAACGACTAAGGGAGTGAAGCGGTAGACATAGATCTATCCTTAACCCTCTGAGTTTTGTATAAGTGATAAGTGAGTATACCTTAGGTGCTATGTTCGATAGCAATGTGTTAGTTGTGATTTGAAATCATGGTTGTTTAACCGAGTAAGATTTTGGGCGATAGAGAAAGTGCGAGCCTTAGAGCTTTATACGTAGAGACCTTAGAGGTGAGGCCATCTCGAGAAAAAGGTGTAGTGTTATGTTTGACCTTATCTGAGTGCATAGTGCGTGAGTTATGTTGGGACAGTCCCTAGTAGTGTGGAATGAAAGAAGGTAGTTGAGCTAAGACCGCCAGGTTTTCGTAACGTGATTAGTGAGATTGTTCCGTCGGGAGCTAGTATGACGCGCGTTGCCGGTCGGGTTGAGGCCACGTTGCGGGTCAACCCGCCGCAGTTTAGTGGTGGGGTCGGTTGTGGTGGTCCCGCCAGGTAGGGTCACGAGGGTGTTAGGCCCATGTTCGCTAACCAGACGCAGTTCGTGGACGATTCGACCGGTGGTGGTCGACGGGGCAGCCCATCGTGTTCTTCGCTCGACCGCTTACTTACCGTGTTGAGTTATCCGCGGTTGAAAGGCTGCGACGGTGCCTACCTTCACCTTATATCGCATGTGAAGCTTCTGTGTCGGGCTATTTTTCGCCTTCTAAAAGTTTACTGTGCAGGTTAAGAACTCAGCGAGTCTCGACCGCATTCGCTTCTGCCAAGGCGCTGGATTTGAGGTAGTCGCGATTGTTGTCTCGTGGAGGAAGTGTTTAAGCTACCATTTCAAGTTCGGATATCGCCGAAGCCTTGTAGGGCGGAAGTGTAAATCACGGCCGATTGGTTCGATGTTGGCAAGGTTCGATTAGTCGTTCAGCTTGTTCCAGAGATCGTGGATATCAGCTTGTCTAGAAGAAGTTCCGGCATTCGAGGAATTGTGCGGATAATCGCGACGACGCCAGAGTTCAGCCGATCGATCTTCTTGAAGTACCACCCCGGTTGGGTGTGACGAGTTTGGAATACTGAGGAACTTAGACCGAGTTACTTGGGCCCTTTTGAGTTCATGTGAAGAATAGGCCGGTTTATATGTTAGCGTTGCCGTCCGACTTAGAGGTCAGACGTCCGCCTTTCGTATTGTTATGATCGGAAAAGTATCTGAGATCCATCCGCAGTGTTCCCACTTAATGATGACCACGTTAGAGATAGTAGCCCCGAGTTTTGGAAATCAAGCAAAGATCGTAAATGTGGAAAGAGTTCGGTATACGGCATCCTCGGATCGCATGCGATCGGCACCATTTGTTCATCGCCGAGCAAGGCTCGCGACAAAGTGACAAAAGTGGTACCATTTGTTGGGTCGCCGAGAAGCGTTAATGCTCGAGCAAAGTGACAAAGTGGTATCTACGAGTAAAGAGAGAGCGAGCATGTATGGCGAACATAGATGTGATCATTTCTTTTGTTTGGAAAAGTGTGGAAGAAGTATATTTTAGACAGGTGAGGAGTGTTTTGTGGTGATGATTAGAGGTGTTTCCTCGTGGACTTTGACGTAAGTATTTACGCAGAAAATGCATGTGTGGATTGTTCTCGTAAGAATAGTAGTGAAGACTATATTGGCGCCGCTTGTTTTGAGACTTATAAGGAACATTCGGGACGAATGTTTCTAAGCGAGGAGAATGTTATACTCGTGTTTCGAGTATGCGCTGGGACGACGTGAAAAGTTTGTGCCTTAAAGTGCTTGGCCGAATTTTATTTGTGCATAACACCCTTAGAGTCGTTTTTAAACGTTTTCACTTTCGTAGGAATTTCCGCTATGTCATTTTTAATTTTTGGATTTTTCCGAGAGACGAACATTTTTGGCCAACGAGAGGCGACACTTGTCACCCTCCCATCGAGCACGCTGGGTAAAAGAGGTGGACGAATTGGCCATTGTTGGTCAAGGTTGGTAGGATATTTTGTGGTAGATGGATAAGGTGCACTTGGCAAGATCTCGCCCTACACTCGCCTTGCACTTGGCAAGATCTTGGCCATTGGTTGGCCTTTGCTAGGCCTATAAATACCCATTTTGGAAGACTTATTCATCCTAAAATGTTCTAAGTCTTAGAAATCCTCCTCCCTCTTGTTTGACTCTCGCCCAAGAGCCCCCATCCCTAGATAGGCCCTCAGGCCGAGAGCCTCCTCCCCTTTTGGTGTGGCCGTACCCCCAGCCTAGTTGTTTTCAGATAATACCCCCTCTTGATAGAAATACCTCAAAAGTATTGTTATAATGCCCAAATTACCTTAGCCATATACCTTGTTGTATTCTAAGGTTATACCTATACGAAAAGCCAGAAAATACTATTATACTTCCGTCAGTCACAAAACCGAAACCCTAGGAAAAATCTCCATAGTCCGTTGGAGTATTGTGTAGAAGTTGGTTAGAACTTCTAAGGGTGGTTTAGAATGGGTTGGAGCGCCGAGTCGAGCTAAACGATTGCCCAGATCGACTTTATACTTGGATAATTATGGGCTTATTGAGGTAAATATCTTGTCCTCTATTGTAATTGAAATTACATATTGTTAGAATATATAGTTGAAGTATACTATATATAGAATGAACGTAGTTATTGGCAATGTCTTTTGACTTAAGCCCAATAATACTTACAGAATGTCTTTGACTTAAACCTCAGATTTAAGAAGATTACCGAATCAGAATTACTAGTATCGACACAATGAGACTTGTGAAGTAGTACAGTGGAGTAGAATTGTACCTTAGGGTTAGATGTATAACCCCCGGTTGGCTTGGCAGCCACCGATAGGAGGAGATTTACGCTCATGCGGGGAGTCGCCAATTTTCTAGAATGTTCTACGAAGAGACCTTATGTTAATGCGCACTGTGGCCTTATAGGTGGAAGTACTATGCGTGGCGCGATCTACTTGGCTTAGGAGTAGCCATGCGGTTTGAGGTACTGAGCGTTTTGCTATTAGTCGATAATCGTCGCGAGGTATGTGAACCTCTTCCTATCTCTTCTAGCATGATATGTGTGAACTATGTAGTACTGCAGACGCATACGTGCTAAATGTACGTGATTGGTTTAAAACATAAGTGTTATAACGACTTTATGGGAAGTTGGTTATAACAACTTTATGTTGGTAAGAAAATACACGTGGTTTTTAAAAGGTACCGATTTGAACTATAACCGCTTGTTATGTGTTAATAAAGAACTTGAAGTATTTCAAAAGATTTTTGAATCATTTTGAAAGAAGTAATACTTGGTTTTGAAAAACTTAAGAGTTATACTAGCTTTATGGGAAGTTAGGTATAACGGCTTAAGAATGTTTTATCATTTCGAAATCAATGTGTATCGACAAACCATCAGCAGCTAATAAAAGGAAATGTTTTGACTAATTAAGTATTATTAAAACCAAGAGAAACTTCCATCCGCATAAGCTAAGATGACAAAATGATATTTCCTAGATCACGGTCATGTAATAAGATTGTTATAAACAAGAATATCCTACTCACATATAAGACTTATGTTTCTCGATAGTTTTAAGGAGAATTATATTCTCAAATGAATAAGACTATGAACTACTAAACCTTTCTAAAATGAGAAACTTGAACATTGGAAATTAGGCAAACTTGATCATTGGAAAAGAATGTTGCTACTTGATTTTACAAAGAGAAGTAATTGATTTACTTTAAAAGGATAGTCACTCTATTTTATACTACTGTATTGTGTGACATTGGAAAGTAACGATCTTTAAAGAGTTAATGTATGAAGTACTTTGGGGATAAAACCCGATTTTGTTAATCATATAGTAGAAGGTACCTTGTGAACAACTTGATTGTATTGGTTTGTGATAGCCTTGTAATACTTTCTTGATTGCGCTGATAAGTAAACGTGTTGGGATGCTACGCGTGTTAGTATCTTGTGATGTTTGTGTGAAGGGTTTCTTGATTGTGCTTATTAACTATCAACGTTATGATAGTATTGTGGCATTCATCTCTTGAGATGATTCCGGGTTAAGCCTCCCACGCGGGTAGACTAAAGCGTCGATGGACCTATGATTCGAGAATACCCCACGCAGTCCCGGCCTATCGGAGCTACGAGTTCCGTGTTAGTGACGCCCTTACGGGCACGCGTCCATGTGGGCTACGCGGATCGAAGTCGTGACGATGCCGGGAGTAGCACCGACGCGGGAATACCTCATGCGGGCCGATGAGATTGGCCTACGCGGAGTCATGGAGTTCGAGTGGTTAGACGCGCATCGACATCGCGCAAGTGGCCGCCTTTGATCATGTGGCGGCCTAGACAGATCTTATGATACGCTTCATGACCTTGTTGCACTGTGGGTTTTAGTAGTCGGCTATGCCTTCGCATTTACCCCGCTGATTTATTATGACACAGTGGGACTCGTGTTCATGTGTTCCTGGTGCTTTTATATCATAGATCGCCAGCGGAGGAAGGTATTCCACGCATGATTGATGTTGTGGCCCGAGACCCATTGTTATACTTGAGTGATGACTTGAGGCGTAGTCCCTAACTTGATATGATCGCTTTGTTGTAAATCAGTTGGTTATCATACATGTCTCTGCTTTATATGATCGCTATGATTTCATTTACGATGTATTTTCAATTTCACATACTGCACTGCAGATCGACTCTCGCCGGCCGCTCATGCCGCAGTCGAGGTACACCGCCGTTGATCCTAGCTCTCGTGGTCACGCCATTGCTTGGGAAGCTCCGCTTTCCGAGGCTTATCACGTATAGTCCCCGTCGTCGTAAGTGTTTACATTCGTGGTTTGGCGGCCTCGTCCCGCCATTGTTGTCGATCATTCTTAGGTCCGTAGTAATCTTGTGGCGGGGTTTGTAAAAGGATTAAACCGCTCATGTTGAAAAAGTTGCTATTTATATATATACCAAGGTAACCGCTTTGTTAGCCGCTTTCTTATTTCACCGCCTTATTACCGTTTCATGTATTGTCTTTATGTTCCGACACTGATGTATGTCTACTTGGGTGCCCGTAAGACAGGCCACGCCCGTTCGGTCGTGATAGACTTTATCTACCGCCGATATGTTTTACCCTTTTATGAAGTTATGTGTTGTCTATGTTCACCGCTATTCTCGACATATACCGACAGGTACCCAAGAGGTACTAGTCGCGCCCCGGTCGTCGTGACATCGCGCATCTTAAGCTTGATCGAGTGTGTCGTGAATTAAAGAATTTTATCTACCCACATAGAGGTTTAGTTCACAGGTTTCGTGTAACTATAATTCACATATTGAGTTCGTCTTCCGACGCCGTCTAGGAGTTTCGTGTAGACCCTAATGATATTAGTGTTGATATGTGAAGGCCTGTAGGGTAACACTAAATCAATTGTTCTGTTGATTCAAGGATGTAACCAGAGAGAATATAGATGTTCGATTATAATCGAGACATTAGAATAAATAATGATTACTTAATTAAATCGAGATGATGTTTCAGATTTAATTAAAATAGAAATGAGACAGAATTGGACTAGGGTCGCGGCTCAAAGGACTAAGGGTCGCGACACCACTTATTGAGCGCCATGGTGCCACGTGTCCAAGAGTCTGAATGACCCACTCGCTTGCCGGGCCTAGCCCACGCGGGAAACCCTAGTCGCTTTTTAGCTATAAATAAATTGTTCAATCATTATTTTAATACACTCAATTCACAAGAATTATTCTCTGCTAAAACTCTATCGGATTTCCTAATTTTCCGAAAGAGTAATTATATCGGAGTCTTACACTTGCAATCGAGGAACAGTTGTGTGCTCACCCTGACACACATCAAGTTGAATATTCAATATTTGCTAAACTGTAAGTGTTCTATCGACGCGTTATATTTTCTATGTGTTTTACATTATATAATAATCCATCAGTTTGACCGTCCGTCGAGTTTGAAACATAAATTTTCAAATTCATGTACGAACCCGACAAAACCCTACAGTATTCCTTCCCTGAGGTAGCAAACACAACCTTTGAATGCCAAATAAAATTTATCCAAATGTAACTAGGTTCAAAATTCATGTGAACCTAGTATAGGATAATCTAAACCTAAACATATAGGAGGTCAGCATATTATTAAAATTTAAATAGTCTAATATAAAGTATAAGCACAGTAGTTTGAATATCCAAAGATGACAATAACCAATATTTCCAAAGGACATTTCCAAATACAGTAGAAATTAATAAAATAGTTTAAAATTAGCGATATCAAGTTAAAACTCATAAAGACTACTAAAGATCAATCGTACATTGATATGTTCCTTCTTCTTTCACTTTGATATCGAAGACATCAACATCTGATGTTACTTCAAGGCTTCAAGCACATCAAATTTAAGGATAACCCCTCTTTTGATATTATTGTCAACAACAAAGGTTTTCGAGCCATCCTTGAGTCTTCTTCGATCATGACTAACAACCAAAGTTGCAACCCAGAATTGTCTACGATGTTTTAGAATTTCAGTTGGATGGAGATGTTTATATATCCTATTGGGAATATACTGCGGAAATATTTCAAATTGTTACTAATAAATTTAAAATGAATGATAGATGTTATTGAAAAATTAAAAAAGAATTAGCTTTAAGGCCATTTAAACATATCAAATCATCGTGGTTGATGTATGAATAGGTGATACACATATCAAATGATGGGTTATTTTCATCTTTAATTGTTGTAGAGTATTGTAGGATCGTTTGCTAGAGAAGTTGTTCATTCCGCTTCTTTTTTTTTGTGTGAGAGTGTTTGCCAAGGTTCTATATATACACATTCAACAGCTAAACAAAGATATTTTCCCTCCACTAAGAATTCCTATTCATTTTAATTTCCCTCCAAATATTTTCATTAGGGTAAATTCGACAATCAACTTGGTCAAGGAGGAGGAGTTCCAAAGGATTAGTCTATTAAGTGTGTAATTAATACATAACTGGATTGATCCGTCAAATGTAATCATTTCATGGTCAACTAAGTTAATTACTTAATCGCATTTCCTCATTTATGTGGCTAAATTCACTACTTAACCAGATTTAATCAACCAACTTACGTATTGTATGAGTTGATTTAAATTATTTATTTATTTATTTATTTATAATTGGCTAAATTATTCTAACAAAAAGCACAAAATTATATTGAGTACGATTTAACCAATCAAAATTCACTACTTAACCAAATTTAATCAACCGAAATTTCATCTGCTGGTCAGCTAAGTAAATCATAGGAATAGGAAGAAAATAGAGGATTTAGACTATAATAATTACTTTTTTATGGTGTAGTAGCTTGTGCTTTGCGGGATAATACGATTCACTAAGTCACAAATTTTTTCACATACAATTTATAGCATGTAAGGTCCTTTAGTAGTGTGTATTATGGATTGATATGAAATAATAATAATTTATTTATTTGGTCTGCCCCAAAATATTCACAATTTGGTTGATCTGTCAAGTCTCTTCATCTGCTGAGCATAGGAAAAAGACTAAAATAAAAAATTTAGATAATAATAATCATTTGTTAGGGTGGTAAAGTGATGGGAAAATCCCCGTAAGCTCAAGGTTTCAATTTTATCCTCGATATGCTAAGCTTGAAATTCCGAAGATGTTTGATCAACGAATGATAATGTGCTTAAATTGGCATGGAATTTGGAGTGGGATTGAAGTTTGGACTTGAAGATTTTAAGAAATAAGATATTTATTCTGCCTTCTTGTTGGTCTTGGCCAAGACCATGTTTTTTTAGCTTCTTGTTTGTTTTTTCTTAGCTTAGCTTTTAGCTCTTAGTTTAGGACATAGTAGGCCATGAAATAATTACATTAGGACATAATTAATATAACATGTAATAAATGGTCAAGGCCGAAAGGTCATTCAAAAAGGTGACAAGGCCACTGGAAGATATTAGCCGCGGCAAGGATGTTAAGGATGACTAGATCAAGAGTGACAAGTTGGCAAGGACAAAAATGATCTAGAAGATGCGGCTTCCAAAGGGACAATTCATGAATCAAATTGAAAACACCAAAAATATGAAGTGTTGGTCGAAATAATCATTTATCCCTTCGGCCAAGAAATCCAAATACAAGGAATAGAAGCTTCCAAACTAGTTCCAAGAATATGAAGTCTTAAAAGAACAAATCCATCCTATCATCTACTTGGAAACCACAAAGAAGTGTGAAGGAGTTTGAGCTCAACTTTGTCTCCAAGAAAAGCCAAACCTTTCCCATTGACACACCAAAGTCGAGAACCCTCTTGGTCAATAAGAAAACCCAAACCCTTTTTTCACTTGGTGAGAATCCTCAGTAGTTTGTATCTTTCTTGGGTTTTCTAGATTTACTATAAATAGGAACCTTGGAACTTGTAAATAATCAGAGTTGAAATAGATAAAAACTTGATTGTTTACTCATTTTGCTATGTCTTTCAATCTGGGATTAAATCTCTTAGTTTATGCTCTGGGAGAACTTTTTGGTTCTTATGTGAGCCAAACCCTTCGATGTAAGTCTTAGTTAGGACTTGTGTGACCTAATCAAACCTAAATTTGAAGAACACCCTGGGTGGTAAACAATAGTTGATACTTGTATGAACCAACCTAGTTTGAGTCTTGGGAGAAACAATGGCATAGATCACCCTCACTTGGCTTGTTCACAGGCATTGCAAATAGCAAACCCCAGTGTCGACCTTGTGACATTGATTCCCAACTCCTTTGTCACGACCCATTCCGGGGCCCGTGATTGGTGCCTTACCGGGGCACCCAAGTAGTCATACATCAGAGTAATCAGCGGAAATATAAAACAAGACATGAAACAGTTTATAAAATAAGACACAGTTTATGTGAACAAACGTCGCTTTCTAAGATATATATATAAAACTGTGTTTAGCGCTACATCCGACATCGCATAACATGACTACGCACTTAAGGAAATATATAACTATGGCGGACAGTGGCCGCCATACCTCGACTGCACAAACTATCTACAATACAGGAGATCATACCAAAAGTAGAGCCTCCGAGAAGATGGAGCTCCCGACACCAATGCAAAGAGATCCAAGGACGCGGATCTAGCACCGCTGCCCTTACCTGCGGCATGAACGCACTTCCGGCCGAGGTCGCGATAAATGTACTAAGTATGCGAAACTGTAAAGTACTTAAATGAAAACATATCATTTTTAAAACCAGTTTACAAATATGTATGAAACAACCAAGGAAACCGCACGTAGTGCCACATCACAAACAAGAGCAACAATAGTAATCAGAATAGGTCTTATCTAGGCTGCGAATGATCAAACAGGCCACTCGCCCACATCATCATTCCGCAAGCCTAATCTCGACTCGAGTCCGCGTAGCCACTCACGGGCCCGCATGAGGTATAACCCCGCATCGGAGGTAGCTACTCCTGCATCGCCCCGACTCGCGGTCCGCACGCCACATGCATCGCATGAGGCATAACCCCGCATACTAACTCGAACTCGTAGTTCGCGATAGGCCCCCGACCCGCATGAGGTATTCTCGAATCATGGTCCTGCATCACCGAGTCTACCCCAGACGGAGGCGCCTTAACTCCCAGATCATCTCAAGAGGTGAGTGATAGTACACTAACATAACACATCTTTAAACAACATAAGCACAACAAGGATACTCTTTATACAAACGTTACAAGATACTAACACACATAGCATCATATCATGTCTACTTATCAAACCATCTTATTATTCTTTTCACAATTCAACATAAGTCTGTTATAAACACATAAGCAAACTTGTTTCTTTTATCAATCTTAAGTGGTTATACTTAACTTCCCATAAAGCTAGTATAACTCTTAAGCTTCGCTTTAAAACCAGCTAGTTCTCTTCAATAAAAATGATTCAAGATTCTTATGAAATGCTTTCAGATCTTTATTATTCTGCTTAAGCCGAGGCATCGCGTAAGTGTTATTCAGCTTAAGCCAGGCATTGCTGTAAGTATTATTCAGCTTAAGTCAAAGACATTGCCGTAGTTATTATTCATTAACACACGACGCCTCACCGTACTATATATATTGTAAAATATCATGCTTAGGAAGAATCACATACCTTCTCAAAAAACCACCGCCAAGTCAATATGTCGCGCAGAGTCACCATAATAGTCACGCACATCTATCAAAGACTACTCAAGGTCATTCTAAACAGAGGGTTCACAATTTATGGAAAGTCATGATTTCCCTACCCGGTGAGCTATATAAGTTCATCGTGAAAACATTCATGTAAGCACTGCTTGATTATTCTTCTTTAAACTCTTCTCTGTGGTAACAGATTCAATTCTATTCTGTGATAATCTTCTAAGTATTTAATACTTATTCTAATACTACAATGAAGTATTCTCTAATTCAAAAGAGGTTAGGATTAGTTACCTCAAGAAGCTCCAATAATATCCTAGAAAGTCGCACCGAGCAAGGTTTTGCTCCCAAGTTGTATGCTCTAAGGAAACCTTAGAAGTTCTTCACAACTTCTACTAAGTACTAAGGTATTTGGGCTAGTATTTTGGGCATTATAACAATACTAGAAGACAACTTTTCTACCAGGGAGGGGGTAGATTTTTGGCTAGGCTATGGGGCCTCGGCCAAACTACTAGGCTAGAGTGGGGGTATTCGCCAAGGGCCTTTCACGAGGAGGGGAGGTTTGGACGAAAGGCTACAAAAGGGAGAGAGAGGATTTTCAAGACTTGGAAAGATTTGTGGATGAAGAACTCTTCATCTCTAAGAGGGTATTTATAGGTCAGTGGCCAACCAACGGCGAAGATTAAGACAAGTGCAAGGCAAGTGTAGGGTGAGGATTAACTATACACAAATATCCTACCAACTCCTCGACTTGTGCACAAGGCACAAAAACGTGCTAATGGTCTCCACTTTCGCCCAACGGCGATTCAAGTCCACCAATTGGAGGGTGCCAAGTGTCGCCTCCCGTTGGTCCAAAATGTTTCGCCTCTGAAAAATCCGCAAAAATTAGAAATGGCATAGCCGGAATTTACCCTACGAAGTCGTGGAAACGCTTTCGCCTGAAAACTATTCGCTTTTGTGAGTTGTGCCCAAAAAAACATTTTGCCTAAACTTTAAGGCTAGACTTTTCAGACGTATTCCTTACGTGCATACCCTGGAAATACGGTATAACATTCTCCTCCTTAGAAACATTCGTCCGAATGTTCCTTCCCAAGCGATTAACGATAAGATTCTTCATAACTTAAATAGCTGCAAATGCCACACACGCCACGTAACAACACTTAGGCGTAAACGATAACGAAAATTTACAAGTAGGAAAGTGAATTACCCGGAGGTGGGGAATAGGTGAGGATACTTCCGCCTCATGTCCTCTCGGCTTCCCACGTCATCTCCTCCTGAGCTCGCTCCGCCACAAGACTTCGACGCCACATCCCCCGTCCGCAGACGCCTAACTCGACGATCGACTATCGCCATGGGAATCTCCTCATACGATAACCCCTGGCCACCGACATCGCCAATCTGATGCACCCTAGATGGATCCCCGATACATCTCTTCAGATAGATACGTGAAAAACCTGACGCATCACCTCCGCATCGGATGCCAGATCCAACTCATAGTAACCTTGCCTACCTCGCGGACAACTGAACGGCCCAACGTACTGCCGAAGTTTCCCTTCTTCCCGAACCGCATCACACCGCTTCATGGTGACACCTTAGGAAAACCCAATCATGAACCTCGAACTCAAGATGCCGACGACGATGATCTGCATACGACTGCCGACTCGAGCCGTCGATAGCCGCCTTGATAAGCTTCACTTTATCCATCACCGCTGCACTAAATCTGGTCCCACTAGCCGCACTTTCGCCACATCGAACCAACCTATAGGCGATCTGCACTTCTCCCATACAAGGCCTCATAAGGCGCCATCCGAATCTTGAGTGGTAGCTATTATTATACGCGAACTCAACTAGAGGCAAATGATCCTCCCAACTACCATCGGTCAATAACACAGCTCGCAGATATCCTCAAGAGTCCGATAGTGCGCTCTGCTGTCCGTCTGCCTGCGGATGAAATGCAGACTGATTGCTCACTCGCCCCTAAACCCCTCGAAGGACCTCAAGTTAGCCGTAAACTGGCTCTGCGATATGATCGAAGTAGGGACTCATGCACCGACGATCTCTGATGTAAAGTCCGCATAATCCTCACCAAAAGTCGCCCCGACGGAAGAAAGTGGGCTGATTTCGTCAACTGTCGGCGATAACCCATATAGAATCATGTCTCCTCCGAGTAGGTAATCCCGTGATGAAGTCCATGTTGATTACCTCCCACTTCCGTGTCGGGATCTCAATCGTCAGAATAAACCACCGGGACTGCGGTGCTCTACCTTCACCGCGACAACACGCATCGAGCTACTTAACTCGCAACGTCCTCTTCAAGCCGTCCCACCAATACACGATCTAAGGTCGTGGTACATATTGGTCGACTTTGACGGATGGAGTAACGCTTGTACCGTGTGCTTCCTCAAGAACTTTCTTGCGAAGTCCCAAACATCCGAACACACACCGCTTCTCAAACCTTAGCACCCCATCAAAGTGCTACCTCAAGGACCGCGCCTCACGTAAGAGTGATCACGATATCGAATCAAAGCCGATCCTCGAATCAAGCCTCTTCACCTCTCAACGATGGAAGACTCGGCAACCTCACGAACTCTAACCCCATCGCTATCGAATCAATCAAACGGACACCAAAGATCGCTAAGCGATGCAAATCACGAACCATGTCCCTCCTCTCTAGCCGCACATCCGATAGGCTCCCATCGACCTACGACTAAGAAAGCATCCGCCACAACATTGGCCTTCCCGTAGTACAGATATCAACATCGTAATCCTTAAGCAACTCTAACCACCGCCTCGCGTGAAGTTCACTCCTCCGGTCAAGATATACCGAGGCTCGGTCCGTGAAAAATATCCACGCAACCCATACAAATAGTACCTCGCATCTTCAAAGCGTGAATCATACCGCTAACTCCAAATCACGGGTGGGTAGTTCCTCTCGTGTTTCTTCACCGGGACGATATGCTATAACTCGCCATGCCGCATCAATACATATCCAACCCGACGCCCGACGATCACAATACACGGCATAACCATCTCGACCCTCCGGAAGAGTAAGAACGGGGCGGCCGCGCCTCTTTCAAAGAATCGAAACCCCGCCACAAGCATCACCACTTTAAAACTTGGCCGCTCCGAGTCACCTAGTCAACGCGCAGATAAGCAAACTTCTCCACGAACCGATAATATCTCGCAAGGCCCGTAAATCGCGAACCTCTGCCGGAGTAAGAGGTCTAGGCCAAGTCTCGATCGCTTCGATTCGCCGATCCACTCGAATGCCATCAGCCCCGATAATATGCCCAAGAAACGCCACTGAAGTCAACCAAAACTCACATTTGGAAAACTTGGCGTACAACTGCTGGTCCTGGAGAACTCTCAGCACAGTCCTCAAATGCTCCGCATGCTCCTGCTCTGAGCGAGAAAAACCAAGATATCATCAATGAACACTATCACAAACGTGTCCAAAAATGGTTTGAACACTCGGTTCATCAAATCCATGAATACCGCACGAGCATCGTCAACCCAAAAGACATGACCAACTCATAATGCCCGTACGTCCGAACGCAATTCTAGGGACATCCACCTCTCGACACGAACTCGATGATAGCCCGATCGCAGATCAATCTGGAGAAACATCTCGCGCTCGCAACCGTCGAACAAGTCATCAATCCCGAAGGGGGTATCTCGTTTAATGGTCACCTTGTTCACCGGTCAGAAGTCAACACACATGCGCAGCTGGCCCCGCCCTTCTTCTTCACGAACAATACCGGCGCTTCTGTGAGAAACACTAGGTCTGGAGAAACCCTTTCTCCAAAGAAATCTCACTGGTCCTTCAACTCCTCAACTCGGCAGTGCCATTCTGTATGGCGAATGGAAATAAAGCCGGTGATCCGCAACACATCTATACAAAACTCGATCTCCTCTCAGAGGATACCCGGAGGTCATCCGAAACACGCCCGGGAACTCGCCGACCATCGAACTGATCGAAATCTGTACCGCAGCCTTCAGATCAAACACCCGAACGAGATGGTAGATATACCTTCGCATCATCTTCCTAGCCTCGAGGTAGGAAATAAACCTACCTCCGGCGATACTGCGTTCTCCCACTCAACAACCGTCTCCTCAGAAACGGAACCGCACTACTCTCTCTCAGCCTACATTGGCGTAGCAGAAGCTAGCCAATCCATCCCCATAATCACGTCGGTCAATCATCTCCAACTCTATCAAGTCGGCTAGGTCCGACGACCAGAATGGTCACAGACAAGCTCTATATACCCGCCGAGCTAGCACCGAATCACCCATCATGTAGCTACCTCGAAAGTGGTCTATGGACTCGTGCTCATCCCTATCCTACTAGCAACAAGTGGAGATATATAGATGAGTAGAACCCGGATCTATCAAAGCATACACATCAAACCCGTAAACCGATAAGGTACCGACGACATCGGTAGGCCTCCGATCTCGCTTACCGATTAAAGCATAAATGCGGTTCTCGAGGACCGCTAGAACCGACCCGAGCCACGACCTCTACCGCGACCTGCTGACCCATGCGTACCCTGCCCTCCGGGCGAGTAATCAGAGGAGATGATGGGCGGCAATGTAACTCGGCCGAGCCCTACCACCGCCACGCCGGCCTGATCCTCGCAAAGTGACCTCGCCGCCACAATCAGAACAAGCTCCAAAAGTAGTACCACACTTCCGTAATGGGATCTACCGTGACGGCCACACTGGGTGGTCCCATCGCCGACTCGCTACTCGACGCCCGCCTGGCCCCGGTCCGCCTCGAAAACTCGTCTTGAGGCCGAGGATTGCAGCGAGTGCTCGAGCCGTCGTGCGACCCAGATCGCCACTGAGGCCGCCACCACGATAACCACCGTAGACCTTCCCGCCCCGGCCTTCATCTGCTGTCATTCGCCCACTGCCGACCTTCGCGCCTCGCATCCAAGAGCGTGAGTCGCACGCGGGTAATGTCCATACCGGTCACAAGAGAAACACCCGCACACGACTCGCCATATAGTCGCTTCAGCCCGATGACATAGCGGTGCACCCTATCCTCCATATTCGCTACTAACGCCGGGACATATCGAGCCAATGAATCAAACTCGACATCAGACTCGACAAAGGCCCTTCTCGCCTCGCAGTAAAATCTATCACCGCGCCTCTCATCCGCGAGGTAAGAAGTGAGCGGAAAGCCTCCGAGAACTCATCCCAAGTAGTGGGACGCTGCGGTTTCCCGATAACTCCTACGATCAACCAATCGATCGCGTATCACGCAAATGATGCTAACCAGCGTCACGCACTGCCTCCGAGGCCTGATCACCTCACGATTCTTCTCAGAATGACGGATGAACTCCTGCGATCATCCTCCGGCCCGACCCGTAAAACTCGCGCTACAACTCAAGAAATCTCGTAGTCTCAAACTATTCGCCTCGTTACACGTGCGACCGAGCCGATCTCGAACGGAATCGCCGCATTCAATCTCTCGTGACGCCACAACTTTAGCCAATAGCCGGGCCATCTCTTGTACTCCTAACTCCTCCGCCCCGCCGCGGGACGTGAGGTGCGGTACCGTGGTCTCGCTGGGCCGGGCGGCGCCATGTAACTCGCCGCCTCGTATGACGGGCTCGAGCCTCGTGACTGGGTGTCCGCTAGCGCCTCTCGCCGCCTCGCCTTCGCCCGGGTTGCTTACGCGAGGCATAATCAGTACAGAAAGGAATACGTTAGAGGGTCCAACCTATAACATGCCTTCTAAAGCACGATCTCGTAATGAGAAGAATGGAAACCAATCCTAAATATCCTATAGCCTCTCGATTATCGTGTGGTGCACAACACACCGATAATCAAGACTTACTAGATACGGCTCGTAGACACTTTCCGAGGATTAATCGCTTCCGATACCACTTTTGTCACGACCCATTCCGGCCCGTGATCGTGCCTTACCGGCACCCAAGTAGTCATACATCGAGTAATCGGCGGAAATATAAAACAAGACATAAACAGCTTTATAAAATAAGACAAAGTTTATGCGAACAAACGCGCTTTCTAAGATATATATATAAACCAAAGTTTAGCACACATCCGACATCGCATAACATGACTACGCACTTCTAAGGAAATATACAACTATGGCGGGATAGCCCGCCATACCGACTGCATAAACTATCTACAATACAGGAGATCATACAAAAGTAGAGCCTCCGAGAAGATGGAGCTCACGACACCAATGCAAGAGATCCTAAGGATGCGGATCTAGCACTGCTGCCCTTACTGCAGATGAACGCACTTCGGGCGAGGTCAAGACAACAGTACTAAGTATGCGAAATCAGAAGTACTTAAATGAAAACATATCATTTTAAAACCAGTTTACAAATATGTATGAAACAACGAAACCGCACGTGAGTACACATCACAAACAAGAGCAACAATAGGTAATCAGAATAGTCTTGTCTAGGCCGCGAATGATCAAACAGGCCACTCGCCACATCATCATTCGCAAGCCTAATCCTCGACTCGAGTCCGCATGTGCCACTCACGGCCCGCATGGAGGTATATCACACCCCGAAATCGGCCGTGGACCTGCCTTACCCTGCACCCTAGTGATACAACATACTAGAAAATCAGCGGAACATACAACATTAACATGAAATAAGAGATAATCTAAATAACCGCCAACTAAAAAAGCGATTTCTCGTATATACATAAAAAAACGAACAGTTATCCTTTTACAAACCCTGCCCACAACAGTGCTACAAACCTCTAAGAGAGAATAACAACCTATGACGGGACAGGGCCCCGCCATACCCCTGAATGTACAAGAACCTACAACTCAGGGAAACCTACCAAAGATAATCCTCCAAGGAACGGAGCTTCCCAAAACTAAACGTGATCCTACAATGGGGATCGACACTAACGATTTCTACCATGATGAACGCAGCCCAAGGAGGTCAAGATAACAGTACCAAGTATGTGAATCAGAAAATATCAGAAATGAAATCATACTAGTCTATAAAAGCGAGACATGTATGATAACCAAACTACGCTCACAACATAAAAACAAATATGTCAAGTCGTGACTCACGCCAAAATCACCACTCAAATATAACTACGGGTCTCACGCCCACAACATCCATCATGTTCGCATCACGGCCGCATGCCCCGAATCGTGACGGTGTAGACGTCCATGATGCAACACACAATAAGGCCGCGTGGCCACATGCCTCGGACATCGTGACTGTAGACATGCCCATGTAACCTCAATAACAATATATCGGGTGGTCAACCTCGCCGCGTGGCCACATGCCCCTGAATGCGACGGTAGACACGCCCATGTTGCAAGAATAACCATATCTCGTAATCAACCCGCCGCACGGCCGCATGCCCCGAATATCAGACGGCAGATACGCCCATGTGATATCAACAACAAGACAAGAATCAAAATGGAAACATACCTGCGGAATTCTCCATCATCGCCAAAGACGCCCAAGTAAGTTCTCAATAAGTCAACCTACTTATCGAGACGCCAGAATACGTAAATACCACACTTGCACAACAAAGGCTATCATCACAAGATAGGCAAGTTTCACAACCACGTGCATAGGCAAGTTTCACAACAACAAGCGTAGGCAAGTTTCACAACAACAAGCATAGGCAAGTTTCACAACAACTCAAAGTACTTTCATTTTATGCCAAAGTCCGGTTTTAACTCTAAAGTACTATGACGTTAAATTCTTTAAAAGAGATCCATTACTTTTATAAAAGTCACCCGATACGTAGTATTAGAATGACCAACCCACATTCCTTTTCAAAATCAAGTAACAACATTCTTTCCTAAGTTCCGCTTGCCTAGTTTCATTACTCAAGCTTCTCATTTTCAAATGGTTTCATAGTTCATAAACTTAATCACTTGATTTCTTTTAGAACAATTGAGTAATATATGTCTCTCGAGAGTAGGTTATTCTTGTTTACAACATTCTTATTACAAGAAATGATCTAGAAAATGTATATCATTTTGTCTCATCTTAGTTTCTATGCAGATGGAGGTTTCTACTGTTTTAAAACAATTCATCATTTTTCAATACATTTTCCTTTATTAACGCCGCAGTTGGTCCGTCGATACACATTCCGATTTCCGAGATCAAGAAACATTATCCCTTTAAATAAAGTCAAGTACTCATTACTCATGAATGAGGTTTCACACAAACATTCACATTAAAACAAATAAGTTAAGTCTCTTATCTTATAAGATCAAGTCTCTTAACTTCTAACATCAAGAACCATTTTCTTTACCTCTCTTAAGACATTATACCTAACTCCCATAAAGCTAGTATAACTCTTTTTAAAACCTTTAAAACCAAGTGTTACTCTCCCTTCCAAAACGATTTATAAATCTTTTGAAATACATCAAGTTCTTTATTATAACAAGCCAGTTATAATTCACATCAGTTACCTTTTAAAACCACAAAGTATTTTCTTACCTACATAAAGTCACATAACCAACTTCCCATAAAGTCGTTATAACACTTTATGTTTTAAAACAATCAAACACGCAACACACGTACGCTCACCGTACTACATAGTTCACACATATCATGCTAGAAGAGATAGGAAGAGGTTCACATACCTCGCGACGATTATCGACAATAAGCAAAATGCTCCAAGACTACAACCTTGCTAGCCCTTTCCACTTCTCGAGAATACGCTACTCTTAGTACTTTCACCTATAAAGGTCACAAACGTCATTAACCCCAAAACACAAGTTCTATCTTTCTACGTAAAATTCGCAAGACCTCTCCCCGCAATAATTGGCGTAAATCTCCTCTCTATCGAGGCCGACTATCAAGCCAACTGGGGGTTAACACATCTAACCTGGACGAGTACAATTCTACAACACAAGAATGCTACACAAGTCTCTTTATCAGAATACACCCTATGTAATTACAGTTCAGTTTAGTTCTTCAGGCTTAAGTCAAAAGACATTGCCACAATACAATGTTTAGTTCTATATATAGCATACTTCAACTATATAATCAACAACAGGTAATTTCCAATTACAATAGGGGGACAAGATTATTTACCTCGATAAGCCCAAAATTATCCGAGATAAAAGTCGATCCTGAGCAAGGTTTAGCTCCTACTCCGTGCGCTCCAATCCGCTCCAAACAACCCTTAAAAGTTCTAATTAACTCTACTCAAATCCTTCAACTAACAATGAAGATTTCCTTAAGGTTTCGCTGAGACTAAAGGACAAAAGGTAGTATTTCCTGACTCTACGATAGAGGTAACTTTGGAATACTACAAGATATAAGGCTAAGGTATTTTGGGCATTATAACAATACTGGAGGAGTATTTCAATACCACAAAGGGGTGTATAATACGAAACAACTAGGCTGGGTACCCACCGCTTAGACCTCACATGGGAGAGGAGACCTCTCGCCAAAGGCCACTTTCTGGGGAGAGAGCTCTGGACGAGAGTCAACAAGAGGGAGGAGGATTCAAGACTTGGAAACATTTGTGGATGAATGAAGTCTTCACAAAGGGGGGGGTATTTATAGCAAACCCAAATGCCAACCAATGGCCAAGATCAAGCCATGTGCAAGGTGTTGTAAGGCCTTGATCAAGCCAAGTGCACCCTAACCCTACTCCACAAAACACGGCACAAGACAAGCCACAAAACAAGGCCAAACAAGGCACAAAACAAGGAACCAATAGGGCCAAAAACGTGAGCCACAAAACAATCCAATTCGTGAACTAATCGTCCACTGACGCCCACAAGTTTCAATGCGAGGGTGACATGTCACCCTCCGCTGGTCCAAAATGTTTCGCCTCTAAAAATCCGCAAAAATTAAAAAGGACATAGCGAATTTTCCCTACTAAAGTCGTGGAAACGCTTCGTCGAAAAGCCACTCTAGTCGGCACTTGTGCCCAAAATTCGATCCTTTGCCTATCTTGGCTCAAATTCTCTACGCACGCCTTACGTACATACTGAAATACGGTATAACATTCTTCCCTTAGAAACATTCGCCCCGAATGTTCCTTCAAGGTCTCAAAACAAACAGCGCCGTGATAGTCTTCACCGCTATACGTCTGAAAACAATCATGCCACACTGCCACAAAACATACGTTCACTTTTCCCTTTCTCGTAGTACTCACGAACACTCGAACTCGCTTCTAGTATCCGTACCACACTTCGCCAACGCTTTGTTTCCAACCTTGAGTCACTACCTCAAACTTGGTCATCTCACTAACCTCGATTTCCCTAAGGCCATTCCGCCTTCACGAACTGATTACGATCGAACGTATCCACGAACTCATCGATGGTCATCTAAACTGGGCCTAGCACCTCGTGACTCGCCACCGCGACCACCGTAGCCGACCCTTCCTCAAAACGGGACGCGGGTTGGCCCGCAACATGGCCCCAACCCGACCCACTGTAGCGCCAACTCTCTAGTTTCTTGATCCGAACAATCTTACCTCTACAGGTCATGAAAGCTACCACTTCCATTTCACACTACCCAGGGACTTACCCTTTTCACTAACCAGGTTTCTAAATCACATTTTTGCACAAAGCTATCCAAACATATCATTAAACACATCAACAACATCAATATACTCAAAACTCTAGAGGGTTAAGGATATACCTGAAACTAGGCGGTTCAAGGACCGCTAAAACTGGGAACTTCCACCGCGACTTACCGCGGGCCCGCAATCGCCTCAGTAATCTGTGCTATCCTACCATGCATACCCGGTCGGAAAGTCTCGTCATATGGCCCCGTTGGCCGCAAGAATAACAAGCTCCTCGTACTACGACCTTCCGAAATGCGGCTCTACTACATCGACCACACCGAGGTAGGGTGATCGCGTCTCGCCAACACCCTACTCCTCAACATTCGAAACACGGGAGCCCGACCGCCTCAATATCCTGAGGTCCCGGCTCGCGGAGGACCACTCGCAATGGCGAGGTACATAACTAGTCTCGCCAGGCGGTCCGCCTCAAAGTCGCCAAAATAACCGTCGCCTTGGCCTTCACGAAAGCGGTCCACCTGCCGACCGCGCCTCGCACTCCGCGCATGAGCTCGAATGCTGGCAATGTCCATGCCCTACAAGAGAAACACCGAACAACTTCGCTAGGTAATCATCGAGCCTCATAATATATCGGCACTCGATCCTCCATACTAGCTACTAATGCGGAACATAATGCCAATGAGTCAACTCACATTGTACTTCCGAATCAGACGCTCGCTCGCTTAACATCAAAAATCATCATCGGCTCCTCTCATCCGCGAGGCAAGAAATGTGCCGAAGGCCCCAAAACTCGCCCCAAACGGCCGGAAGTGCATGCTCTCCCGAAAGCTCCCACGAGTCAAACCAATCGATCATGTATCACGCACCGACGCGAACTAAATGTCACAGACTACTCAAGCTCATCACCCGCATGATCCTCCTCAGAATCGACGGATGAACTCGCGGATCATCCTCCGCCGACCGTAAAACTCAAAGTGCTACAACTAAGGAAATCCCGTAGCCTCAAATGCGCGCCGCACTACAAAGCCGCTGAATCGGAATCGCCGCGTCCGACTTATCTCTCATATACGCCACAACCTTGGCCAATAATCGCCATCTCCTCAGGACCCGTCTCCCCGCCTGCATCGGGACCGAGGCTCAGTATCAGAGTCTCAGCAGCCACCGCCGCGCTCTAAACTCTATCAGGCCGGGCGGCGCCGCAAAACTCGCCGTCAAGCACTACTCGTGATCGACCGCTCGCGCTGCATTCTCCTCAATCCCACTAGCAGCTCCTCGCCGCTTGCCCTTCGGGCCTGGTTGCCTTCGCAGGCATAACTGTAAAACGAAACACGCCGAGGTCCAACTTACAACACGCCTCTAAGGCACGATCTCGTAATGAGAAGAATGAAACCAATCCTAAATGTCCTATAGCCTCCTCGACATAGACGTGGTGCACAACACACCGATAATCAAGACTCTACTAGACACGGCCTCAGACACTTTCCGAGGACTAATCGCTTCGATACCACTATGTCACACCCGAAATCGCCCGTGATCGTGCCTTACCCCGCACCCTAGTGATACAACATCGAGAAAATCAATGAACATACACATGAACATGAAATAAGAGATAATATAAATAAACCGCCAACTAAAATAGCCTTCTGCGTATACATAAAAAAACGAGCAGCTTATCCTTTTACAAACCTCGCCACAACTGGCAATGCACTTAAGAGAGAATAACAACCTATGACGGACAGGCTCCGCCATACCCCGAATGTACAAGAACCTACAACTCAGTGGAAACCTACCAAAGATAAGCCTCAAGGAACGGAGCTTCCCAAAACGCCAAACGTGATCCTACAATGGATCGACGGCCAATGTATTTCTACCGCATGCAGATGAACGCACTTCAAGCGAGGTCGATAACAGTACCAAGTATGTGAAATCAGAAATATCAGAAATGAAATCATACTAGTCTATAAAAGCAGAGACATGTATGATAACCAAACTACGCCACAACATAAAACAACATGTCAAGTCGTGACTCACGCCTCAAAATCACCACTAAATATAACTATGGGTCTCACGCCCACAACATCCATCATGTTCGCATCATGGCCGCATGCCCGCGGAATACTTGATCGGTGTAGTCATGTCCATGATGCAACAATAATAACAAGGCCGCATGGCCACATGCCCCTGGACATCGTGACGGTAGACATGCCCATGTAACCTCAATAACAATATATCGGGTGGTCAACCTCGCCACATACGCCACATGCCCCGGAATCTCAGATCGGTAGACACGCCCACGTTGCGCATAACCATATCTCGGTAATCAACCCGCCGCACGGCCGCATGCCCCTATCAGACGGTAGACACGTCCATGTGATATCAACAACAAGACAAGAATCAAAATGGAAACATACCCGTGGAATTCTCCATCACCGCCAAAGACGCCCAAGTAAGTTCTCAATAAGTCAACCGCCTCTATCGAGAGACGCCAGAATACGTAAATACCACACTTGCACAACAAAGGCTATCAGCACAAGCATAGGCAAGTTTCACAACAACCAGCATAGGCAAGTTTCACAACAACAAGCATAGGCAAGTTTCACAACAACAAGCATAGGCAAGTTTCACAACAACTCACAGTACTTTCATTTTATGCCAAAGTCCGGTTTTAACTCCTAAAGTACTACGTGACGTTAAATTCTTTAAAAGAGATCCATTACTTTTATAAAAGTCACCCGACACGTAGTATTAGAATGACCAACCCACATTCCTTTTCAAAATCAAGTAACAACATTCTTTTCCTAAGTTCCAGTTTGCCTAGTTTCAATTACTCAAGCTTCTCATTTTCAAATGGTTTCATAGTTCATAAACTTAATCACTTGATTTCTTTTTAGAACAATTGAGTAATATATGTCTCTCGTGAGAGTAGGTTATTCTTGTTTACAACATTCTTATTACAGCAGCCATGATCTAGAAAATGTATATCATTTTGTCTCATCTTAGTTTCTATGCAGATGGAGGTTTCTACTGGTTTTAAAACAATTCATCATTTTTCAATACATTTTCCTTTATTAACGCTGCAGTGGTCTGTCGATACACATTCTGATTTCCGAGATCAGTAAAACATTATCCCTTTAAATAAAGCCAAGTACTCATTACTCACGAATGAGGTTTCACACAAACATTCACATTAAAACAAATAAGTTAAGTCTCTTATCTTATAAGATCAAGTCTCTTAACTTCTAACATCAGTAAACCATTTTCTTTACCTCTCTTAAGACATTATACCTAACTCCCCATAAAGCTAGTATAACTCTTTTTAAAACCTTTAAAACCAAGTGTTACTCTCCCTTCCAAAACGATTTATAAATCTTTTGAAATACATCAAGTTCTTTATTATAACAAGCCAGTTATAATTCACATCAGTTACCTTTTAAAACCACAAAGTATTTTCTTACCTACATAAAGTCATATAACCAACTTCCCATAAAGTCGTTATAACACTTTATGTTTTAAAAACAATCAAACACAGTTAACACGTATGACGCTACCGTACTACATAGTTCACACATATCATGCTAGAAGAGATAGGAAGAGGTTCACATACCTCGCGACGATTATCGACAATAAGCAAAATGCTCCAAGTACTACAACCTTGCTAGCCCTTTCCACTCCTCGAGTAGAATACGCTACTCTTAGTACTTTCACCTATAAAGGTCACAAACGTCTATTAACCCCAAAACACAAGTTCTATCTTTCTACAGAAAATTCGGCAAGACTCTCCCCACATAACAGAAATCTCCTCCTCTATCGAGGCCGGCCATCAAGCCAACCAGTGGGGTTAACACATCTAACCTGACGAGTACAATTCTACAACACAAGAATGCTATTGACAAGTCTCATCTGATCCATGTAATTACATTCATTTAGTTCTTCAGCTTAAGTCCACAGACATTGCCACAATACAATGTTTAGTTCTATCTAGAGCATACTTCACCTATATAATCAACAACAGGTAATTTCCAATTACAATAGGGGGACAAGATTATTTACCTCGATAAGCCCAAAATTATCCGAGATAAAAGTCGATCCTGAGCAAGGTTTAGCTCCTACTCCGTGCGCTCCAATCCGCTCCAAACAACCCTTAGAAGTTCTAACCAACTCCTACTCAAATCCTTCAACTAACAATGAAGATTTCCTTAGGGTTTCGGTTTGAGACTAAAAGGACAAAAGGTAGTATTCTGACTCTACGACAGAGGTAACTTTGGAATACTACAAGATATAAGGCTAAGGTATTTTGGGCATTATAACAATACTGGAGAGTATTTCAATACCACAAAGGGGGTGTATAATACGAAACAACTAGGCTAGTGGGTACCCTACCGCCAGACCTCACAAGGAGAGGAGACCTCTCGGCCAAAGGCCACTTTCGAGGAGAGAGCTCTGGACGAGTCAACAAGAGGAGGAGGATTCAAGACTCGGAAACATTGGTGGATGAATGCACTCTTCACCACGGGGGGGGTATTTATAGCAAACCCAAACGCCAACCAATGGCCAAGATCAAGCCATGTGCAAGGCAAGTGTAAGGCCTTGATCAAGCCAAGTGCACCCTAACCCCTACTCCACAAAACATGGCACACGACAAGCCACACAACAAGGCCAAAACCAGGCACACAACAAGGAAGCCATAGGGCCCAAACTTGCGCCACAAAACAATCCAATTGCGGAACTAATCCCACTGACGCCACAAGCTTCAATGCGAGGGTGACACATGTCACCCTCCGCTGGTCCAAAATGTTTCGCTCTCTAAAAATCCGCAAAAATTAAAAAGGACATAGCGGAATTTTCCTACGAAAGTCGTGGAAACGCTTCGCCGAAAAACGACTCTAGTCGGCACTGTGCCCAAAATTCGATCCTTTGCCTATCTTAAGGCTCAAATTTCACGCACGCCCCACGCATACTGGAAATACGGGTATAACAAAGATAACCCCGCATCGGTGGTAGCTACTCCGCATCGCCCCGACTCGTTGTCCATGGCCACATAGACCGCATGAGGCATAACCCCGCATACTAACCGAACTCTCAGAGCTCGCATAGGCCCCCGACCCGCACGAGGTATTCTCGAATCATGGTCCTGCATCACCGAGTCTACCCCGCATCGGAGGGCTTAACCTCAGATCATCTCAAGAGGCGAGTGATAGTACACTAACATAACAACTTATCTTTAAACAACATAAGCACAACAAGGATACTCTCTTATACAAACGTTACAAGATACTAACACACATAGCATCATATCATGTCTACTTATCAAACCATCTTATTATTCTTTTTCACAATTCAACATAAGTCTGTTATAAACACATAGGCAAACTTGTTTCTTTTATCAATCTTAAGTGGTTATACTTAACTTCCCATAAAGCTAGTATAACTCTTAAGCTTCTGTTTTAAAAACCAGTTAGTTCTCTTCTGTTAAAAATGATTCAGTATTCTTATGAAATGCTTTCAGATCTTTATTATTCAGGCTTAAGCCGTGAGGCATTGCCGTAAGTGTTATTCAGGCTTAAGCCGTGAGGCATTGCCGTAAGTATTATTCAGGCTTAAGTCAAAGACATTGCCGTAGTTATTATTCGCTTAACACACGTATCGCTCACCGCACTATATATATTGTAAAATATCATGCTTAGGAAGAATCACATACCTTCTCAATAAAACCACCGCCAAGTCAATATGTCGCGAGAGTCACTTATAATAGTCCGCATACATCTATCAAAGACTACTCAAGGTCATTCTAAACAGAGGGTTCACAATTCTATGGAAAGTCAGACTTCCTACCATGAGCTATATAAGTTCATCGTGAAAACAAATTCTATGTAAGTACCGTTTGATTATTCTTCTTTTAAACTCTTCTACTGTGGTAACAGTTCAATTCTATTCTGTGATAATCTTCTAAGTATTTAATACTTATTCTAATACTACAACAAGAAGTATTCTCTAATTCAAAAGAGGGTTAGGATTAGTTACCTCAAGAAGCCCAATAATATCCTAGAAAGTCGCTACCGAGCAAGGTTTTGCTCCTAAGTTGTATGCTCCATGAAACCTTAGAAGTTCTTCACAACTTCTACTAAGTACTAAGGTATTTGGGCTAGTATTTTGGGCATTATAACAATACTAGAAGACAACTTTTCTACCAGGGGGTAGATTTTTGGCTGGGCTAGTGGCCTCGGCCAAACTACTAGGCTAGAGGGTATTCGGCCAAGGGCCTTTCACAAGGGGAGGGGGAGGGTTTGGACGAAAAGGCTACAAAGGGAGAGGAGAGGATTTTCAAGACTTGGAAAGATTTGTGGATGAAGAACTCTTCATCTCTAAGGGGGTATTTATAGGTCAAGAAGTGACCAACCAATGGCCAAGATTAAGATAAGTGCAAGGCAAGTGTAGGGTGAGGATTAACTATACACAAATATCCTACCAACTCCTTGACTTGTGCACAAGGCACAAAAAATGTGCCAATGGTCTCCAATTTCGTCCAATGGACGATTCAAGTCCACCAATTGGAGGGTGCCAAGTGTCGCCCTCCCGTTGGTCCAAAATGTTTCGTCTCTCGGAAAAATCCGCAAAAATTAGAAATGGCATAGCCGAATTTACCCTACGAAGTCGTGGAAACGTTTCGTCGGAAAACTATTCGTTTTGTGAGTTGTGCCCAAAAAAAACGTTTTGCCTAAACTTTAAGGCTAGACTTTTTGTACGTATTCCCTTACGTACATACCCTGGAAATACGGGGTATAACATCCTTGGTGTCGGTTCGGGAAATTAACTCACCGTTCCACTATCATTGGGCATATCTTCCATTCATCCTTTATAATCATAGTCACTAAATACTCGAATTGAAACCACAACAACCAAACACTTAACCCAAAATGTACCAACCAACACTTGGTGTGTGCCTGGGTTGCAACTCACACTTAGTGTTCATTCCTCGTCCAAACAACTTCAATCCTTTCACCACAAAGTCCCAAAACACATCCTAAAAATCCACTATAAAGGTGTCCAACCGAAACCACCCACAAAGTCTCGTCCAATCCCGATAACACCAAACAGTTCGCATGACATACCTTGCCGATGACCTTACTATTTCAGTTTTGTTTCGTAACCTCGCCATCATCAAAACACCATGTCCCAAACATCAACCTGACCCTCAAAAATCCCAGAACACCTCCACAAAATGCCTAAGCCTGAAACTACTCATAACTTCCCGTCTAACCTCGACAATACCATAATGTCTGGTCGTAACACCCCAACCGAGGACCTCACTATTCCAGGTTTGTTTTGTGACCTTTCCACTATCAAACCACATAACCCCGACCATTACTACAACCATCAACACACCCGTGACAATATCACAAAAGGCTCGTAACATGTCCTCGACCGTCTGAATCGTTCGCTCGGCCTGGCTGTCTGTTTGAGGATGGAAAGTCATACTTAAATTAATTCGGGTGCCTAACCCTTTTTGAAATGACTTTCGGAAGTTAGTTGTAAACTGAGCACGTTGGTCAGATATAATATAAACAGGCACACCATAAAGTCTAACAATCTCCTTCACATACAACTTTGCGTAGTCCTCGGCTGTGTAGGTCATTTTGACTGGCAGAAAATGAGCTAATTTTGTTAGTAGGTCAACAATTACCCAGATAGAATCGAACTTCCAATAGGAATGAGGTAATTCCGTAATGAAGTCCATATTAATCATTTCTCATTTCCACATTGGAATCTCGATGTTCTGAATCAAGCCATCGGGCATTTGGTGCTCTATGTTTACGTGCTGACAATTGGGATACTGAGCTACAAAATCCGTCATGCTCCTCTTCATGTCGTTCCACCAATAAATGTTCTTGAGGTCATGATACATTTTAGTTGATCCCGGATGAATAGAATACCAGGAACAACAAATCTCCATCATAATTCTATCTCACAATCCTGCTACATTTGGAACACATTGACGACTCGTGCCCGAGTGTTCCATGTTCAATCTCAAAGGTCGTGGTCTTCTCGCTGAACGATCCTCTTATCTTCTTCAAACTAGGGTATTCCTATTGACGTTCCTTAATTTCTAATATAAGGGATGATTTTGACACATTCTGGATCAAAAATCCATCATCCTCCGAATCTACTAGTTGGACACCAAAACTAGCTAACTGATAAAACTCTCTTACCAATTCCTTCTTTTTAATTGCATTGGCGTCGAACTGACCATTGCCTTACGACTGAGCGTGTCTGCTATAATATTAGCTTTACTAGGGTGATATAAGATGTCCACATCATAATCCTTCAATAATTCAAGCCACCTTCTTTGTCTCCGGGCTCCTGCTTGAATATATTTTGCACTTTTATGATCCATGAACATGTCGATGAACACCATATAAATAGTTCCGCCAAATCTTCAAGTGTATATCATCACTAATTCTAAATCATATATCGAGATAGTTTCTTTCATGTTTCCTCAATTGCCTTGAAGCATAGGCAATTACTTTATCATGATCAAGACGCATCCTAAACTCGCTCCGATCACAATACACAACATAACCTTCTAGACCCTCTGAAAGAGTAAGAACTGGATTTGATTATAATATATCCTTCATCTCTTGGAAACTCCGCTCATAAGCATCGGACCAGACTCGAGCTCGGACAACTCGGTAAACTGAACCCGATCTTGGGAGGGGAACAACTTTGTAGCCTTTTGTGTCAACTTCGTCAATGGTGCTGATATGGTATAAAACCATTCTACGAACCTTTTATAATAGTCGGCTAAGCCCAGAAAGCTGTGAACCTCTGTTGAAGTCGTAGGCCTCGGCCAATTCGTAACTGCTTTAATCTTCTGAGTGTCAACTCTTATACCTTAGTCTGACACTATATGACCAAGAAAGGCCACTGACTTTAACCAAAATTTGCACTTGGAGAGCTTTGCATTCAACCTATGGTCCCAGAACATTTATAGTACTATCCGCAAATGCTCTGCTTCCGAGTGAGAATAAACCAGGATGTCATCTATAAATACTATCACAAATACATCTAAAATGAGCGAAATACACTGTTCATTAGATCCATAAATGTTGTTGGTGCATTTGTGAGTCCAAATGGCATTACTAAGAACTCGAAGTGCTCATATTTCATCCTGAAAGCCGTCTTTGGAATATCCTTTTCCTTAGCCCTCAACTGATGGTACCTTGACCTTATGTCGTTCTTCGAAAAACATCTTGCACTTTATAACTGGTCAAACAAGTCGTCAATTCTGGGAAGAGGGTATTTGTTCTTGATAGTGACTTTATTCAACTGTCGATAGTCGATACACATCCGCAATGAGCCATCTTTCTTTTGTACGAATAATATCGGAGCGCCACAATGAGATATGTTGGGCCTAATAAAGCCTTTCACAAGAAGATCTCTCAATTGATCTTTTAACTCTTTCAATTCGACTGGGGCCATTCTATAAGGAGGAATAAATATCGGTTGAGTGTCTAGCAACACCTCTATACCGAATTCAATTTCTCTTTCAGGAGAAAGACCTGGAATTTCGTCTGGAAATACATAAAGAAATTCACTAACCAACAGAATTGATTGAGAACTAGGTGGTTCGACATCAACATCTTTTTCCCGAACAAGATGGTATATATAACCTTTGGAGATCATCTTTATTACCTTAAGGTATAAAATAAGCCTACCTTTTGGCGTTGCCATATTACCTTTCCATTCAAGGACTGGCTTGCCTGGGAACTGAAATTTAACAACTTTTATTCGGTAATCAATATTAGTGTAGTATGACGCTAGACAATTCATGCCCATAATAACATAAAAGTCAACCATTTCTAATTCCACTAAATCTGCTAGGGTATGATGACTACAAGCTAATACTGCACAATTATGATAAACCCGTCTAGCGACTATCGATTCACCAACCAGTGTAGATACCACAAATAGATCCCCTATCAACTCATGATCCATACCAATTTATAGGCAACGAAAGGAGTAATATATGATAAATTTGTTCCTGAGATCTAACAACGCGTACACATTATGTGAAAGGACCGATAATGTACCTATAATGACATCAGGTGAGGATTCTTGATCCTATCGTCCCATCAATGCATAAGTACGATTTTGTCCCCTTCCTCTGCCTCGACCGGATTACGTCTGGCGACCGCTCTAACGCGATCGATGTGATAAGTTGTTGCAGATCCGGAAACTGGGCTCTAACACATTCGCCCCTTATCAGCCATTTTCATATGAGATGACTATGTTCACCGCAAAAATAACACATTCTTCCCTCTCATTGGCACGACCCTATATAGGTCCCACCACACTGCCCACATCGAGCTAATGACGGCCTCATCTGTATTTAAAACTCTTTGACCTAAAGCTCTGATACTATGTTTTTCATGATCCCTTTTTAGATTTTGTGGTGGCACCTACACATTCCCATCAGTAGGCGAACCACTTCCCAAATTATCAAAAAAATAAAGAAGAATTTTAGAAATAGTAATAGTAAGTAAGCTATCTCATATTTATTTAAAAGCGAAACATAAGTCTGAATCATCAAATACAACCTCAAAGTTCTTGTCAATAATAAAGAGATCTAATATAGATACAAGTCTGAATAACAGACCACATAAGTTAAAACTAAACTAAAATCAAAATATGAATCGTGTCTAATCAAGGTAAAGACAAAGTAAGAGAACGAAGATCCAAGGTATGCCGAAAGATATCATCCTCACCCTTAATACTGAAAGTCAACCTGCTCGTACTCAAACTCGAGATCTTGAACTGCTAGATGGACATGTATCTACATCAGAAAAGATACAACAAGTGTAGCATGAGTATACAATGTACCCCCGTAGACATTATAGGCCAAAAATGATAGAAAAATCGTAAAAAAGATAAATATCAAGTTAAGATCAGATAAACCTATGCTAGAAAGTTCAATAGTCCATATAAGTCACGATATACACATATCAATTCACCAATTCATCAAGCCATATTTTCACATAAGGTTCCAATCAAAGTCAAGTACAATCAATCTATTCACATATATAGGACCTTACTATCATAGTAACAACCAACTAGTACTCTCTTATTCAAGTAGTACTCAAACTTAACCCCACTTACCCAACTTATCATATGAAATAAATGAGTCAGACATACATCACAACAACCATTTTAGAACTCTTCCAAGAGTATTACACTTAAGCTAAACATGATGACGTTAACTCTTTTTTTAACCTTAACATTTACACTTAGTTAAGTCTCGATACAGTTACGGTCTGACATATATAGATCGTTCCACATCTACATTTCCATTAGTGACACTTATCGCAGGTTCCTTACTAGACTCATTACTCAGTCACACGATCAATTACCAGACAACATACAAATGTACATAATTCTTTGTACCTAAACAATAGTCATGGAATAATTTTACATTTCCGACCGCAGTAGTAATTGACACAAATACTTAGACTTTCAAATATTAAACCCCAAAAACCCATCACGAGGAAGAAAGACACACACGACACCCAAATCAATTCAATTCAAGTAGATTAGGGTTTCACCCAAGTTCCAATAACCAACCATATCACATTACCAAATCATAATTAATCAATGTATATATGTATATATGATATGAATGCAATGCATATACAAGATACCTTTCTCAACCTGGTATAGAGTACGTCAAGGTTTTATTATGAACCATACACCCATGGGGGACCCGTGAAGTCCATATACCGCTCTTATCTAGTCGCAATTCCACATATGAATTTGCTAGAGCTCCAGACTCATTTGTCCAAATAATATCATATTGCAGGCATGCAACTCCATTCCCCACGTATCAATATCCGTTGCAGCATATAACCTAATCTATCAGTATTATCATCATCTCAATATTGGCATAATCTCATAATTGTTCTTACCTTTCGGGCCTTTTGGGACCATAACATATCCATACCTCTCTCATATAAATATCACAAAACCATGAATGTATGAATAAAAATGACAATATAACGCAAGATATCATGATATAATGGGATGTAACCAAGTAAGGAGATGAAATATCACATGCTTTAAAAAGTTCAATAACACATATATTATCCAATACACATAATTTCATGTCAAAGTAGTCCATCAATAATAAGCCTAGTACAATCAGAGTATCATATCAAAGCATGCGTGTTGAATAAACACAACAATAAAAAAGAATGGCAACGAGACCACATAATAGTGACAAGCCCAAATAACAACAGTTGGAATCAACATAAAATTGATCCCCCAAATCACCCATCATCATAGTTCAATACTGATACCCACTCAAACATTCATCATAACCATTTGAGTGTTACCCCCAAACACGCCCAATACCCTCAACATTTATAACTACTACATACTTCTATCGGAGTCTCGAAAATCTAAACCAAAACCTACCTCATTGACGAACAAAAGCACTAAAAAATAAAATCTTGATGGTCTCTGTTACACCCCATAATTTCAAGACATGTATAAGAGAATGGATGCGAGAACACAGGACTTGAAAATTGATACGAAAGAAAGAATTGTTTTTCCGACGGAAAATCTTCCGAACGTTGGAAAGGAAAAATGTTCGTTGATGAGAATTGGATTCTCAAAATACATTATTTGAGGATTATGGAACTTATTATCATTATGGAAATTTATTTTTACGGATTTGGTCACGTGGGCCACCGAGAAATTTTACGCTTTGTAGGGCCCACGAGGTTACGAAATTTTATGGACGAATGGGAGGGAGACACGGGTCACCCCCCCCCCCCCCCCCACATGGATTGCTCGAATTAATACAAGGGTATTTTGGTCATTTGACCAATGTAGAAGATCAAGTCTTCAAGCTTGAGATAATTGACTTAGTCAACTTGCCACTTGTATGATATTAATTACTCTTCATCCTAGCCACACATATGTTGTTATCTTAACCCTCCATTGTGTTATATATACACACTAGTAGCAAGACTTAGCTCCAACACTTAGAAAATTTCAAGACCTTGTTCTTGTTCTTCAAGGTGCTCTCGGGTTTAGTGTCTATCCCACACAAAAATTTTGCAATTGTGGTTAATTATTCACAAGACTTTAACCCAAGGTCCCTAAGGGTATTTTAAGGATATCTCAATAGAAATATCTCGGAAAAACGACGTTTTCACGTTAGTCGCAAGGCGAAAACCTAAGTCGTTTTCATAAGTTTGGATTGGAAATGGAAGAGAAGTTGGTTGTGAACTTCTAAAGGCTTCAAATAGCGGATTGGAGCGTAAAGGAAAGGAGCTAAGAATTGCTAAGGAGCGACTTTGAATCTTGGAATTTATAAGGGCTTATCAAGGTAACAATCTTGTCGTTTTAGTAACTAAAGATTACTATTGTTGTAGTTATGGATATTAGCAAGCATGAGGTATATATTATGAAGTTTGATAAGTGTACTGACTATTGTAACCCTAATCCGAAAACTAGTATGTTTAGCCCTTGAGATTACAATTCAATTTGGTTATTAGTTTAGTCGTCGCATGTTATATAAAGAAGGAATTATAGTTGTTAAAGTTGTTTATGACTATATAACATGTTAGACCTAAGAACTTGTATTGAAAAAGAATTGGAAAGGACTTTTGTTGTTGTACAAGTTAGCCGAGAATGGCTTTGAATATGGAACTAGTTGGTATTAATCATGCAAGTAATTTTACACGTATTGTAAGGCGTCTTGTCACGACCAGATCGCGATCGTGCCCTACCCGGGCACCCTACTGTAAACATCAGAGAAAATCAGCGAACATACATGAAACTTAAAATAAAACATCGTAAGTAAAACAACAGTTAGCCGATAGGGCTACCTTCCGAACATATATAAAAACAACCGGCGCCGCTTTCTTTTTACAACCGACCCACCATATGTGACTACGCACCTCTAAGAGTTTTAACATAACAATCGTATGGCGGGCCCGCCATACCTGAATATACATGAATCTACTACCTCGGGAAAACTGCACAAGAGATAAGCATCCGAGCAAATGGAGCTTTCTCGAAAAATCAACCGAGATCCTAAGAGCAAGGATCGCCAACCTGGTACCTAAAACTGCGGGCATGAACGCACTAAGTCGGTCAAGACAACAGTTTGAATATGGAACAGAATATAACGTACAGTAAACAAATCATAACTGTACAAAAGAATGACAAGGACAAGTATAAAAATACATACCAGATCCTGCCGTGTCATTACCACTTATGAACTTAAACGTACCTTATTATCCTTTCCATTCCCAATAAAAGTTATAGTCACATTCTTACGTACATTATTTAGAAAAAGAATCATTAGGTTCATTACCATATAACTTACTTATCTTTCATAACATAGCCCGGCCCACTACGGAGGGACACATATACTACCCGGCCCAATCTGGGACGCGATCAAGTCACACTAATATCAAAGCATGCCCGTGGAATCCCCCATCACTGTCGACAGCTATTAGTGTAAAATATAACCGTGACGCGCTGTGGCATCCCACCTCACCGGCTACATACACAATACATATATATATATATATCCCGCCTGTGGAATTCCACATCACTGACACCCAGTGGTATAATAATACACCAATAGCATACATGAACACCAAGTCCCACCGGTGGTATGGCTCGGGTCTACCTCACTTATACTCTTACCGGAGAAGGTGGTAAAGGCAAGTTCAAGCGGGTGGTATAGCATCTGGGTCTACCCTCACTTATACTCTTACCCCTGGAGAAGGTGGTATAACGTCTTGGGACTTGCCCCTCATTTATACTCTTACCCTATCTCAACCGACCATTTTACAAAACAAGCAGGGGGTATAATGTCTTGGGGGTTTACCCCTCACTTATACTCTTAACCTGGAGAAGGTGGTATAGCATCTTGGGGGTCTCCCCCTCACTTATACTCTTACTCTATCTCAACCTCCAGTCAAACAAACAGTACTACCATGTCTTCTATAAGAATCCGGGAATTTAACCCAAGTACTCCAAATAACGGAAGCATACCCGTGGAATCCCACATCACCGCTAGACGTCCCAAGAATCTCATAACAAGACAATAGACCACTTCAACCGAGAGTCGCGGCAACTTAATAAGACATAATACTTGCACTCAAAGGCTATTACCAGCACATATAGGCAAGTTCTCAATTAACCAAGCCAAAGTACTTATCAAGGCACACATAGGATAATTCTCATTTAACAAGCCAAAGTACTACGTACGTACATTCTTTTCAAAAGACTCCTTTCCAAATAAAACTTCCCCGATACTAACAACCGTAGTATCAAGTCCTATTCACCTTTCAAGACAAGTCACAATACCTTTTTAGAAAATACACCACGCTTCTAAATCAAGTGACTTCTTTATTAAAAACCTTAAGCAATTGGTACCTTTAAACCAATTTTTTCCTTCCTTAATACAAGTTATTCCTTTGATTACTTTACTAGAGAAAACCATTCTCTTAATCTTCCATAAAGCCGTTATAACCAACTTCCCATAAAGCCGTTATAACCCTGTATGGTTTAGACTAACACGTTCCCTTTATAACCAAGAGACTTCTACTTTTTGAAACCATGTATTAAATACTTTCAAATCAATTCTCATAACTTTCAAAAATACAATTAGTCTCTTAACCTTTAAAACTCAAGTGACTCATTTTATTATAAAACCTTAGGCAATTGACGCCTTAAAAACACATTGCCTTTTCAATAAAACAAGTCATTTATCTTTCCATAAAGTAAATATAACCAACTCCCCATAAAGTCGTTATATTCACTTTATACCTTAGCCATAACAATTTCCTATCCAAGGGACTCATACGCTTAAAACTAACAAGTATCACATACTTTAAAACTCTTCAAGTCCCTTAACTTTAAAATCAACTTAAGACATCCTTACTATTTTCAAAGAAGTGAGTTAATCTCCTAACCCACCCGACTTGGCATTACATAAAACAAGTAAAGAATGTCATAGTCTTGCACGCCTACCGTACTACATCGCGCAACTAGTCATGCTCAAAGATAGGAAAAGTTCTACATGAGTAAATCACATAACTACCTCTTAACTTCTAAGAGTAGAAGGAAACATGAAATGATACCACAAGTATATTCCATACATAGAATCATGCCAAAGGAAGGAAGAGGTTCACATACCAAGCGACGATTGTCGATAAGTAGCAAAATGCTCCAAAGTACTCCAACCTTGATAGCTATTCCACTCTCCAAGGATACGCTATACTTAGTACTTCCACCTATAATGGTCACAATACGTCCATTAACCTCTTACTTTAAACGTAGAATATCCTAAGTGCTAAGGTCACTAATTCTACGAAAAATCGGACAGCACTTCCTTTGTTTCTATTAACTTGCCACCTTCCCAAGGTCGAAATCAACAAGGCAACAAAATCCAAATCTAAGCCAACTTAACTATAACATACAGCTCACAAATCTAAACTACTATCACAAGTATTAACTCAAATCCAAGAGAAGGAAACTCTTACCTTCTAAAAACCCACAAAAGCCCTTTTCTACCACTTCCTATCCGTCAAAATCATCCACCAGCGCTTCCCACAAGTTACCCACACTTTTCCTTCTTGCCGCCGCTCCAACAATCTCTCCTAAGGCAAGGTTTTCTTCAAAAACTAGAGAGAGAAGGGAGAGGAGTTTCTTGGGAGGGTTTGGTGAGAATGGCCAAGTCTTCCAAGACTTGGCCCTTTAAATAGGCCCCTTTTTCTCAAAATATCCCCGATTTCACTAATATCGCGAAAAATCCCGCTTGGCGCCGCGGCCGCCAGCCATGGCGCTTGCCAATCTTCCGAGAAAAGTTCCGACTCTCGGCGCCGTCCAGCATCCGGCCACTGGCGCAGAAACCTCAAGGACTCAAGATAACCGGCGCTGCCTCGCATCCGGCCGCGCTGCACTTCGAACCGAAATCACCGCTTTGCACATCAAGCGCCAAACTTGAAACTTCCATAACTTTTGACTCCGATGCCCAAACGACGAGCGGTTTGCTGCGTTAGGAACTAGATTTAACTGACTACACACTAGGCTCTTTAAACACATTGAAATTCTTAACAACTCAGTACAACACTCCAAGATAGACTCACAATCCGCTCAACACATGTTTTTTCAACTTATCTTAACTTCTTCAATTTACTGGTGTAACATTCTTCCTCCTTAGAAACATTCGCCCCGAATGTTCTTTCTGAGTCAATCTTTATAATTTGCGACATAGTTTCTTTCACAACCCCGTCATACCAACAATGCCACACATGGCCCTAATACCTGTACACGCATACCCGCCCATCTTAAGCCCGAAAGGGATTATCTTTCGTACTTCCTACTCATACTAGCATACATACATAATCTTCCATACGATTACGCCTCAAATCTTGGGAGTAACTCTATAAAACAATATAAGGCCATTTAAACCGGCATGACTGTTCCGGAACGCGCCCACGAACCCGTAAAACAATTAACTAGACTTGGCTCGCGCCGTGACTTCACACGAGTGGAATTACTACCAACTGATCCCACTCAATTCCGGGATATGGGAGACCCACAATGTGTCCTCGACCCTACTCAACGTCGCACTTAACTCTTATCCTCGTCCGACTTAAAATCTTATTGCGAGAAAGCCTTATATACCTAAGGTCTCGGAGAATCAATATTCTTAGGCTCGCAATTTCCATGCTCCAAGCCTACCTTACCACCCCCAAGAACGTACAAAACTTCTTATAAAACCAAAACCATGTTATGCTCGATCACAACAACCATTACTTACTCTATACAGTGCCTCATCCAGTATAATTCTCTTAAGCATACAACGACTTAATCTATTAACATGACATTCCGTTAGGTTCCTTAATATGGCTTCTTAAGGGTTCACTACCCTATCGCAGACTTCATCCTTTCCCAATTATCTCGAAATAAAACACAAAACTGGCGAAATTCATTAACTATTCCATACCTTCCTGTGATCTAGTTAGTCTTTATCGATTCTGGTAAATCTAAAACCATTCTAGGCAACCCATAAATGACCATACATAACTCCGTATGAGGTATGTCACAATACCAACTATACTATAATCATTACCAACTGGATACGCAATCCACATAGTCCTTCCTGGTCATCACGCTTCTTCTCGTACTGCAATCAACATAACTCGTTAGGGCGAGACGACCCTAACAACACATTCTATGGCACGATCTCGGAGTGAGAAGAATGGAAACCAATCCTAAATGTCTCGCAACCTCCCGATTATAGATGTGGTGCACGACACACCGATAATCAAGACTCTACTAGACACGGTCAGACACTTTCCGAGGACTAATCGCTTCGATACCACTTTTGTCACGACCCACCTCGATCGCGATCGTGCCCTACCAGGCACCTTACAGTAAACATCGAGAAAATCAGCGAACATACATGAAACTTAAAAATAAAACATCGTAAGTAAAACAACAAAGTTAGCCGATAGGCTACCTTTCCCGAACATATATAAAACAACCAAGCGCCGCTTGCCTCTTTCTTTTACAACCGACCCACCATATGTGACTACAGGACCTCTAAGAGTTTTAACATAACAATGGGCGGGACAGGCCCCGCCATACCACGAATATACATGAATCTACTACCTCGTGGAAACTGCATCAAGAGATAAGCCTCCGAGCAAATGGAGCTTTCTCGAAAAATCAACCGAGATCCTAAGAGCAAGGATCGCCAACCTGGTACCTAAACTCGCGGCATGAACGCACTTCGGCGGGTCAAGACAACAGTGCGAATATGGAATGTAATATAACGTGCAAGAAACAAATCATAATCAGCATAAAAGAATGACAAGGACAAGTATAAAAATACATACCGATCCTGCCGTGTCATTACCACTTATGAACTTAAACGCATCTTATTATCCTTTCCATTCCCAATAAAAGTTATAGTCACATTCTTACGTACATTATTTAGAAAAAGAATCATTAGGTTCATTACCATATAACTTACTTATCTTTCATAACATAGCCCGGCCCACTACGGAGGGACACATATACTACCCGGCCCAATCTGGGACGCGATCAAGTCACACTAATATCAAAGCATGCCCGTGGAATCCCCCATCACTGTCGACAGCTATTAGTGTAAAATATAACCATGTGACGCGCCCGTGGCATCCCACCTCACTGTCGGCGTACACATACACAATACATATATATATATATCCTGCCCGTGGAATTCCACATCACTGCCGACAGTCCAGGGTATAATAATACACCAATAGGCATACATGAACACCAAGTCCCACCGGTGGTATAGCGTCTTGGGGGTCTACCCCTCACTTATACTCTTACCCTGGAGAAGGTGGTAAAGCAGGCAAGTTCAAGCAGGTGGTATAGCATCTTGGGGGTCTACCCCTCACTTATACTCTTACCCTGGAGAAGGTGGTATAACGTCTTGGGACTTGCCCCTCATTTATACTCTTACCCTATCTCAACCGACCATTTTACAAAACAAGCAGGGGGTATAATGTCTTGGGGGTTTACCCCTCACTTATACTCTTAACCTGGAGAAGGTGGTATAGCATCTTGGGGGTCTACCCCTCACTTATACTCTTACCCTATCTCAACCGGCCGTCAAACAAATGTATACTACCATGTCTTCTATAAGAATCCTGAATTTAACCCAAGTACTCAAATAACGGAAGCATACGTGGAATCCCACATCACCGCTTGCAGACGTCCCAAGAATCTTACAACAAGACAGTGACCCTTCAACCAGAGTCGCGGCAACTTAATAAGACATAATACTTGCACTCAAAAGCTATTACCAACACATATAGGCAAGTTCTCAATTAACCAAGCCAAAGTACTTATCAAGGCACACATAGGATAATTCTCATTTAACAAGCCAAAGTACTACGTACGTACATTCTTTTCAAAAGACTCCTTTCCAAATAAAACTTCCCCGATACTAACAACCGTAGTATCAAGTCCTATTCACCTTTCAAGACAAGTCACAATACCTTTTTTAGAAATACAATTACCGGCTTCTAAATCAAGTGACTTCTTTATTAAAAACCTTAAGCAATTGGTACCTTTAAACCAATTTTTCCTTCCTTAATACAAGTTATTCCTTTGATTACTTTACTAGAAAACCATTCTCTTAATCTTCCATAAAGCCGTTATAACCAACTTCCCATAAAGCCGTTATAACCCTGTATGGTTTAGACTAACACGCTCCTTTGTAACCAAGAGACTTCTACTTTTTGAAACCAAGTATTAAATACTTTCAAATCAATTCTCATAACTTTCAAAAATACAATTAGTCTCTTAACCTTTAAAACTCAAGTGACTCATTTTATTATAAAACCTTAGGCAATTGACGCCTTAAAAACACATTGCCTTTTCAATAAAACAAGTCATTTATCTTTCCATAAAGTAAATATAACCAACTCCCCATAAAGTCGTTATATTCACTTTATACCTTAGCCATAACAATTTCCTATCCAAGGGACTCATACGTTTAAAACGGAACAAGTATCACATACTTTAAAACTCTTCAAGTCCCTTAACTTTAAAATCAACTTAAGACATCCTTACTATTTTCAAAGAAGTGAGTTAATCTCCTAACCCACCCGACTTGGCATTACATAAAACAAGTAAAGAATGTCATAGTCTTGCCGTCTGGTACTACATACGTGCAACTAGTCATGCTCAAAAGATAGGAAAAGTTCTACATAGAGTAAATCACATAACTACCTCTTAACTTCTAAGAGTAGAAGGAAACATGAAATGATACCACAAGTATATTCCATACATAGAATCATGCCAAAGGAAGGAAGAGGTTCACATACCTCGCGACGATTGTCGATAAGTAGCAAAATGCTCCAAAGTACTCCAACCTTGATAGCTATTCCACTCTCCAAGTAGGATACGCTATACTTAGTACTTCCACCTATAATGGTCACAATACGTCCATTAACCTCTTACTTTAAACGTAGAATATCCTAAGTGCTAAGGTCACTAATTCTACGAAAAATCGGACAGCACTTCCTTTGTTTCTATTAACTTGCCACCTTTCCCAAGGTCGAAATCAACAAGGCAACAAAATCCAAATCTAAGCCAACTTAACTATAACAGCCTCAGGCTCACAAATCTAAACTACTATCACAAGTATTAACTCAAATCCAAGAGAAGGGAAACTCTTACCTTTCGGAAAAACCCACAAAAGCCCTTTTCTACCACTTCCTATCCGTCAAACTCATCCACCAGCGCTTCCCACAAGTTACCCACACTTTTCCTTCTTGCCGCCGCTCCAACAATCTCTCCTAAGGCAAGGTTTTCTTCAAAAACTAGAGAGAGAAGGGAGAGGAGTTTCTTGGGAGGGTTTGGTGAGAATGGCCAAGTCTTCCAAGACTTGGCCCTTTAAATAGGGCCCCCTTTTTCTGAAAATATCCCCTGATTTCAGCTAATACCGCAGAAAAATCCCGCCGGCGCCGCTGGCGCCAGCGGCGCTTGGCAATCTTCCGAAAAGTTCCGAGTCGCGGGCGCTGCGATCGGCGCGGCGCTGCAAACCCCGCGGACTCTCAGTACAACCGCGCGCGCGCCTCGGATCCGGCGCGCGCTGTACCACGAACCGAAATCATCGCTTTGCTCGATCGCGCGCAAACTTGAAACTTCCATAACTTGACTCGTGCCCAAACGACGAACGGTTTGCTGCGTTAGGAACTAGATTTAACGGACTACACACTAGGCTCTTTAAACACATTGAAATTCTTAACAACTTGGGGTACAACACTCCAAGATAGACTCACAATCCGCTCAACACATGTTTTTTCAACTTATCTTAACTTCTTCAATTTACGGGGTGTAACACGTCTAATCCCATTTGATTGGTTGATGTATTGAGCCTTAAATGTGGCGTATTGGTTATTGATTATCAGGGCTTGAAAAAGGTGGAAAAGTACGTAGAAACAAAAGAGGTGCTGCCCGATTTTCCGTAGAATAAGAGTCCTTATACTTAGTATGATTCTACGTTTAAAAGGGAGGAGTTGATAGACATGTTATGATTAATATAGGTTGAAGTACTACGAGTAGTGTATTCTACTTAAAGGATGGAATAGCTATCAAGGTTGAAGTACTTTGGAGCATTTTGCTACTTGTCGATAATCGTCGCGAGGTATGTGAACCTCTTCCTTCTTTTGGGCATGATTCTATGTATGAAATATACATGTGGTGTTATTTCATGATTCCTTCTACTCTTAGAAGTTAAGAGGTATGTATGTTGATTTACTCTATGTAAAAGTTATGTCTAAGTTATCATAAGTCCTTACCAAGTCTTATGGGGGATGTTGGTAAGAGTCGTTAGGAAGTATTTGGAGTCGAGTTGACTTTGCTAATTTACTGCACGAATGAGAATAAGTATCGAACAAGTCATTGCAGCGTTAATAAAAGAAAATGTATCGACAATCAATTATATTAAAATGAGTAGAATTCTCCATCTGCATAGAAACTAAGATAAGACAAAATTGTATTACATTTTCTAGATCATGGCTTCTTTAATAAGATCGTTATAAACAAGTATAACTTATTCACAACGCACTAAAGTATATGTTACTTAATTTAAAGAGATTACGTTATGAAGTTTTAAGACTATGAACCTTAAATTCTTAAGAGGTTAAGAGACTTTATTTTCAAGTTATGAGACTTGATTCTTAAAGGAAGAAATGACATGATTTAAAGTTAAGAGACTTGATTTCTAAAGTTAAGAAACTTTAGGGGAGTCAAAGGAGTGATTTACTTAATTGATTTAAAAGAGGAGAAGTGACATGATTTAAAGAGAAGTAACTTGTTCTAAATGTGTGAGTTACTTGAGATTTAAAAGTAGAAGCTACTTGATTTCTAAAGTTAAGAAACTTGATTTCTAAAGATTAAGAGACTTGAAGTATTTTGAAAGTTAAGAAAATTGATTTGAAAGTATATGATACTTGGTTTTAAAAGTATAAGTCTCTTGGTTATAAAAGGAATGAATTTGTTTAAAATCATAAAGGGTTATAACGGCTTTATGGGAAGTTGGTTATAACGGATTTATGGAAGGTTAAGAGAGTTGTCTATTTTGATGGATAGGTATGAGTTTCCTAGGTTGTGTAATTAAAAAGTTACTTAGTTTCAAAGCCTTGAAATGAATTTCTAAAGGTGTAGTAACTTATTTTGAAAAAATAGACATGCCTTGATACTACGGGTGTTAGTATCTTGGGGTTTTATATAAAAAGAAGTCTTTTGAAAAGAATGGACGTATGTAGTACTTTGGCTTGTTTAAATGAGAATTTTTCCATTTTGTGCCTTGATAGTACTTTGACTTGTTTAAATGAGAATTATTCTATTTGTGCCTCGATAGTACTTTGGCTTGCTTAAATAAGGATTTCTCTTGGTATATGTGAAAAGAAGGCATGGTAATTGTCTTGGTTTATGTAAAAAGAAGGCATGGTAATTGTCTTGGTTTATGTAAAAATAAGGCATGGTAATTGTCTTGGTTTATGTAAAAAGAAGGCATGGTAATTGTCTTGGTTTATGTAAAAAGAAAGGCATGGTAATTGTCTTGGTTTATGTAAAAAGGAAAGCCATGGTATTATTGTCTTGGTGTGTAAAGGCATGGTATTGTCTTGGTTTGCTTGCATATGGGTTGCTCATATAGACATTCGTGCAAGTGTCATATTTCCACATCTTCGCGTCCCTCCATAAAGGGCCGGCAACTTGTTTCAAGGATATCATGGAGTAGCTCCCCATGGTGGTGAGTGGTACACACTCACGGCGGGTCGGTATTTAACTCGGACGGGTTAAATTCCCGGGATATATATAAGCCATGGATTAGCTATCCGTGATCGCGAGTATCGTGTCGATGACTCATCGGGTCCACATGACTTAAGCGGGTGAAATAGTCTTTGCGGGTGAAATAGTCCCATGATAGGTTGCATTATAACACGTAGGTGGTCGACCACAGCATCGCACGGCCTTCATGTTTTGAAACGGTAGTGATTTCATTAATGAAAGGGTGCAGTGTTTTTATGACTTAAAGTGGAACAGTTGGCCTCATTGTTAAAAGAATAACTTAAAAGATAAAAAGGATTGCATTACTCTCATGATTGCAAGGTTCAGTGTGCTTATTGATGTTATATTATATCATGGATCAAGGCGGTGAGGAAGGATTCCACGCATGATTGATATTATGGGCGTGAGACCCATGGTTATATTTGAGTAATGACTTTGAGGGCATGCGTCCCTGACTTGATATGACTGCTTATGTATTGTGTCTGTAGTTTGGCTATCATACATGTCTCCTGTTTTGTATAGACTGATGATTTCATTACAGTACTTTCAGTTCACATACTTGGTACATTCTTCGTACTGACCTCCTTGGCCGCGTACGCCGCAGTTTAGGTACAGATTTGGTGATCTGCAGTGTAGGACCTGCCGTAGTTTTGGATAGCTCCATTTGTTCAGGAGTTTATCATTTTGGTATAGACCCTTCAGTACATGTTTTTGTACGGTTATTGGTACGGCGGGGCCTTATCCCGTCATAGTTCAGTAAAACTCTTAGAGGTTTGTATTCATATGTGGGATTAGACTCATGTACAGTGTAGTGCCTTTTTGTTATGTATATTATATGGCAGCCTTGTCGGCTTTGCCCTTGCATGTACGTTGGTTTTAAAAAAAAATGAGGTGTTATTTAGTTCCGCGATTTACTTGTGTCAGTTAGGCAGAAGGGTGTCCAGGTAGGGCACCAATCACGGGCCCGGGGTTCGGGGCGTGACAGTCTCATTGCTCTTCCTATGAACCTCGCGATAGTCAAAGTCTATCCATGTACATATTATTCATTAATATAAAGATATTCACAATAAAAACAAGACTTTAAATACCCATATCTGGCCCACATCTCCAAGACTCAAAATTTAATACTCAAAAACCTCTAGTACATACTAAGTAATCATATTCTTAAATTAATTCGAAAAATCCCCAATTGAACAATCATTAAAAAGCCCCAATTTGAAACCGTAGAATTTTCTCCTTTTGAAAATAAATTTCTATAATCAAATTAAGACTTAATAACATGATAATATAACATAATCCAATCCTAATTCATGATATTAACACAACTGGAGCTGTAGTTTTCCATTAAAGTCATCCATATAGCTCTCTTATTCTCACAACATGCTTAACTCATCTTCCTCAACTCAAATAATATGCTAAACAACAATTAACAAGATTAGAATCATAAACTTAAACCAAATAATGAAGGAAAGTCTTACCAAAGTGTTGAAATTGCTCTCAAGGCTTTGGATATACCCTTATGTGACGCTAGTTATGAGATGGACTATTTTGGGAAAGAAAATCTGACCTAGAATAATTTATAGGACCCTGAATAGTGTTTCCCCCAACAGAATTGACTATGTTGGAGTGGACCCGTTGTGGAAAAAAACCAACGTTTACATGTTTTCTAGCCATTCTTCCTTCTAGCTTATAATTTCCTTGTCAAAACCACCACTTCACACAACCACAACAATAGAATATACAATATAATCAACTTACATCGCATAATTTTGCAATCATATCAAGTCATATATTCAAGATACAAGAAGTCAAACAATAAGAGAACATCATCCTTTTTCATTTAGAGTGCTAACTTGTAGATTTTTCACGCAAACACTTAATCAACACATGAATAAGCTTAAGAGCATGAAAGGGAGTGTTAATCTTACCTTGCAAAGCAAGTATAACCTTGTTACAGTCTCCTTAGCACCAAGAACAACCCTCAAGTGCATAACAACTTTATAGAAGTATCGTCTTTCACTTAACCAAGCTTTTAATGTGCGATTATGATGTAATCACCTTGGAAATACCTTGAAACATTAGAAATATGTTGGGATGTCTTGAGAGAGAGTGAGGATGAATTTTGGTCGAGATATGATAAGAAATGGCCTTTGGAATCACTTAAAACCAAAGCAAAGTCGGCAACCGCCCAAATTGATAGTCCATTTTTACGGTCCGTACATTTTTGTACGGTCCATAGAAATGAATGGTAAAATCTAACATGCAACTAAATGTTTTGCAGAAATATTTATTGTTCACATCCCAATTTGTACGATCCATACATCTTGGACGTGATATCCAAATGTTTGTCGATTTCGTCGAAACATATATTCACTTTGATTGATTTTAACTTCTATACGCTCTGGTGCTTCTATATACAACCTATAAATCTTCATTATCCTTCTATAAGGTCACATATCTCTCTAAGATATCAATGTCAATCAACGGCATGGCAGAACATGAAACTATGAGGCACAACATCATTCTCCTCTTAAGAACATTCATCCGCTAATGTTGAAAATACCTAACTTTGCATGTTTTCTAGAAATTTCGACAGATTTTCCTTTATAAACAGGACTATCCAAAACCTTTCAAGCATCCCAAACATATATCTAATGCCACACAGGGTTATATAATCACAAGATAACATTAGATCGACATCTTACAACTGTTTGTTCTTATAATAACCAGAAAAAGAGCTATAACTCACCTTAACATTTTCCTGCTGCTATCTGAGAGGCACCTGTTATACTTGTCTCAACAATTCCATCTAAATAAGGTATATGGATCAAATTCAATAAACATGATAGGAATAGAAGAGTCATATTGCACAAGTATTAATATAAACCTGAAGTTTGAAACATGTGAGGGTATCTTGATTCACATATTCTCCTCGATCTCACATGACATTTATTTTATATTACTATTCACCAATATTTTTTATGTATGACAACTTCTCTGTAATAGATACATCTCCTACATAGTTAATACAAAAAAGGATTTCTTATGTATTCTTGAAGTGTCTAACATATGAAACACTGGGTGAGTTGTTCTAAACTTCTAGGGGGGACAATTCTGGCTCGCAGGCCACCTGACAATTTTTTTTTGAATAATCTTATATGGTCCGACATAAGCGAGGTTAAGCTTTCCTCTCTTTCCAATTATTTTCCCCTTGCCGATGCCAACTCTGACTGCTTTCTAATCCCAGATTGTTGAGTATTACTATTAGCTTCCTTAGCCTTCTAGGAAGAACCACCATCTCTTTTCGATTTTTCTATGCTGATTTTCATAGATAACATTCCAGAAGCACACGTTTAAGATTCCCAGTCTAGTTGCCATCCGTTTAAGTACCAATTACTGACGATTCTAGGCGATCGATATCTTCTGGCATATGACGTTATATGTCTTATAGATGAATACCTTAAATTCAACCTTAGTTATATTAGTTGTCTTATTTCTAATCATCTGTAAAGGTTTTGCATAATTAGAGCTTTGGATAATATTGTTCTGGTGTTCAATAAGATAATTGTCAGCACAACTGACTTGTTATGCGATATTGATCATCCCTACTTCTGTTAGTACTCTTTACAGAATTCCATAGCATGTCCTCGAGTGTCTAACCAAATCTCTCAATTTGAATATCTGCTAGAGGATAGGGCTTACCGGAGTGGCCATAATTTTTTCTGAACAATTTTCTGAACTCAGTTATAAATTGAGTCCAGTAATTTCCCTAGGGGATTTTGTCTTCGTGTCTTTATTTATGCCTTATACCAATCTTCTGAGTCTAGAGGTTAAGTTATACTTACCATCAATTAAACATTCATAGTTTGGGGTTACTATTATTTTCATGATAAGACTTTCTATGTTAATAGCGCTTAGGAAGAGATTTCTTAATCATATCGAGCCACAAGCTCCTACTCCAACTATATTATGCAAGATATCTTTTTTGTTGATTCACAGATGTTTGTCGTTATCCTTACATGCCTGGCATTACACCTTTTTCATAGATTCGTTATCCTTAACGTACCTTTCCCACACCTTCTTGATATTCTTAACATTATCGACCCCTTTTATGGATCCGCGCATAAATTCTTTGCGATGTACATATAATTATTCCCATCTATCTAATTCCTGCGAGTTGTCGTACAGTTCAGTTCGATTTGCAACTTCACATAATCCAATGGTTCATCTAAATCCACTCAATTTTCCATAAGAAAACCTTTCATAATTAATTTACTCAATCATCTTACTTTTATTTATTCACTAGGATGCCGAGGGGTTCTTGTCCTTGATATCATTTCGGTACTGATCCTCCAAATCATTGATAGTTTAGTACCTTTGGTTAATGAAATTATCACCGCCCCTTTTCCATAGTGGGTTCTTATATTTTTCTTGATGTAAGCACACCTTAATAAGACCTTTGTAGTCATAACTTCGTTCTCCTTTATCTTTTTTGTTGCAGCTCATCTTTCCGTTGCTACCATACCTATCCTTACCTTACCATTTCATCATGTCATCCTATTTACAATAACTAAATATTCTACATTTCTTCATTCATTCCCCAGTCATCCTCATGTTCTCACCATCATTGATTTTGACAAATATCCTTATCTCGAGGAATCTAGAATTATGACACATCTTTAAATAAATTTGAAGTGAAAGTCACTTCGTCGTTGGTAACATGCTTAGTTTATTAACCTTTCGACAAGTAAGTTTCAACGGTCAGCAATATATTATCTTTATAACTAAGAAAATATCTTATGCTTCCTTCTATTACCACGTGTATTAACCCTTGTAACTCAAAGTCTGATAGAATTCCAAAAAAGAAGTAAAAGCATAAGATAAATTCACTTATTTCACACAATTTTATGCGCTTATTCCTCTTCATGTGCTGCCTATTCCTTCTGAATGAAAGGCTTACTGAAAGTCTTATGCTATTTTGGGTGTGTTGTTTTACGCATTCTCGTTAAATGTTTTCATAACAAACTTTAATACGACCTTGAATTGATTCATCCTTATTCTAAGATACCTCTTTGTCTACGTCAATGAGATTCATTGTGGGATAATAAGTTCTCATTACCCTCTGTAATTCTTTAACAAAAATACCTTCATCCTGTCTTCATAGCTTGTCTTCCTTGTATCATGTTTCTCACCAGACTTGGGCTTTCATAAATCTAGATTCTCCTAGCATAATCACTTATAAGATTGCCTAACCAAAGGGAGCTTTTTCTGATGTCAATATTTCCTAATTTAGGAGGCTGGATCATCTAATTGGTGTATTCGGTTAATGTTTGGATATTCGAACCTCATCATAGGCACTTAGTTTCATAACGTATTCATATTCACAACTTAACATCTACTTGTCCTTATCTTTCTATTTACTCGACGATAACTATGTCGTATTACCATACTTTTATTGTATGATTCTCAACCGCTCTTCATATTTGTTAAAGTGTCTCACTTACATTGATATCATTCCATTGCTATACATCTCATTTCTTCTCTTAGTTCAAATAAACATTCTGTCACGACCCGACCCCGGGCCCGCGACTGGTGCCCTACCTGGGCACCCTTACAGGTATACATCAGAGGTTAACAGCGGAACATACATGAAACTTATAAATAAATCAACAGAAGTAAAACAAACAGGTTAGCCGATAGGGCTACCTTCCTGGACATATAATATATAACCGAAGCAGTTGCCTCCTTTCCTTTACAAACTGACCCACAATATGTGACTACAGACCTCTAAGAGTTTTAACATAACAACTGTGGCGGGACAGGGCCCCGCCATACCCGAATATACATGAATCTACAACCTCGGGAAGCGTGCAAGATATAAGCCTCCGGAGCAAATGGAGCCTTTTCCCATAAACTGAACCGAGATCCTAAGAGCAAGGATCACCAACCTGGGTACCTAAAACCTGCGGGCATGAACGCAGCCCCGAAGAAGTCGATACAACAGTACCGAATATGGAACGTAAATAACGTCAAGAAAGCGGATCATAATTGTACAAAAGAATGACAGGGACAAGTATAAAAAGTACATACCAGATCCTGCCGTGTCATTACCTCTTATGAACTTAATCGTATCTTATTATCCTTTCCCATTTTCAATAAAAGTTATAGTCACACTCTTAAGTACATGATTAGGAAAAATCATTAAGTTCATTACTATATAACTCACTTATCTTTCATAACATAATCGTGCCGCTTTGGGAGGCGCTATACTACCCGCCAATGGACGCGATCGATCACAATATCAAAGCGTGTCCGTGGAATCCCCATCATCATCGCGACTATAAGTGTAAATATAACCATGTGACGCGTGGCATCCCACTCACCGTGCATACATACATAACATATATCATCTCTCGCCGTGGAATCCCACATCATCGCTGACTATAAGTGTAAATATAACCGTGTGACGCAGTGGCATCCCACCACCGCTACGTACATACACATATATATATATATATATATATATATATATATATATATAACGCGCGCATGCCCCTAATCCCACATCGTATAAGCGTGGCCATAACGTGCCCTCGGCGTCCTCATCGTAGTGCAGTCTTCATGGGGAGCTAGCCCATGGAGTAATAATATAACATGCCCCCGGAATCCCTCATCGTGGGTACATGTCTTCATGGGGAGCTAGCCCATGGAGTAGAATATAACATGGTCGCATGCCCCGGAATCCCACATCGTATAAGCATGGCCATGGAGTAATAAAACGCGCGGGCATCTAACCCGCATCCTGGCTGCATGCCCCGGCATCCCTCAACGTATAAGCATGGCCAAGATCACTCACAATGGAAGCATACCCGTGGAATCCCCGTCGCTGCAGACGTCCAATAAACGTCCGCATCTAACCGCGTCTGGTCACATGCCCCGAAATCCCACATCGTACAAGCATGTCCAAGGATCAATCATGATGGAAGCATACCCGTGGAATCCCACATCACTGTCGGTATGTCCAAGTAAACTTATAACAAGACAGTCGGCCCTCCAACTGAGAGACACGACAACGTAGACATATAATACTTGCACTCGAAGCTATCACAAGCAAACCTAGGCAAGTTCATTAAACCTTTAGACTTCCATCTTTATAAACTCACGACCCTTTCGTTTTACACATCAAAATCCGGGAATTTAACCCCAAGATACTAACACCCGTAGTATCCAGGCTGGGGTACATTTCACATCAGTCACGATACTTTTAGAAATACATTTCTCGGCTTCTAAATCAAGTGACTCTTACTTAAAAGCTTTAAGCAAGTGATACCTTTAAATCACATTGCCCTTCCTTAAAACAAGTTATTTCTTTTATTACTTTATTAGAGAAAACCATTCTCTTAACCTTCCATAAAGTCGTTATAACCAACTTCCCATAACTTAATAAAACGGAACAAGTATCACATACTTCAAAACTCTTCAAGTCCCTTAACTTAATAAAACTTAAGACATCCTTTATTCTTTCAAAGAGGTGAGTTAATCTCCTAACTCACCCGACTTGGCTATTCATAAAACTAGTAAAGGATATCAAGGTGTGGTACGTCCACCGTACTACATACGTGCAACTAGTCATGCTCAAAGATAGGAAAAGTTCTACATAGAGTAAATCACACAACTACCTCTTAACTTCTAAGAGTAGAAGGAAACATGAAAAGATACCACCGGTATATTCCATACATAGAATCATGCCAAAGGAAGGAAAAGGTTCACATACCTCGCGACGATTGTCGACAAGTAGCAAACTGCTCCAAAGTACTTCAACCTTGAGCTATACCATTCTTCAAGTAGGATACGCTATACTTAGTACTTCAACCTATGATGGTCACAATACGTCCATTAACCTCTTACTTCAAACGTAGAATATTCTAAGTGCTAAGTCACTAAATTCTACGGAAAATCGGACAGCACCTCCTTTGTTTCTACTCACTTTGCCACCTTTTTCAAGGCCGAATACAATAACCAAACACGCCACATTTAAGGCCCAAACAATGAAACCAACAATAGGGGATTACACGCCTACTAGACGTGTAAAATTCCGCCCCACAATAGATATCAAATTAATACAACTTATTAGGCCAACTCGGCTAACTTGAAGTACTACAACATCAATTCTTATCCAATTTCCATTCAATCCAAGTTATTAACATAACATGATATCAAGTCGCATTTGATTATAACTACTATAATCTCCAAATAATTAACATGCGACGATTCTAATAACGACCAAATTGTAATCCACCTTAACATGGTCTACTTTACATTTCGGATTTTCAAGGCTACAATCAATCCATAATCCTTATAAACTTCAACACATATACATCATGCTAGCAACAAGTAAAGCTAACAACAATATAAGAAATCTTGTAATACTTTCAAGGAACAAGATTATACCTCAACGAAACTTAATCCAACTCCAAATCCGAAGTCGCTCCTTAGCAACTTAGAGCCTCTTAATGACACTTCAATCTGCTACTTGAGACCCTTAGAACCATACCAACAACTTTCCTTCAAACTTTCAATCCAAAACCTAGAAAGCAACTAGGTTTTCACTTTGCGACTAATACGAAAACTATCTTTTTCCGAGATTTTTCTATTGAGATACACTTACAATACACTCATGAACCTTGGTTTAAAGTTAGGAGCTAAATGGATAACAAACAAAAAATTTTGTTGAAGGAGAGGGGCAAACCCGAGAGCACATTGCTCATGTTCATCAATTTCTCTTGAAAATTTGGCTAAGTGTGGACTTGTCTCACTACTAGTAGTATTATAAAGGGACATGGAGGGTCAAGATGCAAATAATTGGGTGGTTTGGATGATCTCTAATTAAAATATCAAGACTTTGGACCCTTTGACTTAGTCAATTTTGTCAAGCTCTCTATTAGCAAGACTTGTCTTCCTAACAAGGGTCAAATGACCCTTGTGCCCATGCTACAATTCGTCCAAGGCACCATAAGGGGGGTGACACGTGTCGCCTTCCCATTCGTCACAATATTTCGTTTTCCGACAATTTCACAATTCCGATAAATTTTTACAAGTCTCATATCTTAACACTTGCGAGTTCTTACGTACGTTCTTAAAGCATGTCCTGTACATACGGGGTGTAACATTATTTCCCCCTTAGAAACATTCGTCCTCGAATGTTCTTTCGGAGTCCAATCTAATTAAAGCGCGACATAGTCTCCTTTTACAACACCCTTCATACAACACATACCACTCATGGCCACATAACGATACTTATACTAAAATGTCCACCTTGGCACTCACGAAGCCAACTAGCCCATTACTCATAATGACCCCAAAGTCCGTCATAATCATCTCTACTAGGTCTACTTGGGTCTGACGACTGTATCATCACCGGGAAAACCTCATATTCTGCTCACCGCCACCCCAAACACTCACGGGGGTAGTTACCTCGAAAGGTCCTTACAGATTCAGGTTTTATTCCTTTACACTTGGTTGTTATCTTTCTTACTGGTAGTACCCTTTCCATACTTCCAACTCATACTAGCATACATACATAACTTCCATATCAATTTTGGCCCCCAATCCTTTGGAGTCACTCTTTAAAACAATATAAGGCCATTTCCGGCTCTCACGACCTGGTTCCGGTGGAACGCGTCCACGAACCCGTAAAACAATCAACTAGACTTGGGCCTTGCACCCTCATGACCCTGTCACGTAGCGGAACTACTACCAACTGATCCCACTCCATTCCAGACCATGGGGAGACCCGTAACAGGTCCTCACCCCGACCCGCCGTCGCACTTAACTCTTATTCTTGGTCTATAATAAATCTTTCTACCCAAGAAGACCTTGTACATCTAAGGTCTCAGCGGTCTTCAACATTCTTAGGCTCGCAATTTCCATGCTCCAAGCCTATCTTATCAGTCTCCCCGTAAACGGGTACAAAAATTTCTCATAATACCATAATCGTGTCGTTTTGATCACAACAACCCTTACTTACTCTATACGGACCTCATCCGTACAATTCTCTTAAGCTTACCACGTAGCTTAATACATTAACATGACATTCCGTTAAGTTCCTTAACAGGGCTTCTTAAGGGTTCACTACCCTATCAGACAGCTCATCCTTTCCTAATAATCTCAAAATAAAACACAAGACCTTGGCGAAAAATTCATTAACTATTCCATACCTTCCCGGTATCTAGTTAGTCTTTACCACTCTTGGTAAATCTAAAACCATTCTAGGCAACCCATAAATGACCCTCATACGTAACTCCGTATAGATGTATGTCACAATACCAACTATACTATATCATTATCAACCTGGATACGAAATCCACATAGTCCTTCCCGTCATTTGTCTTTTCTCAGGCTGCAATCAACACAACTCGTTAGGGAGACGACCACTAACAACACACTCTATCGCACGATCTCGAGTGAGAAGAATGGAAACCAATCCTAAATGTCCTGCGACCTCCACGATTATAGATGTGGTGCACAACACACCGATAATCAAGACTACTAGACACGGTCAGACACTTTCCGAGACTAATCGCTCGATACCACTTTTGTCACGACCGGGCCGGGCATCGTGCCCTACTCAGGCACCTTACAGTATACATCGGAGGTTAACAATGAACATACATGAAACTTATAAATAAATCATGTATAAAACAAACAGTTAGCGGATAGGCTACCTTCCGACATATAATATATAACCAAGCGGTTGCCTCCTTTCCTTTACAAACCGACCCAATATGTGACTACAGACCTCTAAGAGTTTTAACATAACAATTGTGGAGGGACAGGGCCCCGCCATACCCCTGAATATACATGAATCTACAACCTCAGGGGAAGCCGTACCAAGAGATAAGCCTCCGGAGCAAATGGAGCCTTTTCCCATAAACTGAACCGAGATCCTAAGAGCAAGGATCACCAACCTGGGTACCTAAAACCTGCGGGCATGAGCGGCCCCGAAGAAGTCGATTACAACAATGCAATATGGAACAGAAATAACGTCTGATGCAGATCATAATTGTACAAAGAATGACAGGACAAGTATAAAAGTACATACGGATCTGCCGTGTCATTACCTCTTATGAACTTAATCGTATCTTATTATCCTTTCCCATTTTCAATAAAAGTTATAGTCACACTCTTAAGTACATGATTAGGAAAAATCATTAAGTTCATTACTATATAACTCACTTATCTTTCATAACATAATCAGGCCCTTTAAGGAGGGGCGCCTATACTACCCGGCCCAATCTGGGACGCGATCCAGTCACACAATATCAAAGCGTGTCCGTGGAATCCCCCATCACTGCCGACAGCTATAAGTTTAAATATAACCATGTGACGCGCCCGTGGCATCCTCACCATTGTCGTGCCATACATAACATATATATCGTCTCGCGTGGAATCTCACATCATCGCCGCGGTATAAGTGTAAATATAACCGTGTGGCGCGTGGCATCCCACTCACTCACACATACATATATATATATATATAACGCGTGCCCTGAATCCCATCGTATAAGCGTGGCCATAACGTGCCCTCGGCGTCCTCATCGTAGGTGCGTGTCTTCGTGGGAGCTAGCCCGTGGAGTAATAATATAACATGCCCCGGAATCCTCATCGTGGTGCACGTCTTCGTGGGAGCTAGCCCGTGGAGTAGAATATAACATGGTCGCATGCCGGAATCCCACATCGTATAAGCATGGCCATGGAGTAATAAAGCGCGGGCATCTAACGCGTCCATGCATGCCCGGCATCCTCATCGTATAAGCATGGCGAGATCACTCGCGATGGAAGCATACGTGGAATCCCCGTCATGCCGGTGCGTCGATAAAGCGTCGGGCATCTAACGCGTCTGGTCACGTGCCGGAATCCACATCGCATAAATGGCGTGTCGGATCAATCATGATGGAAGCATGCGTGGAATCCCACATCACCGTCGATGCGTCAAGTAAACTTATAACAAGACAGTCGGCCCTCCAACTGAGAGACACGACAACGTAGACATATAATACTTGCACTCGAAGCTATCACAAGCAAACCTAGGCAAGTTCATTAAACCTTTAGACTGCCATCTTTATAAACTCACGACCCTTTCGTTTTACACATCAAAATCAGAATTTAACCCCAAGATACTAACACCGTAGTATCGGTGGTACATTTCACATCAGTCACGATACTTTTAGAAATACATTTCTCGGCTTCTAAATCAAGTGACTCTTACTTAAAAGCTTTAAGCAAGTGATACCTTTAAATCACATTGCCCTTCCTTAAAACAAGTTATTTCTTTTATTACTTTATTAGAGAAAACCATTCTCTTAACCTTCCATAAAGCCGTTATAACCAACTTCCCATTGGTTTATAACCCTTTATGGCTTTAGACAAAACTCATTCCTTTTCTAACCAAGAGACTTCTACTTTTTGAAACCAAGTATTAAATACTTTCAAATCAATTCACTTAACTTTCAAAAATACAATTAGTCTCTTAACCTTTAGAAATCAAGTGACTCCTTTTGTTATAAAACCTTAGGCAATTGATGCCTTAAAATTCCAGTTGCCTTTTCATTAAAATCAAGTCCTTTATCTTTCCATAAAGCAAATATAACCAACTTCCCATAAAGCCGTTATATTCACTTTATACCTTAGCCAAAAACAATTTCCTATCCAAGGGACTTATACGTTTAAAACGGAACAAGTATCACATACTTCAAAACTCTTCAAGTCCCTTAACTTAATAAAACTTAAGACATCCTTTATTCTTTCAAAGAGGTGAGTTAATCTCCTAACTCACCCGACTTGGCTATTCATAAAACTAGTAAAGGATATCAAGGTGTGGTACGTCCACCGTACTACATACGTGCAACTAGTCATGCTCAAAGATAGGAAAAGTTCTACATAGAGTAAATCACACAACTACCTCTTAACTTCTAAGAGTAGAAGGAAACATGAAAAGATACCACCGGTATATTCCATACATAGAATCATGCCAAAGGAAGGAAAAGGTTCACATACCTCGCGACGATTGTCGACAAGTAGCAAAATGCTCCAAAGTACTTCAACCTTGAGCTATACCATTCTTCAAGTAGGATACGCTATACTTAGTACTTCAACCTATGATGGTCACAATACGTCCATTAACCTCTTACTTCAAACGTAGAATATTCTAAGTGCTAAGTCACTAAATTCTACGGAAAATCTGACAAAGACCTCCTTTGTTTCTACTCACTTTGCCACCTTTTTCAAGGCCGAATACAATAACCAAACATGCCACATTTAAGTCCCAAACAATGAAACCAACAATAGGGGATTACACGCCTACTAGACGTGTAAAATTCCGCCCCACAATAGATATCAAATTAATACAACTTACTAGGCCAACTCGGCTAACTTGAAGTACTACAACATCAATTCTTATCCAATTTCCATTCAATCCAAGTTATTAACATAACATGATATCAAGTCGCATTTGATTATAACTACTATAATCTCCAAATAATTAACATGCGACGATTCTAATAACGACCAAATTGTAATCCACCTTAACATGGTCTACTTTACATTTCGGATTTTCAAGGCTACAATCAATCCATAATCCTTATAAACTTCAACACATATACATCATGCTAGCAACAAGTAAAGCTAACAACAATATAAGAAATCTTGTAATACTTTCAAGGAACAAGATTATACCTCAACGAAACTTAATCCAACTCCAAATCCGAAGTCGCTCCTTAGCAACTTAGAGCCTCTTCATGACACTTCAATCTGCTACTTGAGACCCTTAGAACCATACCAACAACTTTCCTTCAAACTTTCAATCCAAAACCTAGAAAGCAACTAGGTTTTCACTTTGCGACTAATACGAAAACTATCTTTTTCCGAGATTTTTCTATTGAGATACACTTACAATACACTCATGAACCTTGGTTTAAAGTTAGGAGCTAAATGGATAACAAACAAAAAAATTTGTTGAAGGAGAGGGGCAAACCCGAGAGCACATTGCTCATGTTCATCAATTTCTCTTGAAAATTTGGCTAAGTGTGGACTTGTCTCACTACTAGTAGTATTATAAAGGGACATGGAGGGTCAAGATGCAAACAATTGGGTGGTTTGGATGATCTCTAATTAAAATATCAAGACTTTGGACCCTTTGACTTAGTCAATTTTGTCAAGCTCTCTATTAGCAAGACTTGTCTTCCTAACAAGGGTCAAATGAACCTTGTGCCCATGCTACAATTCGTCCAAGGCACCATAAGGGGGGTGACACGTGTCGCCTTCCCATTCGTCACAATATTTCATTTTCCGACAATTTCACAATTCCGATAAATTTTTACAAGTCTCATATCTTAACACTTGCGAGTTCTTACGTACGTTCTTAAAGCATGTCCTGGACATACGGGGTGTAACATTCTTCCCCCCTTAGAAACATTCGTCCTCGAATGTTCTTCGGAGTCCAATCTAATTAAAGCGCGACATAGTCTCCTTTTACAACACCCTTCATACAACACATACCACCCATGGCCACATAACGATACTTATACTAAAATGTCCACCTTGGCACTCACGAAGCCAACTAGCCCATTACTCATAATGACCCCAAAGTCCGTCATAATCATCTCTACTAGGTCTACTTGTCTCGACGATCGTATCATCACCGGGAAAACCTCATATTCCCGTTCAGCTGCCACCCCAAACACTCACGGGGGTAGCTACCTCGAAAGGTCCTTACAGATTCAGGTTCTATTCCTTTACACTTGGTTGTTATCTTTCTTACTGGCAGTACCCTTTCCATACTTCCAACTCATACTAGCATACATACATAACTTCCATATCAATTTTGTCCCCCAATCCTTTGGAGTCACTCTTTAAAACAATATAAGGCCATTTCCGGCTCTCACGACCTGGTTCCGGTGGAACGCGTCCACGAACCCGTAAAACAATCAACTAGACTTGGGCCTTGCACCCTCGTGACCATCGCGTGGCGGAACTACTACCAACTGATCCCACTCCATTTCCGGACCATGGGAGACCCGTATGAGTCCTCACCCACCGCCGTCGCACTTAACTCTTATTCTTGGTCTATAATAAATCTTTCTACCCAAGAAGACCTTGTACATCTAAGGTCTCAGCGGTCTTCAACATTCTTAGGCTCGCAATTTCCATGCTCCAAGCCTATCTTATCAGTCTCCCCGTAAACGGGTACAAAAATTTCTCATAATACCATAATCGTGTCGTTTTGATCACAACAACCCTTACTTACTCTATACGGACCTCATCCGTACAATTCTCTTAAGCCTACCACGTAGCTTAATACATTAACATGGCATTCCGTTAAGTTCCTTAACAGGGCTTCTTAAGGGTTCACTACCCTATCAGACAGCTCATCCTTTCCTAATAATCTCAAAATAAAACACAAGACCTTGGCGAAAAATTCATTAACTATTCCATACCTTCCCGGTATCTAGTTAGTCTTTACCACTCTTGGTAAATCTAAAACCATTCTAGGCAACCCATAAAGACCCTCATACGTAACTCCGTATAGATGTATGTCACAATACCAACTATACTATATCATTACCAACCTGGATACGAAATCCACATAGTCCTTCCCGGTCATCGCTCTTTCTGCGTATGCAATCAACATAACTCGTTAGGAGAGACGACCTAACAACACGCCTCTATCGCACGATCTCGAGTGAGAAGAATGGAAACCAATCCTAAATGTCCTGCGACCTCCGATTATAGATGTGGTGCACAACACACCGATAATCAAGACTCTACTAGACACGGTGCGTAGACACTTTTCGAGGACTAATCGCTCGATACCACTTTTGTCACGCGACCGACCCGGGCGCGATCGTGCCCTACCCAGGCACCGCTACGTATACATCAGAGGTTTCCATATCCCGTCTAATCACCTCTCTCCAATATTTCTTCGGCCTACGTCTACCTCTCCTGAACTCATCCATAGCCAACCTCTCACACATCTGCAATGAGGCATTTGTGTCTCTCCTCTGCGCATGTCCAAATCATCTCAACCTCGCTTCCTGCATCTTGTCTTCCATTGGAGACACTCCCACTCTACCCCGGATATCATCATTCTAATCGTGTCCCTCCTCGTATGCCCAAACATCCATATGAGCATCCTCATCACCACCACTCTCATACTTTGAGTGTGCGACGTCTTTACTGGTCAACACTCCGCCTCATACAACATATTTGATCTAGCCACCACCCTAGAAAACTTGCCTTTTAGTTTTGATGGCATTTTTTTGTCGCACAAGACTCCAGATGCAAGCCTCCATCTCATCCACCCTACCGCAATACGATGAGTTACATCATCATCAATCTCTTCATTCCCTTGGATGATAGACCCGAGGTACTTGAAGCTTCCTTTCTTTAGAATGACCTGAGCCTCAAGCCTCACCTTCATGCCCGTATCACGGTTGCTCCCGTTATTGAAATTACATTCTAAGTATTCTGTCTTGATCTTACTCATTCCGAACCCTTTAGATTCCAGAGTTTTTCGCTAAATCTCCAACTTAGTATTCACCCCGCTGCGAGTCTCATCAATCAGGATTATGTCATCTGTGAATAAAATACACCATGACACCTCCCCTTGGGTTTGTCGAGTCAGTTCATCCATCACCAAGGCAAATAAGAATAGGCTAAGAGTTGATCCCTGGTGCATCCTCATCATCACAGAAAAATTCTCCGAGTCTCCTCCCACTGTTCGTACCGTGGTTTTGGCTCCATCATACATATTCTTAATCGCCCCAGTGTACACCATAAGTACACATTTACCCTCAAAACATCTCCAAAGAACCTTCTTAGGGACTTTATCGTATGCCTTCTCGAGGTCAACAAAAACCATATGTAAGTCTCTTATCTCCTATCTGACTCCACCAACCTCCTAATAAGGCGACTAGCTTCTGTAGTCGAATTCCCCAACATGAATCCCAACTGGTTCTCAGATATAGACACGCTTCTTCTGACCTTTATCTCCACGATCCTTTCCTAAACTTTCATAGTGTGGCTCAGTAATTTGATACCTCTATAGTTGTTGCAACTCTGGATATCACATTTGTTCTTGTACAAAGGAAACATTGTACTCCACCCCATTCTCAGGCATTCTCGTCGTCTTAAAAATGACGTTCAATAACTCAGTCAGTCATTCCAAGCATGTCCTGCCTATGCTCTTCCAAAATTCAACTGGGATCTCATCCGGCCCGGTTGCTCGGGCCCGCGCATCCTGCGAACATCGCCCTTAACCTCTTCAATCTTGATGCTTCCACAATATCCAAAGTCCCGGTACCTACCAAATTGCTCCAGATCTCCCAGCACAATGTCTCTTATCTCCTTTATCGTTCAAGAGTTTATGAAGTAAGATCACTCTAAATAGAAATTTGAGGATGAGGGTAGTGCGTGGGGTGGGGGTGGAGAATGCGGGGATGTAAGAAAAAAAATTATATTTTTAATAATGTTTTATAAAAGTAACAAAAATATAAAATAGAAATTTGAGGATAAGTGGGTGTAGGGGGTAGGTGGGGTTAGGGTGGTAGGGGAGGTAAGAATTTTTTTATATTTTTATAAAAGTAAAAATATATGAAATAATTTGAGGATGGGGTAAGGCAATGGGGTGGGGGTGGAGGGGTAGGTGTGGGTAGAGACGGGGAATAAAAAAATTCATATTTTTTATAAATATTTTTGTGTTTGTGAACCTTTTTTAATCGTCGGTTATTGCTACTGTTTTTTGTGTTAGTTTGGGGGTGGAGGATTATAAAGTTTGGACTTGGTGAGCAAAGAGCGAATTGTTTATAAAAGTAAAAAAAAATATAAAATAGAAATTTGAGAATGGGTAGAAAAGGTGAGTGTGGGGTAGGGCGGGAGGTGGGTGTAGATGGGGTAGCGGTGGGTAGGTGGTGGGTGGAGTAAGCAAGGTAGGGGGCAGAGATGTGAGTGTGGTTTAGTGCTTGGATGGGGTTGGTGTAGGGGAGGGGGTAGGGTGGATGGATAGTGTGGTGGGTGGTTGGGGGTGCGTTGGTGTATTTTTATTGTTTCGAAATAATAAAGGATTTTTTAAAATAATTATTTATAAACAAAAATCTCAATCTAGAGTGGAGCACTAATCGTTAAGATTAAACATTTTCGTGGGTCATGTTTGGGCATCATCATGGGTTTATTTGGGCTGCTGATTTAAGATGGGTCAACTTGGGCTAGCCCAAACCAACTCATCAAATTCACTTTTATCCAAACCCATGAAACATTGGGCGGGTCATTTGAGTTTGAGCTAATTTTGCCACCCTTAGAAAGCAGTAAACAAATTGTGCAACTTTTAAATAAAAGTCACAAAAAGAGTTCATCCCATGCAATAGCGATTATAAATTCTGAGTAACGAAATAATCGTTTTTGGGCATTTAAAGCTTATCGTTGGTATCTTCGTAAGAAAATAGCTCCCATCTCCAAGTAAATGATATAGGGACAAACTTAGCCACAATGTAGTGCCCAAAGTGAAAAAGGATGTAATAACAGTCGGTCAATCGAGTTTTGTCAGTCAAGACATCCCTTACCCATGGACCATCAACTTCACCTTTGAGCTTTTTGATCTGTTTCTTTAAAATGTTCAAGAAATGTGGTTTTCATTGAAAAAATAATGAGGGTGCCACAAATCATTGGAACATTAAATGTAAAAGTTTAAAAGAGACTGATCATAGAATATAGGTTCCTCTTCTTACAAGAAAAGTATCTCTTTATGGGTTAGTTTGATCAAAGACTGAAAATTCCCTTCATAGATTTGAGTGTGTAATTTTTAGAACTTATCAAATGATTAGGTTTATATGTTTCCTAACAAATATTCAAAAAGCATTAAAGTAAAATTTGTAACGTAAGGTAAATGATACATTCTGCCCCGCGTTATAAATCTTAGCTAAACCATAATAATTTTATCATTATTGATAGAGATCTGAGTCCAAGTGTAATTATGTAAAGTAGAGATTCTTCTTCAATTAGGTTTTGTATTTGTAAACACACACATATATAATTATATATATATATATATATATATATATATATATATATATATATATATATATATATATATAATTAATTAGAAGTCTCCAACCAAGGAGAATTACACAATTCTACACAGTATCAGAAGCCAAATACCCACCCTCCTAAAAATCTAAAATCCGGCCGCACCCCCTATCTTCTGAGTGCCGCCGCCGGAAACCCCTCAATTTCCGGCACTTCTCTCCTTTTTTTCTATTTTTCGACACGCCGCCGGTTGGCATGGATTCTCCCGCTTCTTCCTCCTCCACTTACGACACAAATCCTACCCCTCCTCCTACGACCTTTCATTCGGACTTCGTCGTGACGAACATCAAGAACTTCATCCCTTTAATTCTTGATCAAGAGGATGGCCAATACCCGTCGTGGGTTGAACTATTTCAAATTCATGCATGTGCATACAACTTGCTTGATCACATTGATACCAAACACCCCGTCCACCCAACATCGATGACTCGACATAGAAAATGCTCAAAGCAATCGTCAAACAATGTATATATGGCACCATATCCAAAAGACATACTTCATTCTATTATGAAGATAGGTGTGTCGGCTCATGAAGTATGGATAAGGCTAGCGGAAATCTTTTAGGGCAATAAACATACACATGCCAAGCATCTGGAGGAGCAATTCAACAACACTCATCTTGAAAATTTTGTCAACATGTCAGACTATTGTAAATAACTTAAAATAGTGGCTGATCAATTGTCTAATATTGGCAACCCAATTTTCGAGATAAAGATGGTTTTGAAACTCATCAATGGTTTATTGAAAGGTGAGTACGACACGCTGTCCACGATGATCCAACAAGACGATCCCCCCATAGTTTCAACAAGGACCGGTCTCAAATACTGTTGGAGGAACCTATATGATCCAAACAAGACGGGCATAATCAACAGGACTTGGCGGTCAATGCACCGCCGACCACCACTACGCCCACTGGACCACCACACACACACTGATAATCCATCCCACCGTGGTGGCCGAGGCGGAAACAGGAGGCGTAGTTGCGATAATGGATGTGGCAGAAGAGGAAAGGGTCGTGGAGGACGACTCAATTCCACCAGCCCAACATAGTAGGCCCCTATCCGGACTGGGCGGCCCGGCTTGGGCTAATTACGGAGAAATCGGGCGCCTATACTACCGCACCCAATGCAATATTGCGGCCAGTGGGCCCATGGAAATAGCCCGACTGCGGGCCTCATGACGATCGTCGACAAGCCATGCGAGCGAGCCCGTCTCGCACCGACTCAGCAAGCGGTAGAGTTTCGCCTCGCCGCTCCTATTGAATTAACCAAGGCATACAACACTATGAATATTCAGCAGCCCGATGATGTCTGGTACATGGACACGGGCGCCACATCCCACCTCACTCACACTTCTAGTAATCTTTCTCAACTATTTAATTTGCAAAATCCTCAATACATTTAGGCCAGAAATGGCAATCGCATTCCAATTTAAGGTTATGGAACTACTCATACACCTAACCCTCACCCTCTCATTTCCCTCAAAAACATCCTCTATGCTCCTAACATCATCAAAAATTTAATCATTGTTAGGAAATTTCCTAGTGACAATTCTGTATCTATTGAGTTTGATCCTTTTGGTTTTTCTGTGAAGGGCCTACTTACGGGGACACCTCTTACGAGATGAAATAGTGTGGGGGACCTCTATCTTTTCTCATCAAATTCCACTGCACGTGTCACTCCACATACCTCTCTATCTGCATTCTCTCCATCAACCTGACACAATAGACTTGGGCACCCGGGAACACCCATTTTTTAGTTTTCTTAGAAATTTCATTTGATGAAATAATGGGAAATTGACCCAAAATTGTCAGTCTTTTCCTTTAGGAAAGCATATTTAACTTCCATTTAAATCCTCTTTAAGTGTTACTTTTTCTCCTTTTGATATTATTCATGTAGATTTATGGAGATCCCTCATTACTAGAAATATGGGTCACAAATACTATTTGATATTTTTGGATGATTTCTTTCACTTTCTTTGGGTTTATCCCCTAAAGTATAAGTCCCAAGTTTACTCAATTTTCCTAGAATTTCAAGCTTATGTTAAGACCCAATTTGAAAAGATCATTAAAGCATTTCAATGTGATAACAATCATGAATTTAACAATTCCTCCTTTCATAACTTTTGTACGACTAATGGAACGGTGTTTCAATTCTCGTGCCCCCATACCTCACCTCAAAATGGTAAAGCCGAAAGAATCATTCACACCATTAACAATATGATTCGTACCATGCTTTTTCATGCATTTATTCCCCAACTTTTTCGGCCTATGCACTTCACATGGTCGTCTATCTCCTTAATATATTACCTACCCGAATAATTCAACATAAAAAACCCTACTGAAATTTTATTTGGTCGGATTCCTTCTTATGATCACCTTCAGATTTTTGAGTGTTTATGCTACCCTACTCTCGCTTCCACGACACCTCACGAATTGGCACCTAGGACCACTCCATGCACCTTCTTAGGTTTTCCATCGAATCATAGGGGGTACTTATGCTATGATTTAACCACAAATAAAGTATTTATCTCTTGTCAAGTCACGTTTGAGGAGAACATCTTTCCCTTTACCTCCATCCAAAAATTCCAAGTCACCGACTATCGATTCATTGATGATTCGGACACCTCCCCTCTCATTCGAAACGCACTCCATCCCGTCACACCACTGCCACTACCCTAACTGGACGCCTCACCCACCCTACCAATCCTATCTCCAGCCCAACATAGTATCCTCGTGACAGAAAATCCCGTGATGGAAAATTCCATAACAGAAAAACCCAGCCCGCAGTTCCAGAGACTACCTTCAACCAACCCAATCCATTTCCGGTGACCTTACTTCCTTGAACAAAGTCTCTCAAGTTCTGCCACCGACCCACCACATGGAAATCCATGCTCAAAACGGGATTTTCAAATCAAAAGTCCACTTTAATCTATCCACTCAAATCATCTCACCCATACTTAAAAACCCAAAACTAGCCAAGCTTCACCCGAATTGGAATGCGGTCATGCGTGAGGAATTTAATGCACTCACTACATAACGTACTTGAGATCTTGTCCTGAGGCTAGAGGGGTGAATGTGATTCGTTGCATGTGGCTATATCATCACAAATTCAGAGATAATGGTGAACTTGAATGTCATAAGGCTAGACTTGTGGCTAATGACATGGGCCAACATGAGGGAGTTGATTGTGGTGAGACATTCAGTCTGGTAGTTAAACCAGCTACTATTCACACTATTTTGAGCATAGTTATGGAAAAGAACTGGTCGATTCATCAACTTGATATGAAACATGTGTTCTTACATGAGGATTTGAAAGAAATCATATATATGAATCAATCGCTTGACTTTGTGCATTCAAAGGCTCCTCAATATGTATGTCATCTCTGAAAGTAACTACATGGTTCTAAACAGGCCCCACGAGCTTGGTATGGACATTTTGCCACTACATGTAGATAGGGTTCCTACAGCAAAAGTGATAACTAACTTTTTATTTTTCATCGAGGTAGTAACACTGCATACATTTTACTCTATGTGAATGATATTGTTCTGACTGCCTCATCTGATGTGCTGAAATACGAGATCATTACCTTGCTGAAATATGAATTTTCTATGACTGACTTAGGTAAGTTGAGTTATTTTTTAGAGATTTTAGTGACCAAATCAGACAATGCAGTGTTCCTGTGTCAGCGTAAGTATGCCAAAGAAATTGTTTACATGGCTAAAATGACAAATTATAAGATCATGCCCACCCAGTCGACTCGAAGTCGAAACTTAGTGCCGATGACGGGGATCCGGTGCTCGATCCTTCTCTATATAGGAGTCTTGCTAGTGCACTTTAGTATCTTACTTTCACTAGGCCCGATATTGCATATGTCGTCCAACATGTGTGTTCGTTCATGCATGCTCCCAGGAAGCCACATTTTACCGCTCTTAAACGTATCATTCGGTACGTTAAGGGTACTCTTGACTACGATTTACATCTTTATCCATTTGCACCGACCAGGCTACTATCATATACGGACACTGATTGGGGCGGTTGTCCAGACACACATCGATCTACTTCCGGCTTTTGTGTATTCTTGGGTGATAACCTCATCTCATTGTCTACCAAATAGCAGGTCACACTTTCCCGTTCGAGTGCAGAAGCAGAATATATAGAGGCATTGTGAACGTTGTTGTCGAGATTTGTTGGCTCAGAAATCTTCTTTTAGAGCCTTATTGTCCCTTATGTAAGGCATCTCATGTCTATTGTGATAACATATCTACTGTTTACTTGTCTCATAACTCAGTTCAGCATCAGCAGACCAAACATATTGAGATGGATATTCATTTCGTTCGAGAGAAGGTTGCCATGGGCCGTGTTAGGGTGTTACATGTCCCTTCTTCCTATCAGTACACATATATATTTACTAAGGGATTTTCTCGACAGTTGTTACTTGACTTCAGATCCAGTCTGAGTGTTCGACCTCCTTCCGCTCCGACTGAAGGGGTGTGATAGATATATGATAGAGATCCTTCTCCAAGTGTAATTATGTAAAGTAGATATCCTTCTCTAATTAGGTTTTGTATTTTTAAACACCTACATATATTACATTAATGAGAAGCCTCCAACCAAGGAGAATTACACAATTCTACAATTATCTCTAAATTATACAGTAGTTTTTTTCTTTTCTTCTAGCTTAATTAGTTTTGTTGTGCCTTAACTACTCATAAAATATATAATGTTGAAGAATATTTCAAAATATCATGTCTAAATTGTTTCTAAATCCTTATTGAAGCATATGGAAAAAGGTGTTGATATTTACAGTGTTAGCCAAAGGGGCAAGTATATTATTGTCATCCGATAAATCCAGGAAGTATTTTATTGTTGTGCATGCATTTTCATTTGCATTGTATTCATATATTACCCTGGACCACTTGATGTGATAATTTATTTAATTCATATAAAAATATTTATAGTAAAAAATAATATTGGGAAAGGTTTTTTAATTTTCACTTAAAATAGGATTTGCATGCACAATTATAAATAAGGGTGTTACTATCTATTTTGTAGAGGGGAGAATTGTGAATAAATTAGTTTTTCTTAAAATTAATATGAAAACCTCTAAAATCTTAGTAGATACTCAAATAGTTTTCGTTTCCAGCGGCAGGCGATACCGCCAACAAGTGTGTTGCCTTCCGGACCATTGAATATATGCATGAAAAACAATCATGCTAAGAAGGATCAATATAATTTTTTGCACGTTTAGAAAAGAGCAAACAAATATATAGCACAAGAGGAAGAAAAACTTTTCTATAAGTTGGAGAGATATAGGTCAAAAGGTTAAGGGAAAATGGTGTTAAATGCATCTAACAAAATTAGAAGTTGATGACAAGTGTATCATCACAATTAAAAGTTGATACATCAACAATTGAAAGTTGGTGATAAGTGTGTAAAAATTTGGAAGTTAATGATAAGTGATACATCAACCATTGAAGAAAAATGTTTTATGCTGTCAAGTTGGAGATATGCATTGGAAAGATCTGCCTCAACACAATGGGAGATTGTTGAATACTAATTCAAAATTTGAACAAGCGACTACAATTGCTTAGGAACTGATATTTGGTATCTATTTATTCATTTTTAAATAGGATGTGTATTCAAAAATAATATTGGAATAGGTTATTAAATTTTTCACTATTATAAATAAGAGTACTACTACCTTTTTGTATAATAGAAAATATGGAAAATATTGTGTCCCCTTCAAATTGATATTAGAGCTCTAAGATTTTGGCAGAAACTCAAATAACTTCCGCTTCTGGTGTACAATGTTGGTGTAATAATCTGTATTCCAAAATAATGTTTCAACACAATCTGTTAAACACTTAGTAAAACAGATTACACGGTATAAACATTACTTAACAGTAAATTGATCATGAAACAAGAACTAAATCGAGAATGCTTTGGAAAATAATTTGAGAATATAATCGAGTCCACTTAGTTCAAAGTGTGTCCTTAAGGAAATTATTCCTACAAAGACTCGAGGTTAATGGAATATCGCCTCCCAGGATAGAACGATTATCTTACCAGAATAGTAGTACTCCAAATTCCGGTAGCAGCGAACCACTCAACGGCAGTATATCACACAGAATGAATAAGAATGAATTTTCGAACGAATTGTAGAGAAATTCGTATTAGAATGAGTGAATAAATTCTTGGAACAAATCAAGAATTTATAGGTTTTGGATGTACCATTTCTGAATGTTTGCAACCATTCAGAATAGTCACCAAAATTTTTGGAGGGAAATTCGAAAAGAAAAGGGACTTAAACCGGACGGGTCGGTCGCGGGTCTTGGATCGATCTGTTTGGATTTATTTTAATTAAATAATTAAATAATTAAATAATTAATTAAAGAAAAGTTTGTCCAAAAAGATTATCAATCAATCTTTTGACAAATCCAAATCCAAATCCAAATCCAAATCCAAAGCCGAGCCGAGCGAGCGACGACGACGGCGCGAGGGGTCCTTGCCCTCTCAACCTTTTTAGCAACTAGAGAAGGTGTAATGTAATATATACACCTCTCTTTCCTTCTCTTTTTTCGATGTGGGACAAAAGAGCCTTTTACTCCCTTTAATTTTCATCTCATCATTTTCCATTCACCAATATCAAAACTCAACAATCCCCCACATGAATGGGGAATGGCTATAAGATAAAAGAATGTACGGACGAGTGTGATATACAAGCGAGAATTGATTGCATCTGGATAAGTAGGTTTCCCTTTGAACTTTCCGTAGTGAACTTATATCGGATATACCCGATCATAGATTTGATATCTTTGAACCGTCGAACTTTGTTGTATACCTAGACAACATAAGACACACAATCAACCATCAACCGTTTATAGTTCTCACGGTTGTGTTCGTTTCAGTCATGAACACCACATGGTCTCATGAGTGCATAGAGAATGGGTATTTACTGTCATTCCCCTTTAAAGCGGCTTACACTTAACACTCACATAGGTGATTTCTAAATATGTGGTCCTATAGCCACATTATCATCTGGTCATACATTGTCAGATTTAGATAACCATTAAAAAACCTTAATGTTTTATTAACTCATTAACAAGCCATAAAGTCTTATCCTTATTTCTGAACATTGTCTTCATCCGAGAATGGGTTGAGTTATTTGACAATGTTGAACCGTCAGTCACAACTTTGTTTGATCTCCTTGAACCTAGCTCTTGGGATCTCCAGTCTGCTAGGTAGAGTTACCGCCATGATGACTTGTTCTTGGCCTTAACATCATTCTCATTGATGATCTACTAACTCCCTCTCTAGATAAGTCTTTTGTAAGCGGATCTGCCACGTTATCTCTTGACTTTACATAATTAATTATGATAACGCCACTAGAGAGGAGTTGTCTAACGGTATTGTGTCTCCGTCGTATGTGACGAGATTTTCCGTTATACATTACGCCTCGCCTCTACCTATTGTCGCTGATCATACAATGTATACATATAGGAGCCAAAGGTTTGGGCCAGAATGAAATATCTTCTAAAAAATTCTGAAGTCATTCAGCTTCTTCACCGGTCTTGTCTAAAGCTATAAATTCTGATTTCATTGTAGAGTGGGCGATGCATGTCTGTTTTGATGATTTCCAAGACACTGCTCCTCCACCAACGGTGAAAACATATCCACTCGTGGATTTAACTTCAAACGATCCGGTGATCCAATTTGCATCACTATATCCCTCAAGTACTACGGGATATTTATTATAATGCAAAGCATAGTTTTGGGTGTGTTGTAAATATCTCAAGACTCGTTTCATTGTCATCCAATGAGTTTGATTGAGATTACTCGTGAATCGACTCAGCTTGCTTATAGCACATGTTATATCTGGTCGTGTGCAATTCATAATATACATCAAACTTTCCAAAACTCGTGCAAATTCCAATTGTGAGTCACTTTCACCTTCATTCTTTTGAAGTGCAAAACTTACATCAATTGGAGTCTTTGCAACATTAAAATTTAAATACTTGAACTTATCAAGTATTTTTTCAATATAATGTGACTGTGATAATGCTAGACCTTGTGGAGTTTTATGGATCATAATTCCTAAGATAAAATCAGCAACCCCTAAGTCTTTCATGTCAAATTTGCTAGCGAGTATACGCTTCGTAGCATTTACATCGACAATATCTTTACTCATTATCAACATGTCATCAACATACAAACAAACAATGACTTCATGATTTGGAGTATTTTTAATGTAAACACATTTGTCACACTCATTAATCTTAAATCTATTTGCCAACATTGTTTGGTCAAATTTCGCATGTCATTGTTTGGGTGCTTGTTTAAGTCCATAAAGTGACTTAACAAGTCTGCACACTTTCTTTTCTTTACCAGGAACCACAAAACCCTCAGGTTGTTCCATGTAAATTTCTTCCTCCAATTCTCCATTTAAGAAAGTTGTCTTGACATCCATTTGATGGATTTCAAGACCATATACGACCGCCAGTGCCACTAACACCCGAATAGATGTTATTCTTGTTACCGGCGAGTATGTGTCAAAGTAATCAAGGTCTTCTTTTTGTCTATAACCTTTGACCACAAGTCTTGCCTTATATTTGTCAATAGTGTCATCAGCTTTCATTTTCTTTTTAAAAATCCATTTTGATCCTAAAGGTTTATTTCCAGGAGGAAGATCAACTAATTCTCATGTATGGTTGTTTAAAATTGATTCAATCTCACTATTGACTGCTTCTTTCCAAAATGTTGAATCAGAAGTTGTCATTGCTGCTTTAAATGTTTGAGGCTCATTTTCAAGCAAGAATGTTACAAAATCTGGTCCAAAGGAAGTAGATGTCTTTTGACGTTTGCTACGCCTTGGATCCTCTTTGCTTGGTATACTTTCCTTTGGTTCTTCTCGCGGTCGTTTAGATCTTTCACTTGACGACTCACATTCAGTTTTATACGGATAGATGTTTTCAAAGAATTCAGCATTATCTGATTCAATTACCGTATTAACATGAATTTCGGGATTGTTCGATTTGTGAACCAAAAACCGACAAGTTTTGATGTTTGTAGCATAGCCAATAAAAACACAATCCACAATTTTTGGTCCAATTTTTACCCTTTTGGGCATAGGAACTTGGACCTTCGCTAAACACCCCCACACTTTGAAATATTTCAAGTTGAGTTTTCTTCCTTTCCATAGATCATATAGAATAGATTGTGTTTTGTTGTGGGGTACTCTGTTGAGTATTCGATTAGCTGTAAGGATAGCTTCCCCCCACAAGCTCGCGCAGAAACCTAACTAATTAGTAAGGCATTCATCATTTCCTTTAATGTTCGGTTTTTCCTTTCCGCAATTCCATTTGATTGTGGTGTGTAAGGGGCAGTAGTTTGATGAATAATTCCATATTCCAAACATGTCTCTGCAAAAGGAGATTTGTACTCTCCACCCCTATCACTTCTAATCATTTTGATCTTTTTATTCAATTGATTTTCCATTTCGTTCTTGTATTGCTTAAATGCATTAATTGTTTCATCCTTATTATTAAGCAAATACACATAACAGTATCGAGTGTAATCGTCAATGAAAGTTATAAAATACTTTTTCCCACCACGAGATGATATTGACTTCATATCACATATATCTGTGTGAATTAAGTCTAAAGGATTTGAATTCCTATCAATAGACTTATATGGATGTTTAACAAACTTAGATTCAACACAAATTTCACATTTTGATTTGTTACACTCGAATTTAGGCAATACTTCTTAATTAATCAATTTTCGCAAGGTTTTGTAATTGACATGTCCTAAACGAACATGTCATAAATCATTTGACTCCAATAAGTAAGACGAAGCTGAATTTCATTAATATTGTCAACAACCATTACATTGAGTTTGAGAAGGCCCTCGGTGAGGTAACTCTTTTCTATGAACAGATCATTCTTACTAATTACAATTTTCTCACTAACCAACACGCACTTAAATCCGCTCTTGACAAGTAGTCCGGCTGAAACTAAATTCTTCCGAATTGTTGGAACGTGCAGAACATTGTTGAGAGTCAGGACCTTGCCGGAAGTCATCTTCAGAAGTATCTTCCCATATCCTTCAACCTTGGCTGTTGCAAATGCTTCTTTTGCAGCGCAAACATGTCGAGTGGCACCAGAATCAAGCCACCACTCATTTGGGTTTCCAACCAAATTGCACTCCGACGGCATTGCACACGGATTATTCATATCAATTGTCATTATTTGTTTGTCACTGTCAAATCGACAAACTGTTTTACTTAATAAAACCAGAATAGCAATTAAATCACAGACTCAAACGATGAAGATTTTATTTCTTCTAATCGTAATTTGAATGATGAAGATTTTATTTCTTCAAATCGCAGTATAATTATGAAACATTAGTATTCTAACGAAGTTTTTATATCTTCGAGTCAGAATACTAATATTCATATGGAGTAGAAAACTACACAAGTTTTAATCTCCTTAAACAGAACGACGAAGATTTTATGTTCTTCAAATCGTTGTACAAGTATCACATGAGTAAGTCAAATTCATTCTTACTACCTTGAAAATAATCTTCACGTATTTCATGCAACAAATATAATACACAACGGTGAAGATTTTATTTCTTCAAACCGAATCAATTATGCTTGAAACGAAGTGCAGTAGATTGTATGTTGTGTACTTGATGAAGTTTTTATATCTTCAAATCAAGTACCCAAATGAGTAGAAAGTTATGAAAACTTTAATCTCAACCGGAGTAGAAAATCCGAAGATTTTAGTCTCCAAACAACATACAAGAAAAACACTTTTTTACCCCTGGAAAACACCTTTTTTTTCCTTTTGGAAAACACTTTTTCCTGGACTTTAATATTCCAACGAAGTTTTTATGTCTTCAAGTTAGAATATGAAATTTCATACGCAGTAGAAAACCACACAGGTTTTAATCTCCAAACCAGAATACATATTAAAATAAATAAACATAATTTCCTTAAGATTGTTGGTGTAATAATCTGTATTCCAAAATAATGTTTCAACACAATCTGTTAAACACTTAGTAAAACAGATTACACGGTATAAACATTACTTAACAGTAAATTGATCATGAAACAAGAACTAAACAGAATGCTTTGGAAAATAATTTCAGAATATAATCGAGCTCACTTAGTTCAAAGTGTGTCCTTAAGGAAATTATTCCCCTCACAGTACTCGAGGTTAATGGAATATCGCCTTCCATGATAGAACTATTATCTTACCAGAATAGTAGTACTCCAAATTCCGGTAGCAGTGAACCACTCAACGACAGTATACGAATAAGAATGAACTTTCGAACGAATTGTAGAGAAATTCGTATTAGAATGAGTGAATAAATTCTTGGAACAAATCAAGAATTTATAGGTTTTGGATGTACCATTTCTGAATGTTTGCAACCATTCAGAATAGTCACCAAAATTTTTGGAGGGAAATTCGAAAAGAAAAGGGACTTAAACCGGACGGGTCGGTCGCGGGTCTTGGGTCGATCCGTTTGGATTTATTTTAATTAAATAATTAACTAATTAATTAAAGAAAAGTTTGTCCAAAAAGATTATCAATCCAAAGCCGAGCCGAGCGAGCGACGATGACGGCGCGAGAGGTCCTTGCCCTCTCAACCCTTTTAGCAACTAGAGAAGGTGTAATGTAATATATACACCTCTCTTTCCTTCTCTTTTTTCGATGTGGGACAAAAGAGTCTTTTACTCCCTTTAATTTTCATTCCATCATTTCTCATTCACCAATATCAAAACCCAACATACAATACTTTCAACATGTACTGCCCGTTGAGCCAAGCTTGAAAAATAATCATAAGAAGGATTGATAAAAAATCACAAATATCATTCAAATAATTATGAGATTGCAACTATTTTATGTCTCTTCATACAATTTTTTTATTTTTAGCATCTGCTGGCATGGTATATAGACTTCTAATGGAAGAGTATAAGAGTCAAGTGTAATTATTGTTTTGTGAAATGAGGAAAACGTATAATAGAGAGAAGCCAAGGAGAAATGAAAATTTATTTAAAAGTTTGATCATAAACGAAGTTATACATAACCCTTCAGGTAACGTTGAATATCAGTGGGATAATCAGTTTCTTTTATAAACTGTTTTCTCTTTTAATATAAGATAAGATGGTCTAAATGTTCAAAATATATTTTATGGAATCTTGAAAGTTTATATCTTGTCGAGAAAGCATTTCAATGCCGGTTTTGGCTTTATACAAAAGTTCGAGCTTTAAAAGTCATATGTTTTGACCATATATATAGTATTCTTTAGGAGTTAACATCATTAGATTCAACTACAAACAACATTGACTACGTTGCTTGATGTGGGTCAATTACCTAATAATGGAAAGATAGAATACTTCATATTTTCTAATTTTAAGTAGAAGCCCGCTTGAACTTTATTTTGGTTCAATTGATTTTTCTATTTAAATTTCTTTTCTTTATCCAAGTCAAGAACTTCGAAAAGCATTACTCCCTCCCTTCTAGTTTATGTAACATTAGGATTTGTTTAACAAATAATGATTCTTTTTACATTTAGAATATTTTATTTTATCCTCCAATGAAAATCTTTTATAGGCAGGCAAATTTTATAATATGTTTCAAAAGTCTTATTATCACATAAATATTATAACACACTCTATTTAAGATTATAAGTTTCAGTGGTTTTCTTTTCTTTTTAAACCCAAACTATATGTCACATAAATTTAAATGGATGGAGTGGTATTTGTTAAAAGTTATCTTTAAGATAGAGATCTCATGCGTACTTAATTATAAAATATTTCTGTCTATTATATATGAGAGAAAAATAACGTAGAATATATAACAATGAGATTGTGAGCTATTACAATTGTAATGGATCGCAATAGAGGTTGAGAATGATTACACGTTATTCGTAAAATATTAACTTGGTAGGAGAGAAATGTTAGGGAAAGAGAAATATTTTTCGTTTCTACCAATTTAGGAGGGGTGCATGTCATAGAATTTTGAAATTTGAGGACCAGAACAGTAAATTTGTCAATTTTATCTTCTAAAGATATAAATTTCGAGTCATATTTTCTCAATTCTCAACACATAATGTAGTGGTTGCTAGTCAAAGGTGGACATGACCAAGTTGAGGACCACAATGTATTTTCTTGGGTTATCATCATGCATGCATGGAAAGGTGGGTAACGAAAGCAAAAGTGTAAACTCAGACCTTATTTATTATTTGTTTTAATGGATGGAAGGATCATGTTTGAGAATAACTTGATGGGATTGAATCAAATCTTCAAATTGGAAGAAGAAAGCTGCTCATCATCTATTGAGGACCGTTCTTCGTTTTGTTTCTCTCCAAAAGTCTGTGCCCCATTGGCAACTAGGGTATGCAAAGCACTACTAATTCATTTCAGTACATCGTATTTGTGTCCCTAGACATAATGTTTGTCTTGATTTAGGCCCCAAATCAATGATACTTTGAAAAAAAATCAGTAAGACTTGCATGCAAAAAGTCGTGAGATAACAAATAATGCCTCATACATTTGACGTAAACTATCAATATAAATGAATTTATCGAGAAAGGATTTAAAGGACAAAATATTCGAATGTATGTTTAAGAAATTAGAATATATCCAAACATCACGAACCATTTTTATCATTTTTTCAAACGACCTATGGTGACGGTTAAAAACTGTTATCGGAGGGAGTGGATGACGATTTTTGTAAGTATCATTGTAATCTGTGTCACGGTAGATCCATCATAGATGACGGTTTAAATAACTGTCACATAATATGTGACGGGCATAAACCGTCACACATTTGGTCATTGACTTTGACTAATTCCCGCTTTTTTTATTTTTTTTCAATTTTGGCTATAAAATATTTGAATTTTATTAATTTAATATTTATTTTTGACGGATTTTTTTAAAAAAAATTAATTTTAATTAATTGAATTTAAATAAAATATAATTGCGGGAAAATTGATTTTGACACATTTTTTATTTAATAATTAATTATTTTAAAAAAAATCAATAATAGTTAAATTGATGGGAAAATAACATATTGTAACTAAAATGTAACTAATTAATCAAATCATTTTAATACACTATTAAAACATTTACAAATTATTTTACAAAACAAAATAAATGCATGGTCTCGGCAAGACCAACAAGAAGGCCAAAAATACAATAATTTCTTGAACCTTAACGTAATAACTCCAACACCATTCCATTTTCTAATGTGTTTTTTCCAACAGCAAGCACAAACTCCTCATCTTTTATATCCTATCTTTGAGTCAATAAGTATGTAACCTCACTAACATGGACTCATGAACTATACAGAGAATCAGTCAAGTAAATATCTTATCTTAGGTAGAATATGAACTAAACTATCTCATCAACACATAACAAATATCTTAAATTCATATTAAACCCATTATGGTTCTAAAATAGCATGATATTTAAAAGATGAGCTAAAACATGGCTTATAGTTTTATTTTTAAGCCTAAACCAATCTTAAGTCTAGGTGTATATGGTTTAGAGGCCTAAATGGATCATTATCCTCAAGAATCATTGACAACTATTTTAGATCATTTCAAACATACACATATTTTGACAGATCCTAAGTGACGTTATCATCAATCAGGCTAGTATTTACCTAGAGTCAGTTCATTACCCTTAAGCTACTTAAACATATCAAACCTACTAAATCCAGATTATGCAGCTTTCAATGCAGGAAAATGGAATGAACAGACGGGAAATAATTAGTCCAGAGGAAATAGACAGATTGCAAGGGGAAATTTTCGAAGTATGGGATAGTATAACAATCTGTATTGTACTTACTATAAGAAAACTAACCATATTAGAGGAATTTGCTACAGGTTAATTGGATACCCTGTTGCATTTAAGTTTACAAACAAGACAGAGAAGCATATACGTCGGAGTGACTCTGAGTTAAAACATAACACCTTACTTCCTTTTTAGAATATTATTCTTCTCATCAGTTTTCTTTTCAGTTTTCATGTACGCCGTGGTCTGGAGTGACTCTGAATTAAAAAGAAAAGTATTCATTAAAAGGATCTTTGAACATACAAGATTTAGTTAGGTAGAAATAGTATACCGCAAATACTGAACTGAAATTTTTTAACACTACAGTGAACTAACCAATGAACCCTAACTGATACCATGCATTGCAGTGAATACATGACAAAAGTGATAAAATGTGATTTCCCTCATTTGGTACTATCAGTTACATTATCGATCTAATTCTACTTCAATTTTTCATGCAAGAGGAAATTTTTCTTTTTGGGACATGAAAAGAACACATTCATGTGGCCAAAAGAGAGAAGGTGAGACTCTGAACCACCAACACATTTGAGGGTGGGATAAGCCTACTACCAGTAAGGTTTACTGGCTATTGAATCAGGTATTCAGGTGAAACATTCACATCATTGGAATGATACTGATTCACATGAGGCAAGAGAAGAACATGGTGGTGTTTGTTTGAAGTTTTTGAGTTTGCAAACTCAGTTTTCAGTTTTTGCAAGAAGTGTTTGTTTGAGTGCAAGTGTTGAAACCTTTTTTCAAGATTTTAAACTCAGTTTTCAAAGCTTTCAAAACTCAAAAACTAGTTTTAAAGTTTTTCAGCTTTTGAAAAATGTGAAACTTTTGAATATATTCATAAAAGAGTAATTCTTTTTCAAGATTTAGCTTACAACCTTGATGTTGCAAACTCAAGAACTTTTACAAATGTCCCCTTAATCCATGTGAGCAAGTTATTGGCATTGAACGTCAAACATTTTCATCTAATCAAATTTTCCTTCAAATAGCATCAGATTTTTATTCCTTTTATGCCATTTACTTTCACAAACTTCTTTACTCTTTGATACTTTTGAAAACAATAGATAAGCGTCACATTTAATATGTCAAGTGATGCCAAATAGAAAAGACAGAAAAACAGTATTTATACTTACATGCTAGTAGTTGAAGGGCGATAAAGTCTATGGCTAAACTGATTCTCAAGATCAATTTTGTCAACAACGGGTCTTGCATATCCTGTACGCACATAACAATGATAAGTTCAACAATTTTGGATGAAGGCACCAATGAAAAAGGAAGATAACTAAATCAAGTAGAAAGTAATGAGTTAACCTTAATGTCCAGCAGTAAAGAAGACCAGATTAGCAAACTCGCTATGTTGCTTTAGATACTCGTGTAATCCAGGACGTTCAAAAACTGACATAGTTGATCTTAGGTTTTCCATCATATTCCTAAAACCTCCAAGAAAAGAATTAGCACGGATTTTAAAGAAACTTGCTATAATATTCTATCAAATAGTTGAAATTAGAAAGTATGCCTTTTGTGAAGATACACACTCGAGCTCAAACCAATTCAACCCAGCCTCTGTTGCCTGGGTGCAAATTATGGTAGGCAAACTTGATGTCTCATAAGCACAAATTAATGTTTCATCCGAGTCAAGTACCACCTGCATCCAACATCTAAGAACTTGAGAAAAACATAAACAGAAGGCAGTCATTTTAACAAAATATCTACTAAAAGATTGATCAACACTATTGATGTCATCAGTTAATCCATGTTGCTGGAAACACCGCTTATCCAATTCTACAAACATTTAACTAGATGCTTATCCGAAATCCCACCTAGGTTGTTGGCAATATTATTAAAAGTGCTTTTAGACCCACTGTCCCTAAAATCCATCATATCTTCTTCATACAAGTCAACTTTCGGATTCAGTTAGATGACAGTAATCATAAGAGATTCCACCGGAAACTTCTTCTTAAGATCAGAAACTTCCATGAAGCAGAGAGCATTGACGACTGCCGAATGAGAAAAATTATGACAGTTCAAATAGCTAAATTATGTTAACTTAGCTACAACCAATTACTTAATCCACAGAGAGGCTAGTCACACATATCACTTAAGCATACAATATATGTCATAAATTAATTTAATAATCCAACTAACAGAATTTAACCTAAAACTGAACTAAGACATGCTAAATTAGACAATAACACCAACAATCATGATTAATTAAGAGAAAATATACAGAATTACGAAAATGAAATTGAAATTGAAAGGAATTTTAGTTTACCTCTTTGATGCGCAGCCGTGAACGAGAATCCAGAGTGGGAAGCCTTCCTTCAATGTTTGTAACTCAGACCACACGAAGAAAACAATGAAAATTTAGATTGTGGAAACCTTAAAAATATCTAGGGTTTTTGAATTGCTCAAATAGAGACTTGTGCTTGATTTTTTTCAGAAAAATACCACCAGCAAGGGTTTGTTTAGGACTGAGCAAAAAATCGATCAATGATTGGAAGCTTTGATTTTCGATGTGAGAGCAAAAATTCTCAGTCCCAAACCGATGTGGGCTAGGAGAGTGGGGTTACCTCATGCGTGGTGTCGGTATGGTGGAGAAAAGAAGGCACACATGGACTAGCATCAGCTTCCATTTTGAGAGAGAGAAGAGCGGCGACCTCTAGGGTTTGCCCCTTTTTGCCCATTTCGAGAGAGAGAGAGACAAAACATTGACTAGCTTGAACGAAATGAGGGCTTTGTCCCTTTTCGTTGGTTTAAAGCTAATTTGGGCCAGTTTTTACCTGTTGGATCGGATCGGATCAACTAAAAAATGGTTCAACTCTATAAAATCATCACACAATATGTGACGGTGCAAATATCCGTCATATGACTGTCATAATTTTATGACAATTTAAATATATGTCACACAGGTGTCATAAGTATCTGTTGACTAAGAAGTCAAGGTAAAAACTGTCACACTCTTACTGTTAATGTATGTCATTTTTCTTGTAGTGCACGGTCTCATACATTTCCTTATTCGAGTTAAAAAGGTTAGTATACACATTGAGGTAGCTCAACTCAGTCAGAGTGTGACAGCTTTTGCAACTGTCACATAGTGTGACAGTTTTTCCCTTGACTTTTTAGTCAATAGACACTTATCACATATATGTGACGGTTATTTAGACTGTCATATAATTATGACAGCTATGACGGGTATTTACACCATCACATGTTGTGTGACGGTTTCATATAGTTGACCCATTTTGTTTTTAGTTGACTAGACCCAAATCTTAAAAATTTGCCCATACAAAATACACATCTTGATAAAACACATCTAGATTAGGTCGAATTCTTACACATTCTTACACATCTGTGAGATGCTAACCCATTTGCACAGCCAATGATTTCTTACCCAATGATTTTCACCATCGATTTATCACCATCGATTGATAACCCATCGATTGATAACCCATCGTTTCATCTGAGCATTCTCACCATCTATTGCTAACCCATCATTTTCGTTCCATATGAGCTTTCTCACCATCGATTGCTAACCCATCATTTTCGTTCCATATGAGCTTTCTCACCATCGATTGCTAACCCACTGTGTTAGGGTATTGAAGATTACATTGATGTTAAATATCGCTTTATCAAGTCTAAATTGCTTAATCACAGAAATCAAATATGAGCCCTAAAATCGTTTTGACCCCTAAAATTGTTCTAAGCCCTAAAATCGGTGCTTTGCTGGTTTTGTTTCTGAGCAAACAATATATTTAGTTTTAAATTAAATAATCCAACCAATGAAACTCATAATTTTGCTCTTGTTGTTTTTTGCTTGTTTCTAGGTCCTCATTGCCGATTCTGGCAAATTTACATACCACTTGGCTGAACCATAGGCCAAATTACTCCATCTTGTTCAGTAGAGTGGTGGCTATTCATACATAATTGTTGCATCAGGTTTGGGTCTTAACAATTGGGAAGAAGTACTTTGGGTCTTAACAATTTGATTTTAGGCATTTACTGTTACACCCCGTAGTTCCAGGGTATGTATGTGAGGACGTACGTAGGAGAATACGACATTAAGATTGGAAAGGAAGAAAGATTTGATTTTCCGACGGAAAATTTTTCGGATTTTGTAAAGGAAAAAAGTTTATTAATGGGAATTGGATTTCCAGATTTGGTATTTGGACTTCTTGGAATATTATAGAATTATGGAATTTTATTTCCGGATTTGGTCACGTGGGGCCCACGGGGAAAAATTTACGGTTTTGTGGGGCCCACATTGTTTTCGAGATTTTGGCCAATATGGATGTTTCCGGAAGATGAAATATTTTTGACGAATTGGAGGGCGACACGTGTCACCCCCTTAGGTGGCATGTAGAAATCTCATGAATGATGGCCTCGTCAAATGGTGAGACAAGCCACTGTCTCAAGTCTGTGGTAGACGTGTGAATCAGGGCGCCACACACACTTGTCCCCAATATCTACCACACACTTGCTTGCATCCTAGCCTTTGGTTGTCCTATAAATACCCCTCCCTTTGAATTGCAAGACTTCATCCCACACTTGAGATTTCCAAGGCAAATACTCCCTCCCTCCCCTTGAGCTCTCGGCAATTGGCCATTTCTGTTACACCCCGAAAATTTCCAGGATAGGTTTGTAAGAACGTACATAAGAACTCAAATGTTAAGATTTGAGACGAGTAAAAATTTATTGGAATTTTGGAATTTGTCGGAAAACGAAATATTACGACGAACGGGAGGGCGACACGTGTCACCCCCCCCCCCCCTTAGTGGTCTTGGACGAAAATGGCATGGATGAAATGGTCATTTGACCCTAATTTAAAAGACCAAGTCTTGCAAAGGAAAGAGTTTGACATTGTTGACTAAGTCAAATGTCACATGGCTTGATCCTTGTGAAAAACATCCTAACCACCTATTTGTTCTAATCTTGACCCTCCATATATTTATATAAGCTTACTAGTGCAAGACAAGGCTCTACACTTAGCAATGTTTTTCAAGAAAACTTGATGAACACTAGTGAAGCTCTCGGCCAAGCTAGGGTTTCAAAGGAAAAAATTTCAATTGTTGTCCAATAATCTCCCCACTTTAAACCAAGGTACCTAAGGGTATTATAAGTGTATCTCAATAGAAAGATCCCGAAAAAAATGGTGTTTTCGTATTAGTCGCAAGGCGGAAACTAAAGGAGTTCTTCAACTTTGAAGTTGGAACTTGAAGATAAGTTCTTCATAAGCTTCTAAGGGTTGCTTGGAGTGGATTGGAACGTCGAAAGGAGGAACTAAAGTTGCTAAGGATCGACTTGTGATCTTGGATCATATTTGGGCTAATTGAGGTATAACCTTCATTTTCCTTTTGTAATTGAAGATTTCATGTTATGATAAGTTATAAGTGATCATGTTGTTATACCCCGTAGTTCCAGGGTATGTATGCGGGGACGTACGTACGAGAATACGACAGAAAGATTGGAAAGGAAGAAAGAGGTGATTTTTCCACGGAAAAGTTTCCGGTTTTTGTGAAGGAAAAAGGTTCGTTAATGGGAATTGGATTCCCAGATTTGGTATTCGGACTTCCTGGAATATTAGAGAATTATGGAATTTTATTTTCGGAAATGGTCACGTGGGGCCCACGGGAGAAATTTACGGTTTTGTGGGGCCCACTTTGTTTTCGAGATTTTGGCCATTGTGGATATTTTCGGAAGATGTTTTATTTTGGGCCAATAGGAGGGTGACACGTGTCACCCCGCCAGTGGCTTCGTAGAATGGCGTTTGGGCACGTCTTGAAGTCGTTTTCGACGAAACGTTTACATAACTTGCGAGGAAAATTCCGCTATGTCTTTTCTTATTTTTGCGGATTTTTCAGAGATGAAATGTTTTGGACCAACGAGAGGCGACACTTGTCACCCCAAGTTGGTGAGTTCGACTACCACCCGGGCGTTTGAAGGTCAGTTGGTGAGATATTTTGTGAGGATTTGTGGAGTAGGGACTAGGGGCACTTGGGCACATCTTGGCCCTACACTTGCATAGCACTTGGCTAGATCTTGGCCCTTGGTTGGCCTTTGCTTACCCTATAAATAGCCCCCTCCCTGAAGACTTCTTCCCTCAAATCTCTAAGTCTTGAGAACCCTCTCCTCCTCTCTTGTTGACTCTCGTCAAGAGCCTCCTCCCCTTTCACGTGGCCTTGTGGCCGAGAGCACCTCTCCTTCCTAGTAGGCCGCCCGGTAGAGCACCCCACTGGGTGTTCTCGTGGTACCATGGTTGAGAAATACTCTCAAAAGTATTGTTATAATGCCCAAATACCTTAGCCTTATACCTTGTAGTATTCTAAGGTTATATCTCTGAAAGCCCGAAATACTATCATACTTCCCGTCACACAAAACCGAAACCCTAAGGAAAATCTCCATGGTTAGTTGGAGTGCTTTGTAGAAGTTGGTTAGAACTTCTAATGGTTGTTTGGGCGGGACTGAGCACCGGTGTAGGAGCGAAACATTGCTAAGGATCGACTTTAAACTCGGATAATTATGGGCTTATCGAGGTAATTATCTTGTCCTCCTATTGTAATTGGATATTACGTGTTGTTAGAATATATAGTTGAAGTATACTATATATAGAATCGAACGTAGTTGTTAGCAATGTCTTTTGACTTAAGCTGAAGAATAAGGCTAATCAGAATTACATAGGGTGTATTCAGATGAACTTGTGTAGTATTACGGTATAGTAGAATTGTACCCGTTCGGGTTAGATGTATAACCCCCTGGTTGGCTTGGTAGCCAGCCTCGATAGAGGAGAGATTTACGCTGTTGTGGCGGGAGAGGTCTTTGAATTTTGGTAGAATGTTCTACGATGAGATCTAAACGCGTTAATGTCGCCTTGGCCTTATAGGTTGATGTACTACGTGTGGCGCGATCTACGTGGCTTAGGAGTAGCCGACGTTTGGAAGTACTTGAGCGCTTGCTGTAGTCGATACTCGTCGCGAGGTATGTGAACCTCTTCCTATCTCTTCTAGCATGATATGTGTGAACTATGTAGATGCGGTGAGCGTACGTGTGCTAAATGTGTTTGAGTGGTTTAAAACATAAAGTGTTATAACGGCTTTATAGGAAGTTGGTTATAACACTTTATGTTAGTAAGAAAAATACATGTGGTTTTAAAAGGTAATCGATTTGAACTATAAGCGGCTTGAAAGAACTTGAAGTATTTCAAAAGTTTTTGAATCATTTTGAAAGGAGAAGTAATACTTGGTGTTTGAAAACTTAAGAGTTATACTAGCTTTATGGGAAGTTAGGTATAACGGCTTAAGAATGCTTTCTTGATTTGAAATCGAATGTGTATCGACAAACCATCGCAGCGTTAATAAAAGGAAATGTTTGAATAATTAAGTATTATTAAAACCGTAGAAACTTCCATCCGCATGTAAGCTAAGATGAGACAAAATGATATTTCCTAGATCATGCACTTTGTAATAAGATTGTTATAAACAAGAATGTCCTACTCATATAAGGCTTATGTTTCTCCGATTGTTTAAAAGAGAATTATATTATTCTTAAATGAATAAAACTATGAACTCTGAAACCTTTCTAAAATAAGAAGCGTGAACATTTGATATTAGGCAAACTTGGGCGCTTGGAAAATAATGTTGTTACTTGAATTTACAAAGGTAAGAGTTTTGGTTTTCTTAAAAGGATAGTCACTCTATTTTATACTACGTATTGTGTGACTTATGTGAAAGAAACAGATCTTTTAAAGATTTAATGTGTGAAGTACTTTGGGGTTAGATACGAACTTGTTAGTAGAAAGTACCTTGTGTGAATACTCTATTGTATTGGTTCGTGATAGCCTTGTAAATACTTTCTTGTTGATTTGAGAAGTAAACATGTTGGGACGCTACGTGTTAGTATCTTGTGATGTTAGTGTAAAGGGTTTTCCTCGATCGCGCTTAAAGTTGTTTGACTATCACCAGTTATGTTGGTATTGTACCACTCACCTTGACTTGTGTTCGGAGGTTAAGCTGCCTCCGTCTGGGGTAGACTCGGTGATGCAGGACCATGATTCGAGAATACCTATGCGGGTCGAGGATCCATGCGAGCTACGGAGCTCGGTGTTAGTGTGCGGCCGCTTGTGGTCACGCGGTCGCGTGGCCGTGCGATCGCGAGTCGGGGCGATCGGGAGTAGCTACCCTCGATGCGCGGTTATACCTCATGCGGGCCTATCGACCGCCTATGCGGGTGCGGAGAGTTCGAGGCTAGACGCGCACATTTGATCTTCGCGGCGGTGACCACTTTTATCATGTGATGATGCAGACAGATATCATGACCGACTTATGACCTTGTTGATGCGTAGGTGTTAGTAGTCGGCTATGCCTTCGCATTACCTGCACTGCTTTTATTAGGACACAAAGTGGGACCGGTGTTCATGTGTATTCCTTGGTGCTTGTATATCACAACCGCCGGCGGTGAGGAAGGTATTCCACGCACGATTGATGTGGTGGCGTGAGACCCATTGTTAAAATTGAGTGATGACTTGAGGCGTGAGTCCTCGACTTGACATGGCGCTATTTATAGTGAATCGTAGTTTGGTTATCATACATGTCTCCGCTTTGTATGTACTACTATGATTTTCATTTACGATTTATTTTTAGTTTCACATACTCTGCACTGTTATCGACCTCTCCCGGTGCGCTCATGCCGCGAGTAAAGGTACACCGATCGTTGATCCTCGCTCTTGGTCACATTCACTTTTAGGAAGCTCCGTTTCTCGGAGGCTTATCTTCGTATAGTCCCTGTTGTTGTAAGTGCTTACGTTCGGGGTATGACGGCCTGTCGTCGTTGTTGTCGTATCATTTCTTAAGTGCATGTAATCGTTGTGGGCGGGGTTTGTAAAAAGGATTAAAGCGTTCATTTGTAAAAAATGGTTATTTATATATGCCAAAGGCAAGTTTTCTCAGACATCGCTTTGTACTTCACTTGTTCATGTATGTGTTTTATGTTCGATTACTGATGTTGTGTCACTAGGGTGCCCGGTAAGGCACGATCCACGGCCCAGGCAGTCGTGACAAAAGTGGTATCGAGCGATTAATCCTGAAAGTGTCTACGCACCGTATCCGATGAAGTCTTGATTATCGGTGTGTTGCGCACCACGCCAATAATCGTGAGGCTATAGGATATTTAGGATTGGTTTCTATTCTTCTCACTCGAGATCGTTCCTCAGAGCCGTGTTGTAAGTTGGACCTCTAACGTATTTCTTTCCCTTATCGTTATGCCTCGCGTAGCAACCCGCCCGTGAGGCAAGCGCAAATGAGGCGCGAGTTGAGTTCGGAGGGTTGCGTGGGCACAAGCCCATTATCACCTTGGATGGTGCTTCATTCGGGATTTCTGCGACGTCACTAGCCCCGTGAGTTTAGCACGGCGGCAGATTCTACTGCGCCATAATATTTGAACCTTCGCCGATTGGGAACGAGAGAATATAGATTGCGAGAGACGACCGCATTACTAGCATGGATGTGGCTACCAGAGAAATACCGATGTCAGCGAGTCTTGATGACTATCTAAAGAGAGGTTGTACAAGAGTAATTCTTCAATAGGCGTGAGCATGGCCTATGAACGAGCTTATACGCAGCGGTAGAAACGTAGAGATCGACGGGTTAACGGGACATCGAAGGGGCGAGCGGCTAGGTCCTTTGGTAACTTCGAGGCAAGTCGCCTCGCACAGATTAGATTATGCACATCCGCCCGGTCAAAGAGGTCCCCACGGGATTGATGCGTTCGGTATGCAGGAGTTCGTCAGACTCGGTTTTCGATTCATGTGCGCACGTCATCCCGGGGAATGTCGTCTTTTTAGATTGATACTTGTTGTACCTGTGGCCGTCAGGGCCATATGTCGAATAGGTGACCTAGTAGAAGGATTTTGTCTTCTACCGGTGGGTAGTTCGTCACCTTCCTTAACTATGCGCTGCAGGCGTGTTCGATTAAACGACATGGAGTGAAGCGATAGATGCAGCATATCCTAAACCCTCAGAATTTTGTTTATGTGATAAGGTGAGTATACCTTAAGTGCTATGTTACGTAGCGATGTTAGTTGTGATTAGAAATCATGGTTGTTTAACCGAGTAAGATGTTGGGGGATAGAGAAAGTGTGAGCCTTAGAGTTTTACGCGTAGAGACCTTAGAGGTAAGGCCATCTCGAGTAAAAGACGTATATTATGTTTGACCCTTATAGGAGTGCATAGTGCACGTGAGCTATGTTCGTGGGATAAGTCCCTGAGTAGTGTGGAAGGAAAGAGGGTAGTTGAGCTAAGAAGACCGCTAGGTTTTCGTAACGTGTTTTAAGAGATTGTTCCTTCGGGGAGATAGTATTTTGCGCCTTGCCGGGTCGGGTTGAGGCCACGTTGCGGGTCAACCCGCGGCATGTTTGGTGGTGGTCCGGTTGTGGTGGTCGCCTTGTGGAAGGTCACGAGGTGTTAGGCCCAAGTTTAGTTAACCAACAGACGAGTTCGTGGATCGTTCGACCGATGGTCGATCGATGGCAGCCCATCGTGTTCTTGATCGGGACCGTTCACTCGGCGATGTTGATTTATCGAAAGGTTGTAAGGTCGCACGGTGCCTACCTTCACCTTATGGCGGCAGTGGAGCCAGTTACTGGTGTTTTGTTTGGAAGTTTTACGGCGGGGTTAAGGACTCAGTGAGTCTCGAGAATCGCGTCGCCCTCGGGCGGTATGTGGAATTCGGGGTAGTTGTGAAGATTGTTGTCTCTGTGGAGGCGTTTAAGCTACCATTTCGGTGTTCGAGGTCGCCATGAAGCCTTGCGGGCGGAAGTGTAAGTTGCGGTCGATTGGTTCGATGTTGGCGTGGTTCGATAGTTGGTTCAGCTTGTTCCAGCAGATGTGGATAGTGAGAAGCTTGTCTAGAAGAAGTTACGGCGGCTCGGAGGAATCGTCGCGAATAATCGGCGACACGCCAGAGTTCGAGTTGACGGTCGGTCTTCTTGAAAGTACCACCGGACATTGTGGCGAGTTTTGGATACTAAGCGATTCGAAATGTGGTAAGAATTAGTGTCTGACGGCTTCTGATATGGCGGCCGGCACCATTTGTTGGGTCGTCGGAGCTAGGCTCGCGGCAAAGTGACAAAAGTGTATTTGTGGTGATGTTAGAGGTGTTTCCTCGTAGACTTGGATATAAGTATGTTGCGAAGTATTTCTGGCGGTGTGGCGGGATTGTTTCGTAAGTATAGTAGCGAAGACTATCTTGGCGTGTTCGTTTGAGACTTAGAAGGAACATTCGGACGAATGTTTCTGAGGAAGAATGTTATACCCGTAGTTCCGTGGTATGTATGCGGGGACGTGCGTGCGAGAATCTGACGAAAGATTGGAAAGGAAGAAAGAGGTGATTTTCCACGGAAAAGTTTCCGGTTTTGTGAAGGAAAAAGGTTCGTTAATGGGAATGGATTCCCAGTTTGGTATTCGGACTTCGGAATATTAGAGAATTATGGAATTTTATTTTGGAAATGGTCACGTGGGGCCCACGGAGAAATTTACGGTTTTGTAGGCCCACTTTGTTTTGAGATTTTGGCCATTGTGGATATTTTCGAAGATGTTTTATTTTGGGCGATAGGAGGTGACACGTGTCACCCCGCCAGTGGCTCGCCGAATGGCATTTGAGCACAGTCTGGATTAGAGTCGTTTTTCTAAACGTTTTACATAACTTGCGAGGGAAAATTCCGGCTATGTCTTTTCTTATTTTGCGGATTTTTCCGAGAGATGAAATGTTTTGGACCAACGAGAGGCGACACTTGTCACCCTCAAGTCAGGAGTTCGACTACCACCCTGGGCGTTTGAAGGGTCAAGTTGGTGAGATATTTTGTGAGGATTTGTGGAGTAGGACTAGGGGCACTTGGGCACATCTTGGCCCTACACTTGCATAGCACTTGGCTAGATCTTGGCCCTTGGTTGGCCGTTGCTTACCCTCTATATACCCCCTCCTTTGAAGACTTCTTCATCCTCAAATCTCTAAGTCTTGAGAACCCTCTCTCCTCCTCTTGTTGACTCTCGTCCAAGAGCCTCCCTCCCCTTTCATGTGGCCTTGTGGCCGAGAGCACCCTCTCCTTCCTAGTAGGCCACTTCCGAGAGCACCCCTACCTTGGGTGTTCTCAGGGTACCCCTTGGTTGAAAATACTCTCAAAAGTATTGTTATAATGCCCAAATACCTTAGCCTTATACCTTGTAGTATTCTAAGGTTATATCTCTACGAAAAGCCCAGAAATACTATCATACTTCCCGTCAGTCACAAAACCGAAACCCTAAGGAAAATCTCCATGGTTAGTTGGAGTGCTTTGTAGAAGTTGGTTAGAACTTCTAAGGGTTGTTTTGGAGCGACTGAGCACCTGTAGGAGCGAAACATTGCTAAGGATCGACTTTAAACTCGGATAATTATGGGCTTATCGAGGTAATTATCTTGTCCCCTATTGTAATTGGATATTACGTGTTGTTAGAATATATAGTTGAAGTATACTATATATGTAATCAACGTAGTTGTTGCAATGTCTTTTGACTTAAGCTGAAGAATAAGGAATCGAATCAGTAATTACATAGGGCGTATTCAGATGAGACTTGTGTAGTATTACGGTATAGTAGAATTGTACCGTTCGGGTTAGATGTATAACCCACCGGTTGGCTTGGTGGCAGCCTCGATAGAGAGGAGATTTCTGTTGTGGCGGGAGGTCTTTGAATTTTGGTAGAATGTTCTCTGATGAGATCTAAGCGTTAATAAGCGCCGTGGCCTTATAGGTTGATGTACACGTGTGGCGCGATCTCGTGGCTTAAGGAGTAGCCGACGTTTGGAAGTACTTGGGCGTTTTGCTGTAGTCGATACTCGTCGCGAGGTATGTGAACCTCTTCCTATCTCTTCTAGCATGATATGTGTGAACTATGTAGTACGGTAGGCGCATACGTGCTAAATGTGTTTGAGTGGTTTAAAACATAAAGTGTTATAACGGCTTTATAGGAAGTTGGTTATAACGACTTTATGTTAGTAAGAAAATACACGTGGTTTTAAAAGGTAATCGATTTGAACTATAAGCGGCTTGAAAGAACTTGAAGTATTTCAAAAGTTTTTGAATCATTTTGAAAGGAAGTAATACTTGGTGTTTGAAAACTTAAGAGTTATACTAGCTTTATGGGAAGTTAGGTATAACGGCTTAAGAATGCTTTCTTGATTTCTAAATCGAATGTGTATCGACAAACCACTGCGGCGTTAATAAAAGGAAATGTTTCAATAATTAAGTATTATTAAAACCAAGTAGAAACTTCCATCCGCATGTAAGCTAAGATGAGACAAAATGATATTTCTAGATCATGGTCATTGTAATAAGATTGTTATAAACAAGAATGTCCTACTACATATAAGGCTTATGTTTCTCCGATTGTTTAAAAGAGAATTATATTATTCTTAAATGAATAAAACTATGAACTCTGAAACCTTTCTAAAATAAAGCGTGAACATTTGATATTAGGCAAACTTGGGCGTTTGGAAAATAATGTTGTTACTTGAATTTACAAAGGTAAGAGTTTTGGTTTTCTTAAAAGGATAGTCACTCTATTTTATACTACGTATTGTGTGACTTATGTGAAAAGCAGATCTTTTAAAGATTTAATGTGTGAAGTACTTTGGGGTTAGATACGAACTTGTTAGTAGAAAGTACCTTGTGTGAATACTCTATTGTATTGGTTCGTGATAGCCTTGTAAATACTTTCTTGTTGATTTGAGAAGTAAACATGTTGGGATGCTACGTGTGTTAGTATCTTGTGATGTTAGTGTAAAGGGTTTTCCCCTCATTGCGCTTAAAGTTGTTTGACTATCACCGTTATGTTGGTATTGTACCACTCGCCGACTTGTGTTCGGAGGTTAAGGCGCCTCCGTCTGGGTGTAGACTCGGCGATGCAGGACCATGATTCGAGAATACCTCACGCGGGTCGGGGATCCGTGCGGAGCTACGGAGCTCGAGGTTAGTGTGCGGCCCTCGTGGTCACGCGGTCGCGTGGCTATGCGATCGCGAGTCGGGGCGATGCGGGAGTAGCTACCCTCGATGCGGGGTTATACCTCATGCGGGCCTATCGGCCGCCTATGCGGAGTGCGGAGAGTTCGAGGCTAGACGCGCACATTTGATCTGCGGGCGAGTGACCGGCTTTTATCATGTGGCGGTGCAGAGCGAGATATCATGACACGACTTATGACCTTGTTGATGCGTAGGTGTTAGTAGTCGGCTATGCCTTCGCATTTACCTGCATGCTTTATTAGGACAGTGGGACACGGTGTTCATGTGTATTCCTTGGTGCTTGTATATCACAAACCGCCGGCGATGAGGAAGGTATTCCACGCACGATTGATGTGGTGGGCGTGAGACCCATTGTTAAAATTGAGTGATGACTTGAGGCGTGAGTCCACGACTTGACATATTTGCTTATTTATAGTGAAGCGTAGTTTGGTTATCATACATGTCTCTGCTTTGTATAGACTACTATGATTTTCATTTACGATTTATTTTTAGTTTCACATACTCGACTGTTATCGACCTCCTTCGAAGTGCGTTCATGCCGCAGTAAAGGTACACCGATCGTTGATCCTCGCTCTTAGGGTCACTTCGCTTTTAGGAAGCTCCGTTTCTCGGAGGCTTATCTTGGTATAGTCCTGTTGTTGTAGGTGCTTACATTCGGGGTATGGCGGTGTTATACCGTATTTCCGAGTATGCGTATGGGCGACGCATTTAATTTTGAGCCTTAAGTTAGGCATGTTTGAAATTTTTGTGCACAACCCCGTAGAGTCGTTTTTCGACGAAACGTTTCCACGACTTCGTAGGAAAATTCGGCTATGTCATTTAGTATTTTTGCGAATTTTTCCGAGAGGCGAAATGTTTTGGACGATGGGAGGGTGACACTTGTCACCCTCAGTGGCGTTGGGTTGGCGAATTGGTCACGGGTTTGAGGCTATTGGCCCTTATTTTGTGCCTTGTTTTGGCCTTGTTTGTGCCTTGTCTTGTGCCATGTTTTGTGGAGTAGGGTTTAGGGTGCACTTGGCTTAATCTTGCCCTTACACTTGCTATACACTTGGGAGGATCTTGGCCCTTGGTTGGCCTTTGGTTTTGTTATAAATACCCCCCTAGATGTGGAGACTTCATCCATTCCAAAACTTCCAAGTCTTGAAACCCTCTCCTCCCCTTTGTGAGCTCTAAACCAGAGCCTTCACCTCCTCCTTTTCGTGTGGCCTTTGGCCGAGAACACCCCTCCCCTAGCCTAGTTGTGCTAGCCGAGCCTACCCCCTTGGTAGAAAGTTGTCTTCCAAGTATTGTTATAATGCCCAAAATACCTTAGCCTTGTACCTTGTAGTATCCCAAAGATACCTCTATCGTAGAGTCAGGAAATACTACCTTTTGTCCCTTTAGTCTCAAACCGAAACCCTAGGAAAATCTTCATTGATTGATTGAAGTATTTAAGTAGAAGTTGGTTAGAACTTCTAAGGGTTGTTTGGAGCGGGATGGAGCACCGGAGTTGGAGCTAAACGTTGCTAAGGATCGACATTTAACTTGGATAATTATGGGCTTATCGAGGTAATTATCTTGTCCTCTAGTTGTAATTGGAAATTACATGTTGTTAGAATATATAGTTGAAGTATACTATATATAGAACTAAGCTTAATCTTTATGGCAATGTCTTTTGACTTAAGCTGAAGAATGAAGAATTGAGCAGTAATCACGTAGAAGGATAATAAAGAGAAGAATCGATCGTAATTTACATAGGGTGTATTGCGGTAGACTTGTGTAGAATTGTACACGTCAGGTTAGGCGTGTAAAACCCCCGGTTGGCTTGGTAGCCGGCCTCGCTATAGGAGGAGAATTACGCTGTTGCGGGGAGGTCTTCCGAATTTTTACGTAGAAAGATGAAAACATGTGTTTAAAAGTTAATAGACGTTTGTGGCCTTTATAGGTGAAAGTACTAAGAGTAGCGTATTCTACTCGAGGAGTGGAAAGGGCTAGCAAGGTTGTAGTACTTGAAGCTTTTTGCTTATTGTCGATAATCGTCGCGAGGTATGTGAACCTCTTCCTATCTCTTCTAGCATGATATGTGTGTAACTATGTAGTGCGGTGAGCGTACATGTGTTTAATGTATTTGATTGGTTTGAAACATAAAGTGTTATAACGGCTTTATGGGAAATTGGTTATAACAGCTTTATGTAGGTAAGAAAATGGGTTGTGGTTTTTAAAAGATAATTGATTTGATTTATAAGCGGCTTGGCGTTATAATAAAACTTGAAGTATTTCAAAAGATTTATGAATCGTTTTGAAAGAAGTGTAGTATTGTGCTTTGAAAACTTAAGAGTTATACTAGCTTTATGGGAAGTTAGGTATAACGGCTTAAGAATGGTTTCACGATGTTAGAAGTTAAGAGACTTGATCTTATAAGATAAGAGACTTAACTTATTTGTTTTAATGTGAATGTTTGTGTGAAACCTCATTCGTGAGTAATGAGTACTTGATTTTATTTAAAGGGATAATGTTTCTTGATTTGGAAATCGAATGTGTATCGACGGACCATTTGCAGCGTTAATAAAGGAAAATGTATTGAATAATGATGAATTGTATTAAAACCGGTAGAAACCTCCATCTGCATAGAAACTAAGATGAGACAAAATGATATTACATTTTCTAGATCATGGTCATTGTAATAAGAATGTTGTAAACAAGAATAACCTACTCTCGCGTGCGGCATATATTACTCAATTGTTCTAAAAGGAATCAAGTGATTAAGTTTATGAACTATGAAACCATTTGAAAATGAGAAGCTTGAGTAATTGAAACTAGGCAAACGGAACTTAGGAAAGAATGTTGTTACTTGATTTTGAAAAGGAATATGGGTTGGTCATTCTAATACTACGGGTATCGGGTGACTTTTATAAAAGTAATGGATCTCTTTCAAAAGAACTTAACGTATGTAGTACTTTGGGGTTAAAAACCCGGACTTTGGCCTAAAATGGAAGTACGTTGAGGTGTGTGAAACTTGCCTATGCTTGTTGTTGTGAAACTTGCCTATCTTTGTGATGATAGCCTTTGTTGTGCAAGTGTGGTATTTACGTATTCTGCGTCTCGATAGAGGCGGTCGACTTGTTGAGAACTTACTTGGGCGTCTTTGGCGGTGATGGAGAATTCCGCGGGTATGCTTTCGCTGATAGTGTTATTCCATGGACTAGCTCTCCATGGGGTTTATTCTTATTCGGCCTTGGTCACGGTGGTCGGCTCTCGTACTGCCGTCGTGGCGGTCGGCCTTGGTATCGGTAGTCGACCCTCGCGCTTGCCGTTCGATTATAGTGACGGTTTCGTAATCTGACCTTGGTCACAGTGGTCGACCCTCGTACTTGCCGGTCGGTGCGTGGCCGGCGCCTGTATCCGATGATCGGCTCTCGCTTGCCGTATCGGCCGTGTTTTGGTTGCATTGTATTATTGAGTACGGTCGGATCGGTAGTTATACTTGTCACTGCGGTTTTATAACACAGTGGGACATGGTGTTCATGTATAATCCTTGGTATTGTTATATCATAAAGCTTTGGCGATGAGGAAGAAATTCCACGCACAGTGATAATTTGGAGCGTGAGTCCACTGTCTTGATGTATGGTTATATGTTATATCGTAGTTTGGTCATCATACATGTCTCTCGCTTTATATAGACTATTATGATTTCATTTACTGATGTTGTGATTTCACATACTTAGTACTGTTGTCTTGACCTCGCCCGAGTGCGTTAAATCTGCGAGTAAAAAGGTACATCGGTGTCGATCCAGCTTTTAGGATCACCTTTCAGCGTATTGGAAAGCTCGTTCCTTGGAGGCTTATCTTTTGGTATGTTACCACAGTGCAGTAGATGCTTATACATTCGGGGTATGGCGGGCCCTGTCGTCATAGTTGTTGTAAATCTTAAGTGCAGCCTTTGTTGTGGCGGGGTTGTAAAAGGATTAAAGCGTCGGTTTTATGTATATCTTGAAGGCAATTGTTTTGGTTGGCTTTGTTTATTTATTATATCTCTTGTTTCATGATTCATGTTTTATTTTCCGCTGGTTTTCTCGATGTTGTATCACTAGGGTGCAGGGTAAGGCACGATGCGGGCCGGTTCGGGCGTTACAAAGTGGTATCGAGCGATTAATCCTCGGAAAGTGTCTGACCGTGTCTAGTAAGTCTTGATTATCGATGTGTTGTGCACCATCTATAATCGGAGGCTATAGGACATTTAGGATTGGTTTCCATTCTTCTCATTACGAGATCGTGCCTTAGAGGCGTGTGATAAGATTGGACCCTCTCGGCGTGTTTCGTTTTTACGATTATGCCTGCGAAGGCAACCCGGGCGAAGGGCAAAGCGTGAAGGAGGCTGCGAGTAAACGCGAGACCACGATACTGAGCCTCGATCCGCGATGCAGGCGAGAGAGATGAGTTACAAAGTGGGCGATTAATGGCGAGTTGTGGCGGACTTGAGGATAAATTTGACGCGGCGGTTCGATAGCCCTGATGGTTCACCCTAGATCGAGATAGTTCGAGGCTACGGGATTTTACGAGTTGTAGGCGCGAGTTTTATGGGTCGAGGCACGAGGATGATCCGCAGGAGTTCATCCAAGCGATTCTGACGGATCATGAGTGATCAAGGCATCGGAGATCGAGTCGGTGGCCACTAGGTTCACATCAATGCGTGATACCGCGATCGTGGTTTGATTCTTGGGAGCTGTCGGGAGAGCATGCACTTCCAGTATGGAGCGAGTTCTCGAGGCCTTTCTTGCACATTTCTTGCCTCCCGGATGAGGAGGGCTCGGGTAAACAGATTTTTGGTGTTACTGGCGAGCCGCGTGCGGTTGAAGTACAATGTGAGTTCGACTCATTGGCGACGCGTCCCGCGTTAGTAGCCGATATGGAGGATCGAGTGCACCGATATGTTCTGAGGGCTCGATGATTGCCTTGCAGAGTTGTTCGTGTAGCTCTTCAGTGGGCATGGACATTGCCGCGTCAGCGTATACACTTGGATGTGAGGCGGATAAATCGACCGGAATGACCAAAGTCAACGAAGAGGCGAGCAGGTCCTTTGGTGACTTTCGAGGCGGACCGCGCCAGCGAACTAGTTATGTACCTCGTCGATGCAGTGGTCCTCCACGGCTTCGGGACCTTCGAGGATATTGAGGAGCGGTCGGGGCTCCTGTGTTTGATTTTCGGGAGAGCGGGTGCTCGCGGATGAGGTTGCCACTTGTCTCGGTGTGGCGTTGTGGAAAGCTTCATAAGGGAGAGTGTCGTACTAACTCGGGAGATTGTTATTTTGCGGCCCAGCAGGGCCATCGACAGAAGGCCATCGTCCGACTGCGTAGTGGTAGGATAGCATGGACTACTAGAAGCGATTGCGGGTTCTTCACCTTCCGTAGCGAGCAGATGTTTGTACAGGAGGCCGGTAGAGGTCGCGGTGGGAGTTCCCAGTTTTAGCGGTCCTTGAACCGCCTAGTTTCAGGTATATCCTTAACCCTCTAGAGTTTTGTTTATGTTGTTGATGTGTTTAATGTTATGTTTGGATAGCTTTGTGCTAAAATGTGATTTAGAAACACAGTTAGTGAAAGGGTAAGTCACGGGTAGTGTGAGATGGAAGTGGTAGCTTTCGTGATGTGAAATAGTAAGATTGTTAGGATCGGGAACAAGAGTTGGCGGTTGGGGGTCGGGTTGAGGACCATTTCGGGTCAACCAGTAACCCGATTTGAGGTGGGGCCGGTCAGGTGGTCGCGGTGGTAGGTCACGAAGATGCTAGGCCCAGTTTGTATGACCATCGTATGAGTTGGTGGATGTGTTCGACCGAGCGGATCGTGGAGGCGGGAACGGCCTTAGAGAAGATCGAAGTTAGTAAGATGACCAAGTTTGGAGGTAGTGACTCGAGGTTGGAAACGAGCGTTGGCCGAAGTGTGAGTGCGGATACTAGAACGAGTTCGGTGTTCGTGACGAGTTCTACGAAAGGGAGAAGTGAGCGTGTGTTTTGTGGCGGTGTGGCATGATTGTTTTAAATGCGTATAGCGGTGAAGACTATCACGGCGCTGTTTGTTTGAGACCTTGAAGGAACATTCGGGACGAATGTTTCTAAGGAAGAATGTTATACCGTATTTCGGTATATGCGTATGGGCGTGCGTCAATTTTGAGCCTTAAGTTAGGCATGTTTCGAAATTTTGTGCACAACCCGTAGAGTCGTTTTTCGACTAAAGCGTTTTCCACGACTTTCGTAGGAAAATTCCGGCTATGTCATTTAGTATTTTTGCGAATTTTTCCGAGAGACGAAATGTTTTGGACCAATGGGAGGTGACACTTGTCACCTCAGTGGCGTTGGGTTGGCGAATTGGTCACGGGTTTGAGGCCTATTGGCCCCTTATTTTGTGCCTTGTTTTGGCCTTGTTTTGTGCCTTGTCTTGTGCCATGTTTTGTGGAGTAGGGTTTAGGGTGCACTTGGCTTAATCTTGCCCTTACACTTGCTATACACTTGGGAGGATCTTGGCCCTTGGTTGGCCTTTGGTTTTGCTATAAATACCCCCCTAGATGTGGAGACTTCATCCATTCCAAAACTTCCAAGTCTTGAAACCCTCTCCTCCCCCTTTGTGAGCTCTAAACCGAGAGCCTTCACCCTCCCCCTTTTCGTGTGGCCTTTGGCCGAGAACACCCCCTCCCCCTAGCCTAGTTGTGCTAGCCGAGCCTACCCCCCCCCCTTGGTAGAAAGTTGTCTTCCAAGTATTGTTATAATGCCCAAAATACCTTAGCCTTGTACCTTGTAGTATCCCAAAGATACCTCTATACGTAGAGTCCGGAAATACTACCTTTTGTCCCTTTAGTCTCAAACCGAAACCCTAAGAAAATCTTCATTGATTGATTGAAGTATTTAAGTAGAAGTTGGTTAGAACTTCTAAGGGTTGTTTGGAGCGGGATGGAGCACCCGGAGTTGGAGCTAAACGTTGCTAAGGATCGACATTTAACTTGGATAATTATGGGCTTATCGAGGTAATTATCTTGTCCCTCTATTTGTAATTGGAAATTACATGTTGTTAGAATATATAGTTGAAGTATACTATATATAGAACTAAGCTTAGTACTGCGGCAATGTCTTTTGACTTAAGCCTGAAGAATGAAGAATTGAACAGTAATCACATAGAAGGATAATAAAGAGAAGAATCGAATCAGAATTTACATAGGACTGTATTGCAGTAGACTTGTGTAGAATTGTACACGTCCGGTTAGGCGTGTAAAACCCCCCCCTGGTTGGCTTGGTAGCCGGCCTCGTTAGAGGAGGAGAATTACGCTGTTGCGGGGGGGGGAGGTGCTGCCGAATTTTCTGTAGAAAGATGAAAACATGTGTTTAAAAGTTAATAGACGTTTGTGGCCTTTATAGGTGAAAGTACTAAGAGTAGCGTATTCTACTCGAGGAGTGGAAAGGGCTAGCAAGGTTGTAGTACTTGGAGCTTTTTGCTTATTGTCGATAATCGTCGCGAGGTATGTGAACCTCTTCCTATCTCTTCTAGCATGATATGTGTGTAACTATGTAGTGCGGTGAGCGTCACGTGTGTTTAATGTATTTGATTGGTTTGAAACATAAAGTGTTATAACGGCTTTATGGGAAATTGGTTATAACAGCTTTATGTAGGTAAGAAAATGGGTTGTGGTTTTTAAAAGATAATTGATTTGATTTATAAGCGGCTTGGGCGTTATAATAAAACTTGAAGTATTTCAAAAGATTTATGAATCGTTTTGAAAGAAGTGTAGTATTGTGCTTTGAAAACTTAAGAGTTATACTAGCTTTATGGGAAGTTAGGTATAACGGCTTAAGAATAGTTTCTTGATGTTAGAAGTTAGAGACTTGATCTTATAAGATAAGAGACTTAACTTATTTGTTTTAATGTGAATGTTTGTGTGAAACCTCATTCGTGAGTAATGAGTACTTGATTTTATTTAAAGGGATAATGTTTCTTGATTTGAAATCGAATGTGTATCGACAGACCGGCTGCGGCGTTAATAAAGGAAAATGTATTGAATAATGATGAATTGTATTAAAACCGGTAGAAACCTCCATCTGCATAGAAACTAAGATGAGACAAAATGATATTACATTTTCTAGATCATGGTCTTTGTAATAAGAATGTTGTAAACAAGAATAACCTACTCTCACGTCGGCATATATTACTCAATTGTTCTAAAAGGAATCAGTGATTAAGTTTATGAACTATGAAACCATTTGAAAATGAGAAGCTTGAGTAATTGAAACTAGGCAAAGCCGAACTTAGGAAAGAATGTTGTTACTTGATTTTGAAAAGGAATATGGGTTGGTCATTCTAATACTACTGTATCGGGTGACTTTTATAAAAGTAATGGATCTCTTTCAAAAAAGAACGTATGTAGTACTTTGGGGTTAAAAACCCGACTTTGGCATAAAATGAAAGTACTTTGAGTTGTGTGAAACTTGCCTATGCTTGTTGTTGTGAAACTTGCCTATCTTGTGATGATAGCCTTTGTTGTGCAAGTGTGGTATTTACGTATTCTGGCGTCTCGATAGAGGCGGTCGACTTGTTGAGAACTTACTTGGACGTCTTTGGCGGTGATGGAGAATTCCACGGGTATGCTCGCTGATAGTGTTATTCCATGGACTAGCTCTCCATGAGGTTTATTCTTGTTCGGCCTTGGTCCCGGTGGTCGACTCGTGCACCGCCTGCCTTGGTATCGACCGGTTGGTATCGTAGTCACCCTCGCGCTTGCCGTTCGAGATAGTGACGGTTTCGTGATCTGACGCTTGGTCCGCAGTGGTCACCTCGTACTTGCCGGTCGGTGCGTGGCCTTGGTATCCGATGATCGGCTCTCGCACTTGCCGTGACGGCCGTGTTTTGGTTGCATTGTATTATTAGTACGGTCGGATCGGTAGTTATACTTGTCTGTGCGGTTTTTATAACACAGTGGGACATGGTGTTCATGTATAATCCTTGGTATTGTTATATCATAAAGCTATGGCGGTGAGGAAGAAATTCCACGCACGAGTGATAATTTGGAGCGTGAGTCCACTGTATTGATATAATCGTTATATGTTATATCACGTAGTTTGGTCATCATACATCTCTGCTTTATATAGACTATTATGATTTCATTTCTGATTTGTGATTTCACATACTTGGTACTGTTGTCTTGACCTCGCCCGAAGTGCGTTAAATCTGCGCAGTAAAAGGTACATCGCCGCCGATCCAGCTTTTAGGATCACCTTTCACGTATTGGAAAGCTCCGTTCCTTGGAGGCTTATCTTTGGTATGTTACCACGAGTCTGTAGATGCTTATACATTCGTGGTATGGCGGGCCTGTCCGTCATAGTTGTTGTAAATCTTAAGTGCAGATGCTTGTGTGGCGGGGTTGTAAAAGGATTAAACTGTTCGGTTTTATGTATATCTTGAAGGCAAGCTGTTTGGTTGGCTGCTTATTTATTATATCTCTTGTTTCATGATTCATGTTTTATTTTCCGCTGGTTTTCTCGATGTTGTATCACTAGGGTGCCGGGTAAGGCACGATGCGGGCGAGTTCGGGCGTTCTGAGCGGGCCCGTCGTCGTTGTTGTCGTATCATTTCTTAGAAGTGCATGTAATCTTTGTTGTGGCGGGGTTTGTAAAAAGGATTAAAGCTGTTCATTTGTAAAAAGTGGTTATTTATATATGCGAAAGCAAGTTTTCCTCGACATTGTTTTGTACTTCACTTGTTCATGTATGTGTTTTATGTTCCGCTGATTACTCTGATGTTGTGTCACTAGGGTGCCCGGGGTAAGGCACCAGTCACGGGCCCCGGAACGGGTCGTGACACATGTGATATGTGTTATGAAGTTTGATAAGTGTTATGGAAATTTGGAAGCTCAAATCCGAAAATGACATGTTAGCCATTTGAAATTGAAATACAATTTGGTCGATAATTAGAATCGTCGCATGTTATCTACTTGAAGATTATAGTTGTTATAATCAATTGCGGCCTTATAACATGTTATACTAAACAACTTGGATTGAAAAGAAATTGGAAGAAGAATTGGTATTGTTGCCCTAATTGCCGAATTGACATTGTAGTTTAGACTAGTTTGTTATATATTGTGGGGCGGAATTTTACATGTATTGATTAAGCGTGTAATCACCTATTGTTAACTACTTTGTTGGGCCTTAAATGTGGCGTGTTTGGTTATTGAATTCAGCCTTGAAAAAGGTGGTAAAGTATGTAGAAACAAAGGAAGTGTTGTCCGATTTTCCGTAGAATTTAGTGACTTTGCACTTGGAATATTCTACGTTTGAAACTAGAAGTTAATAGACGTACTATGGTCATTATAGGTTGACATACTATGTACGGCGTATTGGACTTAGCAAGTGGATTAACCGAAGAGGTATGTGGAACTTTCTTATCTCTTGAGCATGAATAAGTTATAAATGTATAGTACGGTAGACGTACAAGATTTTGACAATCTAGGTCCATTTGATATCCTTGGCCTATTTTAAGAATGTCCAAGTTGATCGAGTTAGAAAATTAACTCACTTGTTTAAATATTAAGGATATCTTGGTTTTCAAAAGTTAAGAGACTTTAAGTATGTTGAAAGTATTATTGATACTTGTTTTGTTGGAAAGTTTAAGTCTCTTGGTTATAAAGAAGTATGTAAGTTGCTAATGTATAAAACTAGTATAACGGCTTTATGGGAAGTTGGTTATAATAACTTTTTGGTAAAGTTAAAAAGAGTGGTTTACTCTAAGTAATTTAAGTATGTTAAATGACTTGAAATAACGAAAGGCAAATTGATTTAAAGGCATCAATTGCTTAAGGTTTTAAAAGTTAAGTCACTTGATTTAGAAGCCGAAAATGTATTTTTCTAAAAGGTATTGTGACTTGTCTTAAAAGGTAGTTATGACTTGATACTACGATTATTAGTATCTTGGAAGTTTTATATGAAAATGAGTCATTTTAAAAGAATAGAAGACGTAGTACTGGGTTAAACTCCGGATTTATAATGACATGTTAGTGCCTTAAGTAAACTAAAATGAGTGTATATGAATAAGGCTAATAAGAAGTTAGGGATTTCTTAACTTGTTTTTTTATTGTATGATAAGCGAGTGCTTATGTTATGTATGATGTTGGGAGGCTTATGTTATGTATGATGGCCATTGAGATAGGGTAAGAGTATATCCGGAGGTAAATCCCCAAGATCGTTATACCACCTTCTCCGAGTAAGAGTATATCCGAGGGGTAAATCCCAAGATCGTTATACCACCGCCTGTGGTAAGAGTATAAATGAGGGTAAATCCCAAGATCGTTATACCACCGTTTAGTGGATTTGTTACCCATGATGCGAGAATACCTCATGTGAGTCCTTATGGGCTTACGCGGGTGAAATAGTCCCACGCGGCGGTACACTATCTGAGAATACCTCACGCGGGTTCACACGACATACGCGGTGAAATAGTCCCGCGAGTAGGATCGCTTAATGATCTCGCGCGGGTGGTCCCGCTTGATCGCAGCTTCCTATTTTTATGTTGTAAGTATACTCGATTACTCATTGTTAGTAAGGCAATCGTAATCGTTAATTGAGTTATCATACCATCTCCGCTTTATTATAGACTTATGATTTCATTACAAGATTTTCGCCACATATTTGGTACATGTTGCATCGACCTCCTTCGGGCCGCTCACGCCGCGGTAGATTACGTTCTTGATCCTCGCCTTAGGATCACCGCTCACCGCTTGAGAAACTCCTTTATTCCGAGGCTTATCCTCGGTATTGCCTGTTGTACATTCGTGGTATGGGCGGGCCCTGTTCGCCAGAGATGTTATTCTTGAGGTGCAGAGTCACATTGTGGTTTGGGTTGTAAAGAAAAAATGTCTGTTTTATTTGTATTTTACTAAGGTGGCCTTATCGGCCAGCACATTGTTATTTTATGTTTAAGCATTTTATAAGTCATGTATGTTCAGCTGCCATTCTCTCGATGTATACCAAAGGGTGCCTGTGTAGGGCACCGGCCATGCCCGGGTCGGTCGTGACAAAAGTGGTATCGAGCGCTTAGTCCTCGGAAAGTGTCTACGCACCGCGTGTCTAGTAGAGTCTTGGTTATCGGTGTGTTGTGCACCACATCTATAACTAGGAGGCTGCAGGACATTTAGGATTGGTTTCCATTCTTCTCACTCTAAGATCGTGCGATAGAGCTATGTGGTTAGGGTCGTCTCTCCCTAACAAGTTATGTTGGTTGCAGCTACGAGAAAGGCAGCAGGGACCCAGGAACGATTATGTGGATTGCGTATCCAGGTTGGTAATATTAGTAGTATAGTTGGTATTGTGACATACAGCTATACGGATTTATGTATGAGGGTCACATATGTGTTGCCTAGAATGATTATGGATTACCAGGAATTGGTAAGGACTAAAATACCGGGAAGGTATGAACATTTAATGGACTCTCAGCAAGGTTTTACGTACTAATTTGAGATAATTAGGAAATGATGAGCTGTCTGAGAAGAAAAGGGACCCTTAAGAAGTTATTATTAAGGGAATTAATGGAAGACTATGTTAATAGATTGAGCTACGTAGTAGGATTTCGAGAATGGTACGGGTGAGATCCGTATGGAGTAAGTATGGTTGTTGTGGTCAAGACAACACGATTATGGTATTACGATAAGTTTTGTACCCGTTTACGGGGGGGACTGATAAGGTAGGCATGGAGCATGGAAATTGCGAGCCTAAGAATGTGATAACCACCGAGACCTTAGGTATATAAGGCCTTCTCGGGTAGTAAAAAGTTAAGACAAACCAAGGAAAAGAGTTAAATCGGACGACAGTCGGGTTGGGACCTATTAAGGGTCGCCCATAGCTTGAAATGAAATGGGATCAGTTGGTAGTAGTCCCGCCACGTGACAAGTCACGAGGTGCAAGGCCCAAGTTTAGTTAATCATTTTACGAGTTCGTGGGCGTGTTCCACCGAACTTGTGAGAGCCGGAATGGGCCTTATATTGTTTAATTTAGTAACTCCAAAGAGTGAAGGCCAGAATTAGTATGGAATTTATGTACGTATGCTAGTATAATTTTGGAAGTACGGAAAGAGTACGACCAGTGAAAATAGAAAGAGAGCAACCAAGTGTAAAGAAATAGAGCCTGAATCCATGAGGACCTTTCGAGGTGACTACACCCGTGAGTGCTGGGTGGTAGCTGAGCGGGTAGATAATTGCCGGTAACGATACAGTAGTTGGACCAGCAGACCCAGCGTAGTCGCCATGATGCACATCGAGGTCATTATGAGCACGCTAGTTGGCCTCTTGTTATCCGACGCGTCTCTAGAGAGAGATTGATTCGGTACCGGTTCCTGCAGTTTATCGAGTGGAAAGGAAGAGAAGTGGTGGTAACCAGTGAATTATCCTTCCTTCTGTGGCATTGTTGATTTTAATAAGTCTGTGTGACTTGTTCATTTGAGGTAAATTGACGCTGATAGTAAGTAATAATTGAATTTGAAGGAATTTATGTTAAGTGCCCTTGGAGGTACTTGGAGTTGGTTTGGTGTGGCGGTCAGGGCCACGACCTTCCGGATAATTTCAGGAAAGTGTGCAAGGCATAAATAAAATAAGTCACAGTCTTTGCCAGAAAGCTGAGGGCAACTTTGGTAGGTCTTGAAAACCTACATGACTTTAAGGCGGTGCGTGATGATTAGATATTTATTGGACCGCGAGAGGACCCTGTGATTTGGGTTGTGACTCCAAGGAAAGTTTAAGAAAGGGAGATAAGTTTTCTCCCCCACATAAAAGGACAGTTTTACGTATTATGGGGTTGCGTGTACCCATGTTGTTAGACGAAGGATATGAGACTGGTAAGGTCTTCAGTATCGTCATGCCATAGGTTATAGTTTAGATAACCGTGTGAAAAGTATTGTGTTGAGGTAATTAAGAACGACGTACCAAATAGTCGAGGAAGTGTTTGGTTATTGAATTCAGCCTTGAAAAAGGTGGCAAAGTATGTAGAAACAAAGGAAGTGCTGTCCGATTTTCCGTAGAATTTAGTGACTTTGCACTTGGAATATTCTACGTTTGAAACTAGAAGTTAATAGACGTACTATGGTCATTATAGGTTGACATACTATGTACGGCGTATTGGACTTAGCAAGTGGATTAACCGAAGAGGTATGTGGAACTTTCTTATCTCTTGAGCATGAATAAGTTGTAAATGTATAGTACGGTGAGACGATAAGATTTTGACAATCTAGGTCCATTTGATATCCTTGGCCTATTTTAAGAATGTCAAAGTTGATTGAGTTAGGAAATTAACTCACTTGTTTAAATATTAAGGATATCTTGGTTTTCAAAAGTTAAGAGACTTTAAGTATGTTGAAAGTATTATTGATACTTGTTTTGTTGGAAAGTTTAAGTCTCTTGGTTATAAAGAAGTATGTAAGTTGCTAATGTATAAAGCTAGTATAACGGCTTTATGGGAAGTTGGTTATAATAGCTTTTTGGTAAAGTTAAAAAGAGTGGTTTACTCTAAGTAATTTAAGTATGTTAAATGACTTGAAATAACGAAAGGCAAATTGATTTAAAGGCATCAATTGCTTAAGGTTTTAAAAGAAAGAAGTCACTTGATTTAGAAGCCCGAAAATGTATTTTTCTAAAAAGGTATTGTGACTTGTCTTAAAATGTAGTTATGACTTGATATTACGGTTATTAGTATCTTGGAAGTTTTATATGAAAATGAGTCATTTTAAAAAGAATAGAAGTACGTAGTACTTTGGGTTAAACTCCCGGATTTATAATGACATGTTAGTGCCTTAAGTAAACTAAAATGAGAGTGTATATGAATAAGGCTAATAAGAAGTTAGGGGGATTTCTTAACTTGTTTTTTTTATTGTATGATAAGCCGGTAGTGCTTATGTTATGTATGATAAGCCGGTAGGGCTTATGTTATGTATGATGGCCAGTTGAGATAGGGTAAGAGTATATCTGAGGGGTAAATCCCCAAGATCGTTATACCACCTTCTCCAGGGTAAGAGTATATCTGAGGGGTAAATCCCCAAGATCGTTATACCACCTGCTTCAGGGTAAGAGTATAAATGAGGGTAAATCCCCAAGATCGTTATACCACCTGTTTCCGTGGATTTGCTACCCATGATGCGAGGAATACCTCATGCGAGTCCTTATGGGCTTATACGGGTGAAATAGTCCCGTGCGGTAGTACACCTATGCGAGGAATACCACGCGGGTCCACACGACCTACGGGTGAAATAGTCCTAGAGTAGGATCGCTTAATGACATCGCGCGGGTGGTCCCGCTTTGATCGCAAGCTTCCTATTTTTATGTTGTAAGTATACTTGATTACTCTCATTGTTAGTAAGACACCGTATCGTTAATCGAGTTATCATACTGCCTCCGCTTTATTATAGACTTATGATTTCATTACGATTTCGGGCCACATATTTGGTACATGTTATCGACTTCTCGGGCCGTTCACGCCACAGTAGAGTACACGCCTGATCCTCGCTCTTAGGATCACCGCTCACCGTTGAGAAACTCCTTTATTCCGAGGCTTATCCACTGTATTGTCGGTTGTTGTACATTCGGGGTATGGCGGCCCTGCTCGCCGAGTTGTTATTCTTAAGTGCAGAGTCACATTGTGGTTTGGGTTGTAAAGAAAAAAAATGTACTATTTTATTTGTATTTTACGGAAGGTGACCTTATCGGCTAGACCTGTTGTTATTTTATGTTTAAGCATTTTATAAGTCATGTATGTTCCGCTGCTATTCTCTGATGTATACCAAAAGGGGTGCCTGTGTAGGCACCAATCGCGGTCCGGTCGGTCGTGACAATTTCCTGACCAAATGTAGTCCAAAAATCATTAAACTTTTAAGTTTTTTTCCTTAAGGTGTTAGGAAGATTGTGAACCAAGAGTTAGGCAAGATTTCACACCCCTAGCCCTAAAACCTTGCCTTGGCCGAAAGTTACTATGTTTGGAACCTAAGTGTTCTTCACTTTTTGGAGTTGAATCTTGAAGAGAAGTTGGTTAGGAACTTCTAAGGGTTTCTTGGAGTAGATTGGAACGTAAAGAATTGGAGCTAAGATTCCTAAGGATCGACTTTTAATCATTGGAAAATTTTGGGCTTATCGAGGTAATGATCTTTGTCCTTCTATCAGAATTGGAGATTACATGTCAGAGTAGTTTATAATTGAGTATATGATGTATGGAAGGAAGATTGAAAAAATGGGTATTTAGTATATTGTGGGGCAGAATTTTACACGTCCAGTTAGGCGTGTAATCCCCTTTGAGTTGTTGTCTTACTGCGCCTTAAATGAGGCATGTTGGCTATTGATATCGGGCCTTGAAAAAGGTGGAGGTAATTAGATACAGGGGAAGTGCTGCCCAATTTTCCGTAGGATAAAAAACCTTATACTTAGAAATGTTATACGAAGAGATCTAGACGTTGATAGACGTGTTTGGTTGTTATAGGTGGATATTCTACGCGCGGCATACTCGACTTGGCTGGATTAAGCCAAGAGGTATGTGATTCTTCCTATCCTCTTGAGCATGATTGTTGTGAACTATATAGTACGGTAGACGTACGTGTGTTAAATGAATTTGGTTGTCTTTGGTTGGTTTAAAATATAAAGTGTTATAATAGCTTTATGGGAAGTTAGTTATAGCAACTTTATGAAGATAAAAGAATGGCTTGATTATTCTAAAAAGATAAGAGACTTAATTTTGAGAATTAAGAGACTTGATCTTGAAAGATAAGAGACTTAGTTTATAAACGATTTGATTTTGGGAAAGGAGAAGTAACTTGATTTAAGAGTATAGGTTACTTGTTTGTAAGTAACTTGTTTTTAACTTGTCTTGATTGGAAAAGTATAAGTGGCTGGATTTTAAAAGGTGTGAGTGTCTTGATCTTAAAAGAGTAAGTTACTTGAGTTTTAAAAATATACTTGACGTTGTTTTAAAAGTGTAAGCCACTTGGTTTAAAAAGTATTTGATTTAAACATGAGAGTGTCTTGATACTACGGGTATTAGTACCGTGTGGTTTTTACTTAAAAAAGGATCTTTTTAAGAGAGTTGAAGTATGCAGTACATGGGGTTGAAAACCCGGATTTTTGGCATGAAATGAGAGTCTAGAAGTATGGTAATTGTATGTGCTTTCTTGTGATATCCTTGTTGTGCAAAAGTTGTATTCTTATGCTACCGCGTCTCGATGGAGGGCCAGATATGTTATTATTGTTACATGGACACGCTCGCACCGAAGGAATTTCGGGCACGCGCGGGTTAAACTCCGATATATATTATTACTGTTACATGGACATGTTTGCACCGATGAAGGAATTCCGGAGGCATGCAGCCATGTGACGGGTTAAACTCCCGATATATGTTATTATTGTTACATGGACATGTCTGCACCGATGAAGGAATTACGGCACGCGCTACGCGGCGTTAAACTCGGATATGTTATTATTGTTACATGGACATGTCTGCACCGATGAAGGAATTCCGGGGGCATGCGGCCATGGGGCGGGTTAAACTCCCGGTATATGTTATTATTGTTACATGGTCATGTCTGCACCGATGAAGGAATTCCGGGTACGCGCCACGGCGGGTTAAACTCAGATATGTTATTATTGTTACATGGATATGTCGCATCGATGAAGGAATTCCGGGGCACGCGGCGCGTTAAACTCGGTATATGTTATTATTGTTACATGGACATTCGCACCGATGAAGGAATTCCGGCACGCGCCACGCAACGTTAAACTCGGTTTATTATTATTGCACCATGGACATGCGCACCGATGAAGGAATTCCGGCATGCGATCACGACGCGCATGATATATGTAGATATATATTACATTGGCGCCTGCCGGCAGTGAGGAAGGAATTCCACGTGCACGCTTGATATTGTGGGCATGAGACCCGTGGTTATATTTGAGTAATGATTTTGAGGGCATGCGTCCCTGACTTGATATGACTGCTTATATTGTGAAATGGTCTTTTAAAAGATGAAATTGATTTTCATTACTCTTGTTGTTAACCAGGCTTTGTATACTGTATTTTGGTTTTCATACATGTCTCCTGTTTTATATAGACTGTTATGATTTCATTCTGATATTTTGATTCACATACTGTACCCAGATCGACCTCCTTCTGGGCCGTTCATGCCGCAGATAGAGGTACACTCCATTGTTGATCCTTGTTCATAGGATCACGGTTGCGTTTTGGGAAGCTCCGTTTCTCCGGAGGCTTATCTTTTGGTATGATTCCCTGAGATTGTAGGTTCTTGTACATTCAGGGGTATGGCGGGGCCCTGTCCCATCGTAGATGTTATAAAACTCTTAGAGGTCTGTAGTACTGTTGTGAATTGGGCTTGTAAATGATAACTGTTCGGGTTTTATATATATATACGTAGAAAGGTGACCGTTTTGGTTAGCCTGTTTCTTATTTCATATTGTTTCATGTCTATAAGTTTTTATTTCCGCTGATTTTATCTGATGTTTTATCACTAGGGTGCCCGGGGTAAGGCACCTGTCGCGGGCCCGAGGTCGGGTCGTGACATTTACATTTGCCGAGAGCCATTTTTAATTTTAAATTCGACTAATTATGCTTAATTTGGGATCCAACCTCTTTGGTAGAGCCCATATTTAGCTTAATTTGTCATTACAATCTAAAACCCTCTTTATTTTGCGTGTTTGCGAGTGTCGGAGGTCCGAAGTTGAATATTTGATCTCAACATCGATTAGTTAAATTATGTGATATGTTATTGTGTGTTATATGATTAGTTAAGCTAAGATTTACCAATGTTTGTGTCTTATGTATTTATTTAGTTAATATTAGTAGTTGTTGTGTTCATTAGGCTAATGGTTAGCATGTTTAGTTAGTTGGCAACACTATGTGTGTTCATTATTGCAATTGTTAGCATGGTTAAGGTACGTATTTCTATTTGATCTATTTCTATCTAGAAACTCTAATAAATCTTCTTTATTAAAGTAGGTGCTACTTACAGGTTGTAGTAGTTAATATTTTTATAAATATTTACAGAGAGCAAATGAGTTGGTGAGACACAATAACTTTGATCATCAATGAATACAAGGTGAGTATTTGCATTCATTTAATATGCAACTTACCAAGAAAAGAGTTCATCCTTCTTTGAATTTCAGAAATGCTACTTTAATTTATATATGCTTTATGAAACAAGTGTGATGTTAAACTAGCATAGTTTGTGATCTTTTTCTGAACCTTGTTATTTGAGAATATTTTTGAATAGTTTGTGCTCTTTTAGTACATATTTTCCTTTTATCAAATACTAAAAAGAATGCAACTTACGAGGTTGGTAGTATTTTCTTCTAGTGTTGTGTTTCGAACAAGAACTGGTAAGCTTATCTTTTTTAATAGTTTGTGCTCTTTTAGTACATACATTGCGTTAAGAGTCTTAAGATCTTAAAAAACAAGTTATATCTAGTATAGTTATACCTAGCCAAAGACATTGTTGTGCGGTTTAAAGGTGACTGAAAAGTCCCAACTAATTAATGTAAAGGAAACTTATGATGTGAATTTCATTTGTGTATATACAGATTAGATATATGACCGACTCATATTTTTGAAACCAGAAGGTGGCAGTCCTATAGATTCAGGAAGTTTCAATAATGTTTCTTGGTGAGATGATTGATGGAGAATATATGCTTCTAAATCCCCATGTTGACATGTACAAGGTCATATAATGTTGTTTTCTTTTAAAAAATGAAAGTCTTGAGTTTATATCTAATTGAGGTATATTTGTGGGGTTGTATGCTTTAATTTAAAGCCATGTCTCCTGGTTTGATCTCACATACTATGTGCTACCATGATTTTTCATCCATATTTGATATTAACAAAGAACAATCTCATTTTTTGTCTTAACCTAACCAAATTGCCATGAGTTCTTAACAAAGGGTGTGTTTGTGCTTGTTCACTTAGCTCCATGTTTATACTTCCTGCTCATGATTCATTCACCATGTCTGGGCTCTTTGTTATTAATGACTATTTCCTGTTTTCCCTAATTCTATTTAGACGAATATTTCTCTGCATCTAAGATGTATATGATTTTTTCCGACTACTTTTATGCTTTATTCCTGTTGATTAGGGGCAGATTGGGATTTTAGCTGAAGTGGTCTGGTCAGGTTTTTATTTCAAATCACTTGAGTTTTTTCTAATATTCTACAATGTTAAGAACATAATAGCTTATTCTCTTTGCGATATTGAAGTCAATTATCTTAGCATAGCATAATACTTGCGCTTATTCGACTCTGTTCATGGATCAAATTATCTTTGCTATAAATACTGACAAAACCTTTATTGCGATTTTTGGATGTAAAATTTCTCTTCAGAAAACCCCCTTTATGAGATTGACCTTTAGGAGTTACATTTTGTTATCACGATTGTCCTGTTTTTTTCTTGTTCTCCTTTGATTTGTTTTCTTTTCGTGTTATAGTATAACATGCTTTAAATTATATCTTTGTTTACTTATATTTTATATAATTTTTGTAGGCTGAACGAATTGAGCTAAAAATCCAACTCTCTCGGAGCTTAGTGGAGATAAATACAAACAACAAGCTAGCCAAACCTGATGATATGAATGCTTTGAAGTGTACATGAGATTTCCTTTGAAAATTGTCACTTAACTCAACCTTTAACTGGAAAGCAATTAGCTTATGAGGCACTGCCTAGCACAAATCACTAGATAACTTTGTAATTTTTTTTATTGGTATACTATGATCTTCATGTATGTTTTACTCAATGCAGTTCTCATTAGTTCCACCTTTCTTTTATTTCAAGATGCGGTTTATCTATCTGCCATAGCATTTATCATTCAATTTTCCCGCAATTATTTTATATTTAAATTAAATTAAATTAAATTAAAATTTATTTAAAAATTTACTACAAAAAATATATTAAATTAATAAAAATCAAATATTTTACCGTCAAAATTTATAAATACCCGGGATTTTTTTTAAAAAAACGGGAAATAGTCAAAGTCAACTAGCAAATGTGTGGCGGTTTATGCCCGTCACATATTATGTGACAGATATTTAAATTGTCATATATTCGTGACACATGCTACAATGACACTTGCAAAAACCGTCATCCACCCCTCCGATGACAGTTTTTAACCGTCACCATAGGTCCTTTTTCTTGTAGTGTGTGAACGAAAAAATGCAAGCAAGAATTTGTGGGATCAGTGGGAGCGTGTAAATGCAATTGTACTTTCTTGGCTTATGAATGCGTGTAAATGCAATTGTAATTGTATACCTAGTGATAATCAAGCATATTCTATGATAGTGAGTGATGAAAATCAATGAGCAGTAACTAGTTCATCTAACTCTATGGATTACTTGGAAAAGGTCACGGGAGAAGTGAAGTTGAAGCTGTAGTTATGTACTCTAGAGTAGGAAACCAAAGGTTAAAAAAGAAATACTACAATTTTAACTACAATCCTAATGCCTTTTTTATAATTACAAGTTCAAAAGACATTATAAAGAAGATCATATAGGACAGTTGGATACCCTCCTGACCATCACAAGAAAAATTAAGGATATAATATATTAAAACAGAAAACAAGAAGAGGATGAGGTTCCTCTACAGTTTACAATGCTCATAATGCAATGGATGAACAATTGAATGCAATATTCTTGTCAACCGGTTTGAAGGTCAAAGCTCGTAATCGATACAAGGATCTAATATGAGTCAACACAACCAATCCAATATGTCAAGTCAGTTTCTTACTTTCCCTATAGTTTCAAGTTAATTATAAAAGGATCGATATATTATAAGATTTGAGAACTCAGTCATTCATAGTATACAATCCAAGGATTAAGTTAACTATTTTTTTTTTTTAGGTAAATGCAAATATTATTACTAATAACGAAAAAAGAAGTGGCTACAATCAGTCGTTGAGGTATCTCAAGCCTCAACGTAATGCAAACAAGAAGAGATAGAGGGGAGGGGTGGTCACCAAAAGGTGCCACTACAAGAGGATAAAATCATAGAGAACTCTATAAGATGTTGTTTTGATTCTGCAATGACCTCTTCTCGCCGCAAGCTTGTGCCTTCAAAGAGCATTGTGTTTCTTGCCCTCCAAATCTCATAAACCATTATGCAAAAAGTAAGCAAAATAGCTTTGGCTCGGATGCTTGTCCCGCGGTGTTCTTCTTAATCCATTTAGGAGCTTTCAACAGCTTGTCATCTCTCTTCTAATACCCAACCAATCTTTTATGCTCTTCCAAATCATGTGTGTATAGGCGAGGCAAAGAAGAGGTGTTCCTTGTTTCATTAGCTTGCTTACAGAATCCGCAAGATTTATCCTCCAAGTTGAGAAATGATAGAGTATCCTTTGTAGCTAACCGCTTCTGCAATTTAGCCACATAGTAAAAGAGAATTTGGGAGGAATGAATCCTTTCCAAATTTGTGACATCCAAGGCTTTTAGCTTGAGTCAAGATATCATATACGAGGCTTGAATCAAATATACAGTTGTACAACATTTTGTAAAGTCCAATAGCATCACCATGGCTACCAAAGATAGAAACAAATTTGTCGCGAATCCCACAAATCTTTTGAATAAAGGGAGTCCCTGGGACGTACTTCATAGTCCCAAATTGTAATATCTCTCAAATAGTGACTATTGATCCATCGACCCATAGAGAATCGACACGTGTGAGTTTGCCAAATCGTCCCGGATAGCAGGCATGATTCCATTCCTTGATGTTCATAAGACCCAAGCCACCTTCGCTTGAGGCGGTGCAAATGATATCCCAGCAACTCTTGGTGGTTTCCCATAAGAATTGAATACAAGCAGACCTTACCTTGTTGATAATAGTGGCGGGATAGGAAGTGCCCTAACCAAAAGCTCTCAACCCTCGACGATCGACGATTAGTTCCAGCTTACCAGCATAAGAAAGGGTGCGATGCCCCCATTTCTGAATGTAATTCAAAATAGCACTAGTGAATGGGGCAAATTGATCCACCGAGACTGAAATTGGGGACAAAGGGATCCCCAAGTATCGTCGAAAACTACCAACGGCGAAACCCACTCGTCAATATCAAGTCCCGAATCAGAATGCATTCCCGCTAAGTAGACAGAGGATTTAGCGGGGTTAAGAGTTAATCCCGAGGCAGCCTCCAACTCTTCCGCATAATCCATAAGAATCCCAATGAAGATATATCTCCTTTGGCAAAGCATGAGGTCATCCGCAAAGCAAGATGAGTAATGCCCAATTTCTTACACTTTGGAAAATATGAGAAAGCTCTGCCTCACCTTCATTTTAAGCAATTTGAGAGGTATTCCATGCACAAGATAAAGAGAGTAGGGACATAGGATCACCTTGTCTTAGGCGCTTTCCTTTGAAGTATCCATGTAGCTCTCCATTGATAGAAAGGAGAAGGAGGTTGAGCTAACACATTCCATGATCCATCTTGTAAATCTGTCCGAAATTTTAGACTTCTTAGTACCAATTCGAAAGCTCCAAGAGATCAGATCGAATGCTTTACGAAGGTCCACCATAAGCATACATCTTGGTGAGACTCGCTCTATTAAATCCTCTCACAAGCTCTTGTGCCACATATACGTTGTCCATCATGTTTCTTCCTTTCACAAAGCCCTTGGGATTTGTCGATGAGAGAAGGAAGGATCAATGCCATTCGTTAGCTAGAATCTTTGTGATGATCTTATAGATCACATTAGTCAATCCATGGGCCCAAATCATTTACCTTGGGATCATGGTCAGTTTTTGGTAGCAGGTAATGATGGTATGATTAACTCGCCTCAAAAGAACTCCGAGAGAAGAACTCTGGACACATCTTACAACATCACGCCCACATCTTTCCATCTATTCTTGAAGAAGGCAGCCGTATAACCATCCGGTCAGTGCCTTGTCATTGCCTATATCGTAGAGTGCTTCCCAAATCTCCTTTGGGGTGATGAAATGCAAAGTCAGAATCTCTCTTCTTCACTCACTTTGGGCCATAGTTGAACACATCAGATCAAAGTTGGTAGTGGGTCGGGAAGTACCTAATAGATCTTCGTAAAATTCAACAAGCAACTTCCTGACTTCTTCTGGTGATGTAGTGGTAGTACCATTAGCTTTAACAAGAAAGTTAATGGAGTTCCTGACATTACTCCTTTTGATCAAACTATGAAAGTATTTGGAACATCTATCACTTCCAATCAAGTGCTTCTGCCTTGACTTCTGCCTTATGAAGTGTCTTTCAGCTTCCAGTAAGGTGTTTGCTCTAGCTCTTGAGGACTTAACCTTGGCTTTAAGCTCTTCATCAAAGGGATTTTCCATGTGTGCATTGATAGCCTCCTTGAACTCTATGTTTGCCCTTTTGCTCTTTGTTCGATACCTCCAAAGTCACTTATGTTCAAAGCCCTAAAGGTTGCTTCAGGCTTTCAATTTGGAGGCAAGGACGAATTGAGCAAGACCCATATGTCTTGTCTCCAACATGAAGTCATAATGTTCTCAAAGGTCATGAGAAAGCCACATATTCATGAACTTGAAAGGGCGTTTCCCAACATTATAGGATGCAATAATCGTGGCTATCACAGGACAGTGGTCCGAGACAGGCTCCATAGGCATGAAATTGGCCTTGCATTCTAAGGTCAAATCACTCCAATTTTGATTCATCAAAACTCTGTCAAGCTTAGACCAAATCGAACCATTCGTCCAAGTGTAGAAGGAACCGGATGAAGGGCGTCTTACAGTCCATGAGAATTCCTGAAATCTTCAAGATCCCTAAGTGCATAAGGCGTGAGGAGGACCCCACCTTATCATTAGGGTTGCAGTAAGTGTTGAAATCTCCCATAATCATCCAAGGCTTATTGATGCCAACGCCCAAGTGAGAAAGGTGATGCCAAAGCATCCTTCTATCCGAGATGCTATAAACTGGGTACACAAATGTGGCAAGGAAGGACACTTGTGTTATATTGCAACTTGCCTGGACATGGATATGCTGAGAGTCCATACCAAGCACTTCGCAACAAACCCTGGATGGATCCCAAAGTAATAGCATTCTACCGCCTCCAATGAATTCCAAATTTGAGCAAAACTTCCACGCTTTGAATCTTTGAGTAGAAAGACTACGTCTTGGTTGAGATAGCTTAGTTTCAATAGACAAATCATAGCCGCATCATGCTGTTTTGTGATACTACAGACTAGAGCTTGCGTGGCAGCCCTATCCCTTTGTCCGCAAAGACCACGGACATTCCAACAAAGTATTTTCATATGGAAACAAAGGAGGTTTTATTAGCACCTCCGCGCTTAGCTGCCTTCGCTTTCCCACTGCTTTTCGGCCCATTCTTTTTGGACAAAACCTCTTGCCATCCATCATCTTTGTTGCCGGAAGCCATAACTTGTGTACCACCAAGCTATGTTCCCCGCGTTCAAAGTTAACGCCGCTTGACACAAGCCGAGCCTTTCCGTAGCACCGCTGAATGCAACTTCATCCAACGGTGGCGGGTTCATAGGCATCTCGTAATCGAATGTTTTGACTCACCCTCATCCTAACATGTTGTGTAACGCCATTGTGAGAATTAGGCGGTGAGGACTTTGCTAGAGAATCCCGCAAACATGATGGGCCGTAATGACCCAAAACCGGAGGACCCGCGTACGTGATACTTCTCCCAAGCTTCCGCATCGGGAGGTGTTGTGTGCACAGTTTCTTCAATGTCCATCAAGTTATCGGCATCTACGGATGTTGAGAAGATGGTGGATGAGGGGAGGGTTGGTTCCACCTGCATCTTTGTTGACCTTCAAATGAATATAATCATCCTTGTTGTTAGGGGGGGCCTCAGTATTGCATGTTTTTGGAGCTTCTTCAATGTTGACATCATCCCTCAGCTTCCTACACTTCAAGTGGTTGTGTCCAAAAGCCGCACAATGATAGCAAAAGTCCGTAATTCTCATAGTTTACCCTTTGAGTATACTTTCTTATCGGGAGATTGACGACAAAATCCATTATCGCCTCGCTAACATCCACTTCCACTAGAACTCTTGCATAGTTCATTTTAGACCTTTCCTTAGTATATTGGTCGTGTAAAGAGGTTTTCCTACACGTGAAGCAATCTTACTAAGGCCCGTTGCACTCCAAATAGAAAGGGGAATGTCCGGGAAAGTGACCCAAATAGGAATGTCCATAAACAAATCATCCGTTATAAGAACTCCTTTATTGATAGCCTTGAGCATCATGGTTTTCCCGTAGACCATATAAGGGCCTCCGTGAAGTACATTAGTGCGCTCTTCCTCCGTCATGAATTTGAACATCGCCCACCTTTGCCATATGGTATAATACGGCATTTAACTCCCATCCTTTCACAATCGTATTCAATGCTTCTCTTCCCGGGAAAGGACCCATGAAGCAACCTATTAGGCAATAGCCCCAAGTTTCTATGAAAGGAACTTCATCCTCAGCATCTATATTTACTTTCTCCCCTTGTTGTTCAATAAATTGTAACTTCATACCTTTTGCCTCAATCCTAGTTCCCGCAAAGACTCGGCGTAAGTCTTTTTAGGAGGAAGGGACCTTTGCCATGGTTTGGGGAAGATTGTTGTGAGTTGCGGTGTGGTAGGAAATGATGTGGTTTAGAAGGTGCATTAGTGTGTAAATCATTGGGAGGTATATCTGGAGGTATAGGCGGAGGGAAGGGTAGAAGGGAGTGAGCTTGGGCCCATGATAGAAGAGATGATTTGCGTGCCATTTGGGAGGGTAGGGAATTTGTGTTGGTTTTGGAAGGAATAGAAGGAAGAGGAGATAGAAGGGGTATGGTGTTGTGAAATTCGGGAAGTAGTGAAGTGGTATTAGATGAGAGAGGGGAAGTTTAGGACTCTACTCGAATCAGGAAGTGTTAAAGGCAGAAAGGAGTGTTGTGATTCTTGAGATTGGCTCCACTTAGCAAACTAGCTAAAGTAGGAAGGCTTCATTGGTGACACTTAAAGAAATCTGTGGTTGTTGACTTGAATCACGAGAAGGCACTTTGAATGCCGTCTCATTCAATGTTGACCCCTCGGCTCTTGCATCATTAATGGTTATGGAGTTCCTAGGCTCCTTGGACATAGAAATAGCTTTGTTTCTCACAAATGACTTGGCTCTTCGTGTAACGTGAGTAGTCAATGCCCCTAGATTGTCCCCCTGATCCGTCTTGGAACCAAGACCATCATAAAGTCCCGGAGTTATTAGAGAGTCATTGAAACCCGCCACATTCAATGCCGACCCCTCGCCTCTCGGAATATTGATGGTTGTGGAGTTCCTAGGCTCCTTGGACAAAGAAATAGCTTTGTTTCTCACAATTGACTTTGCTCTTCGTGTAACGTGAGTAGTCAATGCCCCTAGATTATCCCCCTGATCCGTCTTGGAACTAAGACCATCATAAAGAACCGGAGTAATGAGAGAGTCGTTGGTACCCGCCTCATAAATGTGCGACGCCTCGGCTCCCTCAATCAAAACGTTGGAACCCACCATTGACTTAGCTCCTTGTAAAACGGGGGTAGTTAATGTCCCTAGGTTGTCCCCCTGCCCCGCCTTGGAAATCAGACCATCATTAAGGCCCGAAGTTGGGAGTGCAATCTTGATACCCGCGGCATTAAAGTTTGACGCCTCGGCACCTTCAATTATGACGTTCGAAACCTTGGGGCTAGAAACCCCTTCGTATTCCACATCTGATCTTGATCCTTGCATAGAGTGCATATTCCTAGTATCATTGTTATCCTCGTGACCCGCCTTAGCCTTCTGACCCAAGACCCGACCCGTAATAGGAGTAGTCCCATCGTTTCCCGGGGCATTGAAGTTTGCTCTCTTGACATCCGCGTTGAACTTCTTGGGGATAGAAGTACCATCAATGCTTTCAACTGACTTCGAATCAAACAAGACATGAGTACTCTTGGACCCATGAACCCTGCCGCGACCGCCAAGAACCGTTGACCACGCCTTGACCGGTTTGGGCAGAATGCCATCGTTTCTTGCTTCACCAATTGCGATGTCCGCCCAGATTTTAACCCTTTTCCAAAGAAACACGAGAATTTCGGTGGTGTCGGGTACTAATCTTTGGAGTGGTATCTAGTTCATCGAAATGATCCTTTACCAACAAATTGGCGTGGAATGATCAATCACCATAGTAGCATTAGGGGCGTCAATGGGTCTTCTTGGAAGTTACGCGCTTCAAACTCACTAATATCCAAGCTTTCAATTTCGATATTTTGCCCCATTCATGTATCCTTTGTAGCATAGAATCATCTACTACATTTTCTAAAGGAAAGCGAGTCCAGGTAACATGAACCAACACGTATGGTCCGAGATTGCTGAATAAGATTTTCCTCGGCAATTGTTGGACTCTGCCATTCTTTTTCTTCTTTGTTCTAGCTTTAGCGAATGCACGAACCTCTGAATCATTGCTAGAACGTGTGTAACGTTTAGACTTTTTCATATTGTGGACAATAACAATCAAACCATAATGAATCAAACGAAAAAAACTAAGGGGGGTGGAAGAAGAGGAAGAAACCTAAGGAGCAACTAAGGGAAACGTTGAGAGCGTTTTCTTAGTGAGAGAAACTTCTCTCTAACTCCTGATATTCAGAACTTGTGGTTTGAACCTTTTCAGGATTAAGTTAACTATTGTTAGATAGTTTTGTAGAACTAATGCATAACTAGTAGATCTCAGTCATTGTGTAACGTCTCGTAATTTTGGGTGATAATTGGAGTACAAAAATGAAGGAAATAAACTCGAGTGTTGGAAATTTTTTGTGATATTTACATGTGCTAATAAGAAAATTAGTATGCAAAATGATGTGATCCCGTAATAATTTTGGATGCAACAAGTGTGACGATGGAGATTAATAATAATAATCGTATATTCCCAAAAGAGGTGATGGACTAATGTCATATTACAAATTATGACATCGAGTATACGAAGGTCTTATGAGTTTTTAGGATTTAAATAAAGTGGGATCTAGAATTAATTATGGGTATGATTAATAAATTACACGGAGTCATGTCAATTAATTAAATTAAGTGACCATGCCTGTCCAGGTGGCATGACATAGGGGACTCCACCACCAAGAATGGTTGCGTGGCAGACCCCTATCACGGGATTGTTATGCCAATTCAAGGCTTTTTCAATTGCAAAAGGTTGGCAGTTCTCTGAGAATTTCAAAGTGGCAAACATACAACAATTCATTTTTGCTCCTTTCACATAAACTTTCTTTAAACAATTCATTTTGAATTATAACTTAGAGTTAGGAAGCAGTAGCCTTTTATGATTGTTGATACTCTATATTTCACACTGTTGTTTTTTTTACACGATCCTTTCGGTTAACATTCTTCTTGTTGGATTAGCCAAAAAAAATTGCGACGTATGTGAAGGAAAATTATTTCTTTCTTTTGGCATGTTTCATGAAATGAAATATAACCGTGGTATTGTTCCATAATTTATTCTACTCCTAGTTGTTAAAAATAATCATGTTATTGATTTCTATGCTGAAAGTATATCTAAATTGTTTCTAAGTCCTTAATGAGGCATATGAAAAATATGATAAGGAGATTCACAGTGTTGTCAAAGGTACAAAGGTAATATGTCAACCGTTGAAATTGGAATATAGTGTTACCATTCATGCATATTCATTTGCATTGCATTCGCATAATACTCTGGACCACTTGTGATATGCACATTACTATATATTATTATTATTATATATATGTAGGTGAATGGAAAAAAAAGGAAAAAAGGCATTATATACGCACACCACATGCAACTGGTACAGATTATCACAAAAGAGCCCTAAGAGGTCAACATTGAAGCCACCAAGGCTTATATGATTTAACCGAAAGCCTTTGTGGCAGTTATGACTTGACCAAAAGCATGTGTGGCGGTCATGAGTACGATTCCGATAATACCGAAAGTCTGTGTGGCGATTATCAAAAAGTATGATTCCAATATAACCGAAAGTCTGTGTGGCAGTTATGGGAAATAGTTAGTGTATCGCATTTGCATCTTGCATGACATTTATGTATATTATGCCCACAGAGGATGTTATGAAAAGAAAGACGCATATGTGGCCATTGTTATACTGCATTGGTATTGCATAACATTTAGACATATGTACTAGGTCTCTCAGATGTATGTATTGTTGGTTAGTGTTTCTGTTTCAGATTATGATATATCTTGGTTATGTTATTTCTTAAGCCTGACATACTCAGTACATCAGTCGTACTGACGTTCCTTTTTGCTGGGGATGTTGCGTTTCATGCCCACAGGTTCACACAGGCAAGACGACGATCCACGTGAATAAGTTGCAGATTTCAGCGGACTTTTAGAAGCACTCCTCTCTTTCTGGAGTGTCAGTGTAACTTTGGTATGTTACATTTTTGCATGTCTATATGGGTATGGCAAGGCCTTGTCCTGACCTGTTGATATTGTACACTCTTTAGAGGCTTGTAGATAGGTGTACTGTGTATAGTAGTTTTGTATGGCCTCGTCGGCCTTAGCATGGATATGTATATATGTTTAATTCAATTTTCTGGTTAAAAGCTTTCATAATCTTTTTCGACTTAGTCTGTGCTTACTTGTGGTTAGGTGTTGATTGCGTGATTAGCGGTACCCGGCGAGTGGGATCCGGGTGCCCATCGCGGACCTCCAATTTGGGTCATGACAAACTTGGTATCAGAGCATGTCTGTCCTAGGAAGTCTACAAGTTGTGTCTAGTAGAGTCTTGTGTATGGGTATGTTGTGCACCATACTTATATGCAGGAGTCTGCCTGACATTTAGAGATGATTTCCATTCTTTTATTTCATAAATCGTGCAGTAGAACAGAGTTATAAATATTTTAACTCTAATCCATTTCGCATTTATATTCCAGCGATGTCTATAGCAAAGAAGAAATTCAAGAGTATGAGACATTGGATACGACTGCGGGTGAAGGTTCCAGCCGACTGCCACCTGCTAGCGAGGGACAGAGTGAGACCCTTGGTACGACCCTTTCGCACGATGCTCCTAGTTCGCCATCATCAGAAGAGTGTAGTGGAGCTGTAGTACCCCTACTTGATACTTCGGTTGTAGATATTGAGATGCGAAGTGCGGTCCAGTTATTGACACAATTGCTAGCCTCTCAAGCCCAACGTTAGGTTTCCAGTCCTTCAGACAGAGTCTTTAGTGCAAGAGCTCAGGATTTCATTAATCTAAACCTTCCGGTATTTACGGGGTCAGACTTGCACGCGGACCCGCAAAATTTTCTAGATCAGGTACAACTTACTCTACGGGTGATGGACGCTACCGATACCGAGTTGGTAAAATTTACTTCTTATAGACTGCGGGATGTCGCAGTAACATGGTATGAAACATGGGAGCAGTCCAGGGGACCTCGAGCTACACCATCAGGATGTAGAGAGTTTTCAGAGGCCTTTTTACGACATTTTTTGCCAGTCGAGCTTCAGCTGGCCAAGCTGGACAGATTCCTACGTCTTGAGTAGGGCAGCATGAGCGTTCGAGAATATAGCTTGCAGTTTAACTCATTATCTCGATATGCTTCCACGATTGTAGCAGAAATGAGTGACTGGGTACACAGGTTAGTTACTGGCTTGGGGCCACACTTGATCAATATGTGTACTACAACTTCTTTCAGTCTGGATACGGATATTACTTGCATCCAGGATTACGCACAGAACCTGGAGGATCGCAAAAGGCAACAGCGGTTTGATCGAGAACGTGACAGGGGCCAACATAAGAGCCCGATCCGTCGGTAATGGGAGAGATTTCAGAGGTGGGTCTAGGCCACACCTATTTGGGTGACCAACTTACCCAACAACCAGTGCATCATTGCCATTTCCAGGATCGATGGCTAATCGGTATGTTCAGTCGGGCCCAGGTCAGGGTTCACCAGTGACAATATCTTATTATAGAGGGAATTCTATGCAGATGAGACCGTAGTTGGCTTGATGCAGGCGATGTGGTAAGACCTACATAAGACCATACAAACAAGGATCAAATGTATGTTATTCTTGTAGAGAACCTGGCCATTTTGCGTGAGACTGTCCTACAGGGGGACATGGTGTTAGAGATCAGCCAGCCGGATCTGCGGTAGCTTCATCGTGATCAGTACGCCCGTCAGGGAAAGGTCAGCAGACATTAGCCAGTCGAGGCAGAGGTAGGATCCATAACTACACATATGCATTGATGGGGCGATAGGATCAGGAGTCCTCATCTGACATCATTACAGGTACATTATCAGTCTTTTCACGTAATGTGTATGCACTATTAGATCCAGGCTCAAATTTATCATATATTACTACTCTCGTTGCCTGTAAATTTGGCATGGATCCTGAGTCAATTAAGGATCCATTTGTGGTATCTACACCGGTTGGTGAATCGATAGTCGCTAGATGGGTCTATCAGAATTGTGCAATATTAGATTGTGGTCGTCAGACCCAAGCAGACTTGGTGGAATTAGAAATGGTTGACTTCGATGTTATTATGGGAATGGATTGGCTAGAGTGATGCTACGCTAATGTTGATTGTCGAACAAAGATTGTTAGATTCCAATTCCCATGCGAGCCAGTCCAGGAATGGAAGGGTAATACGGCAGTGCCAAAAGGTAGGTTTATTTCATACCTTAAGGCAAGAAAGATGATCTCCAAAGGTTGTATATACCATTTGGTTTGGGCGATGGATATCGATGTCGAACCACCTACATCTCAATCAATTCCGGTGGTCAATGAATTTCTTGACGAACTTCCAGGCCTTCCTCCTGAAAGGGAAATTGAGTTTGTTATAGATGTGTTGCTAGACACTCAACCGATATCTATTCCTCCTTATAGAATGACACCAGCCGAATTGAAAGAATTGAAGGAGCAACTAAAGGATCTGCTCGAGAAAGGCTTTATTAGACATATTATATCTCCTTGGGGCGCACCGATATTGTTCATACGAAAGAAAGATGGTTCGTTACGAATGTGTATCGATTATCGGCAGCTGAATAAAGCTATTATCAAGAACAAGTATCCTCTTCCTCGAATTGAAAATTTGTTTGATCAATTACAAGGTGTGAGATGTTTCTCAAAAATCGACCTAAGGTCAGGGTACCATCATCAAAATGTTAAGGAAAAGGATATTCCAAAGACGGCTTTCAGGACGAGGTATGGGCACTTCGAGTTCCTAGTAATGTCATTTGGACTCACAAATGCACCAGCAACATTTATGGATCAAATGAATAGTGTGTTCCACCCATTCCTGGATGTATTTGTGATAGTATTTATAGATGATATTCTGGTTTATTCTTACTCAGAAGCAGAACATGTAAAGCATTTACAGATAGTATTACAGACGCTCCGCGATAATAAAAAAGCTTTCCAAGTGTGAGTTTTGTCTGAAGTCAGTAGCTTTTCTTGGTCATTTAGTGTTAGACGAATGTATAAGAGTTGACACTCAGAAGATTAAAGCGGTAAAGAATTGGCCGAGACCTACGACTCCAACAGAGGTTCACAGCTTTCTAGGCTTAGCCGGCTATTATAGAAGGTTCGTAGAAGGGTTCTCTACCATATCAGCACCATTAACGAAGTTGACACAAAAAGCCATAAAATTTCAGTGCTCCGATGCTTGTGAGCGGAGTTTCCAAGATCTAAAGGATAGATTGACATCAGCTCCAGTCCTTACTCTTCCAGAAGGTCCGGAAGGCTATGTTGTGTATTGTGATACTTCAGGACCAGGTTTAGTATGCGTGATAATGCATCATGGTAAAGTGATTTCCTATGCCTCAAGACAATTGAGGAAACAAGAGAAGAACTATCCGACACATGATTTAGAATTGGTCGCGGTAGTCTATGCACTGAAGATCTTCTTCAATGTCGTAGTCTTAGTCTAGGAATGCGCTAGTAAACTGTAGCGAAATCACTGAAAATGAGAGAGATGTGAGGGTCAATCATTCTGTCAGCATGCTCAAAGAATGCAGGAATATACCCTAGACAATGGAAGAAGTCTTGCACTGTGTGTTGTGTATGTCTCAGGCGACGGCTGGTTAGTAGCACTATTTATATGTGTTCATATCGACATCTTTACGGATCATAAAAGTCTACAATACATATTCAAACAGAAGGAGTTGAACTTGAGACAAATAAGATGGCTTGAGTTATTGAAGGTGTCACGCCCCGAACCTCGGGCCCGTGACTGGTGCCCTACCTGGACACCCTTCTACCTAACTGACACAAGTAAACTGCGGAATTTAAATAACACCTCATTTTTTTTAACCAACGTACGTGCAAGGGCAAAGCCGACAAGGCTGCCATATAATATACATAAACAAAAGACCTACCTGCATACGAGTCCAATACCACATATGAATACGGACCTAAGAGTTTTATGAAATATGACGACAAGGCCCCGCCAGTACCCATAACCGCACAAAAGCACATCTTGAAGGAACTATACCAAAAGATAAACTCACGAGCAGAGGAGCTATCCAAAACTCGAAAGGCGGTCCTACACCGCAGATCACCAAATCACTGCATTACCTAAACTGCGGCGTGAATCGCAAAGGAGAGGTCGATCGAAGAATGTACCAAGTATGTGGAAATCAAAATCGTAATGAAATCATAACAGTCTAAACAAAATAGGAGACATGTATGATAGCCAACTTACAGTACACAATACATAAGCAGTCATATCAAGTCAGGGACGCATGCCCTCAAAGTCATTACTAAAATATAACCATGGGTCTCACGCCCATAATATCAATCATGCCCGTGGAATCCTTCCTCACTGCCGGAAGTCCATGATATAATATAACACCAATAGGCATACATGAACACCAAGTCCCACCTGTGTCCTAAAACATGCGGGCAGTAGGAAAAGCGAACCACCGATCCAACTCGTATCATAAAAGCGGCGGGGCAAGTACGAAAGCCAACTACGGATCACTGCGCTATCAATTGACGGAAAGTACGAAGCTAACTACGAGATCGATGCAGTTCACGAGATATGGCCGGCAAGTCGAAGCTATCTACCGGAGCCTACCGTACCAAAGCGTGATAGAATCGACGGGGCAAGACGAAAGCCAACTACGAGATCCAAAGGCTATCAATCGACGGGGCAAGTAATGCAGCTAACTACCAGATCCAGCCTGCGTCATAAAATCTCATGGAGGGCGAATCCATGGATTAACAATATCCCTCGTGGTCGCATTCCCCGGAATCCTACATCGTATAAGCATGACCATGGGGTAATACAAACAAATCCGGGAATCTAACCCGCCTCCTGGTCACATGCCCCGTAATCCCACATCGTATAAGCATGTCCAAGGAGTAATACAAATAATGGAAGCATACCCGTGGAATCCCACATCATCGCCGGACGTCGATTAACTTACAACAAGGCAGTACCCTCCAACCGAGAGTCGCAGCAACGTAATAAAACATAATACTTGCACTCAAAGGCTATCACCAACACACATAGGCAAGTTCATAAAATCTATAGACTTTCATTTTATAAAATCAAGGCACTTATAGAATAATTCTCAATTAAACAAGCCAAAGTACTACGTACGTACATTCTTTTCAAAAGACTCCTTTTTATGTAAAACCCCAAGATACTAACACCCGTAGTATCAAGGTGTGTCTATTTTTCAAAGTAAGTTACTACACTTTTAGAAAACTCATTTCAAAGCTTGAAATCAAGTAACTTCAAATTTTCACAATCTAGGCAACTTATGCCCATTAATCAAAATAGACAACTTTCTTAACCTTCCATAAAGCCGTTATAACCAACTTCCTATAAAGCCGTTATAACCCTTTATGGTTTTAGACATATCCATTCCTTTTATAACCAAGAGACTTATACTTTTCAAACCAAGTATCACATACTTACAAATCAAGTTCTTAACTTTCAAAATACTTCAAGTCTCTTAATATTTAGAAAACAAGTTTCTTCTACTTTTAAACCTCAAGTAAATCACTCCCTTAACTCCCCTAAAGTCATTATAACAACCCTTAGGTTTTGGAACTAAGGCACTAGCCAAAAGGTTTGGAAACCACTTCCTTTTCAAGACTCTATGTACTTTAAGTAAAATACTTTCACTTTTAAGAATCCAAACTTCACTAAGGAAATGGGTTATACAACTTACAATTTAAACATCAAAGTACAATCAAGGAAGTACATAGAACAAATTCTATATTAGGCGATCCAAATACAACCAAGGAATGGATCATTTAAGGTGTAAGACATACTTTCTTTATCTTAAGGAATCATGCTAGAAGAGGAGATAGTTCACATACCTTTTCGGCTAAATCCACAAGCTAAGCCGAATACGCCGTACGTATAATTGTCAACCTATAATGGTCACAACATGACTATCAATTTCTAGTTTCTAACGTAGAATAATACTAAGTATACGGTCTCTTATTCTACGGAAAATCGGGTAGCACTTCCTTTGTTTCCACATACTTTGCCACCTTTTTCAAGGCCGAATACAATAACCAAACATGCCACATTTAAGGCTCAACATACTAACCAATCAAAGGGGATTACACGCCTTACAATACGTGTAAAATTCCGCCCCACAATTCATACCAAGTAGTTTAAAATCCAAGCCATTCTCGGCCAACTTATAACCAACAACTCAAAGTCTTTTCCAATTCTTTTCCAATTCCAAGTTCTAATGTCTAACATGTTATATAGTCATAAACAACTTCAACAACTACAATTTCCTTCTTTATACAACATGCGACGACTTAAACTAACAATCAACTTGAATTGTAATCTTAAGGCTAAACATGCTAGTTTTCGGATTAGGGTTCCGATGCGATATCCTTATCAAACTTCATACTATATATCTCATGCTTGCTAATATCCATAGCTACAACAATAAGTAAACTTTAATTGCTAAAACGACAAAATTTATACCTTTACAAGCCCTTAAAATTTCCAAGATTCAACGTCGCTCCTTAGAAATTCTTAGCTCCTTTTCTTTACGCTCCAATCCGCTATTTGAAGCCTTTAGAAGTTCACAACCAACTTCTCTTCCATTTCCAATCCAAAACTAGGAATACTACTTAGGTTTTCGCCTTGCGACTAACGTGAAAACGTCATTTTTCCGCAATATTTCTTTTGAGATATCCTTACAATACCCTTAGGGACCTTGGGTTAAAGTCTTGTGAATAATGGATCAAAACTACAAAATTTTCTTGTGTGGGAATGGTGAACCCGAGAGCAACATGAACTCAAGCTCTAGTTTCTCAAATATTTTCTAAGTGTGGATGACCTTGTCTTGCTACTAGTGTGTATATAAAACACAATGGAGGGTCAAGATTGCAACACTTGAGTGGCTAGGATAAAAGACACTTGGATACTAGCCAAGTGGACAAGTTGACAAGTCAACAATCTCAAGCTTGAAGACTTATCATCCACAATGGTCAAATGACCATTCTAACCTTGTAAATTTCGTCCAAGACCATATGTGGGGGTGCCACGTGTCTCCCTCTCATTCGTCCATAAAATTTCGTAACCCTCGTGGGCCCCACAAAACGTAAAATTCCTCGGGTGGGCCCCACATGACCAAATCCATAAAAATAAATTTCCATAATGTTAATAAGTTCCATACTCTTCAAATAATGCATTTTGAGAATTCAATTCTCAACAACAAACATTTTTCCTTTCCGACGTTCGGAAGATTTTCCGTCGGAACAACAATTCTTCCTTTCGTACCAATTTCCAAGTCTTGATTCCTTACGTACATTCTCTTATACATGTCCTGGACTTTACGGGGTGTAACAGAAGGATTATGATGTGGACATCTTATATCACCCTGGTAAAGCTAATGTGGTAGCAGACGCACTTAGCCATAAATAAACAGTCAGCTCGATGCAAGCGCAAGTCAAAATGAAGGAATTGGTGAGAGAGCTTCATCAATTAGCTAGTTTGGGAATCCGACTAATGGATTCGGAAGATGGTGGTTTTGTGATTCAGAACATGTCAGAATCATCTCTTATATCATAAATTAAGGAAAGTCAATGGGAAGACCCTAGTTTGAAGAAGATAAGAAGACATTCGTGAAGAAAACCACGACCTTTGAGATTGATGAACATAAAACTCTCAAGCACCAAGGTCGTCTATGTGTTACAAATGTAGAAGGATTATGGAATCGAATTATGACAGAGATTCATTGTTCACAATATTCTATTCATCCAGGATTAACTAAAATGTATCATGACCTCAAGAGCATTTATTGGTGGAACGATATGAAGAGGAGCATGGTGGATTTCATAGCTCAGTGTCCCAATTTTGTGAGGTAAAAGAGAGCACCAAAATGCGGTGGCTTGACTCAGAACATCGAGATTACAATGTGGAAATGGGAAATGATTAATATGAATTTCATTATGGGATTACCTCGTTCTTTCTGTAAGTTTGATTCCATTTAGGTGATCGTTGACAGACAGACTAAATCTGCTCATTTCTTGCTGGTGAAAGTTACTTACACTACTACGCGAAGTTATATATTAAGTAGATTGTTCGACTTCATGGTAAGCCTGTTTCTATTATATCTGACTGAGGTGCTCAGTTTACAGCTAATTTCTGGAAGTCATTTCAGAAAGGATTAGGCACATGAGTTAATTTAAGTAAGACTTTCCATCCGCAGACAGACGGTCAGGCCGAGCGGATGATTCAGACGCTCGAGGACATGTTACGAGCTTGTGTGTTAGACTTTAAGGGAAATTGAGATGATTACTTACCTCTTATTGAGTTCGCATACAATAACAACTATCACGCTAGCATTAAAATGGCTCTGTATGAGGCTTTATACGGACATAAGTATAAATCTCCTATTGGATGGTTCGAGGTAGGCGAATAAGAGTTATTTGGACTTGACTTAGTGCATCAAGCCATATAGAAAGTGAAGCTTATTCAGGAATGATTGTTAACGGCTCAGAGTTGTCAGAAGTCATATTCAGATGTACGAGGTGAGACTTAGAGTTCCAGGTAGATGATTGGGTATTCTTGAAGATTTCACCTATGAAGGGAGTAATGAGATTCGGAAAGAAGGGAAAGCTTAGTCCAAGATATATTGGACCATATCGTATAATTTGACGTATTGGTCAAGTAGCTTATGAATTGGACTTACCTTCAAAATTGGAGTTTGTTCATCCAGTTTTCCACATTTCCATGTTGAGAGCATGTGTTGGAGTGTCACGACCCGACCTTGGGCCAACAACTGGTGCCTTACCCGGGCACCCTAGTAGGTATACATCAGAGAAAAACCAACGGAATAAACTCATAGACATGGAACAAAGTATAAAACAGGCTAACCGATATGGTCGCCTTTCAACATATATATAAATCAAAAGCCCGAACAGTTATATCCTTTACAAACCCAACTCACAACAGGACTACAGACCTCTAAGAGTTTTTTTGACATAACCACTATGATGGGACGGGGCCCGCCATACCCACGAATGTACATGTACCTCTGATGACAGGGACCGTACGAAAGATAAGCCTCGGAGAAAGCGGAGCTTCCCGAGACCTTGATCGTGATCCTATGGCGAGGATAAAAAACCGGTGTACCTATACTGCGGCATGAGCAACGGCCAGAAGGAGTCGATCTGACATGTACCAAGTATGTGGCCAAAGAAATCGTAATGAAATCATAATAGTCTAACTATAAAACAAGAGACATGTATGATAACCAAAATGCAGTACACTGTGCCTGCTTAACAATAAGAGTAATGAAAATCAATTTCATCTTTTAAAAGACCATTTCCCAAAATATAAGCAGTCATGTCAAGTCAGGGACGCATGCCCTCAAAATCATTACTCAAACATAACCATGGGTCTCGCGCGCAATGTCAATCATGCGGTAAATCCTTCCGCCAGCTGCCGCGATCCATGATATAATAGAACACCAATATGTATACACGAACACGGATCCGCTGTATCATAAAGCGAGCGGGCGAGTAGGAGAGCTAACTACGAGATCCGGCTGCGTCGCCAAAATTGAGCGGGCGATCACGGAAGCCAACTACGGATCCGGCCTACGTCACGAACTTGGCCAGGCGGTATCTAAAGCCAACGTACCAGAGCCTATCGTATCACGAGATATGACCGGGGCAAGTATCTTAAGCCATCTACCAGAGCCTTCCGTATCACGAGAAATGACCAGGACAAGAATCTAAAGAGTTCCCGTATCCATATATATAACTCAAGCCCGTGACCACTTGTCACGACCCGTTCCTGGGTCCGCGACTGGTGCCTTACCCCGGGCACCCTAGTGATACAACATCAGAGAAAATCAGCGGAATATAAAAACAAGACATGAAACAATAAAGAGTAACATAAGAACAGGCTAACCAAAACGGTTACCTTTCTGTATATAAACTAAAAATTTGAACAGTTAAATCCTTTTTACAAACCTTACCTGTGATTACTACAGACCTCTAAGAATGAAATAAACTATGACGGGACAGGGCCCCGCCATATCCCATGAATGTACACAAGTATATGACCTCAGGGAACCGTACCAAAAGACAAGCCTCCGGAAAAATGGAGCTTTCCCAGAACTGAACAGTGATCTAAGAGGCGGATCGGCAATCGTGCCTCGACTGCGGCGTGAGCGGCCCCGAAGGAGGTCAGTACAACAGGTACCAAGTATGTGAAACTGAAAATACTGTAATGAAATCATAATAGTCTATATATAAAACAGGAGACAAGTATGATAAAAAAAAATGCGTTTCACAAAGCCCGGCTAACAACAAGAGTAATGAACATCAACATTGTCTCTAAAAAGATACCATTTCACAATCTAAAACAATCGTGTCAAGTCAGGGACTCACGCCCTCAAAGTCATCACTCAAAATATAACAATGGGTCTCACGCCCATAACATCAATCATGCCCGTGGAATTCCTTCCTCATCGCGATGATGACATAAATCATACTCGTGTGACGTGGAATCTACCTCACCGCGTCGGCGTACATATTGATACATATATATATATATATATATATATATATATATATACTCGACGCGTGCCTAATCCCTCATCGTATAAGCGTACATAACGTGCCATGGAATCCCTAAATCGTAGCGGTCTTCATGGGGAGCTAGCCCATGGAATAATAATATAACATGCCCCCGGAATCCCTCATCGTGGGTACATGTCTTCACGGGGAGCTAGCCCATGGAGTAAAGTATAACATTGTAACGACCCGTTCCGGGGCCCGTTACTGGTGCCTTATCCCGGGCACCCTAGTGATACAATCATCAGAGAAAACCAGCGGAAAATAAAACTTTAAACAAGAAACAAGATATATGAACATAAAACAGGCCAACCAGCGGTTACGCTTCCAATAACATAAATAAATACAACTCTTTCCAAAACGAGCAGTTTAATCCTTTTACAACCACACTTGTGTACTACAGACCTCTAAGATTTACAACAACTATGGCGGGACGGGGCCGCCATACCACGAATGTACAAGAACCTACAACTCGAGGAACACATACCAAAAGATAAGCCTCGAGAAACGGAGCTTCCCAAAACGCTGTGGCCCGAGATCCTAAGGCGAGGATCCACGGCCGATGTACCTCTACTGCGGCATGAACGCGGCCCCGAAGGAGGTCGATCTGATAGGTACCAGTATGTGAAAGCGTAAAAGATCAGTAATGAAATCATACTAGTCTATATAAAGCGGGAGCATGTATGATAACCAAACTCTGATTCACAACATAAAGCGATCATGTCGATCGGGGACTCGGGCCCTCAAGTCATCACTCAAATATAACTATGGGTCTCACGCCCACAACATCAATCATGTTCGCGTCATGGCGCGTGCCCCGGAGTCTGCGACGGTGTAGACATGTCCGTGATGCAACAATAATACCAATGCCCAGCGCGTGCCGGAATTCTACCTCGGTGTAGACACGTCCATGTGACATCAACAATAATATCTTGGGTGATCAACCTGCGCGCGCATGCCCCGAATTCTACCTCGGTGTAGACATGTCCATGTAACCACAATAACAATATATCGTAATCAACGGCGCGTAGCGCGTACCCCGGAGTGCATCGGTGTAGACATGTCCATGTGACATCAACAACAATCTGATAATCAAAATGGAAACATACGTGGAATTCTCCATCACCGCCAGACGCGTCAAGTAAGTTCTCAATAAGTCGACCAGGCCTATCGAGAGGCGCGGTAATACGAAATACCACACTTGCACAACAAAGGCTATCATCACAAGCATAGGCAAGTTTCACAACAACAAGCATAGGCAAGTTTCACAACAACAAGCATAAGCAAGTTTAACACAACTCAAAGTACTTTCATTTTATGCCAAAGTCGGGTTTTAACCCCAGTACTACATCGTTAAATTCTTTTAAAAGAGATCCATTACTTTTATAAAAGTCACGATACGTAGTATTAGGATGACCAACCCACATTCCTTTTCAAAATCAAGTAACAACATTCTTTTCCTAAGTTCGGTTTGCTAGTTTGATTACTCAAGCTTCTCATTTTAGAAAGGTTTCATAACTCATAGTCTTAGTCTCTTTTAAAACAATTGGAGTAACATATGTGTCACGACCGAACGGGCCGTGGATCGTGCCTTACCGGGCACCTAGTGATACAACATCGAGAAAATCAGTGAAATAAAAACATGAACATGATTTAAGAGAAAAGATAAATAAGCAGGCCAACCAGCAGTTGCCCCATCATATATACATAAATACCGACGGTTATCCTTTTTACAAACCACCGCCTTGCTACGGACCTCTAAGATTTTACAACGGCTATGACGGGGCGGGGCCCGCCATACCCACGAATGTATAAGCATCTGAGACTCGGGGTAACATACCAAAGATAAGCCTCCGAAGGAACGGAGCTTCCAATCTGAAAGGTGATCCTAAGCGGGGATCGGCCGATGTACCTTTTACTGCGGCATGAGCGGCCGAAGGAGTCGATAACGGTACCAAGTATGTGAAATCAAAATATCGTAAATGAAATCATAATAGTCTATATAAAGCGGGAGACATGTATGATAACCAAACTACGATTCACAACATAAAGCGATGTCAAGTCGTGACTCACGCCTCAAAGTCATCCTCCGTACGTGGAACTCCTTCCTCACCGCCGGCCTAGGTACAAATCATGTGATACGTATAACGTGTCTCGGCCCATCTTATGGACCCAATATAGAAAAGTGTGGGATCATTCGGTTCATCCCGTGAAGCCGTAGTCGAGTGGAATACATTCCCGGATGAACCGGTAGTCAAGTGAAATACGTTCCCGGATGAACCGGTCATCAAGTGAAATACATTCCCGGATGAACCGGTAATCAAGTGAAATACATTCCCGGATGAACCGGTAGTCGAGTAGAACACAGTACTTGCACAACAAGGCTATCACACGTAACATGGTCAAGTTTCATAACAACAAGCATAAGCAAGTTACACACCACTCAAGGTACTTTCATTTTATGTCAAAGTCCGGATTTTAACCCTAAAGTACTACGTACGTTAAATTCCTTTTAAAGATCCATTTCTTTTACGAAGGTCACCCGATACCCGTAGTATAAAAATAGAGTGACTAACATTGTTAAGTAAACCAAAATGCTTTCCTTTGTAAAATCAAGTAACAACCTTATTTTCCAAGCGTTGAGTTTGCCTAATTTCGAATGCTCAAGTTTCTCATTTTAGAAAAGGTTTCGTAGTTCATAGTTTTAGTCCTTTAAAAACATAATTCTCCTTTAAACGTTTTGAGAAACATATGTCTTATATGTGAGTAGGTTATTCTTGTTTATAATCAATCTTATTAAGCAGCCATGATCTAGGAAATGTAATATCATTTTGTCTCATCTTAGCTTCTATGCGGATGGAGGTTTCTCGGTTTTAATAATACTTCCATTAGTTAATACATTTTCCTTTTATTAGCAGCTGCGGTGGTTTGTCGATACACATTCGATTTCCGAAATCAAGAAACATTCTTAAGCCGTTATACCTAACTTCCCATAAAGCTAGTATAACTCTTAAGCTTTCAAAACCCAAGTACTACTCATTCTTTCAAAACGATTCATAAATCTTTTGAAATACTTCAAGTTCTTTATTAACACATATCAAGCCAGTTATTATTCAAATCAGTTACCTTTTAGAAATCACAAAGTATTTGCTTATCCACATAAAACTATTATAACCGACTTCCCATAAAGCCGTTATAACACTTTATGTTTTAAACCAATCAAATACATTTTAGCACGTATGCGTCTGCGTACTACATAGTTAACACATATCATGCTAGAAGAGATAGGAAGAGGTTCACATACCTCGCGACGATTATCGACTAATAGCAAAACGCTCCAAGTACCTCAAACCGTCGGCTACACTCTCAGTCAAGCAGGTCACTCCACACGTAGTACTACAACCTATAGAGGCCACTGGCGCTATTAATATCTTTAGATCCCGACGTAGCATATTCTACGAGAAAATTCGGCCTCCCCGCAACAACGTAAATCTCTCTCTATCGAGGCTGCCAAGCCAACCAGGGGGTTAACACGTCTGACCGGGCGTGTACAATTCTACTACACAATGCTACACAAGTCTCATTATGTCTGTCTATGTAATTCTGATTCGGTTCTCTTATTTAAATTGGGCTTAAGTCGCAAGACATTGCCGCACAATTATAATGTTCAGTTCTATATATAGTATACTTCAACTATATATTCCTACAACATGTAATTTCCAATTACAACAGAAGGTCAAGAATGTTTACCTCGATAAGCCCAAAATTATCCGAGTTTATATGTCGATCCTGAGCAAGGTTTAGCTCTACTCAGGCGCTCAGGCCAGCTCCAACAACCCTTAGAAGTTCTAACCAACTTACTTATAACTTCAACTACGGGTGAAGATTTACTTAGGGTTTCGTTTTAGTAGTGAGGAAAGTATAATAGTATTTTAGGGCTTTTGTAAAAGGGTACTTTGGAAAGTACTACCAGGTTTTTGGCGAAAGTATTTTGGGCATTATAACAATACTAGTAGAGTATTTCTATACCACACCAAGGGGTATTATACGAAACAACTAGGCTAGGGGTAGACCTCTCGGCCAAGGCTTCTCGGGGTAGTGTGGCGGACGAAAGTAAGTAAGAGGAGGAGTATTTTGAGACTTAGGTAGATTGCTCAAGTTTTGGATGAAGAAAGTTCATCAACTAAGGGTATTTATAGGTCAAGTGAAGGCCAACCAATGGCCAAGATGAAGACAAGTGCATAGCAAGTGTAAGGCCAAGATTAAGCCATGTGCAACCTTATCCATCTACACAAAATATCCTACCTAACCCTTGACCACAAATCAACACAAAAACGTGCCAATCCTTGCCCATTTCGTCCGCCTTCGCTTCACGATTAGAGGGTGACAAGTGTCGCCTCTTGTTGATCCAAAATGTTACGTCTCTCGGAAAAATCCGCCAAAAATTATAAATGACATAGCGGAAATTCCCTACGAAAAGCGTGAAAACGTTTGCGTCGAAAACGACTCTAGCAAGGGTGTTGTGCACAAAAGAATTCGGCCAAGCCTAAAGAAGTTCGAAAATCTCTCGTCGTCCCCACGCATACTGCGGAAATACGGTATAACATTCTCCTCCTTAGAAACATTCGTCCGAATGTTCCTTCTCAAGACGGATAACGATAAAGTTCTTCTAATAAGTTGCCAGCGCCACAACCGCCACGAAACAACACATGCACGCAAATACTTATATCCAAGTCCACGAGGAAACACTCTAACATCACAAACTTTTGTCACTTTGCGCGAGGTTCTAGTGTCACTCGGCGACCCAACAAATGGCGCCGATCGCGTGCGATTCACGAGGTCTAAAATATACATCCTTCGCACCTTCTCCCTTTACAAGAAATGATCATATCTATGCTCGCAATACATGCTCGCCTCTGCCCTTACTCGTCGTACTCTTCTCGAACTCTTGAACTCTTCCGATTATCGTACCACACTTGATTATCGCTTGATTCTCCAAACCTTGGAGTCACCACCTCCAACTTGGTTATCTTACTAGCCTCGATTTTCCTTAAGGCCACTTAGGCCTTCACGATCCGCTTCAGTCGAACATATCCACGAACTCATCGATGGTCATCTAAACTTGGGCCTAGCACCTCGTGACCCTACCGCTGGCGGGACCACCCGTAGGTGACCCGCTCATTCCGGCTCACGGTTGACACGCAACACGTCCTCAACCCGAGCCTGCATCACGCGCCGACTCTCGTTTCTCGATCGGAACAACCTTGCTAAATCACATCATGAAAGATACCACTTTCATTTACCCAACCTGCAGACTTATCACACAATATGTTCTAGGCATAAAATGCACTCGACAAGGATCACTCGCAAAATCTTGTACTCAAGACGGCGCTTACATCTAAGGTCTCAACGTAATATTCTAAGGTTCATCATTTTCTCACCCCGTGCTTACCCTTTTCCCCAACGGGTTCTAAATCACATTTTAGCACAAAGCTATCCGAACATAACACTTAACACATTAACATAACATCAAAACATACAAGCCTCTAGATGGTTGAGGATATACACGAAGCTACCGCTCCTCTAATCATAAGTCCGCCTGCGGCGCATGCGTATGAAAGCGATGAACGCCATCGATCCGTGAGGCTGCGCCAGCTGCGATACCTCTCTATAAGCCTGATCTCTCGTCACATGGCCACGGCGCAGTGAAACAAGCACCCGATAAAAAGCGACATTTCGGGATGATGTTTGCGCATCGTGCCGAGGGGACGTGAATCCTGGCGGCTAGCACTCACGTAAACTCGTGAACGAAGCCACGGAGCTCGACCGGCTCGAATACCCGAGCGACCAAGGCGTGGAGGACCACTGCATCTTGGCGGAGGTACATAACTAGGCTGCTGCTGGCGGTCCGCCTCGAAAGTTACCAAAGGACCTGCTGTTCGGCCTCTTCTGGCGATCTCGGTCATTCCGTCGACCTCTCGTGCCTCGCATCCTAGTGCATGAGCTTGCATGCGGGCAATGTCCATGCGGTGAAGAGCTACACCGTCAAGCCTCGCCAGTAATCGTCCGGCCGGTGGCGTAGCGGTGTACTCATCCTCCATATCGGCTACTCTGACGGGAACATACCGAGCTAATGAGTCGAACTCCACATTGTACTCTCTAACCGTCCGCCTCGCCTCAGCGTCAAAAATCTGCCGGCCCGAGCCTCCTCATCTGTGGAGGCAAGAAATGTGCAAGAAATGCCCTCGAGAACTTCGTCCCAAATCTGCTGGAAGTGCATGCTCTTCCGGGGCAGCTCCGAATCAAACGATCAGCTGCAGATCACGCGGTGATGCGAACCAATACCACCGACTGCGCCTCGAGGCTCGATCACTCTCATGATCCAGCGTAGCTGTCGGATAAACTCACGGTCGTCCTCGGCTCTCGATCCATAGAACACCGGAGGCTCTGACTCGGGAAGTCCGTAGCCTCAGCATGCGCTCGGGGTGAACTACGGGTCTTCTTGAGTGGGCTGCTGCGTCCGGCCTATCCTCATATCGGCCACGACCTGGCGATGGCGGGCCATCTCCTTGTACCCATCTCATCGGCTCAGTGTGGGGTGGAGGCTCAGTCTTGTAGTCTCGGCCCAGCTGCTGCGGCTCTAAACTCTTTGGTCTTTGTGGCGTCGCGAAACCCGCCGTCGAATCTTGTCTCAGTCTTGGCCAGGCTGCGCCCTCGTACTCCTCAGTATCTCACTTGGCTCCCTCGATCGCCTTGCCCGTCGGGCTCAGGTTGCCTTACGCGGAGGCATAGCGGTAAAAGAAAGGAATACGTCGGAGGGTCGATTTATCACCTGACTCAGGCACGATCTCGAATGAGAAGAATGAAACTAATCCTAAATGTCCTGCAACCTCACGATTATAGATGTGGTGCACAACACACCGATAATCAAGACTACTAGACACGGTCTGTAGACACTTTCAGAGGACTAAGCGCTCTGATACCACTTTTGTCACGCGAACCGGGCAGGGCGTGGTCGTGCCTACCGGGCACCCTAGTGATACAACATCGAGAGAAAATCAGCGGAAATAAAAACATGAACATGATTAAAGAGACAAGATTAATAAACAGGCCTAGCAAATGAGCTGCCTTCTTCATATATACATAATTACCCGATCAGTTATCCTTTTTACAAACCACACGCCCAGCGATTACTCTGCACTTAAGATTTTACAATGGCTATGACGGACGGGGCCGCCATACCACGAATGTATAAGCATCTACGGACTCGGGGTAACATACCAAAAGATAAGCCTCGAAGGAACGGAGCTTCAATCTGGAAAGGTGATCCTAAGCGGGGATCGGCAATGATGTACCTTTTACTGCGGCGTGACGCGGCCCGAAGGAGGTCGATCTGGCAGTACAGTATGTGAAGCGTAAAATCACGTAAATGAAATCATAATAGTCTATATAAAGCGGGAGACATGTATGATAACCAAACTACGATTCACAACATAAGCGATCATATCAAGTCGTGACTCACGCCTCAAAGTCATCCTCGTGCGTGGAACTCCTTCGCCACCGCCGTGATCTAGGTACAAATCATGTGATACGATAACGTGTCTCGGCCCATCTTATGGACCCAATATAGAAAAGTGTGGGATACATTCCCGGTTCATCCCATGAACCGGTAGTCGAGTGGAATACATTCCCGGATGAACCGGTAGTCAAGTGAAATACGTTCCCGGATGAACCGGTCATCAAGTGAAATACATTCCCGGATGAACCGGTAATCAAGTGAAATACATTCGGATGAACCGTGGTCGAGTAGAACACGCGATTAACAAAGGCTATCACACGTAACATGGTCAAGTTTCATAACAACAAGCATAAGCAAGTTACACACAACTCAAGGTACTTTCATTTTATGTCAAAGTCCGGATTTTAACCCTAAAGTACTACGTACGTTAAATTCCTTTTAAAGATCCATTTCTTTTACGAAGGTCACCCGATACCCGTAGTATAAAAATAGAGTGACTAACATTGTTAAGTAAACCAAAATGCTTTCCTTTGTAAAATCAAGTAACAACCTTATTTTCCAAACGTTCAAGTTTGCCTAATTTCGAATGCTCAAGTTTCTCATTTTAGAAAAAGGTTTCGTAGTTCATAGTTTTAGTCCTTTAAAACATAATTCTCCTTTAAACGTTTTGAGAAACATATGTCTTATATGTGAGTAGGTTATTCTTGTTTATAATCAATCTTATTAAGCAGCCATGATCTAGGAAATGTAATATCATTTTGTCTCATCTTAGCTTCTATGCAGATGGAGGTTTCTACTGGTTTTAATAATACTTCCATTAGTTAATACATTTTCCTTTTATTAACGCTGCAGTGGTTTGTCGATACACATTCTGATTTCCGAAATCAGTAAAACATTCTTAAGCCGTTATACCTAACTTCCCATAAAGCTAGTATAACTCTTAAGCTTTCAAAACCCAAGTACTACTCATTCTTTCAAAACGATTCATAAATCTTTTGAAATACTTCAAGTTCTTTATTAACACATATCAAACCAGTTATTATTCAAATCAGTTACCTTTTAGAAATCACAAAGTATTTGCTTATCCACATAAAACTATTATAACCGACTTCCCATAAAGCCGTTATAACACTTTATGTTTTAAACCAATCAAATACATTTAGCACATGTACGTCTACCGTACTACATAGTTAACACATATCATGCTAGAAGAGATAGGAAGAGGTTCACATACCTCGCGACGATTATCGACTAATAGCAAAACGCTCCAAGTACCTCAAACCGTCGGCTACACTCTCGATCAAGCGGTCACTCCACACGTAGTACTACTGACTATAGAGGCCACTGGCGCCTATTAATAACTTTAGATCCCGACGTAGAATATTCTACAGAAAATTCGGCAGCACCTCCCCCCCCCCGCAACAGCGTAAATCTCCTCCTCTATCGAGGCCGGCTACCAAGCCAACCCGGGGGGGGGGGGGGGTTAACACGTCTGACCGGACGTGTACAATTCTACTACACAAAGAATGCTACAAGTCTCATAATACGATCCATGTAATTCTGATTCGGTTCTCTTATTTAAATTCAGGCTTAAGTCGCAAGACATTGCCGCACAATTATAATGTTCAGTTCTATATATAGTATACTTCAACTATATATTCCTACAACATGTAATTTCCAATTACAATAGAAGGTCAAGAGTGTTTACCTCGATAAGCCCAAAATTATCCGAGTTTAAATGTCGATCCTGAGCAAGGTTTAGCTCCTACTCCGAGCGCTCAGGCCGCTCCAACAACCCTTAGAAGTTCTAACCAACTTCTACTTATAACTTCAACTACGGTGAAGATTTACTTAGGGTTTCGTTTTAGTGAGAGGAAAGTATAATAGTATTTTAGGGCTTTTGTAAAAGGGTACTTTGGAAAGTACTACAAGGTATTTGGCTAAAGTATTTGGGGCATTATAACAATACTAGGAGAGTATTTCTATACCACAACAAGGGGTATTATACGAAAACAACTAGGCTAGGGGGGGGGGTAGACCTCTCGGCCCAGGCTGCTCAAGGGGGGGGTAGTGTGGCGGACTAAAGTAAGTAAGAGGGAGGGAGTATTTTGAGACTTAGGTAGATTGCTCAAGTTTTGGATGAAGAAAGTTCATCAACTAAGGGGGTATTTATAGGTCAAGTGAAGGCCAACCAATGGCCAAGATGAAGACAAGTGCATAGCAAGTGTAAGGCCAAGATTAAGCCATGTGCAACCTTATCCATCTACACAAAATATCCTACCTAACCCTTGACCACAAATCAACACAAAAAACGTGCCAATCCTTGCCCATTTCGTCCGCCAACCTTCACCAATTAGAGGGTGACAAGTGTCGCCCTATTGTTGGTCCAAAATGTTACGTCTCTCGGAAAAATCCGCAAAAATTATAAATGACATAGCCGGAAATTCCCTACGAAGCGTGAAAACGTTTCGTCGAAAAACGACTCTAACCGGGTGTTGTGCACAAAAAGAATTCGGCCAAGCCTAAAGAAGTTCGAAAATCTCTACGTACGTCCCCCACGTACATACTCTGGAAATACGGGGTATAACATTATGTCATATATGTGAGTAGTTTATTCTTGTTTATAACGATCTTATTACAGCAGCCATGATCTAGAAAATGTAATATTATTTTGTCTTATCTTAGCTTCTATGCAGATGGAGGTTTCTACTGGTTTTAATACAACACATCATTATTCAATACATTTTCCTTTATTAACGCTGCAATGGTCTGTCGATACACATTCTGATTCCCGAAATCAAGAAACATTATCCCTTTAAAACCAAGTACTCATTACTCACGAATGAGGTTTCACACAACATCCACATTAAAACAAATAAGTTAAGTCTCTTATCTTATAAGATCAAGTCTCTTAACTTCTAACATCAGTAAACCATTTTCACCTACATAAGGTCGTTATAACTAACTTCCCATAAAGCTATTATAACACCCTATGTTTTAAACCAACCAAATCACTTAGCACATGTACGTCTACCGTACTACATAGTTCACAACAATCATGCTAGAAAAGATAGGAAGAGGTTCACATACCTCGCGACGATTTATCGACAATAAGCAAAATGCTCCAAGTACTACAACCGCTAGCCCTTTCCACTCCTTGAGTAGAATACGCTACTCTTAGTACTTTCACCTATAAAGGTCAAACGTCTATTAACCCCAAAACACAAGTTTCTATCTTTCTACGAAAATTCGAGAAGACTTGCAACAAACAGTAAATCTCCTCCTCTATCGAGGCCGGCTACCAAGCCAACCAGGGGGTTTACACGCCTAACCGGACGTACAATTCTACTCAAAGAATACTACACAAGTCTCTCGCACATACCCTATGTAAATACATTCGATTCTTTTCTTTATTCTTCAGCTTAAGTCAAAAGACATTGCCAAGATTAAGCTATATATAGTATACACCACTATATATTCCAACAACATGTAATCTCCAATTACAATAAGGGGACAAGAATATTACCTCGACAAGCCCAAAATTATCCAAGTTATAATGTCGATCCTGAGCAAGGTTTAGCTCCACCCGCGCTCCAAACCACTCCAAACAACCCTTAGAAGTTCTAACCAACTTCTACTCAAATACTTCAACCAACTATGAAGATTTCCTTGTGGTTTCGGTTTGAGACTAAAAGGACAAAAGGTAGTATTTCCGGCTCTACGTAAAGAGGTATCTTTGGAATACTACAAGGTACAAGGCTAAGGTATTTTGGGCATTATAACAATACTAGGAGAAGTATTTCAATACCACAAGGAGGGTATTATACGAAACAACTAGGCAGTGGGGTACCCCACTACTAGCACCACAAAGGGGAGGGGACTCGGCCAAAGGCCTTTACTAGGGAGGGGGCTCTTGGACGAGTCAAACAAGAGGAGAGGGAAGCATACCAAGACTGGGAACATTTTGCGATGAATGAACTCTTCAAGCCAAGGGGGGTATTTATAGCAAAACCAAAAGCCAACCAATGGCCAAGATCAAGCCATGTGCAAGGCAAGTGTAAGGCCAAGATCAAGCCAAGTGCACCCTAGACCCTACTCCTAAAACCCTCGCAAATATCTACACAAATATCTACCACAACTTGCCGCCAAATCGGCCAGTGCACGCTTCATGTTTGTGAGGGTGACACATGTCACCCTCCCGTTGGTCCAAAATGTTTCGTCTCTCGGAAAAATCCGCAAAAATACAAAACGACATAGCCGGAATTTTCCCTTCGCAAGTTACGAAAACGTTTCGTCAAAACGACTACCAAAGGCCAGTGCACAAATGTAAAATCGGCCAAGGTGCCACATGGGGTGACACGTGTCGCCCCGATTCGCCTGAATATTTCGTCTTCAAAATATCCAAATTACCTAAATCTCAAAAACAAAGGGCCACAAAACAGAATTTCTCCCGTGGCCCCACGTGACCATTTCCAAAATAAAATCTCAAAATTCTAATATAATCTATGAAGTCCAAATACCAAACTGGGAATCCAATTCCCATTAACGAACCTTTTTCTTCACAAATAACAGGAAACTTTTCCGTAAAACTCACATCTTTCTTTCTTTTCAAAATTTCTGCCAGTACTCGCACGCACGTCCTCACATACATACCCCGCAACTACGGGTATAACATTCTCCTTCCTTAGAAACATTCGTCCCGAATGTTCCTTCTCAAGACGGATATCGATGAAGTTCCTCTAACAAGTTGCCAACGCCACAGCTTGGCCACGAGATAACACACGTTATCTTCCTCCCTTACTCGTTGTACCCTTCTCGAACACTCGAACTCTCCCAGTACGTACCATACTTCAGTCATTACTTCCGCTCCCGAAAATCTGCGAGTCACTACCTCCAAACTTGGTCATCTTACTAACCTCAAACTTCCTTAAGGCCATTCCCGGCCTTTACGAACCGCTTCTGGTCGAACGCGTCCACGAACTCATACGATGATCATACAAACTTGGGCCTAGCATCCTCGTGACCCTACCACCTGGCGGGACCACCCAGAACTGACCCCACCCCAAACCGGGTTACGGGTTGACCCGCAAATGGTCCTCAACCCGACCCCAACCGCGCCAAACTCTTGTTCCCCGATCCGGAACAATCTTACTAATTCACATCATGAAAGCTACCACTTCCATCTCACACTACCCACGGACTTATCACACAAATAAATCCCACGTATACCACTACTCTGATAAGGGTCAAACATAAAATAAATCTTTAATCTCAAGACGACCTTACCCCTAAGGTCTCAGTCGTGACATAGTCTAAGGTTCACACTTACCATGCCCCCATACGTAACCTCCCAACTAAACATGTTTTCAAACTCACAATTAACACAACGCTTATTCGTTCATAGCACACAATAATGAGACCATCATAACAAGCATACCAAAACTCTAGAGGGTTAAGGATAAACCTGAAGCTACCGCTCCACTCTAATCATAGGCCCACTGCAGGCGATAATCAGAAGGCGATGACCAGCCATCGATCCAGAGGTTGAGTCGTAACATCCGTATACCCTTGGTCGGACAGTTCCTGCAAATGGCCCTCGCTGCCGCAAAATAACAAGCTCCCCGCACCACGACACTCCCGAAATGCGGTCTACCACATCGACCACACCGAGGTAGGGTGACCGTGATCCGCCAACACTTACTTCCTCGAAACTCAACCGCGAGCCCACGACCGCTCCGAATACTCTGAAGGTTGTGGAGGACCACTCTGACCGGGCGGAGGTACAAAACTAGTATCTTCGAGGCGGTCCGCCTCGAAAGTCACCAAAGGACCTCGTTGTTCTCGCCCTCTTCGCGATCTGGTCATTCCGTTGACCTCTCCGTGCCTCACATCCGGTCGTGAGCTGCATGCGGGCAATGTCCATGCCCGGTGAAGGGCTACTCCCAACATGCCTCGACATGTAATCATCGAGCCACAGAACATATCGGTGAACTCGATCCTCCATACTAGCTACCAACGCTGGGGCGTCACCGCCAATGAGTCGAACTCACATTGTACTCCCGAACCGCACGCCCGCTACGTCTAAGCATCAAAATCTGTCGCGCGTCTCCTCATCCGCGGAGGCAAGAAGTGCGTGAGGAAAGCCCCAAAACTCATCCCATACTGCTGAGTGCGTGCTCTCCCGAAAGCTCCTATGAATCAAACCAATCGATCATGCGGTATCACGCACCGATGCGAACCAAAGGTCACAGACTCGTCTCAAGCCTTGATCACCCGCGTGATCCGTCAGAATCGCCGATGAACTCTGCGGATCATCCTCGTGCCTCGACCCATAAAACTCGCGCTCTAACTCGGAAAGTCCCGTAGCCTCAAACTATCTCGCGGGGTGAACCATCGTGCTCTTTGAACTGAATCGCCGTGATCCACTATCCTCATATCGGCCACGACCGCCAAGAATCGGGCCATCTCTCCTTGTAACCCATCTCTCCGCCTGCATCGTGGACCGAGGCTCGTGCATCAGAGTCTCACGCCCACGGCCGCGCTCTAAACTCTGGGCCGTGGCGCTACAAAACCCGCCGTCTCAAGCACAACTCGGTCTTGTCAGGCCCGCGCTCGTACTCCTCAGATCTCACTAGCAAGACCTCGCCGCTTTGCCCTTCTGGGCTCTGGTTGCCTTGGCGGAGGCATAATCGTAAAACGAGATACGTGGAGGGTCCAACTTACAACACACTCTAAGGCACGATCTCGAATGAGAAGAATGGAAACTAATCCTAAATGTCTGCGACCTCGATTATAGATGTGGTGCACAACACATCGATAATCAAGACTCTACTAGACACGTCTGAGACACTTTCCGAGGATTAAGCGCTCGATACCACTTTTGTAACGACTGCCCGGTTCGCATCGTGCCTTATCCGGCACCCTAGTGATACAATCATCGGAGAAAACCAATGAAAATAAAACTTTAAACAAGAAACAAGATATATGAACATAAAACAAAGCAACCCAACTTACCTTCCAATAACATAAATAAATACAACTCTTTCAAAACGAGCTTTAATCCTTTTACAACCACGCCCACAACAAGATTCCTGCACTTAAGATTTACAACAACTATGACGGACAGGCGCCATACCACTGAATGTACAAGAACCTACAACTCGGGAACACATACTAAAAGATAAGCCTCCGAGAAACGGAGCTTCCCAAAAACGCCGAACCGAGATCCTAAGAGCGAGGATCCACGGCCGATGTACCTCTACTGCGGATGAACGCAGCCTCAAGGAGGTCGACAACAGTACCAAGTATGTGAAATCAGTAAAGATATCGTAATGAAATCATACTAGTCTATATAAAGCAGAGACATGTATGATAACCAAACTCTGATCACAACATAAAGCCATGTCGATCGGTGACTCGGCCCTCAAGTCATCACTCAAATATAACTATGGTCTCACGCCCACAACATCAATCATGTTCGCGTCATGGCCGCATGCCCGAATTCTGCATCGGTAGACATGTCCATGATGCAACAATAATACGATGCCCCACGGCCACATGCCTAATTCTACCTCTGTAGACACGTCCATGTGACATCAACAATAATATACCGGGTGATCAACTCGCCGTAACCACATGCCCGGAATTCTACCGGTGTAGACATGTCCATGTAACCACAATAACAATATATCGGTAATCAACCCCGCGTAGCCACATGCCCGAATTCTGCGACGGTAGACATGTCCATGTGACATCAACAACAATACAAGAATCAAAATGGAAACATACCGTGGAATTCTCCATCACCGCCAAGACGTCCAAGTAAGTTCTCAACAAGTCGGCCGCCTCTATCGAGAGGCGGAATACGTAAATACCACACTTGCACAACAAAGGCTATCATCACAAGCATAGGCAAGTTTCACAACAACAAGCATAGGCAAGTTTCACAACAACAAGCATAGGCAAGTTTCACACAACTCAAAGTACTTTCATTTTATGCCAAAGTCCGGGTTTTTAACCCCAAAGTACTACATACGTTAAATTCTTTTAAAAGAGATCCATTACTTTTATAAAAGTCACCCGATACCCGTAGTATTAGGATGACCAACCCACATTCCTTTTCAAAATCAAGTAACAACATTCTTTTCCTAAGTTCCAGTTTGCCTAGTTTCAATTACTCAAGCTTCTCATTTTAGAAAGGTTTCATAACTCATAGTCTTAGTCTCTTTTAAAACAATTGAGTAACATATGTCATATATGTGAGTAGTTTATTCTTGTTTATAACGATCTTATTACAGCAGCCATGATCTAGAAAATGTAATATCATTTTGTCTTATCTTAGCTTCTATGCAGATGGAGGTTTCTACTGGTTTTAATACAACACATCATTATTCAATACATTTTCCTTTATTAACGCTGCAATGGTCTGTCGATACACATTCTGATTCCCGAAATCAGTAAAACATTATCCCTTTAAAAACCAAGTACTCATTACTCACGAATGAGGTTTCACACAACATCCACATTAAAACAAATAAGTTAAGTCTCTTATCTTATAAGATCAAGTCTCTTAACTTCTAACATCAGTAAACCATTTTCACCTACATAAGGTCGTTATAACTAACTTCCCATAAAGCTATTATAACACCCTATGTTTTAAACCAACCAAATCACTTAGCACATGTACGTCTACCGTACTACATAGTTCACAACAATCATGCTAGAAAAGATAGGAAGAGGTTCACATACCTCGCGACGATTTATCGACAATAAGCAAAATGCTCCAAGTACTACAACCTTGCTAGCCCTTTCCACTCCTTGAGTAGAATACGCTACTCTTAGTACTTTCACCTATAAAGGTCAAAACGTCTATTAACCCCAAAACACAAGTTTCTATCTTTCTCTATAAAATTAGATTTCCCGCAACAACGTAAATCTCCTCTCTATCGAGGCCGGCTACCAAGCCAACCGGGGGTTTACACGCCTAACCTGGACGTGTACAATTCTACTCAAAGAATACTACACAAGTCTACTGCAATACACCCTATGTAAATACAGTTCAGTTCTTTTCTTTATTCTTCAGGCTTAAGTCAAAAGACATTGCCGCAGTATTAAGCTATATATAGTATACCTCCACTATATATTCCAACAACATGTAATCTCCAATTACAATAAGGGGACAAGAATATTACCTCGACAAGCCCAAAATTATCCAAGTTATAATGTCGATCCTGAGCAAGGTTTAGCTCCACTCCGTGCGCTCCAAACCACTCCAAACAACCCTTAGAAGTTCTAACCAACTTCTACTCAAATACTTCAACCAACTATGAAGATTTCCTTGTGGTTTCGGTTTGAGACTAAAAGGACAAAAGGTAGTATTTCTGGCTCTACGAAAGAGGTATCTTTGGAATACTACAAGGTACAAGGCTAAGGTATTTTGGGCATTATAACAATACTAGGAGAAGTATTTCAATACCACGAGGGTATTATACGAAACAACTAGGCAGTGGTACCCACTACTAGCACCACAAAGGGGAGGGGACTCGGCCAAAGGCCTTTACTAGGAGGGGGCTCTTGGGCGAGAGTCAAACAAGAGGAGAGGAAGGATAGCAAGACTTGGAACATTTTGGATGAATGAAGTCTTGCCAAGGGTATTTATAGCAAAACCAAAAGCCAACCAATGGCCAAGATCAAGCCATGTGCAAGGCAAGTGTAAGGCCAAGATCAAGCCAAGTGCACCCTAGACCCTACTCCTTAAAACCTCACAAATATCTACACAAATATCTACCACAACTTGCCCTCAACGGCCAAGTCGCCCCACATCTTTCGTTGTGAGGTGACACATATCACCCTCCCGTTGGTCCAAAATGTTTCGTCTCTCGGAAAAATCCGCAAAAATACAAAACGACATAGCCGGAATTTTCCTTCGCAGTTACGCGAAAACGTTTCGTCGAAACGACTCTAACCAAGTGTTGTGCACAAATGTAAAATCGCCAAATGGTGCCATACGGGGTGACACGTGTCGCCCGATTCGCCTGAATATTTCGTCTTAGAAAATATCCAAATTAGAAATCTCAAAACAATGCGGGCCTACAAAAGCAGTAAATTTCTCCCGTGGCCCCACGTGACCATTTCCAAAATAAAATCTCAAAATTCTAATATAATCTATGAAGTCCAAATACCAAACTGGAATCCAATTCCATTAACGAACCTTTTTCTTCACAAATAACCGAAACTTTTAGTGAAAACTCACATCTTTCTTTCTTTTCAAAATTTCGCCAGACTCTCATGCATCGTCCTCACATACATACCCTGCAACTACGGGGTATAACAAACATGGTCGCATGCCCCGGAATCCCTCATCGTATAAGCATGGCCATGAAGTAATGAAACGCGCGGACATCTAACCCGCATCCTGGCCGCATGCCCCGGAATCCCTCATCGTATAAGCATGACCAAGATCAATCACAATGGAATCATACCCGTGGAATCCTCCGTCACAGCCGATATGTCCAAATAAGTTCACAACAAGTCAGCCGGCCCTCCATCGAGAGACGCGGTGGTATATAAATACAATACTTGCACAACAAAGGCTATCATAACTAGCATAGGCAAGTTCAACATACTCTTAGACTTTCATTAACATGTAAATAGATTCACCATTTATATAAACTCATGTACTCCCATTTTATGCCAACAATCCGGGTTTTAACCCTAAAGTACTACGTACTTTAGTTCTTTCAAAAGATCCATTTCTTTTACAAAGGTCACATGATACCCGTAGTATCAAAATAGAGTGACTATCATTTTAAGTAAACCAAAACAATTTCTATACCTTCTTTTTGAATAAACCAAGACAATACCGTGCCTTCTTTTTAAACCAAAAACACTTCAATTCCTCAAGTCTCTCTCTTTTATAAATCAAGTTCCTTACTTTGGAATTTAAGAAAGTTTGTAATTGTTTATAATGATCTTATTAAAGTAGCCATGATCTATGAAATGTAATACAATTTTGTCTTATCTTAGCTTCTATGCAGATGGAGGTTTCTACTTGTTTTAATATAATTAATTATTTGTCAATATATTTTCCTTTATTAACGCTGCAGTGGTTTGTTCGATACTTATTTTCATTCCCGAAATCAATATAACATTATTATTCGAAACCAAGTACTCATTACTCGATATAATTAATTGTCGTTACTTTTTCCTTTATTAACGCTGCAGTGGTTTGTTCGATACTTATTCTCATTTCCGAAATCAATATAACATTATTATTCGAAACCAAGTACTCATTACTCACGAATGAGGGTTCACAACTTTCCACACAATTCAAGTTTTTCACATAGCAAATCAAGTCAAATATAAGTCAAGTCTCTTATCTTTTTAAAATCAATAAACCATTCCTTTACCTACATAAAGTTGTTATAATTAACTTCCCATAAAGCCATTATAACACTATATGTTTTAAACCAACCAAATTGCTTAGCACACGTCGCTCACCGTACTACATAGTTTAAAATAATCATGCTAGAAAGGATAGGAAGAGGTTCACATACCTCGCGACGATTATCGACAATTTAGCAAAACGCTCCAAAGTACTATAACCTTGCTAGCCTTTTCCACCCTTCAAGTAGAATACGCTACTCGTAGTACTTCAACCTATAATGGCCATGAAACGTCTATTAACTTCTAGATCTCTTCGTAGGATATTTCTAAGAACAAGTTCCATATCCTACGGAAAATTCGGCAGCACCTCCCCCGTTTCTACTCAATTTCCCATCTTTTCCAAGGCCCGATAACCGTGATTAACCTACTATAATTAAGGTGCAATAATACTGAAATCTAAAGAAGGGGATAACACGCCCAAACGGAACGCGATTAACAATCTCTCCTTCATAATAATAATAACTAAAGAAGGGGATAACACGCCCAAACGGAACGCGATTAACAATCTCTCCTTCATAATAATAATAAGTAAAGAAGGGGATAACACGCCCAAACGGTAACACGGTTTACTATCTCCCTTTCAAACTTGACTAAAAATCTGTCCAAAACAATCCCGAAAATCTGCCCACTCTCGGCCAAGGGGGGTTTCTTTGAGGCTAGGGGTGTGAAATCTTGTCTAACTCTTGGTTAATAATCTTCCAAACACATTAAGGAAGAACACTTATAAGTTTAAGAATCTTTGGACAACATTTGGTTAGGGGAGGGGTTGGACGAAATCAAGATAGAGAAGGAGGAGAGGAAATGTTTTTCAAGTCTTGTAATATGTTAAGTGTGGCTGATTTTCATCCACTAAGGGGTTTATATAGCACAACCAAGGGTTGAGATTAACACATGTGTAGGTAGAGATCATATGAAGGTTCCTTCCCACACTTGTCTTACCAAAGCCATGCAAGACCTTGACCATGCAAGACTTGCCCACTAAACTTAGCCAATTTCATCCAAGCCAAGACTAGCCATGCAAGACTTTTGGCCACTTGTCTTGCCTACTTGTCCACTCAATTTCGTCCCACATGGCCTAATCTAGGGGTGACACTTGTCGCCCTCCTATTGGTCCAAAATATTTTATCTCTCGGAATAATTCCATAATCGATTTTTTTTTATTGAAAACGTAAGATTTCCTTCACAAGGTTCGGAATAATTTTCGTCGGAAAACAATTCTATCAATCTTACCCTAATTAGGGCGTATACATTGTACGTACGTCCTCACATACATACTCCGGAACTACGGGGCATAACATTCTCCCCCCCTTAGAAACATTCGTCCCGAATGTTCCTAATATACGTATTACATTTCTGTCATTGCTTCAGTTTTTCACATCTCGGGGTTACTATCCTCAACTTGGTCGTCATTAATTGGGAACACTCTGGATGAATTTCCGATACTCTTCCGAATCGTAGCAATATGAAAGACCGGACGTACTGCCTCCTAAGTCGGACGGCAGTGCTAACTTATAGGCAATCTGGCCTATTCTACAAACGATCTGAAAGGCCCAAAGTACCTTGGGCTAAGTTTCCCTTACTTTCCAAATCTCGTCACACCCTTCCGGGGTGGTACCTTCAAGAAGGCCCACCGTCAACCTGAACTCCAAGTGTTGATGCCGATTATCTGCAAGACTTCTGTTGACTCTGAGCTGCTAATAACCTCCTCTGGATAAGCTTCGCCTTATCCTCATTCTGCTGAATCAAGTATGGACCAACTATCTGAACCTTGCCAACATCGAACCAATCGACCGGCAACCTATACTTCCGCCCATACAAGGCTTCGTAAGGCGTCATTCGAACACTGAAATGGTAGCTATTATAATACCTACTCAACACGAGGCAAATAATCCTCACCGCTCCCCCAAAATCAAAACACCGGCCCGTAACCTATCCTCAAATATCTGGATAAAACGCGCTGTTTGTCCGTCGGCCCGAGGGTGAATGCACATCGAGACTCCACCAGTTCATAACCTCGCTGGTAAAACCTCCGAAAGAAAATAGCCAGAACCGGGCTCCACTGCCTGTCATAAAATAAAAAGTAGGAACCCCATGCAGCCTTACAACCTACCTGATATATAACATCTCGCATAACCCTCCGCCGAGTAAACAGTCCTGACTGAAAGACAAGATGGGCTGACCTCATCGGCCCGACTACTGGTCGAACGCATCCACGAACTCGTACGATGGTTACCTAAACTTGGGCCTAACACCCTTGTGATCCTATCACCTAGCGGGACTACCTCAAACTGACCCTACCTTAATCCGGGCTGCAGGTTGACCCGCAATCTGGCCTCAACCTGACCCATTTTCGCGCCAAACTCTCTCGTTCCCCGATCCAGAACAATCTTACTAATTCACGTCATGAAAGCTACCACTTCTATCTCAAACTACCCATGGATTTATCACATGAATACACCCCACGTATACAATGTATCTCGACAAGGACCAAAACGTAAAATCTTTTACTTAAGTCGGTCTTACATCTAAAGTCTCAACTGTTATAATTTCTAAGGTTCGCAATTTACTTGTCCTCAAACTTACCTTTTTAACCACCCGTGTTTTCCAATCACAATTAACACCATGTTCTCCGAACATAACACTTAAAATATAATCTTCCTATTACACATACTAGTCTCTAGAGGGTTAAGGATATACCTGCAACTACTGCTTCACTTCTCTTTGTCGCTCTTAATCAAAATCCTGCTCTGCTGGGTGCATAGTTATAGAAAGTGATGAACCAGCCACTGATCCCGAAGGCTGAGTCGTAACATCCGCGCCACCTCTGTTTGGACAATTTCTCGCAAAATGGCCCTGCTGTCCGTAAGCATAACAAACTGTCGAAGTAGCACGACACTCCCTATAATGACACCTACCACATCGGCCACACCGAGGTGGGGTGGCCTCCTCTGGCTAACACCCCTTCCTCTCTGAACCATCAATCCATAATCGACACGGTGGTGAGTTATCCCACTGTATCCTCCTACTAGGACATTCTCTCTCACACGTGCCCTTCCGCCGCAGTAAACAGCATTGGTAAAAAGACGACATCTCCGATGACGCTACCACATAGTAAACATCAAGGAAAATCAACTGGGTGGCTAGAACCTATGTAAATGCGGAACCGAAACCCCGAGCTCACCAACTCCTACATACTCGAGCGTCCGGCTGCGAGGACTACTCGAATCGCGGAGGGCATAACTAGTCTCTTCGAGGCCGCCGCTCGAAGTCACCAGGACCACATCGTCTCCGCCTCTTCTTTGGTCTTGCTTAATTGCCGATCTTTACGCTCTCCGCTGTGCATAAGCTCAGACGCGGAAATGTCCATGCCCGATCAAGAGCTACTCTTGTACACCCATTTACTAGATAATCGTCTAGACCCGTGATATATCGGCACTATATACTCTCTGTTTGCTAAAATCCTAGCTAGTAATCGAGCCATCCTTTGTAATCCATATTCCTGGCCGTGGAATCAAGGCTCATATATCATGGCCGCAGAGGGAATCGCCGCTGCAGTACTAAACTCTCTGGGCCGAGGCGCCGTGGAACTCGCCGTCTGGGGTATCACCTCGGGTAAAGGTTGGGCCTGTGCCATCGTACTCCTCTGTGTTCTACTCGCAGCTCCCTCGGCTGCCTTGCCTTTCTGGGCCCGGGTTGCCTTACGTGGAGGTATAACTGGTAACGAAAAGAGACTCGTCAGAGGGGTTCAACTTATAACATAGCTCTAAGGCACGATCTCAGAGTGAGAAGAACGGAAACCAATCCTAAATGTCCTGCAGCCTCCTGATTATAGATGTGGTGCACAACACACCGATAATCAAGACTCTACTAGACACGGTATGTAGACACTTTCCGAGGATTAACTGCTCTGATACCACTTTTGTCACGACCCGTTCCTGGGTCCGCGACTGGTGCCTTACCCCGGGCACCCTAGTGATACAACATCAGAGAAAATCAGCGGAATATAAAAACAAGACATGAAACAATAAAGAGTAACATAAGAACAGGCTAACCAAAACGGTTACCTTTACAGATATAAACTAAAAACTTGAGCAGCTTAAATCCTTTTACAAACCTTACCCACAACAAGATTACGCACTCTAAGAATGAAATAAACTATGGCGACAGGCCCCGCCATACCCCCTGAATGTACACAAGTATATGACCTCAGGGAACCGTACCAAAAGACAAGCCTCCGGAAAAATGGAGCTTTCCCAGAACTGAACAGTGATCCTAAGAGAGCGGATCAGCTAGCTACGTACCTCAACTGCGGCATGAACGCAGCCCCGGTCGAGGTCTGATAACAGTACCAAGTATGTGAAATCGAAAATATCAGAATGAAATCATAATAGTCTATAAATAAAGCAGAGACAAGTATGATAATCAAAAAATGCGTTTCACAAAGCCCGGCTAACAACAAGAGTAATGAACATCAACATTGTCTCTAAAAAGATACCATTTCACAATCTAAAACAATCGTGTCAAGTCAGGGACTCACGCCCTCAAAGTCATCACTCAAAATATAACAATGGGTCTCACGCCCATAACATCAATCATGCCCGTGGAATTCCTTCCTCATCGCCATTTATGACATAAATCATACTCATGTGACGCGCCCGTGGAATCCTACCTCACTGTCGGCGTACACATATACAATACATATATATATATATATATATATACTCGGCCGCATGCCCCGGAATCCCTCATCGTATAAGCATGGCCATAACGTGCCTCGTAATCCTCATCGTAGCGCAGTCTTCATGGGAGCTAGCCCATGGAATAATAATATAACATGCCCGGAATCCTCATCGCGGTACATGTCTTCACGGGGAGCTAGCCCATGGAGTAAAGTATAACATGGTCGCATGCCCCGGAATCCCTCATCGTATAAGCATGGCCATGGAGTAATGAAACGCGCGGACATCTAACCCGCATCCTAGCCGCATGCCCCGGAATCCCTCATCGTATAAGCATGGCCAAGATCAATCACAATGGAAGCATACCCGTGGAATCCTCCGTCACAGCCGGTATGTCCAAATAAGTTCACAACAAGTCAGCCGACCCTCAATCGAGAGACGCGGTGGTATAGAAATACAATACTTGCACAACAAAGGCTATCATAACTAGCATATGCAAGTTCAACATACTCTTAGACTTTCATTAACATGTAAATAGATTCACCATTTATATAAACTCATGTACTCCCATTTTATGCCAACAATCCGGGTTTTAACCCTAAAGTACTACGTACTTTAGTTCTTTCAAAAGATCCATTTCTTTTACAAAGGTCACATGATACCCGTAGTATCAAAATAGAGTGACTATCATTTTAAGTAAACCAAAACAATTTCTATACCTTCTTTTTGAATAAACCAAGACAATACCATGCCTTCTTTTTAAACCAAAAACACTTCGATTCCTCAAGTCTCTCTCTTTTATAAATCAAGTTCCTTACTTTGGAATTTAAGAAAGTTTGTACTTGTTTATAATGATCTTATTAAAATAGCCATGATCTAGGAAATGTAATACAATTTTGTCTTATCTTAGCTTCTATGCAGATGGAGGTTTCTACTTGTTTTAATATAATTAATTATTTGTCAATATATTTTCCTTTATTAACGCTGCAGTGGTTTGTTCGATACTTATTTTCATTCCCGAAATCAATATAACATTATTATTCGAAACCAAGTACTCATTACTCGATATAATTAATTGTCGTTACTTTTTCCTTTATTAACGCTGCAGTGGTTTGTTCGATACTTATTCTCATTTCCGAAATCAATATAACATTATTATTCGAAACCAAGTACTCATTACTCACGAATGAGGGTTCACAACTTTCCACACAATTCAAGTTTTTCACATAGCAAATCAAGTCAAATATAAGTCAAGTCTCTTATCTTTTTAAAATCAATAAACCATTCCTTTACCTACATAAAGTTGTTATAATTAACTTCCCATAAAGCCATTATAACACTTTATGTTTTAAACCAACCAAATTCGTTTAGCACACGTACGTCTACCGTACTACATAGTTTAAAATAATCATGCTAGAAAGGATAGGAAGAGGTTCACATACCTCGCGACGATTATCGACAATTTAGCAAAACGCTCCAAAGTACTATAACCTTGTTAGCCTTTTCCACCCTTCAAGTAGAATACGCTACTCGTAGTACTTCAACCTATAATGGCCATGAAACGTCTATTAACTTCTAGATCTCTTCGTAGGATATTTCTAAGAACAAGTTCCATATCCTACGGAAAATTCGGCAGCACCTCCCCCGTTTCTACTCAATTTCCCATCTTTTCCAAGGCCCGATAACCGTGATTAACCTACTATAATTAAGGTGCAATAATACTGAAATCTAAAGAAGGGGATAACACGCCCAAACGGAACGCGATTAACAATCTATCCTTCATAATAATAATAACTAAAGAAGGGGATAACACGCCCAAACGGAACACGATTAACAATCTCTCCTTCATAATAATAAGTAAAGGGGATAACACGCCCAAACGGTAACGCATTTACTATCTCCTTCATAATAACAATAAGTAAAAGAAGGGGATAACACGCCCAAACGATAGCGCGTTTACTATCTCCCTTCATAATAACAATAAGTAAAAGAAGGGGATAACACGCCAAACGGTAACGCGTTTACTATCTCCCTTCATAATAACAATAAGTAAAAGAAGGGATAACACGCCAAACGGTAACGCGTTTACTATCTCCCTTCATAATAACAATAAGTAAAGAAGTCCAAAGTAAAAAGTCCAAAGTAGATACGGTCCTTAAGTTGGGGTCCTTGGCCAACTTTTACAATAATACTTATCCAATTACTTCATTAGTCCTTCAACTTATATTCCAATCTTTATATAAGTTATAGTTTCTTTGTTGTTAACTTCTTAGCAAGATCCAAATCTTTCTTTATATCTTATAGTCCATAATATACCTCCAATATATGTATAATATCCATATATACATAATAATCAACTTCACAAAGAGGTTAAGGTTCATTACCTCAAAATAGCCCAAAAAACGTGACTGTCCGGATTTTAGCCACTGCTTCGTCAGCTGAACTTGTAACGTTGATAACTCTCTACTCCAGTGTCCTATCGACGAGTGGTTTGTTGCATTGGAAACTAGACTCGACGAACTTCATTTTAGGCTTTTGAAACACCCAAAAAATTCTTATATACTAGGAGATATTCCCTTTCAAACTTGACTAAAAATCTGTCCAAAACAGTCCCGAAAATCTGCCCACTCTCGGCCAAGGGGGGTTTCTTTGAGGCTAGGGGTGTGAAATCTTGTCTAACTCTTGGTTAATAATCTTTCTAACACATTAAGGAAGAACACTTATAAGTTTAAGAATCTTTGGACAACAGTTGGTTAGGGAGGGGGTTGGACGAACTCAAGATCGAGAGGGAGGGAGAGGAAATGATGTTCAAGTCTTGTAATATGTTAAGTGTGGCTGATTTTCATCCACTAAGGGGGTTTATATAGCACAACCAAGGGTTGAGATTAACACATGTGTAAGGTAGAGATCATATGTGAAGGTTCCTTCCCACACTTGTCTTAACAAAGCCATGCAAGACCTTGACCATGCAAGACTTGCCCACTAAACTTAGCCAATTTCATCCAAGCCAAGACTAGCCATGCAAGACTTTTGGCCACTTGTCTTGCCTACTTGTCCACTCAATTTCGTCCCACATGGCCCAATCTAGGGGTGACACTTGTCGCCCTCCTATTGGTCCAAAATATTTTATCTCTCGGAATAATTCCATAATCGAATTTTTTTTATTGAAAACGTAAGATTTCCTTCACAAGGTTCGGAATAATTTTCGTCGGAAAACAATTCTATCAATCTTACCCTAATTAGGGCGTATACATTGTACGTACGTCCTCACATACATACTCCGGAACTACGGGGCATAACACCACTCATCACTGCGGCAAGCTTCATGGGTAGCTAGTCCATGGTTCAATAACATCACCCGGGGATTGAACCCGCACCATGGCCGCATGCCCCCGGAATCTCTCATCGGTGCAAGCATGTCCATGGAACAATCATAGTGGAAGCATACCCATGGACCATCCAACAATGTCGGTATGTCCAAGTAAATAACAAGATGACCGGCCCTCCATTGAGAGACGCGGTAGCATAAGAATACAACAATTGCACAACAAGACTGTCACAAGCAAGCATAGGCAAGTTACCATACTTCTAGACTTTTATTAACATGTAAACTGATTCACCATTAGTATCAAGACACATTTTCTTAAATTCTCTTAAAAAGATCCATTTTTACATAAAAGCCACATGATACTAATACCCGTAGTATCAAGACACATTTTCTTTTCAAACTAAGTTACTACACCTTCAGAAAATCATTTCAAGACTTTTTAAAATCAAGTAACTTCTACATTCATAATTCAAGTAACCTATTCTTTAAGTCAAGTTACCAGTTTAAATCAAATAAATAACCCATTCTTTTTTCTTCATAAAGCCGTTATAACCAACTTCTCATAAAGCCATTATAACACTTTATGTTTTAAACCAATCAAAGACAACTACACTCATTTCTGAAACCAAGAGAACTTATTCTTTAAAGACCAAGTACCCATTTCTTTCGGAAATATGCTTCACAACTTTTTAACATAATATAAGTCTCTTAACATTTAGAATCAAGTCTAGGACATCAAAATGAAACCAAATTCATTTAACACACGTACGTCTACCGTACTACATATTTCATAATAATCATGCTCAAGAGATAAGAAAGGTTCACATACCTCCTCGACTAAATTCACTTGCCAAGTCGAATATGCCGCGCGTAGAATATCAACCTATAATAACCATAACACGTCTATCAACTTCTAGTTTTCTTCGTAGAATATTTCTAAGCATAAGGTCTCTTATTCTACGGAAAATTGGGAAGCACTTCTCCTGTTTCTACGTACTTTTCCACCTTTTTCAAGGCCCGAAATCAATAACCAATTGCCACATTTAAGGCGCAATAATACAACAAGTCAAAAGGGATTACACGCCTAACTGGAAGTGTAAAATTCAGCCCCTTAATTTACCAAAACTGTCCATAATACTAGTCCATAGTCCAATGTAAAAACAATCCAAAATATAAAAATAGTCCAAAGTCCAAGTCCTTTAGTTGGTGTTCTTGGCCAACTACTACAATCAAAACTGTCCAGTTTTCGGCTAGCATGTCAATACTTGTTTCATTACTTCTTTAATATTCCAACTTATATTCTAATCTTTATATAAGTTATATTAACTTGTTATTAACAAGATTCCTTCATGTCAACAAGTAATAGATAACGTTTTAACCACTTTAAGGGCTAGCATGCCCATTTCTTGATTTTAACAACTTCAATGGCTAACATGCCAATTTCGGTTCTTAACATCTTATTAAGGTCCAAATCTTTTCAATCTTCCTTCCACATATCATATACTCATATATACAACAACATATGTAAATTTTCTTTCCCAACTAGTTTGGAGTTAGAGAGAAGTTTCTCTCACTAAGTGAAAACGCTCTCAACATTTTCCTTGGTTGCTCCTTTCGGTCCGTCCCTCTCTTTCTAAATTCACCATTGTTTCTTCATTAATCGAAGCTTAGTGTTCATGACATGAGAAAGACAAAGCATTTTACTCGTTCTAGCAATGATTTCGGTGGATCCGGAGGCTCTATGAAGTCTAAATCCAAGAAAAAGAAAAAGAACGATGGAAGCCCAACCATTGTTAAGGAAAATTTAATTCCGACAATTTCGGATCCCACGGTGTTAGTACATGTTCCGCCTGATATGCGCATTCCACTTGAACATGTGATAGATGATATTACGCTGCAAAGGATACATGAATGGGAAAAAAGTATAGAAGTCGATAGCTTGGATAGAAGTATGTTTGAAGGTGGAGAGTTTCATGTCCCTTTAGACATCGATCCGGAAATGACTACTCCAAATTTTGCTCCAGAAGTGGCTACGAAGGGTGCTTGTAACACTGTCCACAAACTTAATGGAAAAGCTCCTTCCGAATCTCCCGACAATGCTATGGAAGTTCGGATAGCTAAAGACACTCCAATCTTTCCTAGAGATGACGAATCTAACACGGGTCAATTGGTAAGCTCCGGGACCACAATGGAAGAACATGGCAATCACGGGGCCAAGACAATCTCTTCACATCAAGGTAATTTGCTCAGGCAAGCCGAAAAAGTTAGAAATTCTGGGCCAGGAATTGTAAACGACAAAACAATGCATGATGGTATTCTCGGGTCAAAACCGGGTCAGGTTTCGGGTCAAATAGCTGAGGCGGGTCAGGAGGGAGTCCATGGGTCTAAGATTATTCCCGGTACTCGTGGTACAATGCAGGTTGGGAGAACCGAAGGGTCATCTACTCCCAAGGAGCCTAGTAACTCTCCTAACTTTATTAGCGCGAGAGCCAAAGGGCCACTTCACTTAATGGGGCAACATTCTTCGAATTCATTGAGAGTCACTAATAAGACCTTCCCCACTTTAACCAGCTTACTTAGCGGACTTCAACAAAAGAATCTCAATAGCTCATTTTCCTTTACTTCTTCCTTGGGTATTGGAAACGTTAACAATCCACCTCTCTCCTCTTCTACTTCTTCAATACTTCCCGGAATCCAAGATGACCCACCCCCACCTCCCTCCAAAACATCTCTTCCACCCGAAATACATGAAAATTTCCCAACTCTTCCAAATGGCACACGTATCCTATCTCCAGATGCGGGTCCGAGCTCTACCCCCTCTAATCCTATCCCTCAGTCAACACTACACGGGAGGCTAACTGACAATATGCCCACAAATGAATCTAGAGATCATCAAGCGAATCCACCCGTTGATGCAACAAATAGCGAAATACCCCCTTATCAACGCAAAGGTTCTAATCCGGTAAAGAAGACCTATGCGGGAGTCTTTGCGGGTACCAGACTTGAAGCAAAGGGAATGAAGTTACAATTTATTGAACAACAAGGAGAAGATGTGGAACTTGAAGCTACGGATGAAGTCCCCTTCATTGAAACCTGGGGATATTGTCTAATTGGTTGCTTCATGGGTCCTTTCCCGGGAAGAGAGGCATTGAATTCTATTGTTAAGGGATGGGTAGTGAAGTGCCGTATCATCCCGTATGGCAAATGATGGACAATCTTCAAATTCATGACGGAGGAAGAACGCACAAATGTACTTCATGGAGGCCCGTATATGATCTTTGGCAAAACTATGATGTTAAAACCTATTGATAAAGGAGTATTATTAACGAATGACTTATTCATGGACATCCCAATCTGGGTCACTTTCCATGACATCCCCCTCTCGGTTTGGAGTGCAACAGGCCTTAGCAAGATTGCTTCGCGTGTGGGGAAGCCTCTATACACGGATCAATTTACTAAGGAGAGGTCTAAAATGAACTATGCAAGAGTCTTGGTGGAAGTAGATGTTAGCAAAGAACCGGTTATGGAGTTTGGAGTTAAACTTCCCGACAATAGAAGATATATCCAAAAGGTGAAATAAGAAAATTACCCAGATTTTTGCTATCATTGTGCGTCTTTTGGCCACAACCATTTGAAGTATAGAAAATTGATGCAAGACATCAACGCTCAAGAAGCCCAGAAAACCCATAATCCATTGGTATTACCTAGCAATGGTGGCGTTTCTACAAACTCGGGTGTTGCTACTGCTACGGGTCAAACCGGTCCCTCTAGCCCTGATCCACCACCTCCTCAGCATCCCGTGGGTAGTGATAACTTGATGGATATAGAGAATAGTGGGAAAACACTACCTCATATTCCCGGAAGTGTGGGGGAAGCTCTGAATTTTGGAATTCCTTCGGTTGCGGGTCAACTTGACTCATCGAGCTTGCGGGAAGCATAAGAGGGGTCCTCAAACCATCACCCCTATGCTGGTTTTGCGCATCATGATAGGCTGAGAATTGAGACAAGGCTTACTGATGCGAGCACACCAATAGACCCGCAAACTTTACTAGATGGGGTAACTTGTAAGGGTACTACAGATGAGTCTAATTATGCAATACGTTGCGTAAACTTTGAACGCGGAGAACATAGCCTGGTTGGGACCTCTACCTTGACTTCTAACAACAAGGACGAGGGGAGGACGATGACCTATTCCTTTTGCATCCTATCTCCCCGAATGAGGTTTGGGATGCTCTCTCCGATATTGGCAATGATAAAGCACCTGGCCCGGATGGATTTTTAGCCGCCTTCTTCAAGAAAAGATGGAGGGATGTGGGACATGATGTAGTGAGAAGTATACAAGAATTCTTCTCATCCGGAGTTCTATTGAAGCAAGTGAACCATACCATACTTACCCTCCTGCCCAAAACTGATCGAGATCCCAAAGTAAGCGACTTTAGGCCTATCGGATTGACCAATGTGGTCTACAAGATCATAACAAAGATTTTAGCTAACCGGATGGCAATGTTTCTTCCTACACTGGTCGATAAATGCCAAGAAGCTTTTGTGAAAGAAAGGAACATGGTGGATAATGTCTTTATTTCCCAAAAACTTATGAAAGGTTTTAATAGAGCTAGAGTCTCACCAAGGTGTATGCTTATGGTGGATCTATGGAAAGCATTTGATACGGTCTCTTGGAATTTCCTTGAGTCAGTGCTAAGAGGTCTCAACTTTCCGGACAGATTTGTTAGATGGATTATGGAGTGTGTTAGTTCAACCTCTTTCTTTCTTTCCATAAATGGAGAGTTACATGGTTATTTTGCGGGTAAACGCGGCTTAAGGCAAGGCGATCCTATGTCTCCTATGCTCTTTATCCTGTGCATTGAATACCTCTCAAGGATGCTAAAGCTAAAGACTTCGGACAAAGCTTTTTCTTATCACCCTAAGTGTGTTATACCCCGTATTTCCAGAGTATGTACGTGAGGGCGTACGTACAAAAGTTTAAGCATTAAAGAAGACTAAGGGACGAAATTTTGTGCACAACTAGCAAAAAGAATCGTTTCAGGCGAAACATTTTCGAACTTGAAGGAAAATTCCGCTATGACTTTTATTATTTGTGCGGATTGGTCCGAGAGATGAAATATTTTGGACCAACTGTAGGTTGCCACCTGTCACCCTCAAAGAGGACCAATTGGGGCGTTTTCTTGCTCAATTTTAGTCAAGGAGTTGGTAGGATATTTTGGTGGTAGATGGATAAGGTACACTTGCCCAAATCTTGACCTTACACTTGCCTACCACTTGTCTTGATCTTGGCCCTTGGTTGTCCTATAAATACCCCCTTAGTTGAAGACTTATTCTTCATCCTCTCTTGATAAATTCCAAGGCAAAAACCCTTCCCTCCCTTCTAGTGTTTTCGTCCGCCACACCCTCCCCCTTTGAGAGGCCCTTGGCCGAAGTACACCCCCCTCCCCTTGCCTTGTTGTTTTCGTGAAATACCCCTCCCTTGGTAGAAAAATACTTCTCCAAGTATTGTTGTATAAATCCAAAATACCTTGTAGTATTCCAAGGTTACACCTATACTAAAAGCCCAGAAATACTATTATACTTCCCTTCAGTCACAAAACGAAACCCTAAGGAAATCTTCATAGCCGGTTGGAGTGTTAAGTAGAAGTTGCGTAGAACTTCTAAGGGTTGTTTGGAGCGGGTTGGAGCGCCTGCAGTAGAGCTAAACGCATTCGGGATCGACATATAAACTTGGATAATTTTGGGCTTATCGAGGTAAATACTCTTGTCCTTCTATTGTAATTGGAATTACATACTGTAGTAGTATAGAATTGAATATAAGGTTCATAGAAGGATATTACTGAAGAGAGTTGAACTGTAATAGAATGATATTACGAGAAAGAATTGAAGCGAAATCACATCAAGAATATTAAAGAAGAAGAAATCAGTACTTACTTAGAATTTGTATTTCTGATGAGACTTGTGTAGTTGGACGGGTAGGAAGTGCTGCCCAAATTTTCCGTAGAATTATTCTGCAGAGTAGTCTGGACGTTGATAGACTTATATGACCGTTATAGGTTGAAGTACTGCAAGTAGCGTATTCTACTCGAAGGGTGGAAAGAGCTGGCAGGATTACAGTACTTTGGAGCTATTTGCTTATAGTCGATAATCGTCGCGAGGTATGTGATTCTTCCTATACTCTTGAGCATGATATTTTAAAAGTATATATATATATAGTACGGTAGACGTACATGTGTTAACTGAACGTAGTTTTACGGCAATGTCTTTTGACTTAAGCCTGAATAATAAGAATCTTGAAGTATTTCAAAAGAATTAAAAACCTTTTTGAAAGAAGAAATACTTGGTTTTAAAAGCTTAAGAGTTATACTAGCTTTATGGGAAGTTAGGTATAACGACTTAAGAGACTTGATCTTAAAAGATAAGAGACTTGACTTAATTGAATTAATATGAATTTTGTTAAAAAGTGTGAAACCTCATTCGTGAGTAATGAGTACTTGGTTTTTAAAAGGAATAATGTTTCTTGATTTGAAATCGAATAAGTATCGAACAAACCACTGCAGCGCTAATAAAGGGAAATGTATTGAATAATTAAGTATTATTAAAACCAGTAGAAACCTCCATCTGCATAGAAGCTAAGATGAGACAAAATGATATTACATTTCCTAGATCATGGCTGCTTTAATAAGATTGATTATGAATAAGAATAACCTACTCACACGTAAGGCTTAATTGTTTTAAAAGAGAGTATGTTATTTGATTAAGACTATGAACTATGAAATCTTTCAAACTAAAAGACTTGAGTATCCGAAATTAGGCAAACTTGAACTTTGGAAAAGAATGTTGTTACTTGGCGTTGTTCTAAAAAGTGTAAGCCACTTGGTTTAAACTAGTGTAAAGTATTTGATTTGAAAACATGATCGTAGTTGATACTACGGATATTCGTATCGAGTTGTTTCTACGTAAAAAATGGTCTTTTTGAAAGGATTTATGTATGTAGTACTTTGGGGTTAAAACCCGATTTGTTGAAATAAAATAAATGTTTGTGGGTATGATTAAACTTTTATGCTTGTGGTGATAGCCTTTGTTGTGCAAGTGTTGTATTTACGTACTCTGGCGTCTCGTTGGAGTAGGCTATCGATTGATTGATGGACATCCGACACGATGGGTGCCCACGGGTATGCTTCCACTAATCGATCCTTTTGGACATACCGACGCGATGGGTGACCCACGGGTATTCTTCCATTAGGAGTGTTATCTTGTTATTTGTTTTGGACATACTGACACGATGGGTGGCCCACGAGTATGCTTCCATTTTTGATTGTTATCTTGTAACTTCCTTTTGGACAAACTGACACGATGGGTGGCCCGGTATGCTTTGGTGAGTGTTATCTTGTTATTGGCTTGGACATCTTGACACGATGGGTGGCCAGGTATGCTACCATTCGATTGTTACTTTGTTATTTCCTTTGGACATACTGACACGATGGGTGGCCCACGGGTATGCTTCCATTAGGATGGTTCCATGGCCATGCTTATACCGAGGTAAGATCGCCGGCGTACGCGTTGTGGGTTATATTTGAGTGATGACTTTGGCGTGAGTCCACGACTTGATCGCTTTTATATTATGAGCGTAGTTTTGTTATCATACATGTATCTGTTTTGTTTAGATGTTATGATGTCGTTCTGATTTTTGATTTCACATACTTGGTGCATGCACCTCCTTCGGGCTGCGTTCATGCCGCAGGTAGAGGTACATCGGTTGTCGATCCTCGCTTCTAGGATCACAAATCAGCGTTTCGGGAAGCTCCGTTTCTCCGGAGGCTTATCTTTTGGTATGTTACCCTGAGTCTGTAGGTTCTTGTACATTCAGGGGTATGGCGGGGCCCTGTCCCGCCATAGTTGTCGTTACATTCTTAGAGGTCTGTAGTACTGTTGTGGGCAGAGTTTGTAAAAAGGATTAAACTGTTCAAAATTTGTATTTATATATATGCCGAAAGACGACTTTCTCTCAGATAAAATGTGTTTTATTTTACAGTTGTTTCATGTCTTATTTTTATGTTCCGCTGATTACTCTGATGTATGACTACTTGGGTGCCCGGGTAAGGCACCAGTCACGGGCACCGGAACGGGTCGTGACAAAGTGCAAGAGGTTAGACATCACTCACCTTGCCTTTGTGGATGACCTCATGCTCTTTGCCAAAGGGGATGTATCTTCGGTTGGTGTTCTTATGGAGTGTCTTGAAGAATTGGAGGCGGCTTCTGGGCTTACGCTTAACCCGTCAAAATCTTCCATCTTCTTAGCAGGAGTGCAAGGTTCAATTCGAAACTTGATCTTGGCAAGAGTTGGTTTCTCGTTAGGAGTTTTTCCCGTGCGGTACTTGGGGGTCCCTTTGTCCCCAATTTATGTCTCGGTAGACCAGTTTGCCCCATTCACTAGTGCAATATCGGGATACATTCAGAAATGGGGCCACCACTCTCTTTCTTATGCGAGAAAACTGGAACTAATCAGATCGGTTATTCAGGGTGTCGAGAGTTTTTGGTTTTGGGAACTCCCTATCCACTCTTCAGTTCTCAACAAGGTACGCTCAGCTTGCATCCAGTTCTTATGGGGGTGGTAATCCACCGAGAGTCGCTTGGGACGAGATTTGTGTGCCTCAATCTGAAGGAGGCTTGAGTCTTATGAACATCAAAGTATGGAATCATGCCTTACTCTCCCGGACCATCTGGCAAACACACACTAATGCGGATACCTTATGGGTTGATGGATTAATAGCTACTACTGAGAGGCCAATCCATTTGGGATTATGAAGTGCGTCTTGGATTCCCCTTTATTCAAGAAACTTTGTGGCATTCACGACACATTCATAAGCATCTTTGGTAGTCAAGCAAACACAATTGCCGGCTTGGAAAAATGTTGCACCAATGAAAGATTTGATTCTGGTCTTGTGTATAAGGTCCTGCGCACCCCGCGGGAACATAAGCTTTGGATGTCTCAAATTTGGAAAGGCTTCATTCCTCATAAATTCTCTTTCACTGTCTGGCTCACTTGTAGGAAGCGTCTAGCTACCAAAGACACTCTCTCCTACCTAAACTTGGAAGACAAGACTTGCCGGTTATGCAAGCGACCTAATGAGACAAGGGCTCACCTCTTCTTTTCTTGCTCCTACACCCACAAGATTTGGAAGAATACAAAAAGAATGGTTGAGAATTAGAAGAGAAATAACTACAATTGAAAGCGCACTCAAGTGGATCAAGAAAGAGCATCGCGGGACAGGCATCCGATCCAAAGCCATCCTACTTGCCTTTTGCATAGTGGTATATGAGATTTGGAGAACAAAAAATGAATTGCCATTTGAGGGCACTAGCTCAACGGCAGATGAGGTCGTTGCAAAATTTAAAACAACAACTTATAGAGTTCTTTATGATTTAATCCCCTCTTGTAACGTCACCTCTGAGTGAACACCCCACCCCTCCTTCATTTCTTGTTTTGTGTTACGTTGAGGATTGAGAACCCTCAACGATTTATTGTAGTTCCCAGTTTCTTTTTTAGTAATAATATTTTCATTTACACGGAAAAAAAAACAACATATGTAATTTCCAACTTCACTAAAAGGACAAAGATTATTACCTCAATAGGCCCAAAATTTTCAAGATTATAAGTCGATCCTTAGGAATCTTAGCTCCTATTCCTTACGTTCCAATCCACTCCAAGCAACCCTTAGAAGTTACTAACCAACTTATCTTAACACTTTATCCAAAAATATGAAGATCATCTTAGGGTTTCACTTTGTGACTATCGGATTAACGTAGTACTTCCGGGATTTTTGTGTTGGGATATCTTTAGAACACTACTAGGGACACTTGGTTTAAGTGTTGGGATTTATCAACAGCAATTGAAGAATTGCTCATCACAAATGAGGGGGTTGGCCGAGAGCTCAACAAGAGGGAGAGAGTATTGTTCTTGAAATTTTCTAAGTGAATGAAGTCTTCAACCCTAAGGTTTGTATATATAAGACAACCAAGGGCTAGGATTAAAACAAGTATGTGGTTGAGATTGGAGACAAGTGTGTGTGGATCCCACAATCCCACAAGCCACTTGTCCAACACATATCTCACAAATATCTTCCCCCACTTGTCCACATCTTTCTCGCCCAACATGGGTGTTACACCCCGTATTTACAGGACATGGTGTAAGAACGTACGTAAGAACTCACAGTGTTAAGATTTGAGACTTGTAAAAAAATTTCTCGGAATTATGGAATTGTCGGAAAACGTATTATTGTGACGAATGGGAGGGCGACACGTGTCACCCCCCTTAGTGATGCCTTGGACGAATTTGAACATGGACAAAAGGGTCATTGGACCTTTGTTAGCAAGACAAGTCTTGCAAGTAGCAAGCTTGACATATTTGACTTGGTCAATGGGTCCACAAGCTTGATATTTAAGAGAACTTCATCCTAGCCACCCAATTGTTCACATCTTGACCTCCATCAGTGCTTTATATTACTACTAGTAGCAAGAGAGAGCAACACTTAGCCAAATTTCACAACAAATTGAAGAACAAGAGCAAGGAGCTCTCGGGTTCATGCCCATCAATAAGGAAAAAATTTGTTTCTTGTCGATAAGCTCCACACTTTAAACCAAGGTTCATGAGGGTATTGTAAGTGTATTTCAATAGAAAATCCCGGAAAAAGAGAGTTTTCGTATTAGTCGCAAAGTGAAAACCTAGTGGCTTTCTAGGTTTTGGATTGGAATATTGAAGGATAATTGTTGGTATTGTTCTAAGGGTCCCAAAAAGCGGATTGGGGTGTCTTAAGGAGGCTCTAGGTTGCTAAAGAGCAACTTGGTTTTGTAGATTGGATTAAAAAGCGTTGAGGTATAATCTTGTTCTTTGAAAGTATTACAAAATTATTTATTTTGTTTTTAGCTTTACTTGTTGCTAGCATGAAGTATATGTTGAAGTTTATAAGGATTATAGATCGATTGTAGTCTTTGAAATTCGAAATGAAATGTAGGCCGTGTTAAGTTGGATTACAATTTGATCGTTGTTAGAATCGTCGCATGTTATTGACTTGAAGCTTATGGTAGTAATAACCAAATGCGACTTGATATCTTATTATGCTACCAATTTGGATTGAAATGGAAATTGGATAAGAATTAGTTTGGTTGAACTCGAGGTGGCGATTTTGGACTTGTAGTTTGTAGTAGTTGGTTAGTCATTTGTATTGGACTATCTTACATTTAATTGTGAGCCAATTGGGGCATTTAGTTAGCCATTTGTATTGGACTATCTTCTACTTAATTGTGAGCCAATTGGGGCTGTTTGGTTATTATGTCGACCTTGAAAAAGGTGGCAAAGTGAGTAGAAACAAAGGAGTCTTGTCAGATTTTCCATAGAATTTGGCGACTTAGCACTTAGAATATTCTACGTTTGAAGTAAAGAGGTTAATGGGCGTATTGTGACCATGATAGGTTGAAGAACTAAGTATAGCGTATCCCTTTGGAAGATTGTGATAGCTCAAGGTTGAAGTACTTTGGAGCATCTTGCTCTTGTCGACAATCGTCGCGAGGTATGTGAACCTCTTCCTTCCTTTGGCATGATCCTATGTATGGAATATACTTGTGGTATCATTTCATGTTTCCTTCTACTCTTAGAAGTTAAGAGGTAGTTATGTGATTTACTCTATGTAGAACTTTTCCTATCTTTTGAGCATGACTAGTTGCACGTATGTAGTACTGAGCGTCTGGACTATGATATTCTTTACTTGTTTTATGTAATGCCAAGTCGGGTGGGTTAGGAGATTAACTCACTTCTTTGAGAATAGTAAGGATGTCTTAAGTTGATTTTAAAGTTAAGGGACTTGAAGAGTTTTAAAGTATGTGATACTTGTCGTTTTAAGCGTATAAGTCCCTTGGATAGGAAATTGTTTATGGCTAGGTATAAAGTGAATATAACGGCTTTATGGGAAGTTAGTTATATTTGCCTTATGGAAAGATAAATGGCTTGACTATGTAAAAGGCAACTTGATTTTACGGCATCAATTGCCTAAGGTTTTATAATAAAAATTCGAGTTGATTTGGCTAATTTACGGCAAATGAGAATAAGTATCGAACAAGCCATGCGGCGTTAATAAAGGAAAATGTAATGACAATCCATTATGTTAAAACAAGTAGAAATCCTCCATCTGCATAGAAGCTAAGATAAGACAAAATTGTATTACATTTTCTAGATCATGGCTACTTGAATAAGATCGTTATAAATAAGTATAACTTATTCACGACGCACCAAAGATTTGTTACTAATTTTAAAAGAGTTTACGTATGTAAGCTTTTAAGACTTTGAAACTTGTTTTCTTAAAAGTTAAGAGACTTGAAGTATTTTGAAAGTTAAGAGAATTGATTTGAAAGTATAAATCTCTTGGTTATAAAGGAGCGTGTTAGTCTAAACCATAAAAGGGTTATAACGGCTTTATGGAAGATTAAGAAGAATGGTTTTCTAGTAAAGTAATCAAAGGAATAACTTGTATTAGGTAAGGGCAAATTGGTTTAAAGGTACCAATTGCTTAAGGTTTTAATAAAGAAGTCACTTGATTTAGAAGCGTGGTGTATTTCTAAAAGGTATTGTGACTTGTCTTGAAAGGTGGATAAGACTTGATACTACGTGGTTAGTATCGGGAAGTTTTATTTGGAAAGGAGTTTTTGAAAAGAATGCATACGTAGTACTTTGGCTTAGTTAATTGAGATTTAGCCTATATGTCTGGTGATAGCCTTTGAGTGCAAGTATTATGTTTTATTACGTTGCGCGACTCTCGGTTGGAGGGTAGTGTCTTGTTATAAGTTACTTGGGCGTCTGAAATGATGTGGGATTCCACGGTATCTTCCGCTATTTGTAGCACTCGTTAAATTCGGATTTTATAAGAGACATGGTAGTGCTTATGTCTTGTTTGATGGTCGGTCGAGCTAGGGTAAGAGTATAAATGAGGGCAAGCCCAAGCGTTATACCACCTTCTCCAGGTAAGAGTATAAGTGAGGTAAACCCCAAGACTGCACCACCGCTTTATGTGTTGTTTGACGACGGCCGAGATAGGGTAAGAGTATAAATGAGCAAGCCCCAAGACGTTATACCACCTTCTCCGGTAAGAGTATAAATGAGGGGCAAGCCCCAAGGCGTTATACCCTGCTTACCACCTTCTCCGGTAAGAGTATAAATGAAGCAAGCCCTGGGCGTTATACCACCTGTTTTGATTGATATTATGGGTGTGAGACCCGTGGTTATGTTTTACACTTTTAGTCGCGGTGATGGGGATTCCACGGTCATGCTTTGATATTGGTGTGACTGATCGCGTCCCAGTTTGGGCCGTGTAGTATATGTGTCCCTCAGTAGTGGGCCGGACTATGTTATGAAAGATAAGTAAGTTAGATATAAATGAACTTAATGACTTCTCTAAGTAAGTCGTGAGATATGACTATAACTCTTAATGGAATGGAAAAGATATTGATGTAAGTTATGTGGAAAACTTGATTGAATTCTTAAGTATGTATGTAAGAATATGATGTTAATTCCTATTGAAAGAAGGAAAAGAATGATTAATGTCACGATTAAGTTCATAAGTGGTAATGACACGACGAGATCGGTATGTATTTTTATACTTGTCCTTGTCATTCTTTTATCTGATTATGATCTGTTTCATGCGTTATTTCTGCTCCATATTCGTACTGTTGTACCCCTTCGAGGCTGCGTTCATGCCCGCAGGTTTAGGTACACAGTTGTGGATCCGCGAGCTTAGGATCCCGATTCAAAGAAGTCGAGATGGCTCGGTGTTCGGAGTTGTCACGTTTATGTTTATTCAGGTATGGCGGGGCCTTGTCCCCGCCAGTTGTTATGATAAAACTCTTAGAAGTGCATAGTCACATATCGTGGTCGATGCAGAAGAAAAAGGAGGCAACTGCTTCGTTTATGTATGTACGTCCAGGAAGGTAGCCCTATCGGCTAACCTGTTGTTTTATTACTGCTGTTTTATTTTATAAGTTTCTTGTATGTTCACGATTATCTCTCGATGTTTACGTAAGAGTGCGGAGTAGGAGCACGATCCGCCCGGGTCGGTCGTGACAAAAGTGGTATCAGAGCAGTTAGTCCTCGGAAAGTGTCTACAGACCGTGTCTAGTAGAGTCTTGATTATCGGTGTGTTGTGCACCACATCTATAATCGGAGGTGCGGGACATTTAGGATTAGTTTCCATTCTTCTCACTCTGAGATCGTGCCATAGAGGCGTGTTGTTAGGGTCGTCTCTCCTAACGAGTTATGTTGATTGCGTCTACGAGAAAGGCAATGATGACCGGGAATGACTATGTGGATTGCGTATCCAGGTTGGTATTGATTATAGTATAGTTGGTATTGTGACATACATCTATACGGAGTTATGTATGAGGGTCAGACGCGTGTTGCCTAGAATGATTTTAGATTACGAGGATCGGTAAAGACTAACTAGATACCGGAAGGTATGGAATAGTTAATGAAATTTCGCGAGTCTTGTGGTTTATTTTGAGATTATTGGGAAAGGATGAAGGTCATGCGATAGGGTAGTGAACCCTTAAGAAGCCATATTAAGGAACCTAACGGAATGTCATGTTAATAGATTAAGCTGCGTAGTATGCTTAAGAGAATTATACGGATGAGGCCTGTATAGAGTAAGTAATGGTTGTTGTGATCGAGACAACATGGTTATGATTTTATGAGAAGTTTTTATACAGTTATTGGGGATTGGTAAGGTAGGCTTGGAGCATGGAAGTGCGAGCCTAAGAATATTGATAAGCTGAGACCTTAGATGTATAAGGCTTTCTGCAGCGATAAGATTTTAAGTCAGACCAAGGATAAGAGTTAAGTGCGACGCTGAGTAGGGTCGAGGACCTGTTACGGGTCTCCCCATATCCTGGAATGGAGTGGGATCAGTTGGTAGTAGTTCCGCTACGTGACGGGGTCACGAGGGCGCTAGGCCCAAGTCTAGTTAATTATTTTACGGGTTCGTGGACGCGTTCCACCGGAACCAGGTCATTAAGCCGGAAATGGCCTTACATTGTTTTATAGAGTTACTCCAAAGATTTGAGGCCAGAATCGGTATGGACGTTCTGTATGTATGCTAGTATGAGTTGGAAGTATGACAAGATAATCTCTTTTGGGCTTAAGATGGGCAGTATGCGTGAACAAGGTATTAGGGCCATGTGTGGCATTGTTGGTATGACGGGGTTGTGAAAGGAAACTATGTCGCAAATTTTAAAGATTGACTCCGAAAGAACATTCGGGGACGAATGTTTCTAAGGGGGGAAGAATGTTACACCCCGTATTTACAGGACATGGTGTAAGAACGTACGTAAGAACTCACAGTGTTAAGATTTGAGACTTGTAAAAAGATTTTCTCGGAATTATGGAATTGTCGGAAAACGTATTATTGTGACGAATGGGAGGGCGACACGTGTCACCCCCCTTAGTGATGCCTTGGACGAATTTGAACATGGACAAAAGGGTCATTGGACCTTTGTTAGCAAGACAAGTCTTGCAAGTAGCAAGCTTGACATATTTGACTTGGTCAATGGGTCCACAAGCTTGATATTTAAGAGAACTTCATCCTAGCCACCCAATTGTTCACATCTTGACCCTCCATTGTGCTTTATATTACTACTAGTAGCAAGAGAGAGCTTAACACTTAGCCAAATTTCACAACAAATTGAAGAACAAGAGCAAGGAGCTCTCGGGTTCATGCCCATCAATAAGGAAAAAAATTTGTTTCTTGTCCAATAAGCTCCACACTTTAAACCAAGGTCCATGAGTGTATTGTAAGTGTATCTCAATAGAAAAATCCCGGAAAAAGAGAGTTTTCGTATTAGTCGCAAAGTGAAAACCTAGTGGCTTTCTAGGTTTTGGATTGGAAGATTGAAGGATAATTGTTGGTATTGTTCTAAGGGTCCCAACAAGCGGATTGAGGTGTCTTAAGGAGGCTCTAGGTTGCTAAAGAGCAACTTCGGTTTTGAAGATTGGATTAAAAAGCGTTGAGGTATAATCTTGTTCTTTGAAAGTGTAACGACCCGTTCCGGGGCCCGTTACTGGTGCCTTATCCCGGGCACCCTAGTGATACAATCATCAGAGAAAACCAGCGGAAATAAAACTTTACACAAGAAACAAGATATATGAACATAAAACAGGCCAACCCAACGGTTACCTTCCAATAACATAAATAAATACAACTCTTTCAAAACGAGCTTTAATCCTTTTTACAACCCCACACAGCAAGACTACTGCACTCTAAGATTTACAACAACTATGACGGACAGTGGCGCGCCATACCCCGAATGTACAAGAACCTACAACTCGAGGAACACATACCAAAAGATAAGCCTCGGAGAAACGGAGCTTCCCAAAACGTGGCGAGATCCTAAGAGCGAGGATCCACGGCCGATGTACCTCTACTGCGGCATGAACGCAGCCCGGCGAGGTCAAGATAACATGTACCAAGTATGTGAAATCGTAAATATCAGAATGAAATCATACTAGTCTATATAAAGCGAGAGACATGTATGATAACCAAACTACGATTCACAACATAAAAGCGATCATGTCGATCGAGGACTCACGCCTCAAGTCATCACTCAAATATAACTATGGGTCTCACGCCCACAACATCAATCATGTTCGCATCATGGCGCATGCCGATTCTGCATCGGTGTAGACGTGTCCATGATGCAACAATAATACCAATGCCCGTAGCCACGTGCCCGAATTCTACCTCGGTGTACACGTCCATGGCATCAACAATAATATCTTTGGTGATCAACCTCGCCGTAACCATATGCCCCGAATTCTACCTGCGGTGTAGACATGTCCATGTAACCACAATAACAATATATCGTAATCAACCCGACCGCACGTCGCGTGCCCGAATCTGCGGTGTAGACATGTCCACGTGACATCAACAACAAGGCGATAATCAAAATGGAAACATACGTGGAATTCTCCATCACCGCCGACGCCCAGTAAGTTCTCGACAAGTCGGCCGCCTCTATCGAGACGCGCGGTAACGTAAATACCACACTTGCACAACAAAGGCTATCATCACAAGCATAGGCAAGTTTCACAACAACAAGCATAAGCAAGTTTCACACAACTCAAAGTACTTTCATTTTATGCCAAAGTCCGGTTTTTAACCCCAGTACTACATACGTTAAGTTCTTTTAAAAGAGATCCATTACTTTTATAAAAGTCACCCTATACCCGTAGTATTAGAATGACCAACCCACATTCCTTTTCAAAATCAAGTAACAACATTCTTTTCTAAGTTCGGTTTGCCTAGTTTGATTACTCAAGCTTCTCGTTTTCAAATGCTCAAGTCACTTATTTTAGAAAGGTTTCATAACTCATAGTCTTAATCTCTTTTAAAACAATTGAGTAACATATGTCATATATGTAGTAGTTTATTCTTGTTTATAACGATCTTATTCTGGCGACCGTGATCTAGAAAATGTAATATCATTTTGTCTCGTCTTAGCTTCTATGCGGATGGAGGTTTCTACTTGGTTTTAATACAACACATCATTATTCAATACATTTTCCTTTATTAACGCTGCAATGATCCTGCCGATACACATTACGATTAGAAATCGGTAAAACATTATCCGCTTTAAAAACCAGTACTCATTACTCACGAATGAGGTTTCACACAAACATCCACATTAAAACAAATAAGTTAAGTCTCTTATCTTATAAGATCAAGTCTCTTAACTTCTAACATCGATAAACCATTTTCACTACATAAGGTCGTTATAACTAACTTCCATAAAGCTATTATAACACCCTATGTTTTAAACCAACCAAATCACTTAGCACACGTATGCTCACCGCATACTACATAGTTCACAACAATCATGCTAGAAAAGATAGGAAGAGGTTCACATACCTCGCGACGATTTATCGACAATAAGCAAAATGCTCCAAGTACTACAACCACTAGCCCTTTCCACTCGAGTAGAATACGCTACTCTTAGTACTTTCACCTATAAAGGTCACAAACGTCTATTAACCCCAAAACACAAGTTTCTATCTTTCTGCTAAAATTAAAGACTCCCCAACAACAGCGTAAATCTCCTCCTCAATCGAAGCCGCTGCTAAGCCAACCGGGGGGTTTACACGTCTAACCGACGTGTACAATTCTACTCAGAATACTGCAAGTCTACCGCAATACCCCATGTAAATACAGTTGATTCAGCTTTATTCTTCAGCTTAAGTCAAAAGACATTCAGAATACTAAGTATAGTTCCATATATAGTATCTTCAACTATATATTCTAACAAACATGTAATTTCCAATTACAATAGAGGACAAGATAATTACCCAGATGAGCCCAAAATTATCCAAGTTATAATGTCGATCTGAGCAAGGTTTAGCTCCTACTCAGTGCGCTCGAAACAACCCTTAAGTTCTAACCAACTTACTCAAATACTTCAACCAATCCATGAAGATTTTCTTAGGGTTTCGGTTTGAGACAAAAGGACAAAAGGTAGTATTTGGGACTCTACGTAAAGAGGTATCTTTGGAATACTACAAGGTACAAGGCTAAGGTATTTTGGGCATTATAACAATACTAGGAGAAGTATTTCAATACCACGGAGGGTATTATCACGAAAACAACTAGGCTAGGGGTACCCACTGTTGCTGAGGGAAGGGAACCTCTACCAAAGGCCACACGAAAAGGGGGAGGGAAGGCTCTCGCTAAGAGCTCACAAAGGGAGGAGAGGGTTTGAAGACTTGGAAGTTTTGGAATGGATGAAGTCTTCACACTTGGGGTATTTATAGCAAAACCAAAAGCCAACCAATGGCCAGATCAAGCCATGTGCAAGGCAAGTGTAAGGCCTTGATCAAGCCAAGTGCACCCTAAACCCTACTCCACAAAACACTCCACAAACAAGCCCAAAGTAAGGCGCACTTCAAGGGGCGATCGGCGGCGACCCAGCGGCAGCCCTCCAAATCGGCCAATGAGGGTGACAGTGTCACCCTCCGTTGGTCCAAAAGGTTTCGTCTCGGAAAAATCCGCAAAAATACAAAGCGACATAGCCGGAATTTTCCGCGCAAGTTACGCAAAGCGTTAGTCGGCGACTCCGCAGGGTGTTGTGCCTGAGGTAACCGACGCCAAGCCAGGCGGGGTGACATGTGTCACCTCCTATTGCCCTCATAAAACGCGTCTTCCAAAAATATCCACAATGGCCAAAATCTCAAAACAAAGTGGGCCAAAGCAGTAAATTTCTCCGTGGGCCCCACGTGACTATTTCAGAAAATAAAATCTCAAAATTCTAATATAATTTAAGAAGCCCAAATACCAAATGGGAATCCAATTCCCGTTAACGAACCTTTTTCTTCACAAATAGCAGGAAACTTTTAGTGAAAACTCACGTCTTTCTTTCTTTTCAAAATTTACAGTACTTCAGACGACGTCCTCACATACATACCCTGCAACTACGGGGTATAACAGAAAGTATTACAAAATTATTTATTTTGTTGTTAGCTTTACTTGTTGCTAGCATGAAGTATATGTTGAAGTTTATAAGGATTATAGATCGATTGTAGTCTTTGAAATTCGAAATGAAATGTAGGCCATGTTAAGTTGGATTACAATTTGATCGTTGTTAGAATCGTCGCATGTTATTGACTTGAAGCTTATGGTAGTAATAACCAAATGCGACTTGATATCTTATTATGCTACCAATTTGGATTGAAATGGAAATTGGATAAGAATTAGTTTGGTTGAACTTCAGGTGGCGATTTTGGACTTGTAGTTTGTAGTAGTTGGTTAGTCATTTGTATTGGACTATCTTCTATTTAATTGTGAGCCAATTGGGGCATTTAGTTAGCCATTTGTATTGGACTATCTTCTACTTAATTGTGAGCCAATTGGGGCTGTTTAGTTATTATGTCGACCTTGAAAAATGTGGCAAAGTGAGTAGAAACAAAAGGAGTCTTTGTCGATTTTCCATCCATAGAATTTGGCGACTTAGCACTTAGAATATTCTACGTTTGAAGTAAGAGGTTAATGGACGTATTGTGACCATGATAGGTTGAAGAACTAAGTATAGCGTATCCTACTGGAAGATTGTGATATGTGACGCCCCGAAACCCGGGCCCGTCACTGGTGCCTTACCCCGGGCACCCTAGTGATACAACATCAGAGAAAACCAGCGGACATAAAAACTTTACACATGAAATGAGACATAAATAAATAAGCAAAGCAACCCAACCGTTGCCTTGGTATATATACATAAACCCAATAGCGATTATCCTTTTACAAACCCTGCCTACAAACTCTGCACTTAAGATATCTGGCAACTATGACGGGGCCCCGCCATACCACGAATGTACAAGTACCTACAATGACGGGACTATACCAAAAGATAAGCCTCCGGAGGAAACGGGCTTCCAACGCTGACTGCGATCCTACGGCGAGATCAACCAATGGTGTACCTGCCTGCGGCGTGAACGCGGCGGCCAGGAGGTCGCGATTGTACCAAGTATGGAAACGAAAATCGTAATGAAATCACATTTCATCATTTTATAAAACCATTTCGCAATACGTAAACAGTTATGTCAAGTAAGGGGACGCATATCCCCAGAATAATCACTCACACATAATTATGGGTCTCACGCCCATAATACCACTCATGCCCGTGGAACTCATTCCTCACTGCCGGCAGTACATGATGTAAAACAACACCCATATGTGAACCTGAACACTAGATCACTGCGTCGTCAAAACCGTCGGGCGAGTAGAATAGCCAACTACCGGTCCAAAAGCTAGTCATATCCCATCACGGGCAAGGTACTAAGCCAACTACTACCCAAAAGCTAGCCACGCAATCGCCGAGGCAAGTATCTTAAGCTAACGTCTGATAGCCTACCGTCTCACAAGATATGCCGAGGCAAGTATCTTAAGCTATCTACCGGAGGCTACCGGTACGAGAAAATGACCGAACAAGTATCTAAAGTGCCCGAACCACACGCATAAAACCAAGCCCGTGATCGCTGCGTCACCGCGCAAGCTTCATGGATTAGCGGTCCGTGGACTAACGATCTGAACCTCGCGATGACCGCGTGCCCCGCATCTTACCTCGGAAGTCATGGCCATGAAACCGTCCTCTTTGGGCGCGTGCGTGGAACATCCATCACGTCGGCGTGTCCAAAGGAAATAAATCGGATAGCCGGCCTCCTGCAGAGTCACGATGCTGAAACAACGATCGATACTCGAAGTGGACGTGATACTCGCGACCACCCAACGTCGATATGTCCAATCAATCGATAAGCAGCCTCCTGCAGAGTCACGAAGACATCAACAAAACACTTGCACATCAAAGACTATCACAACAAGCATAGGCAAGTTTAACATACATTCATTTTAATCAACAATCCGGTTTCAAACCCGAAATACTACATACTTTCCTTCTTTCAAAAGACCTCTTTCTATGTAAAAGCCACGTGATACTAATACTCGTAGTATATAAAGAAAACACGTTTTACTTTTAAAACCAAATTACTTCACCTTCAGAAAATCTTTACAAGGCTTTTAAAATCAAGTACTCTATACTTTATAAACCAAGTGCTTTTCTTTTAGAACAACATCAAGTATACTCTTTTAAAACCCAATTAACTTACTCTTTTCAAAGCAAGTAACCTATACTTAAATCAAGTTACTTCTCCTTCCAAAAACAAGTCGTTATAAGTCAAGTCTCTTATCTTTCAAGATCAAGTCTCTTAACTTTCAAAATCAAGTCGTTTTTATCACAAACCAAATCTTTCTTTTATCTTCATAAAGTCGTTATAACTAACTTCCCATAAAGCCATTATAACACTTTATGTTTTAAAACAAACAAAAATTGTTTCACACACGTCGTCTGCCGTACTATATAGTTCACAACAATCATGCTCAAGAGTATAGGAAGAATCACATACCTTTAGCTTAAACCACAAGCCAAGTCAAGTATGCCGCGTGAAAGATCCACCTATAACAACCGTAATATATAAATCAACTTCTAGCACTCTCGTAGAATATTCTAAACACAAGATTCCTTATTCTACGTAAATTTGCAGACCTCCCCATTATCACATAAATCTCCTCCTTTACGGGCCCGCTACGTGCCAACAACTCCTGGGATTACACGTCTAACCGGCCGTTTTCAAATATGCTTCACAATAATACTTACACAAGTCTACTGTAAGTGCCCAATGTAAATACTGATTCAATCCTTTATAATCATCCTTCCAATATAATATACTCAAGTATAACTACTACAATATGTAATATCCAATTCTGATAGGGGCGTAGATCATTACCTCGATAAGCCCAAAAATTATCCAAGTTATAAGTCGATCCTGAGCAACGTTTAGCTCCAATCCTTACGCTCCAACCCGCTCCAAGCGACCCTTAGAAGTTTCTAAACAACTTCTCTAAATACTTCCACCAAGCTAGGAAGATTTTTCTAGGGTTTCGTTTTACGGCTATTGGAATAAAGTAGTATTTCCGGGCTCCTAGTATTGAAATAACTTTGGAATACTACTAGGATACTAGGCCAAGGTATTTGGGATTATACAACAATACACCAAGTATTTTCTACACAAGAGGGGAGGGGACGAAATCTACACGGAGGGAAAACATTTGCTTTGGAAAGCTTTAGTGAGGATGATTTACTTCTTCAACTTAAGGGGTTTATATAGAGGATTCAGGCCAAGATCAAGGTAAGTGTAGGGTCAAGATTGGGCCATGTGTGTGTGTGGTCCCACCACACCACATGGCCAACGAAAACAGTGGCAGTGGCTTGCCATCGACCCATTCGGCGAGGCAGTGGCTGGCCACGTCCCACCATTTCGCCAAGTGCCACATGGGGTGACACGTGTCGCCCCGACTAAATCAAAATATTTCGTCTTGAAAATATCCAAAATACCGGAAATCTCAAAAACAAAGCGGGCCCACAAAACCGTAAATTTCTCCGTGGGTCCCACGTGACCATTTCTGAAAATAAAACCTCAAAATTCTAATATAATCCAAGAAGTCCAAATACCAAATCGGGAATCCAATTCCCATTAACGAACCTTTTCTTCACAAACCGGAACTTTTCCGTCGACAAAATCACATCTTCCTTTCTTTCCAAAATTTACGTCGTATTCTCGCACGTCGTCCTCACATACATACCTGGAACTACGGTATAACATTCTTCCCCCTTAAAACATTCGTCGAATGTTCCTTCTAAGTCTCCAAACGAGCGTGTCGCAGTATAGTCTTCACTACTATACTTACGAAACCAATCACGCCATCAACGGCCATAGTAACATACAAATCCAAGCTAACGAGAAATCATTTCTAATCTCACAATAGCTCCTACTAGCTTCGATTTACTCTAAGGCCTATCTCGGCCTTCACGATCCGATTCTGTCGACGCGTCCACGAACTCATCGATGGTTACCTAAACTGGGCTCTAGCACCTGTGACCTACCACCCTACGGTTCACCGAATCGACCCCACCTCAATCCGGCCGGGTTGACCGCGACAGCCTCAACCCGGACCGCTATCGCGCCCAATCTCTCTCGCTCGATCCGAACAATCTTACTAATTCACGTCATGAAAGCTACCACTTCCATCTTACACTACCCATGGAATTATCACACCAACATAATGCTATCAGAACATAATAATTAAAAATATACTTATCTTAATACAAATGCATACTAGTCTCTTAGAGGGTCAAGGATATACCTGATATCACAAAAACAAATAGGCGATTTCAAGGACCGCTATAATCGAACTTCCACCACGACTGCCTGGCTCGCGATATGAACACCCTGCCTAGCTATCGAAGGCGAAGAACCCGCAACAAATCCCGAAGGCTGAGTCTCAACATCCGCGCTACCTCTGGTAGGACAATTTCTCGCAAAATGGCCCCGCTGGCCACATGTAAAACAAGTCCTCTGACACTTCAATGGGTTTACCACACTGTTACAACAGGTCGGGTGGCTTCTCCGCCGCACACCAACTCCCTGAAACTCAGAACCTTGAGCCCCGACCGCTCCCGAATACTGGAGGCCACAAGATCAGAGGACCACTGCATCGGGCGCGGCGTATAACTAGTTCACTCGGCGGTCCGCCTTGAAAGTTACCAAAGGACCCTGCTGTGCTGTCCCTCTTCTGCTGATATTGGTCAATCCTTCGGTATCTCCGTGACTCACACCCTAGTGCATGAGCTGCGTCGCGAGCGATGTCCATGCCCGGAGCGATACACCGAACAAGACTCGCCAAGTAGTCATCAAGCCTGTGGACGTGGCGGTGCACTCGCCCTCCATATTAGCTACTAACACGGGGACATATCGAGCCAACGAGTCGAACTCTACGTTGTACTCCGAATCGCGTCCTCCTCGCTCTCAAAGATCGTAAACACGCCGGCCGTGCCTCCTCATCTGGCGGCAAGAAATGGCCGAGAAATGCCTCGAGAACTCATCCCGAACAGCCGGCGCATGCTCCCGGGACAGCTCCCATGAATCAAACCGATCATGCGGTATCACGCACCGACGCGAACCGAAAATCACGGACTCGGTCTCGAAGCTTGATCACTGCATGATCCTTTATCGACGGATGAACCTCGCGGATCATCCTCGGGCCTCGACCGTAACTCGCGAATACAACTCGGAAAATCCGTAGCCTCAAACTATCCGATGCGGGATGAACTACGGGCTACGGAATCGAACTGCCAGATTCAGCCTCTCCTCGTGTCTGCCACGATCACGGCGATAACTGGGCCATCTCCTTGTAACCCATCTCCTCGGCTCCAAAGCCGTGGGGCCGAGGCTCGGTGCATGGTCTCTGCAGCCACCGCGGCTCTAACCTCTCTTTGAATTTGGCGGCGTCAAAACTCGCCGTCGAAGAACTATCTCGGGTAATGGCCGACTGCGCCTCGTGCTCTCGTGTCCCACTAGCAGCTCCCACGGCCGCCTTGCCCTTCAGGCCCGGTTGCCTTGCGCGAGGCATAAGCGCGTAAAAGAACACGTCGAGCGAGTCCGACTTACAACATCGCTTCTAAGGCACGATCTCGAGTGAGAAGAATAGAAACCAATCCTAAATGTCCTGCACCTCTCGATTATAGATGTGGTGCGCACAACACACCGATAATCAAGACTTACTAGACACGGTGCAGACACTTTCCGAGGATTAATCGCTTCGATACCACTTCGCGACGCCCGAAACCGGGCCCACATCGTGCCTTACCCCGCACCCTAGTGATACAACATCGAGAAAACCGGAAATAAAAACTTTACACATGAAATGAGAGACATAAATAAATAAACAGGCCAACCCAACGTTGCTTTCAAGATATATACATAAAACCCGAACAGTTATCCTTTTACAAACCACGCCACAATAAAGGCATGCACTTAAGATATACAACAACTATGACGGACAGGTTCCCGCCATACCACGAATGTACAAGTACCTACAATGACAGGACTATACCAAAAGATAAGCCTCCGAGGAACGAGCTTCCTAATGCCGAATGCGATCCTACGGCGAGATCAACCAATGGTGTACCTCTACTGCGATGAACGCAGCCTCGGCGAGGTCGATAACAGTACCAAGTATGTGAAACTGAAAATATCGTAATGAAATCACATTTCATCATTTTATAAACCATTTCGCAATACGTAGCATGCTATGTCAAGGCGGACGATATCCCGAATAATCACTCGCGCATAATTATGGGTCTCACGCCATAATACCACTCATGCCCGTGGAACTCATTCTCATCGCGATACATGATGTAAAACAACACCCGTATGTGAACTCGAACACTAGATCACGCTGCGTCATCAAACCGACGCCGAGTAGAATAGCCAACTACCACAAAAGCTAGTCATATCCCATCACGGGCACTAAGCCAACTACTACCCAAAAGCTAGCCACGCGAATCGGCGAGGCAAGTATCTTAAGCTAACGTGCAATAGCCTACCGTCTCACAAGATATGGCCGAGGCAAGTATCTTAAGCTATCTACCGAGGCTACCAGAAAATGACCGAACAAGTATCTAAAGTGTGCTCAACCACACGCATAAACCAAGCCCGTGATCGCCGTCACCGCGCAAGCTTCATGGATTAGCGGTCCACGGACTAACACCAACCTCACAATGACCGCATGCCCCGCGATCTTACCTCGGAAGTCACGCCATGAAACCATCCTATGGACGATGCCCGTGGAACATCCATCACGTCGGCATGTCCAAAGGAAATAAATCGATAGCCCTCCTCAGAGTCACGACGGTCTGAAACAACCAAATACTCAAAGTGGGCGATACTCGTGGACCACCCAACGCCGGTATGTCCGATAATCGATCGATAGCCGCCCCGCAGTCACGAAGACATCAACAAAACACGCACATCAAAGACTATCACAACAAGCATAGGCAAGTTTAACATACATTCATTTTAATCAACAATCCGGTTTCAAACCCAAAATACTACATACTTTCCTTCTTTCAAAAGACCTCTTTCTATGTAAAAGCCACGTGATACTAATACTGCGTAGTATATAAAGAAAACACGCTTTACTTTTTAAAACCAAATTACTTCACCTTCGAAAATCTTTACAAGGCTTTTAAAATCAAGTACTCTATACTTTATAAACCAAGTGCTTTTCTTTTAGAACAACATCAAGTATACTCTTTTAAAACCCAATTAACTTACTCTTTTCAAAGCAAGTAACCTATACTTAAATCAAGTTACTTCTCCTTTTCCAAAACAAGTCGTTATAAGTCAAGTCTCTTATCTTTCAAGATCAAGTCTCTTAACTTTCAAAATCAAGTCGTTTCTTGTCAAAACCAAATCTTTCTTTTATCTTCATAAAGTCGTTATAACTAACTTCCCATAAAGCCATTATAACACTTTATGTTTTAAAACAAACAAAAATTGTTTCACACACGCACGCTCACCGTACTATATAGTTCACAACAATCATGCTCAAGAGTATAGGAAGAATCACATACCTTTAGCTTAAACCACAAGCCAAGTCAAGTATGCCGCGTAGAAAGATCCACCTATAACAACCATAATATATAAATCAACTTCTAGCACTCTCCGTATAATATTCTAAACACAAGATTCCTTATTCTACATAAATTTCGCAAAGACCTCCCCGCTATCACATAAATCTCCTCCTTACGGGCCCGCTACGTGCCAACAACTCCTGGGGATTACACGTCTAACCTGACGTTTTCAAATATGCTTCACAATAATACTTACACAAGTATACTGTAAGTACAGTCAATGTAAATACGTTCAACTTTATAATCATCCTTCCAATATAATATACTCAAGTATAACTACTACAATATGTAATATCCAATTACAATAGGGGCATAGATCATTACCTCGATAAGCCCAAAATTATCCAAGTTATAAGTCGATCCTGAGCAACGTTTAGCTCCAATCCTTACGCTCCAACCCGCTCAGCGACCTTAGAAGTTTCTAAACAACTTCTCTAAATACTTCCACCAAGCTAGAAGATTTTTCTAGGGTTTCGTTTACTTATTGGAATAAAGTAGTATTTCCTGCTCCTAGTATTGAAATAACTTTGGAATACTACTAGGATACTAGGCCAAGGTATTTGGGATTATACAACAATACACCAAGTATTTTCTACACAAGAGGAGGGGACGAAATCTACACAAAGGGAGGGAAAACATTTGCTTGGAAAGCTTTCAAGTGAGGATGATTTACTTTTCAACTTAAGGGGTTTATATAGAGGATGAGGCCAAGATCAAGGTAAGTGTAGGGTCAAGATTGGGCCATGTGTGTGGGTCCCACCACACCACATGGCCAACGAAAACAAGCGAGTGGCTTGCCACTTGTCAACCCATTCGGCGGACAAGTGGCTAGCCACTTGTCCACCATTTCGACAAGGTGCCACATGGGGTGACACGTGTCGCCCGACTTGCCCAAAATATTTCGTCTTAGAAAATATCCAAAATACCGAAATCTCAAAAACAAAGCGGGCCCCACAAAACCGTAAATTTCTCCCGTGGGTCCCACGTGACCATTTCTGAAAATAAAACCTCAAAATTCTAATATAATCCAAGAAGTCCAAATACCAAATCTGGGAATCCAATTCCCATTAACGAACCTTTTTCTTCACAAAAACCGGAACTTTTCCGTCGAAAAAAATCACATCTTCCTTTCTTTCCAAAATTTCTGTCGTATTCTCGTACGTACGTCCTCACATACATACCCAAAGTGAGTAGAAACAAAGGAGGTGCTGTCCGATTTTCCATAGAATTTGGCGACTTAGCACTTAGAATATTCTACGTTTGAAGTAAGAGGTTAATGGACGTATTGTGACCATGATAGGTTGAAGAACTAAGTATAGCGTATCCTACTGGAAGATTGTGATAGCTCAAGGTTGAAGTACTTTGGAGCATCTTGCTACTTGTCGACAATCGTCGCGAGGTATGTGAACCTCTTCCTTCCTTTGGCATGATCCTATGTATGGAATATACTTGTGGTATCATTTCATGTTTCCTTCTACTCTTAGAAGTTAAGAGGTAGTTATGTGATTTACTCTATGTAGAACTTTTCCTATCTTTTGAGCATGACTAGTTGCACGTATGTAGTACGGTAGACTTACAAGACTATGATATTCTTTACTTGTTTTATGTAATGCCAAGTCGGGTGGGTTAGGAGATTAACTCACTTCTTTGAGAATAGTAAGGATATCTTAAGTTGATTTTAAAGTTAAGGGACTTGAAGAGTTTTAAAGTATGTGATACTTGTCCCGCTTTAAGCGTATAAGTCCTCGATAGGAAATTGTTTATGGCTAAGGTATAAAGTGAATATAACGGCTTTATGGGAAGTTAGTTATATTTGCCTTATGGAAAGATAAATGGCTTGACTATGTAAAAGGCAACTTGATTTACAAGATCACACGACCAACCTGGGCGTGGATCTGCCTACCGAGCACCAGTAGACATACATCAGAGTAATCAATGAACATAAAGACAATACATGAAACGGTGTAATAAGACAAGAAATAAGAAGACAATAACAAAAACGGTTACCTTCGGTATAATTATAAATAGCAACTTTTTCAACATGAGCGTTTAATCCTTTTTACAAACCACGCCCAACAAGATTACGCACTTCTAAGAATGATATGACAACAATGGCGGGACGGGGCCGCCAAACCCCGAATGTAAACACTTACGACGGGGACTATACCACCGATAAGCCTCCGAGAAACGGAGCTTTCCAAATAAACGCCCATCGTGACCGAGCTAGGATCAACGATCGTGTACCTCAACTCACGGCGTGAACGCAGCCCCGGGCGAGGTCGGCACAACAAATTAGTATGTGAAACTGAAAATACATATCGTAAATGAAATCATAGCACATATAAAGCAGAGACATGTATGATAACCAAACTACGATTTACAACAAAGCGGTCATGTCAAGTCGGGACTCACGCCTCAAGTCATCACCAAGTATAACAATGGGTCTCGTGCCCACAACATCAATCATGCGTGGAATACCTTCCTCACCGCCGCAATCTATGATATAAAAGCACCAAGGAACACATGAACACCGGGTCCCACCTGTGTCATAATAAAATCAGACGGTAAGTACGGCGCATAGCCGACTACTAAAACCCACGGTGCCAACAAGGTCGTGAATCGTATCATAAGATCTGTCAGACCGTCACATGATCAAAGCCGCCACTTGCCCGCAGATCGATGTACGCCGTCTAACCTGGAACTCCCGCAACTCGCGTAGGCCAATCTCATCGCCCGCATGAGGTATTCCCGCATCGGTGGTAGCTACTCCCGATCGCCCGACTTCGCAGTCCGCGTGGCCACATGGACCGCGTGCCCATAAAGGACGACACTAACACGGAACTCGTAGCTCCGCATAGCCCTCAGGACTGCACGAGGTATTCTCAAATCATAGGTCCATCGACCGCCTGAAGTCTACCCCCAGACGGAGGCGCCTAACCCGGAATCATCTCGAGATGAGTGATGTAAAATACTAACACAACAGCTTATCGTTAAACAACATAAGCATAACAAAGGAAACCCCTTTACACAACATCACAAGATACTAACACACGTAGCATCCTAGCATGTTTACTTATCAATCAACAAGAAAGTATTACCAGGCTATCACAAACCAACACAATCAAGTTATACACACAAGGTACTTTCTACTATATGCCAACAAGTTCGGGGTTTTATCCCCAAAGTACTTCATACATTAACTCTTTAAAAGATACGTTACTTTCACAATGTCACACAATACCCGTAGTATAAAATAGAGTGACTATCCTTTTAAAGTAAATCAATTACTTCTCTTTGTAAAATCAAGTAGCAACATTCTTTTCCAATGATCAAGTTTGCCTAATTTCCAATGTTCAAGTTTCTCATTTTAGAAAGGTTTCGTAGTTCATAGTCTTATTCATTTAAGAATATAATTCTCCTTTAAACTATCTGAGAAACATAAGTCTTATATGTGAGTAGGATATTCTTGTTTATAACAATCTTATTACAATGACCACGATCTAGAAATATCATTTTGTCTCATCTTAGCTTCTATGCGGATGGAAGTTTCTCGGTTTTAATAATACTTAATTATTAAAAACATTTACTCTTATAAAAGCTGCAGTGGTTTGTCGATACTAATTCTGATTTCAAAAATCATTAAAACATTCTTAAGACGTTATACCTAACTTTCCATAAAGCTAGCATAACTCTTAAGTTTTCAAAACAAATCAAGTATTACTTCTTCTTTCGAATGATTCAAAAATCTTTGAAATACTTCAAGTTCTTTATTAACACATAACACGCCGCTTATAGTTCAAATCGCTACCTTTTAAAAACCACAAGTATTTTCTACCAACATAAAGTCGTTATAACCAACTTCCCATAAAGTCGTTATAACACTTTATGTTTTAAACAATCAAATACATTTAGCACACGACGTCATCGCACTACATAGTTCACACATATCATGCTAGAAGAGATAGGAAGAGGTTCACATACCTCGCGACGAGTATCGACTAATAGCAAACGCTCCAAGTACTTCCAACCGCTCTACTCCTGCCAAGTAGATCGCGCCACACGTAGTACTTTAACCTATAAGGCCACAAGGCGCTTATTAACATTTAGATCCCGTAGAACATTCTACGTAAAATTCTAAGAAGACTCCCCGCAACAGCGTAAATCTCTTCTCTATCGAGGCCGCTACCAAGCCAACCGTGGGGTTATAGTCTAACCCTAGCAGTACAATTCTACCCACTGCACTACTACACAAGTCTCATGTAATACAGCCCTATGTAATTACTGATTCAAGATTCTTCTTTAAATTGGGCTTAAGTCGCGAGACATTGCGTAAGTATTATTCGAGCTTAAGTCAAAGACATTGCCGATAACTACGTTCGATCTATATATAGTATACTTCAACTATATATTCTAACAATATGTAATTTCCAATTACAATAGAGGACAAGATATTTACCTCGATAAGCCCATAATTATCCAAGTATAAAGTCGATCCCGGCAATCGTTTAGCTCCAACTCAGGCGCTCGACCCGCTCTAAACCACCCTTAGAAGTTCTAACCAACTTATACACAATACTCCAACGGACTATGGAGATTTTCCTAGGATTTCGGTTTGTGACAGACGGAAGTATAATAGTATTTACGGCTTTTCAGATAGTATAACCTTAGAATACTACAAGGTATACTGCTAAGGTAATTTGGGCATTATAACAATACTTTTGAGAGTATTTCTACCAAGAGATGGGGTATTATACTAAAGCAACTAGGCTAGTGGGGTACCCGGTAGCACCCCGAGGAGTGGGGTGGCTACCCTCGGCCACCCCACTGTGGGGAACTCTCGGGGGGAGGGACGAGAACAACAATAGAGGGGAGATTTTAACACTTAGAGATTTGTGGAAAGGATGAAGAATTCATCAGGGAGAGGGTATTTATAGGTCAAGGGATGGCCAACCAAAGGCCAAGATTAAACCAAGTGTTAGGCAAGTGTAGGGCTAGGATTTATTACACACAAATATCCTACCAACTCGACTTTAGCCAAGGCACAAAAACGTGCCTTACTAGCCCATTTCGTCAATCTATCACACTAATGAGAGGGTGCCAAGTGGCGCCTCTTGATCCAAAATGTTTCGCCTCTCAAAAATCCGCAAAAATAAAAATGACATAGCCGGAAATTCCCCTACGAAAGCTGTGAAAACGTTTCGTCGAAAAATGACTCTAATCGGGTGTTGTGAACAAATTTAATTCGGCCAAGCCACTTTGCCTACTCAAGGCTTTAAACTTTTATACGTACGCCACGCACATACTGGAAATACGGTATAACATTCTCTCCTTAGAAACATTCGTCGAATGCCTTCTAAGCCTCAAAACAACGCGTCGCCAGATAGTCTTCACCACCATACTTACGAAACAATCACGCCACAATGGCCACGTAAACAATCGCAAGAAAATACTTACATCCAAGTCCACGAGGAATCACCTCTATCATCACCACAAACACTTCTCCGGGTCTAAAATATACTTCTTCCACACTTTTCCAAACAAAAGAAATGGTCACATCAATGCTCGCCATACATGCTCGCTTCTTCCCGATACCACTTTTGTCACTTTGCCGCGAGGTTCTAGTGTCACTCCGACCCAACAAATGGTGCAGGACTACATGCGATCCGGAGGATGTCGCACACTCGAACTCATACCACGTTACGATACGGCCGATTCAAAACTCGGTTACTATCTCTAACGTGGTCATCATTAATCGAACACTTTGGATGGATCTTGATACTTCCCGAACATCACAATACGAAGATCGACGACCGCTTCCTACGTCGGACGGCAAAGCTAACATATAGGCAACGCGGCCTATTCTTCATGGACTTAAAGGCCCAAACAAATCGGGCTAAGTTCCTCCGTCTTCCAAAGCTCGCACACCCAATCCGGTGGTACTTTCAAGACCGACCGTCAACTCAACTCTAGCGTGCCGCCGATCATCCGCACGATTTCCTCTGGGCTGCCAGAACTTCTTCTAGACAAGCTTCTCACTATCCACAGTCTGCTGGAACAAGCCTGAACCAACTGTCTGAACCCTGCCAACACCGAACCACTCGACCGCAACTTACACATCCGCCCTGAGGCCTCAAAAGCGACATCCGAACACCAAATGGTAGCTTAAACACTACCTCCACAGAGACAACAATCCCCACAACTATCCCTGAAATCCAAACACTGGCCCGAGGGCGAATGCGATTCTGAGACTCACCTGAGTTCCTAACCCTGCCTGGTAAACTTTTAGAAAACGAAAATAGCCACAACCTGGGCTTCACTGTCTGACATAAGGCGTAGGCACCCAACTCGCGCTTTCAACCTTTCGATAACTCAACACAGTAAACTGGCCCGATCAAGAACACGATGGCTGCCCGTCGCCCGACCATGGTCGAACGATCCACGAACTCAGACGGTTAACTAAACTTGGGCCTAACACCCTCACAACCCTAACACAAGGCGACCACCACAACCGACCACCACCAAACCTACCGCGGTTGACCGCAACGTGGCCTCAACCCACCCGCAACGCGCACAATACTAGCTCCCGATCCGAACAATCTCACTAATCACGTTTGAAAACCTACGGTCTTAGCTCAACTACCCCCTTTCATTCCACACTACTGTGACCTATCCCAACATAACTCACGTGCACTATGCACTTCCGATAAGGGTCAAACATAACACTACACCTTTCTCGAGATGGCCTCACCTCTAAGGTCTTTACGTAGAAGCTACAAGGCTCACACCTTCTCTATCCCCAAAATCTTACTCGGTTAAACAACCATGATCTAATCACGACTAACACACGGCTATCGAACATAGCACTTAAGGTATACTCACCTTATCACACATACCGATCTCTGAGGTTAAAGATATATCTATATCTACCGCTTCTCACTCCTTAGTCGTTCTAATCAAACCGCCTGCAGGCGCATAAGGAAAGGTGACGACTACCCATCGATCCGAAGGCTAAGTCCTCCTACAAGGACACCTTTCGACATCGACCACTGACGGCCATACAACAGTACCGACTAAAAGACGACATTCCCGATGGCGTCCACATCATGAGGAAGATCGGAGTTCGACCCAACTCCTGCGCACGAACGCCCCGAAATTCGTGGAGGACTCCGCTGCGACCGTGGATGTGCATAAACTAATCACGCGAGGCGCATCACTGCTCAAAAGTTACTAAAGGACCTTTGCTGCTCGCCTTCTTCGCCCTTCGTTAACCCGCCGATCTGCGTTTTTACGACTGCTGCCGCGTAAGCCCGCATACGTGCCATGCTCAAGCCCAATCAAGAATTACTCTTTGCACAACCTCTTAGATAGTCGTCAAGACTCGCAGACATCGGTATACTCTCTGGTAGTCAAATCCATAGTTAGTATGGTCGCCTTGAAATCTATATTCTCTCGTTTCTGCCGCGAAGGTTCAAATATCATGGCGCGGTAGAATCTGCTGCAGCTAAACTCTGTTGCGGGGCTAGTGGCGACGCCGCAGAACTCGAATGAGACCACCCATGATAATTGAGCTCGTGCCCACGTAACCTCTCAGATTTACCGCGGCTCCGCCGCTTGCCTCACCGGCGGGTTGCCTACGCGAGGCATAGCGGTAGGGAAAGAAATACGTTAGAGGGTCCAACTTACAACAGCTCTAAGGCACGATCTCAGTGAGAAGAATAGAAATCAATCCTAAATATCCTATAGCCTCACGATTATTGATGTGGTGCACAACACACCGATAATCAAGACTATCGATTCAGACACTTTCCGAGGATTAAGCGCTCGATACCACTTTTGTCACGACCAACCTCCCGCGTAGTGCTTACCGGGCACCCAAGTAGACATACATCGCAGTAATCATGAACATAAAGACAATACATGAAACCAGTAATAAGACGATGAAATAAGAAGACAGCTAACCAAAAACGGTTACCTTCGATAATTATAAATAGCAACTTTTTCAACATGAAGTTTAATCCTTTTTACAAACCCCGCCTACAACGATTTGGCTGCACCTTAAGAATGATATGACAACAACGGGCGACAGGGCGCCAACCCCGAATGTAAACACTTACGACGAGGGGACTATACCACTGATAAGCCTCGAGAAACGGAGCTTCCCAAACGCTAATCGCGACTTCGAGAGCTAGGATCAACGATCGTGTACCAATTCTGCGGCGTGAGCGTAACGACCCGCCCGGCCCGCATCGTGCCTTACCTCGCACCCTAGTGATACATACATCGAGAAAATCAGCGAACAAAAACATGAGTCGTTTAACAAGAGATATCATAAATAAACAGCCAACCAAAACAAGCTTTTTCGTGATATACATAAAACTCAAGCTTTAATCTTTACAACCCCGCCACAACAGACTACGACACTTAAGATTTACAACGACTATGACGGACAGGCCCCGCCGTACCTCAATGTACAAGAACCTACAACTCAGGAACACATACCAAAAGATAAGCCTCCAAGAAACGGAACTTCCCAATACGCCGAATCGTGATCCTAAGAGGGATCCACGACCGATGTACCTCTACTGGCAGATGAACGCACTCAAGGAGGTCGATAACAAGTACCAAGTATGTGAAATCAGATAATATCAAATGAATTCATTCTATTCTATATTAAGCTTGAGACATGTATTATAACCACACTACAGTTCACAAAATAAAACATTCTTCACTCATATATAACTATGGGTATCACGCCCACAACATCAATCAGGTTCGAATTATGGGCGCATGCCGAATCTCAGACGGTAGACATGTCCATGATGCAACAATAATACCAATGTCCCATGGCCACATGCCCCGGACTCAGACGGTGTAAGACATGTCCACGTGGACTCAACAACAAGACAAAGAATCCAAGGCATACCCGCGCCACGATCGTGTCGGTATGTCCAAAGAGAAACAATAAGACAACTTTCCAAATGGACGATACCCGCGGCGCTACGATCGCGGTCGAGATGTCCAAAAGGAAATCACTGGCGATAATCGAAATGGAAACATACCCGCGCGCACGATCGTGTCGATATATCCAAAGCGACAACCACAAGACCTTAACTAAATGGAAGCATACCCGCGCCACGATCGTGTCGGTATGTCCAAAGCGATTAACAACAATAATACTATCAAGAACGCATGCGCGGAATTTCTCCGCCACCAAGACATCCAAGTAAGTTCTCAACTACCAACCGACCTATCGAGACGCCAGAACACGAAAACACAACGCTTGTACAATAAAGGCTATCATCACAAGCATAGGCAAGTTTCACAACAACAAGCATAGGCAAGTTTCACAACAACAAGCATAGCAAGTTTCACACAACTCAAAGTACTTTCATTTTATGCCAAAGTCCGGTTTTTAACCCCAAAGTACTACATACGTTAAGTTCTTTTTAAAAGAGATCCATTACTTTTATAAAAGTCACCCGATACGTAGTATTAGAATGACCAACCCACCTTCCTTTTCAAAATCAAGTAACAACATTCTTTTCCTAAGTTCCATTGCCTAGTTTCAATTACTCAAGCTTCTCATTTTCAAATGGTTTCATAGTTCCCAAACTTAATCACTGATTCCTTTTAGAACAATTGAGTAACATATGTCATATATGTGAGTAGTTTATTCTTGCTTATAACGATCTTATTACAAAGAACCATGATCTAGAAAATGTAATATCATTTTGTCTCATCTAGCTTCTACGCAGATGGAGGTTTCTACCGGTTTTAATACAACACATCATTATTCAATACATTTTCCTTTTATTAACGCCGCAGTTGGTGCAGCCGATACACATTACGATTCCCAAATCAAGAAACATTATCCCTTTAAAACCAAGTACTCATTACTCACGAATGAGGTTTCACACAAACATCCACATTAAAACAAATAAGTTAAGTCTCTTATCTTATAAGATCAAGTCTCTTAACTTCTAACATCAAGAAACCATTTTCATTTATATAAGGTCGTTATAACTAACTTCCCATAAAGCTATTATAACACCCTATGTTTTAAACCAACCAAATCACTTAGCACACGTACGCCTACCGTACTACATAGTTCACAACAATCATGCTAGAAAAGATAGGAAGAGGTTCACATACCTCGCGACGATTTATCGACAATAAGCAAAATGCTCCAAGTACTACAACCTCGCTAGCCCTTTCCACTCGAGTAGAATACGCTACTCTTAGTACTTTCACCTATAAAGGTCAAACGCCTATTAACCCCAAAACACAAGTTTCTATCATTCTATAGAAAATTCGAAGACTCTCCCCAACAACAGAAATCTCCTCCTCTATCGAGGCCGGCTACCAAGCCAACTGTGTGGGTTTACACGCCTACCCTGACGTGTACAATTACTCGAATACTACACAAGTCAACCGCACATACCCTATGTAAATACAGATTCAGCTTTCTTATTCTTCAGCTTAAGTCAAAAGACATTGCGAATACTAAGTAGTTCCGTATATAGTATACTTCAACTATATATTCAACCAAACATGTAATTTCCAATTACAATAGGACAAGATAATTACCTCGATAAGCCCAAAATTATCCGAGTTTAATGTCGCTTCCCGAGCAAGGTTTAGCTCCACTCAGGCGCCCAAACCACTCCAAACAACCCTTAGAAGTTCTAACCAACTTCTACTCACATACTTCAACCAACTAAGATTTCCTTAGGGTTTTGGTTTGAGACTAAAGGACAAAAGGTAGTATTTCCTGACTCTACGTAAAGAGGTATCTTTGGAATACTACAAGGTACAAGGCTAAGGTATTTTGGGCATTATAACAATACTAGGAGTATTTCTATACCACAACAAGGGTATTATATGAAAACAACTAGCTGTGGGTACCCTACTGCTAGACCTCACAAGTGGAGGGAGACCTCACCCGCCAAAGGCCACTTTCAGGAGAGGAGCTTGGACGAGTCAACAAGAGGAGGAGGGATTCAAGACTTGGAAACATTTGTGGATGAATGAAGTCTTCACAAAGCGGGGTATTTATAGCAAACCCAAATGCCAACCAATGGCCAAGATCGCCGTATGCAAGGCAAGTGTAAGGCCTTGATCAAGCCAAGTGCACCCTAACCCCTACTCCACAAAACATGGCACAAGACAAGCCACAAAACAAGGCCAAAACAAGGCACAAAACAAGGAACCAATAGGCCAAAAACGTGAGCCACAATATCAATCCAATTCCGAACCAATCGGCCCACTGACCACAAGCTTCCAATGTGAGGTGACACGCCACCCTCCCTGGTCCAAAATGTTTCGCCTCACTAAAAATCCGCAAAAATTAAAAAGGACATATAGGAATTTTCCTACGAAAGCCGGAAACGTTTTCGGAAAACGACTTAGCCAGACTGCGGCTCAAATGTAACCTACTAAGCCACTGGCGGGGTGACACGTGTCACCCTCCTATCGCCCTCAAAAACGCCTTTCAAAAATATCCACAATGGCCAAAATCTCAAAACAAAGCTTCCACAAAACCAGAATTTCTCCCCGTGGGCCCCACGTGACCATTTCCAAAATAAAATCTCAAAATTCTAATGTAATCTATGAAGTCCAAATACCAAACTGGGAATCCAATTCCCATTAACGAACCTTTTTCTTCACAAATAACCTAAACTTTTCCGAAAACTCACATCTTTCTTTTCAAAATTTCGCCAGACGCATCGCACGCCCTCACATACATACCGCAACTACGGGTATAACATTCTCCTCTTAGAAACATTCGTCCGAATGTTCCTTCTCAAGACGGATATCGATGAAGTTCCTCTAACAAGTTGTCAACGCCATTACCGCCACTAAATAACACACGTTATCTTCCTTCCTTACTCGTCGTGCCTTCTCGAACACTTGAACTCTCCCAAGACGTACCATACTTCAGTCATTACTCCGCTCGAAAATCTCTGGAGTCACTACCTCCAAACTTGGTCATCTTACTAACCTCAAACTTCCTTAAGGCCATTCCCGGCCTTTACGAACCGCTTCTGGTCGAACGCGTCCACGAACTCATACGATGATCATACAAACTTGGGCCTAGCATCCTCGTGACCCTACCACCTGGCGGGACCACCCAGAACTGGCCCCACCCCAAACCGGGTTACGGTTTGACCCGCAAATGGTCCTAAACCCGACCCCCAACCGTGCCAAACTCTTGTTCCCCGATCCGGAACAATCTTACTAATTCACATCATGAAAGCTACCACTTCCATCTCACACTACCCATGGACTTATCACACAAATAAATCCCACGTATACTACTCACCCTTATAAAGGTCAAACATAAAACGAATCCTTTACTCAAGACGACCTTACCTCTAAGGTCTCAGTCGTGAAATAGTCTAAGGTTCACACTTACCATGCCTCCATACGTATCCTTCCAACTAACCATGCATTTTAACTCACACATATCACAATGCTATCCGTACATAGCACACAATAATGAGATCATCATAACAAGCATACCAAAACTCTAGAGGGTTAAGGATATACCTGAAGCTACCGCTCCACTCTAATCATAGGCTCACTGGCAGGCGATAGTAGAAGGTGATGAACCAGCCACGATCCCGGCGTGAGTCGTAACATCCGCGCTTCCTTGGTAGGACGGTTCTCGCAAATGGCCCCGCTGGCCGCATGCAAAACAAACTCCCAATCTAGCACGACACTCTCCAAAACGAGTCTACCACAATGGTCACAACGAGGTAGGGTGGCTTCACCGTTAACACCCTCGCTCGCCGTAAATCAACCTCCGGAGCCCCGACCGCTTCCTCAAGACGCGAGGACCACTGCATCGGGGGTATATAACTAGCTCGCTGCTGAGGCGGTCCGCCGAAGCCACCAAAGGACCTCGCCCCGCCCTCTTCTCGCTGATCCAGTGTCATTCCGCCGACCCTCCGTGCCTCACATCCTAGTGCATGAGCTCGCATGCGGCAATGTCCATGCCCCAAGAGAAACACCCGCACAAGATTCGCCATATAATCATCAAGCGGTGACGTAGCGACGCACTCCTATCCTCCATATTCGCAACTAGCGCAGGACATATCGAGCCAAAGAATCGAACTCGACATTGTACTCCCGACAGCCGCGCTCTCTCTCAAGAATAAAATCGTTTACCGCGTTCTCCTCATCCGCGGAGGCAAGAAGTGCGCGAGGAAAGCCCCAAAACTCATCCCATACTGCCGAGGTGCATGCTCTCCCGAAAGCTCCCATGAATCAAACCAATCGATCGCGGATCACGCAGCCGATGCGAACCAAAGGTCACAGACTGCTTTCAAGCCTGATCACCCGCACGATCCAGAATCGCCGGATGAACTCCCGCGATCATCCTCGTGCCTCGACCCGTAAAACTCGCGGCTACAACTCGTAAAGTCCCGTAGCCTCAAACTATCTCGCCGGTGAACCATCGTGCATCGAACCGAACTGCCGTGATTCAAATCCTCTCATATCTCGCCACGACTCGCCAAGAATCGGGCCATCTCTTGTAACCACTCTCTCGCTCTGCATCGGACCGAGGCTCGTGTATCATGTCTCAGCAGCCTATTGCCGCGCTCTAACTCGCTTTGCCGGGCGGCGCCACAAAACCCGCCGTCAAGCACAACTCAGCACTGCCTCGCTCGCGCTTTCAGATATACATAAAACTCGAATGCTTTAATCTTTACAACCTCGCCACAACAGACTACAGCACTTAAGATTTACAACGACTATGACGGACAGGCCCCGCCATACCCTCAATGTACAAGAACCTACAACTCGTGGAACACATACCAAAGATAAGCCTCCAAGAAACGGAACTTCCCAATACGCTGAATCGTGATCCTAAGAGCGGGATCCACGACCGATGTACCTCTACTGCGGATGAACGCACTTCAAGGAGGTCGATAACAGTACCAAGTATGTGAAACTGCATAATATCAGAAATGAAATCATACTAGTCTATATAAAGCAGAGACATGTATGATAACCAAACTACGCTCACAACATAAAATCATCACTCCAATATAACTATGGGTCTCACGCCCACAACATCAATCGTTCGCATGGCCGCATGCCCCTAATCAGACGGTAGACATGTCCATGATGCAACAATAATACCAATGTCCCATGGCCACATGCCCCGGAATTCGTGACGGTAGGCATGTCCACGTGACCTTAACAACAAGACAAAGAATCCAAATGGAAGCATACCCGCGCGCTACGCGATCGCGTCAAGATGTCCAAAGGGAAACAATAAGACAACTTTCCAAATGGACGATACCCGCAGCGCCACGATCGCGTCGTGTCGATGTCCAAAAAGGAAATCACAAGGCGATAATCGAATGGAAACATACCCGCGCGCTACGATCGGTCAAGATATCCAAAGCGATTAACCACAAGACCTTAACCAAAATGGAAGCATACCCGCGCGCCACGATCGTAAGTATGTCCAAAGCGATTAACAACAATAATACTATCAACAGAACGCATTCGTGGAATTTCTCCGCCACGCAAGACATCCAAGTAAGTTCTCAACTACCAACCGACCTCTATCGAGAGACGCCAGAATACGTAAAACACAACGCTTGTACAATAAAGGCTATCATCACAAGCATAGGCAAGTTTCACAACAACAAGCATAGGCAAGTATCACAACAACAAGCATAGGCAAGTTTCACACAACTCAAAGTACTTTCATTTTATGCCAAAGTCCGGTTTTTAACCCCAAAGTACTACATACGTTAAGTTCTTTTTAAAAGAGATCCATTACTTTTATAAAAGTCACCCGATACGTAGTATTAGAATGACCAACCCACCTTCCTTTTCAAAATCAAGTAACAACATTCTTTCCTAAGTTCCAGCTTGCCTAGTTTCAATTACTCAAGCTTCTCATTTTCAAATGGTTTCATAGTTCCCAAACTTAATCACTTGATTCCTTTTAGAACAATCGAGTAACATATGTCATATATGTGAGTAGTTTATTCTGTTTATAACGATCTTATTACAAAGAACATGATCTAGAAAATGTAATATCATTTTGTCTCATCTAGCTTCTACGCAGATGGAGGTTTCTACCGGTTTTAATACAACACATCATTATTCAATACATTTTCCTTTTATTAACGCCGCAGCGGTCCTGTCGATACACATTCCGATTCCCAAATCAAGAAACATTATCCCTTTAAAACCAAGTACTCATTACTCACGAATGAGGTTTCACACAAACATCCACATTAAAACAAATAAGTTAAGTCTCTTATCTTATAAGATCAAGTCTCTTAACTTCTAACATCAAGAAACCATTTTCACTTACATAAGGTCGTTATAACTAACTTCCCATAAAGCTATTATAACACCCTATGTTTTAAACCAACCAAATCACTTAGCACACGTATCGCTCACCGTACTACATAGTTCACAACAATCATGCTAGAAAAGATAGGAAGAGGTTCACATACCTCGCGACGATTTATCGACAATAAGCAAAATGCTCCAAGTACTACAACCTTGCTAGCCCTTTCCACTCTCGAGTAGAATACGCTACTCTTAGTACTTTCACCTATAAAGGTCAAAACGTCTATTAACCCCAAAACACAAGTTTCTATCATTCTATAGAAAATTCAAAGACTCTCCCCGCAACAACAGAAATCTCCTCCTCTATCGAGGCCGGCTACCAAGCCAACTGTGGGGGTTTACACGCCTACCCGACGTGTACAATTCTACTCGAATACTACACAAGTCAACCGCACACCCTATGTAAATACAGCCTCAGCTTCGCTTATTCTTCAGCTTAAGTCAAAAGACATTGTCGAATACTAAGTAGTTCCATATATAGTATACTTCAACTATATATTCAACTAAACATGTAATTTCCAATTACAATAGGACAAGATAATTACCTCGATAAGCCCAAAATTATCCGAGTTTAATGTCGCTCCCGAGCAAGGTTTAGCTCCACTTCGCGCTCCAAACCACTCCAAACAACCCTTAGAAGTTCTAACCAATTTCTACTCACATACTTCAACCAACTACGAAGATTTCCTGTGGTTTCTGGCTGAGACTAAAAGGACAAAAGGTAGTATTTCCTGACTTCACGAAAGAGGTATCTTTGGAATACTACAAGGTACAAGGCTAAGGTATTTTGGGCATTATAACAATACTAGGAGTATTTCTATACCACAACAAGGGTATTATATGAAAACAACTAGGCAGTGGGTACCCTACCGCTAGACCTCACAAGGGAGTGGAGACCTCACGCCAAAGGCCACTTTCGAGGGAGAGAGCTCTTGGACGAGTCAACAAGAGGAGGAGGATTCAAGACTTGGAAACATTTGTGGATGAATGAAGTCTTCACAGCGGGTATTTATAAGAAACCCAAATGCCAACCAACGGCCAAGATCAAGCCATGCGCAAGTGTAAGGCCTCGATCAAGCCAAGTGCACCCTAACCCCTACTCCACAAAACATGGCACAAGACAAGCCACAAAACAAGGCCAAAACAAGGCACAAACAAGGAACCAATAGGCCAAAAACGCGAGCCACAATATCAATCCAATTCGTGAACCAATCGCCCACTCGACGCCACAAGCTTCAATGCAGGGTGACACATGTCACCCTCCCGTTGGTCCAAAATGTTTCGCCTCTAAAAATCCGCAAAAATTAAAAAGGACATAGCCGGAATTTTCCCTACGGTGTGGAAACGTTCGCCGAAAAACGACTTAATGCGACTGCGCTAAATGTAACTTCACTAAGCCACTTCTAGTGGGTGACACGTGTCACCCTCCTATCGCCCTCAAAACGCTCTTCAAAAATATCCACAATGGCCAAAATCTCAAAACAAAGTGGTTCTACAAAATCAGAATTTCTCCCGTGGGCCCCACGTGACCATTTCCAAAATAAAATCTCAAAATTCTAATGTAATCTATGAAGTCCAATACCAAATCTGGGAATCCAATTCCCATTAACGAACCTTTTCTTCACAAATAACCGGAAACTTTTCCGTGAAACTCACATCTTTCTTTTTCAAAATTTCGCACAGACGCAAGACGCACGCCTCACATACATACCCGCAACTACGGGTATAACATGAACGCACTCAAGCAGGTCAAGATAACAAAAATTTAGTATGTGAAATCAAAATACATATCGTAAATGAAATCATAGCGACTATATAAAGCAGAGACATGATGATAACCAAACTACGCTTTACAACAAAGCAATATGTCAAGTCGTGGACTCACGCCTCAAGTCATCACTCAAGTATAACAATGGGTCTCGTGCCCACAACATCAATCATGCCCGTGGAATACCTTCCTCACCGCAGCCTATGATATAAAAGCACCAAGGAACACACATGAACACCGTGTCCCACTGGTCATAATAAAATCAGACGGTAAGTACGAAGGCATAGCCGACTACTAAAACCCACGCACCAACAAGGTCATGAATCAGATCATAAGATCTGCTAGACCGTCACATGATCAAAGCCGCCACTTGCCCGCAGATCAATGTACGCTGCCTAACCCCGAACTCCCGCACCCGCATAGGCCAATCTCATCGCCCGCATGAGGTATTCTCGCATCGAGGGTAGCTACTCCCCGCATCTTCCCCGACTTCGCATCGCATGGCCACATGGACCGCATGCCCATAAAGGACGACACTAACCTCGAACTCGTGAGCTCGCGATAGGCCCTCGGGACTGCATGAGGTATTCTCGAATCATAGGTCCATCGACCCGCCCGAGTCTACCCCAGACGGAGGCGCCTAACCCCTAATCATCTCAAGAGATGAGCGATGTAAAATACTAACACAATGTAATTATCGTTAAGCAACATAAGCATAACAAAGGAAACCCCTTTACACAACATCACAAGATACTAACACACGTAAGATCCTAGCATGTTTACTTATCAATCAACAAGAAAGTATTACTGTGCTATCACAAACCAACACAATCAAGTTATACACACAAGGTACTTTCTACTATATGCCAACAAGTTCTGGTTTTTATCCCCAAAGTACTTCATACATTAACTCTTTAAAAGATACGTTACTTTCACAATGTCACACAATACCCGTAGTATAAAATAGAGTGACTATCCTTTTAAAGTAAATCAATTACTTCTCTTTGTAAAATCAAGTAGCAACATTCTTTCCAATGATCCAGTTTGCCTAATTTCCAATGTTCAAGTTTCTCATTTTAGAAAGGTTTCGTAGTTCATAGTCTGATTCATTTAAGAATATAATTCTCCTTTAAACTATCTGAGAAACATAAGTCTTATATGTGAGTAGGATATTCTTGTTTATAACAATCTTATTACAAATCATGATCTAGGAAATATCATTTTGTCTCATCTTAGCTTCTATGCAGATGAAAGTTTCTACCGGTTTTAATAATACTTAATTATTAAAACATTTCCTCTTATAAACGCCGCAGTTGGTTTGTCGATACTCATTCGATTTCCAAAATCAAGAAAACATTCTTAAGACGTTATACCTAACTTTCCATAAAGCTAGCATAACTCTTAAGTTTTCAAAACAAATCAAGTATTACTTCTTCTTTCAAATGATTCAAAAATCTTTTGAAATACTTCAAGTTCTTTATTAACACATAACACGCCGCTATAGTTCAAATCGCTACCTTTTAAAACCACAAGTATTTTCTTACCAACATAAAGTCATATAACCAACTTCCCATAAAGTCGTTATAACACTTTATGTTTTAAACCAATCAAATACATTTAGCACACGTGACGCTCACCGCACTACATAGTTCACACATATCATGCTGTAAGAGATAGGAAGAGGTTCACATACCTCGCGACGAGCATCGACTAATAGCAAAACGCCCAAGTACTTCCAACCGCCGCTACTCCTTAAGCCAAGTAGATCGCGCCACACATAGTACTTTAACCTATAAGGCCACAAGGCGCTTTATTAACATTTAGATCCCTTCAGAGAACATTCTACGTAAAATTCGAAGACTCCCCGCAACAACAGAAATCTCTTCCTCTATCGAGGCCGGCCACCAAGCCAACCAGTGGGGTTATACGCCTAACCCCAATCTACAATTCTACTCCACTGCACTACTACACAAGTTCACCGTAATACACCCCATGTAATTACATCAAGATTCTTCTTTAAATTCGTGCTTAAGTCGCAAGACATCGCTGTAAGTATTATTCAGCTTAAGTCAAAAGACATTGCCGATAACTACGCTCACTATATATAGTATACTTCAACTATATATTCTAACAATATGTAATTTCCAATTACAATAGAGGGACAAGATATTTACCTCGATAAGCCCATAATTATCCAAGTATAAAGTCGATCCCGGCAATCGCTTAGCTCCAACTCCGAGCGCCCAACCCGCTCTAAACCACCCTTAGAAGTTCTAACCAACTTATACACAATACTCCAACTGACTATGGAGATTTTCCTGTGGTTTCGGTTTTGTGACAGACGGAAGTATAATAGTATTTCTGGCTTTTCAGATAGGTATAACCTTAGAATACTACAAGGTATACGACTAAGGTAATTTGGGCATTATAACAATACTTTTGAGAGTATTGCTACCAAGAGATGGGTATTATACGAAAGCAACTAGCAGTGGGGTACCCCACGCCTAGCACCCTGGAGGGGTGGCTACCGCCTACCCCACTGTGGGAACTCTCGCCAAGGGGAGGGACGAGAACAACAACAAGAGAGGGGGAGATTTTAACACTTAGAGATTTGTGGAAAGGATGAAGAATTCATCAAAGGGAGAGGGGTATTTATAGGTCAAGGATGGCCAACCAAAGGCCAAGATTAAACCAAGTGTTAGGCAAGTAGTGGCTAGGATTTATTACACACAAATATCCTACCAACCTCGACTTTAGCCAAGGCACAAAAACGTGCCTTACTAGCCCATTTCGTCCAATCTACCACACCAATGAGAGGGTGCCAAGTGGCGCCTCTTGTTGGTCCAAAATGTTTCGCCTCTCTAAAAATCCGCAAAAATAAAAATGACATAGCCGAAATTCCCTACGAAAGTCAGAAAACGCTTCATTTAAAAACGACTTAATCGGGTGTTGTGAACAAATTTAATTCGCCAAGCCACTTTGCCTACTCAAGGCTTTAAACTTTTATACGCACGCCTCACGCATATACTGAAATACGGTATAACATTCTCCTCTCCTTAGAAACATTCGTTCCGAATGTTCCTTCTAAGCCTCAAACAACGCGGCGCCAAAGATAGTCTTCACCACCATACTTACGAAACAATCCCGCCACAATGGCCACGTAAACAATCACGCAAAATACTTACATCCAAGTCCACGAGGAATCACCTCTATCATCACCACAAACACCTCTCTCCGGTCTAAAATATACTTCTTCCACACTTTTCCAAACAAAAGAAATGGTCACATCAATGCTCGCCATACATGCTCGCTTCTTCCCGATACCACTTTTGTCACTTTGCCGCGAGGTTCTAGTGTCACCCGCGACCCAACAAATGGTACCGACTACATGCGATCCCCGAGGATGTCGTATACACTGAACTCATACCACATTCGATACGCCGATTCAAAACTCGGGTTACTATCTCTAACGTGGTCATCATTAATCGAACACTGGATGGATCTTCGATACTTCCCGAACATCACAATACGAAAAGATCGACGCGACCGCCTCCTACGCCGGACGGCAAAAGCTAACATATGGCAACCCGCCTATTCTTCACATGGACTTAAAAGGCCCAAAACACCAAGCTAAGTTCCTCTGCCTTCCAAAGCTCGCTACACCTAATCCGGGTGGTACTTTCAAGAAGACCGACCACAACTCAACTCTGGCGCTGCCGCCGATCATCCGCACGATTTCTCCGAGCTGCCGTAACTTCTTCTAGACAAGCTTCACTATCCACATACTGTGGAACAAGCTCAACCAACTGTCAACCCCGCCAACACCGAACCACTCGATCGGCAACTTACACATCCGCCCTACAAGGCCTCAAAAGGCGACACCCGAACACTGAAATGGTAGCTTAAACACTCCCTACACAGGAGACAACAATCCCAACAACTACCACTCAAATCCAAACACTGCCCGAGGGCGAATGCGATTCGAGACTCACCGAGTTCCTAACCCCGCTCGTAAACTTTTAGAAAACGAAAATAGCCACAACTCGGGCTTCACTGCTCGACATAAGGTGAAGGTAGGCACCCTGCGCAGCCTTTCAACCTTTCGTATAACTCAACACACCGAGTAAACGGTCCCGATCAAGAACACGATGGGCTGCCCCATCGCCCGACCACCGGTCGAACGCATCCACGAACTCGCACGTTAACTAAACTGGGCCTAACACCTCACAACCCTAACACAAGCGCGACCACCACAACCCGACCCCACCACCAAACCTACCGCTGGTTGACCGCAACGTGGCCTCAACCCGACCCGCAACGCCGCACAATACTAGCTCCCGATCCGAACAATCTCACTAATCACGTTTGAAAACCTAGCGGCCTTCTTAGCTCAACTACCCCCTTTCATTCCACACTACTAGGACCTATCCCAACATAACTCACGTGCACTATGCACTCCGATAAGGGTCAAACATAACACTACACCTTTTCTCGAGATGGCCTCACCTCTAAGGTCTTTACGTAAAGCTCTAAGGCTCACACCTTCTCTATCCCCAAAATCTTACTCGGTTAAACAACCATGATCTAATCACGACTAACACACTGGCTATCGAACATAGCACTTAAGGTATACTCACCTTATCACACATACCGATCTCTAGAGGGTTAAAGATATATCTATATCTATCGCTTCACTCCCTTAGTCGTCTAATCAAACCCGCCTGTAGGCGATAGCTGGAAGGTGACGACTACCCATCGATCCTCAAGGCTAAGTCCTCCTACAAGGACACCTTTCGACATCGCACCGACGGCCATAGGTACAACAAGTACCAACTAAAAGACGACATTCCCGATGACGTCACAACATCGCGAACCGGAAGATCCGAGTTCTCGACCAACTCCCGCGCACTCGAACGCCCCGAAATTCGCGAGACTCGCCAGACCGTGGATGTGCATAAACTAATTCACCGCGAGGCGACTCGCCAAAGTTACTAAAGGACCTCACGCTCGCCCTCTTCTCGCCCCTTCGTTAACCCGCCGATCTCACGCTCGCCACGCGCATAAGCCCGCATACGTGCCATGCTCAAGCCCAATCAAGAATTACTTTGCACAACCTCTCTTAGATAGTCATCAAGACTCGCACATACATCGGTATACTCCGTAGTCAAATCCATAGTTAGTAATGTGGTCGCTTCCTGAAATCTATATTCTCTATTCGGCCGTGGAATCAAGGTTCAAATATCATGGCCGCAGAGGAATCGCCGCCGCTGCAAACTCACGGGCTAGCGACGCCGCAGAACTCCCCGAACGGCACCACCTAAGGTGATAATTGGGCTGTGCCCACGTAACCCTCAGACTCTACTCGCAGCCTCCTCGGCCGCTTTGCCCTCCCGGCGGGTTGCCTACGCGAGGCATAACGGTAAGTGGAAAGAAATACGTTAGAGGTCCAACTTACAACACCTCTAAGGCACGATCTCGAGTGAGAAGAATAGAAATCAATCCTAAATATCCTATAGCCTCCGATTATTGATGTGGTGCACAACACACCGATAATCAAGACTTCCATCGATACTGGTCAGACACTTTTCGAGGATTAATCGCTCGATACCACTTTTGTCACGACCGAACCTGCCCGTGATCGTGCCTTACCCCGCACCCAAGTAGACATACATCGAGTAATCACGAACATAAAGACAATACATGAAACCGTAATAAGACGTTGAAATAAGACAAAGCAACTAAAAACGGTTACCTTCAAGATAATTATAAATAGCAACTTTTTCAACATGAACGCTTTAATCCTTTTACAAACCCCGCCCACAATAAGATTACTGCACTTCTAAGAATGATATGACAACAACGGGCGACAGGGCCCGCCAAACCCTCGAATGTAAACACTTACGACGACAGGACTATACCACCGATAAGCCTCCGAGAAACGAGCTTCCCAAACGCCAAATCGCGGACTCGAGAGCTAGGATCAACGATCGTGTACCTCAATCATGCGGATGAACGCAGCTCGGGCGAGGTCAAGATAACAAAAATTTAGTATGTGAAATCAAAATACATATCAGAAATGAAATCATAGCGCCATATAAAGCAGAGACATGTATGATAACCAAACTACGATTACAACAAAGCAACATGTCAAGTCGTGACTCACGCCTCAAGTCATCACTCAAGTATAACAATGGGTCTCGTGCCCACAACATCAATCATGCCCGTGGAATACCTTCCTCACCGCAGCCTATGATATAAAAGCACCAAGGAACACATATGAACACCGTGTCCCACTGTGTCATAATAAAATCAGACGGTAAGTACGAAGGCATAGCCGATTACTAAAAACCCACAGCACCAACAAGGTCGCGAATCAGATCATAAGATCTGTCTAGACCGTCACATTATCAAAGCTGGCCACTTGCCCGCAGTATCAATGTACGCGTCTAACCATGGAACTCCCGCAGCTCCGCATAGGCCAATCTCATCGGCCCGCATGAGGTATTCCCCGCATCGAGGGTAGCTACTCCCCGGCATCTTCCTGGACTTCGCAGTCCGCATGGCCACATGGACCGCATGCCCATAAAGGACGCACACTAACCTGGAACTCTCGTAGCCCGCGATAGCCCTCGGGACTGCATGAGGTATTCTCGAATCATAGGTCCATCGACCCGCCCGAGTCTACCCCGACGGAGGGCGCCAACTCTAATCATCTCAAGAGATGAGTGATGTAAAATACTAACACAACAGCTTATCGTTAAGCAACATAAGCATAACAAAGGAAACCCCTTTACACAACATCACAAGATACTAACACACGTAGCATCCTAGCATGTTTACTTATCAATCAACAAGAAAGTATTACCAGGCTATCACAAACCAACACAATCAAGTTATACACACAAGGTACTTTCTACTATATGCCAACAAGTTCGGGCTTTTATCCCCAAAGTACTTCATACATTAACTCTTAAAAGATACGTTACTTTCACAATGTCACACAATACCCGTAGTATAAAATAGAGTGACTATCCTTTTAAAGTAAATCAATTACTTCTCTTTGTAAAATCAAGTAGCAACATTCTTTTCCAATGATCAAGTTTGCCTAATTTCCAATGTTCAAGTTTCTCATTTTAGAAAGGTTTCGTAGTTCATAGTCTTATTCATTTAAGAATATAATTCTCCTTTAAACTATCTGAGAAACATAAGTCTTATATGTGAGTAGGATATTCTTGTTTATAACAATCTTATTACAGCAGCCATGATCTAGGAAATATCATTTTGTCTCATCTTAGCTTCTATGCAGATGGAAGTTTCTCTGTTTTAATAATACTTAATTATTAAAACATTTCCTCTTATAAACGCCGCAGTTGGTTTGTCGATACTCATTCTCGATTTCCAAAATCAAGAAACATTCTTAAGACGTTATACCTAACTTTCCATAAAGCTAGCATAACTCTTAAGTTTTCAAAACAAATCAAGTATTACTTCTTTCAAATGATTCAAAAATCTTTTGAAATACTTCAAGTTCTTTATTAACACATAACACGCCGCTTATAGTTCAAATCGCTTACCTTTTTAAAACCACAAGTATTTTCTTACCAACATAAAGTCGTTATAACCAACTTCCCATAAAGTCGTTATAACACTTTATGTTTTAAACCAATCAAATACATTTAGCACATGACGCTCACCGCACTACATAGTTCACACATATCATGCTAGAAGAGATAGGAAGAGGTTCACATACCTCGCGACGAGTATCGACTAATAGCAAAACGCCCAAGTACTTCCAACCGCTTCGGCTACTCCTTAAGCCAAGATCGCGCCACACGTAGTACTTTAACCTATAAGGCCACAAGGCGCTTATTAACATTTAGATCCCTTCAGAGAACATTCTACGTAAAATTCGCAAGATTTCTCCCCGCAACAACAGAAATCTCTTCCTCTATCGAGGCCGCTACCAAGCCAACCAGTGGGTTATACGCCTAACCCTAACGGTACAATTCTACTCCACTGCACTACTACACAAGTCTATCGTAATACAGCCCTATGTAATTACAGCCAAGATTCTTCTTTAAATTCAGCTTAAGTCGCAAGACATCGCTGTAAGTATTATTCGAGCTTAAGTCAAAAGACATTGCCGATAACTACGCTCGCACTATATATAGTATACTTCAACTATATATTCTAACAATATGTAATTTCCAATTACAATAGAGGACAAGATATTTACCTCGATAAGCCCATAATTATCCAAGTATAAAGTCGATCCTCGCAATCGCTTAGCTCCAACTCCGAGCGCCCAACCCGCTCTAAACCACCCTTAGAAGTTCTAACCAACTTATACACAATACTCCAACGGACTATGGAGATTTTCCTAGGGTTTTGGTTTTGTGACAGACGAAGTATAATAGTATTTACGGGCTTTTCAGATAGGTATAACCTTAGAATATTACAAGGTCTACGGCTAAGGTAAGCTGGGCATTATAACAATACTGTTGAGAGTATTTCTCCCCAGAGAGGGGGGTATTATACGAAAGCTACGAGGCTAGGGGGGGTACCCCACGGCTCGCACCCCAAGGAGTGGTGGCTACCTCTACTACCCCACTGTGGGAACTCGCCAAGGGAGGGACGAGAACAACAACCCGCGAGGGGGAGGGAGATTTTAACACTTAGAGATTTGTGGAAAGGATGAAGAATTCATCAAAGGGAGAGGGGTATTTATAGGTCAAGGGATGGCCAACCAAAGGCCAAGATTAAACCAAGTGTTAGGCAAGTGTAGGGCTAGGATTTATTACACACAAATATCCTACCAACCTCGACTTTAGCCAAGGCACAAAAACGTGCCTTACTAGCCCATTTCGCCCAATCTATCACACTAATGAGAGGGTGCCAAGTGGCGCCTCTTGTTGGTCCAAAATGTTTCGCCTCTAAAAATTCGCAAAAATAAAAATGACATAGCCGAAATTCCCTACGAAAGTGTGGAAAACGCTTCATTTAAAAACGACTCTAATCGGGTGTTGTGAACAAATTTAATTCGGCCAAGCCACTTTGCCTACTCAAGGCTTTAAACTTTTATACGTACGCCCTCACGTACATACTCTGGAAATACGGGGTATAACAACATCAATTGCCTAAGGTTTTATAATAAAAAAGAGTCGAGTTGATTTGGCTAATTTACGGCACAAATGAGAATAAGTATCGAACAAGCCACTGCAGCGTTAATAAAGGAAAATGTAATGACAATCCATTATGTTAAAACAAGTAGAAATCCTCCATCTGCATAGAAGCTAAGATAAGACAAAATTGTATTACATTTTCTAGATCATGGCTACTTGAATAAGATCGTTATAAATAAGTATAACTTATTCACGACGCACCAAAGATTTGTTACTAATTTTAAAAGAGTTTACCTATGAAGCTTTTAAGACTTTGAAACTTGTTTTCTTAAAAGTTAAGAGACTTGAAGTATTTTGAAAGTTAAGAGAATTGATTTGAAAGTATAAATCTCTTGGTTATAAAAGGAACGTGTTAGTCTAAACCATAAAGGGTTATAACGGCTTTATGGAAGATTAAGAGAATGGTTTTCTCTAGTAAAGTAATCAAAGGAATAACTTGTATTAGGTAAGGGCAAATTGGTTTAAAGGTACCAATTGCTTAAGGTTTTAATAAAGAAGTCACTTGATTTAGAAGTTCGTAATTGTATTTCTAAAAAGGTATTGTGACTTGTCTTGAAAGGTGGATAGGACTTGATACTACGGTGGTTAGTATCGGGGAAGTTTTATTTGGAAAGGAGTTTTTGAAAAGAATGTACGCACGTAGTACTTTGGCTTGGTTAATTGAGATTTAGCCTATATGTCGTGATAGCCTTTGAGTGCAAGTATTATGTTTTATTACGCTGTCGCGACTCTCGGTTGGAGGGCCGGTCTTGTTATAAGTTACTTGACGCATCGACGGTGATGTGGGATTCCACGCATGCTTCCGCTATTTGTAGCACTGGGTTAAATTCCGGATTTTATAAGAGACATGGTAGTGCTTATGTCTTGTTTGATGGTCGGCCGAGCTAGGTAAGAGTATAAATGAGGCAAGCCCCAAGACGTTATACCACCTTCTCCGTAAGAGTATAAGTGAGGGTAAACCCCAAGACTGTACCACCCGCTTTATGTGTTGTTTGACGACCTCGAGATAGGGTAAGAGATAAATGAGGCAAGCCCCAAGACGTTATACCACCTTCTCCGGTAAGAGTATAAATGAGCGGGCAAGCCCCAAGACGTTATACCCGCTTTACCACCTTCTCCGGGGTAAGAGTATAAACGGCGGCAAGCCCCGCATCGTTATACCACCTGCTTTGATTGATATTATGGGTGTGAGACCCACGGTTATGTTTTACACTTTTAGCCGCCGATGATGGGGATTCCACGCATGCTTTGATATTGGTGTGATTTGATCGCGTCCCTTGGGGTCGTAGTATATGTGTCCTCCGTAGTGGGCCTGACTATGTTATGAAAGATAAGTAAGTTAGATAGAAATGAACTTAATGACTTCTCCTAAGTAAGCACGTAAGATATGACTATAACTCTTAATGGAATGGAAAAAGATATTGATGTAAGTTATGTGGAAAAACTTGATTGAATTCTTAAGTATGTATGTAAGAATATGATGTTAATTCTATTGAAGAAGGAAAAGAATGATTAATGTACGATTAAGTTCATAAGTGGTAATGACACGCAGGATCGTATGTATTTTTATACTTGTCCTTGTCATTCTTTGTACAGCTTATGATCTGCTTCATCAGACGTTATTTCGCTCCATATTCGCACTGTTGTTATCGACTTCTTCTGGCCGCGTCATGCCCGCAGGTTTAGGTACACACTTGTGGATCCGCGAGCTTAGGATCCCGCTCAAAGAAGTCGAGATGGCTCCAGTGTTCGGAGTTGTCACGCTTATGTTTATTCAGGCACGGGGCCTTGTCCGCCACGCTTGTTATGATAAAACTCTTAGAGGTCCGTAGTCACATATCGCGGTCACCAGAAGAAAAAGGAGGCAACCGCTTCGTTTATGTATGACGTCCGCGAAGGTAGCCACTGTCGGCTAACTCGTTGTTTTATTATCTGCTTTATTTTATAAGTTTCTTGTATGTTCCACGATTATCTCTCGATGTTTACTGTAAGTGGTGCCTGTAGGGCACCACACGCCCGTGGTCGGGTCGTGACAATGGGCCCACACGGGGTGACACATGTCGCCATCCTATTCGTCCAAAATATTTTCATCTCCCAAAAACATCCATAATGGCCAAAATCTCGAAAATATTGTGGGCCCCACAAAACCGTAAATTTTTCCCGTAGGCCCCCACGTGACCAATTCTTGAAATAAAATCCATAATTCCATTATATTCCAAAAGTCCAAATCCCAATTTTGAGAACTCAATTATCCTTATTAAACACTTTTCCTTCACGGAGTTCCGAGATTTCTTTTAAGGAACAAGAGCATCTTCTGTCGTTTCACGGTTTAACCCTTATCGTCTTACGTACGTTCTCTTATTCTTGTGTTGGAACTACGGGGTGTAACATTCTCCTCCCCTTAGAAACATTTGTCCCGAATGTTCCTTCTAAGTCTCCAACAACACATGCACCGGTATAGTCTTCACCACTATATTCACAAAACCAATTATGCCACATATGGCCATAATATAACACACGCGTATATACAAAAAAATCCAAGCCAACGAGGAATCACATCTAAAGTGTATAACATCACTATTAACCCACATTTATGGTCTAAAAGGATACTTTCTTCGTACCTTCACTTCACATTTATAATCACTACCATTCTTTTAACACATGTTCGCTTCTTTTCTTACTCGTCGTACTCTGCTCGTACATCCGAAATATTTCTAGTACACGTACCACATTTCAGTCATCACTTCAGTTTCCAAAACTTTGGAGTTACTACCTTCAAACTTGGTCATTATACTAGCTTCAATTTCCTTTAAGGCCATTCCCGGCCTTCACGACCTGGTTCTGGTGGAACGCATCCACGAACCAGTACGACGATTAACCAGACTTGAGCCTTACACCCTAGTGACCCTAACACCTAGCGGGACCACCTAAAACTAACCCCACTCCACTCCGAGTTGCGGGTTGACCCGCGATTGGTCCTCAACTCGACCCATTATCGCACTAAATCCTCACTCCTCGTCCGGAACAAATCACACTATTCAAGTCATGAAAGCCTAGTGGTCTTCTTAGCTTAACTATCCACTTTTATTTCACACAACCCATGGAATCTAAAGCGATGACTGAAGTGTGGTATGTGTACTAGAAGGAGTTCGGTTGTACGAGGAGAGTACGACGAGTAAGAAAATGAGCGAGCAGGTGTTAAAAGGATGGGAGTGACTGAATATATGGATGCGATTCCTTGTTGGCTTGGATTTATATATATGCGCGTGTGTTATATTGTACGGGCGGCATAATTGATTTAAGTAGGGTATAGTTAAGAGGAACTATGCCGATATCTGTCTTGATTGAGCGTTGAAGGAACATTCGGGACGAATGTTTCTAAGGGGGGAAGAATGTTACACCCCGTAGTTCCAGAGTATGTATGTGAGGACGTACGTACGAGAATATAACACTAAGTACGAAAGGGAAGAAAATTTTGAATTTTCGACGGAAAATATTCCGAACCTCGTGAAGGAAAAAGGTTTATTATTGGGAATTGGATTCTCAATTTTGGTATTTGGAATTCTGGGAATATAATAGAATTATGGATTTTATTTTCCAGAATTGGTTACGTGGGACCCACGGGAGAAATTTACGGTTTTGTGGACCCACATTACTTTCGAGATTTTGGCAATTATTGATGTTTTTGGGAGATGAAAATATTTTGGACGAATAGGAGGGCGACACATGTCACCCCCTTAGGTGGCATGTTGGCCGAAATGAGAGGACAAGTGGCAAGCCAAGTGTCCCAAGTCTTGTGTGGACAAGTGGCTTGTGGGACCCACACACACTTTTCCCCAATCTCATCCACACACTTGCTTTGATCCTAGCCCTTGGTTATCTTATAAATACACCCTTGTAGCAAGACTTCATCCACACTTAGATTAATTTCCAAGGCAAATACTCCCTCCCTCTTGAGACTTGCTCTCGACACCCCTCCCCTTAGGCTTAGAATTTGTGCTATTTGTTATACCTCGTAGTTCTGACCCTACGTATGAGAGCGTACGAAAGCATGTAAGACTTAAAATTTTCAAAGGATAGGTTGACGGATTATTCCGGACGGGTTTTAGTCAACTTTAAGGCGGGTTATGACCCGGTACATTGAGAGTTCCTAAGTGTTTCAAAGGCCTAGGGCGTAGTTCGTCGAGTCTAGATTCCAACGCAACCAACCGTTCGTCGAAAGGACGTCGGAGTAGAAAGTTATGAGAATTACAAGTTCAGTGCGCAGTCGGACATAAATGTGTTTCGGACAAAGGCGACAGGGCCGCGACGCCGGTTGCAGGGCCGCGACGCCTAAAGTACTGAGAGCTCGCTGAAGTTGCAGGCCGCGCCAGACAGCGTGGCCGCGACGCTAAAGTTCAGAGGTCATGGAGTAGCCACAGCGGCTGGCGCGGCAGCGCGCCGAGGCGGGATTTTTTGGGCGAAAAAACTTAGAAAAAGTCAGATTTTCTTTTAAAAAGACCTTGGGAGGGTGACAAGTGTCCCCCCCCCATCTGATTTCTTGCATGCAATATATTGACCAAGTCTTGAAGACTTGGTCATCTTCCAATTTCTCTCTCTCTAAAAGCTTAAGCTCCCACTTCTCTCTAAGATTCCAAGAGAAATTCAAGCCTAAAGAAAAATCTGAAAAAGTAAAAGAAAGAGGGAAGCTTATGGTTAGCTTGTGAAGGTTGTTGTGGTGGTGTTCTTGAAAAGGAAGCTAGCAAGTGGTTGGAAAATTTGGTTAAAGCTTTAAGGTAACATTTCTTCCTTTAGAATTAGTTTTTAGTGTTGCATGTTAAGAAGGAAGAACTTGTGGTAGTAAATAATGCTCTTAGACTCATTGCATGTAAGAACTATGGTTTGTATGTGAAGGAATTGGTTAAGAAGATATTATGAGCATGTTGTAGCCTAAAACTACCTTAGAATTGTTAAGTGAATCAGTTTGAGCTGTGTAATCCCCTTTGAAATGTTGGATTGTTGAGCCTTAAATGTGGCGTTTGGATGATAAATTCGGCCTTGTGAAAGGTGGCAAAGTATGTAGAAACAAAGGAAATGCTGCCCAATTTTCCATAGAATTTAGTGGCTTTGAGTTTAGATTATTCTACATTGAAATTAGAGGTTAGTAAACGTACCATGGTTATTTTAGGTTGACATATTACTCATGTAGTTGGACTTAGCAAGTGGATTGATCAACAAGGTATGTGAAGCTTTCCTATCTCTTGAGCATGAATAGATGAAACTATGTAGTACGGTAGATGTATAAGATTTGGTATTCTTACTTGTTTTAAGTATATAATGACTTGTTTCGTTTTAAGAATGTATAAGTCCCTTCGTTATGGGAAAAGTATGATTTTACTAAAGCATAGCGTTAATATAACAACTTTATGGGATGTTGGTTTATTAGCTTCATAAAAGATTAATGAGAAGAGATTTACTCAAAAGTAAGATAAGTATATGAAGAGGCAAATTGGTTTTAAGGCATCAATTGCCCAAGGGTTTTTATGTATAAAGAAGAGTCATTTTTAAAAGAGTTGAAATATGTAGTACTTGGGTTAAATTCCCGGTTTTCTTTTATTAAAGATATGATTAAGTGCCTTAAGTAAACTAAAATGAGAGGGTATATGAACAAGACTAATAAGAAGTTATAAGTTTTCTTAACTTATTTATGATTATGACATGATGACATTTGAGCTGTGGTAAGAGATATCCGGCGGGCAAGCCCCAAGATCGTTATACCATCTTCTCCAGGGTAAGAGTATGTCTGAGGGGCTAGCCCCAAGATCGTCATACCACCTTCTTCAGTGTAAGAGTATATCTGAGGGGCAAGCCCCAAGATCATTATACCAGCTGCTTCAGTGTAAGAGTATATCTGAGGGGAAAGTCCCCAAGATCGTTATACCATCTGCTTCGGGGTAAGAGTATATCTGAGGGGTAAGTCCCCAAGATCGTTATACCACCTGTTCCGTGGATTTGCTACCCATGATGCGAGGAATACCTCATGCGAGTCCTTATGGGATTATGCGGGTGAAATAGTCCCACGCGGCGTGGTACATCCTATGCGAGGAATACCTCACGCGTCCCCGTGACCTACGGGTGAAATAGTCCTGAGTAGGGTGCTTATTGATACTACGGGCGAGGTACCCTGTTTTGATCCTAAGGCCCCTATTTTATGCAGTATTATATATATATATACTTGTCACTCTCATTGTTAGTAAGACACAGTAAAAGGTATTTTATTGTCTTCCATGACTCCAGCTTACTCTTAGACTTATGATATCATTATTACAAAGATTTTTCCACTTTACATACTTGGTACATATCAGGTAATCGACTTCTCCTGGGGTCGCATTCATGCCGCAGGTAAGGGTAAGCGATCAGGATCCTCGTTCTAGGATCACTATTCCTGTCGAGCTCCATTCCTCCTAAGCTTGTTTATCGGTACTGACATTCCCCGACGCTATAGGTATTTTGTACATTCAGGGTACGGCGGGCCCTGTCCCGCCACAGTTGTTATCTTTAGAGGTCTGTGGTCACATATATGTTTTGGGCTATAAGAACCAGTTGTACTACTATACTTTGCTTAAGTATATTTATGGAAGGCACTTTATCTACCAAATGATGTTTACCCTTTTATAAGTTATGTGTTATGTATGTTCACGCTATTCTATGACATATACCGATGGTACCCCTGCAGGTACCGCGCGCCCCGGTTGGGTCGTGACAAAAGTGGTATCAAAGCGCTTAGTCCTCGAAATGTCTACGCACTGCGGTCTAGTAGAGTATTGATTATCGGTGTCGTGGCACTACATCTATAATCGTGAGGTCAGCAGGACATTTAGGATTGGTTTCATTCTTTCACTCTAAGATCGTGCAATGAGCCGAAGTTATAGGTTGAACCTCCTCCGATGTTTTCCTTTATGTATCGCTTATGCCTCCACGCAAGGCAACCGCGCCCGGCGGCAAGGCACCGAGGCCGCTAGTGGACGCGGAGAGTCACGCAGGCACGTGCCCGGGCCCTACGAGATGATGTTTAGGCGGCGAAGTTCCACGCCGCCGCCACCAAGCAGATTTTGAGGCGTGAGCGCCATCGAGACCGCGCATCGAACCTCCACCCCATGCCGTGGTCCGAGTACAGAGATTACGGGAAAGATTCGCCATCGATCAAAGATAAGTGGCAGCGCCGACAGAGCAGCGCCAACCCTAGAGCCGATAGCTTACGATTCGGATTTCGGGTTGTCACCCACCCGAAGTTCTATGGTTCGAGATTTGAGGAGGATCCGCAGGAGTTTGTCCGGCGCTATAATGACTACGCAGTGCTTAGGCATCGTAGATCGAGTCTGTTACACTAGCTTACCGTTACGCGATATTGCGCTGAACCGGTTCGAGTCACGGTGTTGTCGAGAGGTGAGGATGCTCTTCCAAATTGCTTGGGAGGAGTTCACAGAGGCGCTCAGACCACTTCTTTCCTCCCGAAAGCAGGAGAGCCCAGTAGATAGGTTCTTGACCTTGAGACAGACGAGGACTATCGTGAGTACACCGAGTTCGACTCGCCGATATGCGACACCATAGTAGCATGGCAGGCATGTGGTTCATCTGTATGTGATGGGTTAGACCGCCATATGATTATCGTGATGCTGGGGTGGCTCTTCACCGTGGATGGATATTGCCAGATGCAGCACGCATCGCGGATCGAGGACAGAGAGAGGCAGATCGCCTAGATTTGGGCCACCAAGAGGCCGTGACAACAAGTTCTCGTGGCGCTGAGGCGGCAGCCTCAAGAAGCAGACTAGGTCCACATTCCACCAAAGACAGAGTGCTCCTTCTCGCTTTTCCGGCAGAGGTCCGATCGCAGGTTATTCGAGCGTGTCGTGGCTCCGTGACTTCGTGTTTTCGTGAGGCGAGACCAAAGACTAATCGAGACCACCTACCTCTGCGTGCTCGATGCGAGGTCTCATCCGGCGAGTGTCGTATGGGTTCGAGTGTGCTACTCTTGTGGCACGGCCATCCAAGAAGGATTGTCCGTACTTAGGCGGCGGGAGCATTACGGTTCAGCCGACGGGTGTTGCCGGATCTTCATCTTCGATGGTTAGACGCCTGAGGCGTGGTACTTATGGCCAGCAGCCGCGGTAGAGGTCGTGGTAGGGTTCCAGCCTAGCGGTCCTCGTAACCGCATATATGCTATGTCCAATGACAGACTGAGGCGCCGCATGTCGCCACGTATATTATTGGTTTCTTCGTGATGATATGCTTTGATAGATCCAGTTCTACCTTGTCCTACATATCTCCTCATATCGCCGTAGAATTGGGATAGAGCCCGAGTACATAAGACCTTTTGAGGTGGCTACGCCATTTGTTGATACAGTGGTAGCCGAGCGGGTGGATAAGGCTTGCCCTGTGACTATAGATACCGCCGACTCTGGCCGACTTGATAGAGTTGGATATGACACACTTTGATGTGATTACGGTATGGATTGGCTAGCATCTTGCTATGCCAACGTGGGACGTAGAGAGATTAGTTCGGTTCGCTTTCTACGAGCCGGTTATCGAGTGGAAGGGAATACCGCATCGCCGGCGGGTAAGTTTATTTCTTACCTCGGCTAGGAAGATGGTGCGGAAAGGGTACATCTACCATATGGTTCGTATTCGACATCGAGGCCGAGGTTAGGACCTTCAGATTCCGTTGTTAGAGAGTTTCCAGACGTATTCCCAGATGAGCTTCCGGGTATCCCTCCTGAGAGGGAGATTGAGTTTTGCATCGATTTGGCGCCAGACACTCGACCGATATCTATTCCGCCATACAGGATGGCACCTGCCGAGTTGAGGGAATTGAAGGACCAGCTGAAAGATTTGCTGGAGAAAGGCTTTATTAGGCCAAGTGTTTCTCCCCGGGAGCACCAAAGTTATTTGTAAAGAAGAAGGATGGAACGCCAGATGTGTATTGATTACAGTAACAACAAGGTAACTATCAAGAATGTATATCCTCCCCGTGATTGACGATTTGTTTGACCAAATTCAGGTGCAAAGTGCTTTTCCAAGATAGACCGCGGTCCGTTACCATCAGTACGAGTTAGAGAAGCGGATATCCCAAAGATCGCATTCGTGACCCTGATGGGCACTATGAGTTCGTGGTAATGTCTTTCGTCGACCAACGCCCAAAGAAGATTCATGGATTTGATGAATAGGTGTTCGTGCCATTCTTGGATATGTTCGTTATAGTGTTTATTGATGATATCTTGGTGTATTCGCGCACGAGCGAGAGCATACAGATCATCCGAGGACGGTTTGGGAGTCCTCCGAGACCGCAATTGTATGCCAAGTTCTCGAACGCGAAGTTTGTCGGCTTCAGTGGCTTTCTTAGGACATGTTATCTGGCCATGGTATTCGTGTTGATACGGCTAAGATTGAGGCAGCCAAGACTTGGCCTGCACTCCACCACACCGACGGAGGTGCGTGATCTTTGGGCCTCGCAGTTATTATCTGAGGTTTGTAGAAGTTTGCTTCTATTTCAAAGACTTTGACTAAGCCGACTGTATGCGGTATGTTCCGCGATCTGATACTGTGAGAAAGTTTCCAGCTAAAGGAGAAGTTGACGACCGCCCCAGCTCTTACTTCCCGCAGGGCTTAGATGGATACGTGGTTTATCGTGACGTCCGTGTCGGGCAAAGCGCTGCGACGCAAAGACGACAAGGTTATAGCTTATGCATCTCGACAGCTTAGGAAACATGAGAAGAACTATCCCACACATGACTTGGAGTTGGCAGCTGTGATTCATGCCTTGAAGATCTGAAACCATTATTTATATGGAGTTCATGTGGACATTTACACAGACCACAAGAGTCTCCAGTATATCTTCACCGTATGAGTCGAACTTGCGCAGACGGTGGTTGGAGCTACTTAAGGATTACGATGTTGATATTCTACCACCCAGAAAGGCCAATGTAGTTGCATGCCCTTAGTCGCAGATCGATGGGTAGTCCGTCGATGTTCACCAGAGAAAAGGGATATGGTCCGAGAGTTACATCGCCTAGCGAGCCTCGGGGTTCGCTTGGTTGATTCTTAGTGACGGAATTCGGTTCGAGAGGTTGCCGAGTCTTCCATCGCCGAGGAGGTGAAGAGGCGGCGATGAGATCCGATTTTGGCACGGCATCGACGCAGCCTCTCGTGGCGAGAAGAGTCTATTTGAGGTAGCGCTACGGTGCTAAGATTCGAGGGCCGGCCGGGTGTTCCCGATGTGACAGACTTCGCCGCCAGATTTCGGGAGGCACACGGCTCGTTATTCTATTCATCCGGTCGACTAAGATGTATCATGACCTCGATGCGTGTATTGGTGGGACGGCCTTAATGGATGTCATGGAGTTCGTGGCACGCGTCCGAATTGTCGCCAGGTTAAGATTGAGCACCGAAGCCCGCTGGTCATTGCAGTTATTGATATTCGACTTGGAAGTGGGAGGTGATAAATATGGATTTTATTACAGACTACCTACCACTCGTAGGAAGCATGATTCCATTTGGGTGATTGTCGACAGTCGACGAAATCACCATTTTCTTCCCCGAACGACGTTCACCGAGGACTATGCCGATTATATATTAGAGAGATTGTGAGACCGCACGAGTCCCTGTCGATTATATCGATAGAGGAGCCCAGCTTCTCGCTAACTTCAGAGGTCTTTTCAAGGGATTAGGGACACAGTGAGTCTCAAGATCGCATTTCACCTCGCACCGACGGATGCCGAGCGCACTATCCGCATACACTCGAGGATATGTCGCGGGCTTGTGTTATTGATTTCGTGGTAGCTGGAGGATCATTTGCCTCTTGTGGAGTTTGCTTACAACAACAACTACCATTCCAAGATTCGACGGCGCCTTATGAGGCCTTATACGAGGAAGTGCAGTCACCGATAGGTCAGTTTGAGGTGGGAGAAGTTCAGTTAGTCGGGCCAGAATTAGTTCAGCAGGCGGTGGATAAGGTGAAGCTTATCCAGAGCGGTTCCGGGCACCGTAGCCTGCAGAAGTCGATGCAGATCATCCGCCGACACTTGGAATTTGAGATAGATGATTGGGTTTTTCTAAGGTATCGCCACGGCGGCGTGATGAGATTTGGAAAGAAGGAAGCTTAGCCCAAGGTACATCGTGATCGGATTGTCCGCAGAGGCAGCGTGGTTGCCTATGAGTTAGATCTGCCGTCCGATTTGGAGGTGGTACATCCAGTCTTCCATGTGTCCATGTTGCGGAAATGTATTGGAGATCTATCTAGAGTGCACCCGCTCACGATGTCCAAGTGACGAGGAGTTATCGTATGAGAGAGTCCCATAGCGATACTCGATCGTCGTTAGATGACCGGACGAAGACGCGCTTCCGGCCAAGGTCCTATGGCGAACGAGAACAGGAGGAAATGACGGGAAGCAGAGGATGACATGATGAAGAAGTACCTCACCTATTTCCTATACCTCCAGTAACCCACTTTCCGCTTGTTAGTTTTGATTTAGCATTTACGCTTCAAGATGTCAGGCTCGCGAGCTTCTTTATTTGCAAAGGAATAGTTAAGAGGGTCTATGTCGATGTTGTGATTTGAGTAAGTTTAGAAGGAACATTCGGGACGAATGTTTCTAAGGGAGAATGTTATACCAGTAGTTCTGACCCTACGTATGAGAGCGTACGAAAGCATGTAAGACTTAAAATTTTCAAAGGATAGGTTGACGGATTATTCCGGACGGGTTTTAGTCAACTTTAAGCCGGGTTATGACCCGGTACATTGAGAGTTCCTAAGTGTTTCAAAGGCCTAGGCATAGTTCGTTGAGTCTAGATTCCAACGCAACCAACCGCTCGTCGAAGGACGCTTCTGAGTAGAAAGTCGGAGAGATTATGAAATTACAAGTTTAGTGCGTGATCGGACAGAAATGTGTTTCGACAAAGCGCGGCGCGCCGATGCAGGCGCGGCGCCTAAAGCATTGAGAGGTTGCTGAAGTTGCAGCCGCGCTGGATGACAGCAGGGCGCCGAAAGTTGAAGAGGCTGCTGGGGTTTCATTAGCACATAGTGACTGTGAGGCCGCGGGATTTTGGGCGAAAAACTTAGAAAAAGTCAGATTTTCTTTTAAAAGACCTTGGGAGGGTGACAAGTGTCCCCCCCATCTGATTTCTTGCATGAAATATATTGACCAAGTCTTGAAGACTTGGTCATCTTCCAATTTCTCTCTCTCTCTAAAGCTTAAGCTCCCACTTCTCTCTAAGATTCCAAGAGAAATTCAAGCCTAAAGAAAATCAAAAGTAAAAGAAAGAGAAGCTTGTGGTTAGCTTGTGAAGGTTGTTGTGGTGGTGTTCTTGAAAAGGAAGCTAGCAAGTGGTTGGAAAATTTGTTAAAGCTTTAAGGTAACATTTCTTCCTTAGAAGTAGTTTTTAGTGTTGTATGTTAAGAAGGAAGAACTTGTGGTAGTAAATAATGCTCTTAGACTCATCGTGTAAGAACTATGGTTTGTATGTGAAGGAATTGGTTAAGAAGATATTATGAGCATGTTGTAGCCTAAAAACTACCTTAGAATTGTTAAGTGAATTGTTGAGTTTGGGTGTGTAATCCCCTTTAAAATGTTGGATTGTTGAGCCTTAAATGTGGCGTTTGGATGATAAATTCGGCCTTGTGAAAGGTGGCAAAGTATGTAGAAACAAAGGAAATGCTGCCCAATTTTCCATAGAATTTAGTGGCTTTGAGTTTAGATTATTCTACATTGAAATTAGAGGTTAATAAACGTATTCATGGTTATTTTAGGTTGACATATTACTTGAGTTTGGACTTAGCAAGTGGATTGATCAACAAGGTATGTGAAGCTTTCCTATCTCTTGAGCATGAATAGATGAAACTATGTAGTACGGTAGATGTACAAGATTTGGTATTCTTACTTGTTTTAAGTATATAATGACTTGTTTCGTTTTAAGAATGTATAATTCCCTTGGTTAGGGGAAAAGTATGATTTTACTAAAGCATAGCGTTAATATAACAACATTATGGGAAGTTGGTTTATTAGCTTCATAAAAGATTAATGAGAAGAGATTTACTCAAAAGTAAGATAAGTATATGAAGAGACAAATTGGTTTTAAGGCATCAATTGCCCAAGGGTTTTTATGTATAAAGAAGAGTCATTTTTAAAAGAGTTGAAGTATGTAGTACTTGGGTTAAATTCCCGGTTTTCTTTTATTAAAGATATGATTAAGTGCCTTAAGTAAACTAAAATGAGAGGGTATATGAACAAGACTAATAAGAAGTTATAAGTTTTCTTAACTTATTTATGATTATGACATGATGGCAGTTTGAGCTAGGGTAAGAGTATATCTGAGGGGCAAGCCCCAAGATCGTTATACCACCTTCTCTAGGGTAAGAGTATGTCTGAGGGGCAAGCCCCAAGATCGTCATACCACCTTCTTCAGTGTAAGAGTATATCCGGGCAAGCCCCAAGATCGTTATACCAGCTGCTTCAGTGTAAGAGTATATCTGAGGGGAAAGTCCCCAAGATCGTTATACCATCTGCTTCGGGGTAAGAGTATATCTGAGGGGTAAGTCCCCAAGATCGTTATACCACCTGTTTCGTGGATTTGTTACCCATGATGCGAGGTCTACCTCATGCGAGTCCTTATGGGCTTATGCGGGTGAAATAGTCCCATGCGGGCGGGTACAGCCTATGCGAGGAATACCTCATGCGGGTCCCCAGGACCTATGCGGGTGAAATACTCCCAGGAGTAGGGGTGCTTATTGATACTACGGGCGAGGTACCCTATTTTGATCCTAAGGCCCCTATTTTATGCAGTATTATATATATATATACTTGTCACTCTCATTGTTAGTAAGACACAGTAAAAGGTATTTTATTGTCTTCCATGACTCCAGCTTACTCTTAGACTTATGATATCATTATTACGATTTTTTTCCAAATTTTTACATACTTGGTACATATTGTGTACTGACCCCCTCCCTCGGGGGCTGCGTTCATGCCGCAGGTAAGGGTAAGCAGATTGTGGATCCTCGTTCTTAGGATCACTATTCCGGTGTCAGAAGCTCCATTCCTCCGGAAGCTTATTTATTGGTACGGACATTCCCTGATGCTATAGGTATTTTGTACATTCAGGGGTATGGCGGGGTCCTGTCCTGCCACAGTTGTTATCTTTAGAGGTCTGTGGTCACATATATGTTTTGGGCTATAAGAACCAATTGTACTACTATACTTTGCTTAAGTATGTTTATGGAAGGCAGCCTTATCGGCTGGCCAGTGATGTTTACCCTTTTTATAAGTTATGTGTTATGTATGTTCCGCTGCTATTCTCTGACAAATACCTGACAGGGTACCCCGGTAGGGTACCAGTCGCGGCCCCGGGGTTGGGTCGTGACACTATTGTTGTTGATAATTCCCAACACTTAAACCAAGTATCCCTTGTAGTGTTCTAAAGATATCCCAACACAAAAATACCGGAAATACTACGTTAATCCGATAGTCGCAAAGTGAAACCCTAAGGTGATCTTCATATTTTTGGATGAAGTGTTAAGAGAAGTTGGTTAGGAACTTCTAAGGGTTTCTTGGAGTTGATTGGAACATAAGGAATTGGAGCTAAGATTCCTAAGGATCGACTTTTAATCATTGGAAAATTTTGGGCTTATCGAGGTAATGATCTTTATCATTCTATTGTAATTGGAGATTACATGTTGTAGTAGTATATAATTGAGTATATGATATGTGGAAGGAAGATTGAAAAGAATTGGACATTAACAAAGTTGTTAAATCAAGAATTGACATTGGACTGTATTTACATTAGACTGTTTTGTATATTGTGGGACAGAATTTTACACGTCCAGTTAGGCGTGTAATCCCCTTTGAGTTGCTGTTTTATTTGCGCCTTAAATGTGGCATGTTGGTTATTGAATTTCGGGCCTTGAAAAAGGTGGAAAAGTACTGTTACACCCCGTAGTTACAGAGTATGTATGTGAGGACGTACGTACGAGAATATAACACTAAGTACGTGTTACACCCCGTAGTTCCAGAGTATGTATATAAGGACGTACGTACGAGAATACGACATTAAAATTGGAAAGGAAGAAAGATGTGATTTTTTTCCGGATTTTGTGAAGGAAAAAGGTTCGTTTATGGGAATTGGATTCCCGGATTCGGTATTCGGACTTTTTGGAATATTTGAGAATTATGGAATTTTATTTCCGGAAATTGGTCACGTGGGGCCCACGGGGAAAATTTACGGTTTTGTGGGGCCCACTTTATTTTCGGATTTTTGGCATTGCGGATATTTTTGGAAGATGAAATATTTTGGACGAGTAGGGGGGCGACACGTGTCACCCCATGTGGACATGTGGCCGAATTGTTGATAGACACACGGCTCGAGCGGTTATGAGGGACAAGTGGCAAGCCACTTGTCCCATTTTTGTGGTGGACACTTGGTTGGTAAAATCCACACACACTTGGACCCAATCCTCACCATACACTTGCTTTAATCCTAGCCCTTGATTTATCTATAAATACCCCTTTGTTGCAAGACTTCTTCATCACTTAAATATTTCTAAGTCACAAAATTCCCTCTTGTAAGCTCTCATCCGAAATCCCCACCCCTTTGTAGAAAATTTCTTCATGTATTGTTTTATCCCAAATACCTTAGCCTAAATCCCTTGTAGTATTCCAAAGTTATTTCAATACTAAGAGCAAATACTACTTTATTCCAATAGTCGCAAAATGAAGCCTAGAAAATCTTCATAGCTGAGATGAAGTGTTAAGAGTAGTTGTTTAGAAACTTCTAAGGGTTGCTTGGAGCGGGTTGGAGCGTAGGAATTGGAGCTAAACGTTGCTCAGGATCGACTTATAATCTTGGATAATTTTGGGCTTATCGAGGTAATGATCTATGTCCCCCTATTGTAATTGGATATTACATATTGTAGTAGTTTAGAATTGAGTATAAGATATATTGGAAGGATGTTTATAAAGAATTGAATCTGATTTCTGAGACTTGTAGTATTATTGTGGGGCGGTTGTACACGTCCCGTTAGGCGTGTAACCCCCTCGAGTTGTTGGCTTAGCGGGCCTTGATAGAGGAGGAGATTCATGTGGTTTCTGGGGAGGTCGCCGAATTTTCCGTAGAATAATGACCTTATGCTTTGAATTGCGCTACGAAGAGATCGAGAAGTTGATAGACGTTTTGTGGCCTTTTTAGGTGGAAGTACTACGAGTAGCGTATTCTACTTGAAGGGTGGAAAAGGCTAGCAAGGTTATAGTACTTTGGAGCGTTTTGCTAATTGTCGATAATCGTCGCGAGGTATGTGAACCTCTTCCTATCTTTTCTAGCATGATTGTTGTGAACTATGTAGTACGGCAGACGTACGTGTGCTAAACGATTTTGGTTGGTTTAAAACATAAAGTGTTATAACGGCTTTATGGGAAACTTGTTATAACAACTTTATGTAGGTAAAGAAATGGTCTGTGGTTTTTAAAAGATAAGAGACTTGGCTTATAAATGACTTGATGTGAAATATTAAGGACTTGGTTTGTGTTAAAAAGTTGTGAAACCGCATTTATGAGAAATGGGTAATTGGGTTTTAAAAAGGAATAAGTTATATTGATTTCGGAAATGAGAATAAGTATCGAACCAACCACTGCAGCGTTAATAAAGGAAGATGTATTGACAAATAATTAATTATATTAAAACCAGTAGAAACCTCCATCTACATAGAAGCTAAGATAAGACAAAATTGTATTACATTTCCTAGATCATGGTTGCTTTAATAAGATCATTAATAACAAGTATTGATTTTTCTTAAATTCCAAAGTAAGGAACTTGTTTTCTAAAAGAAAAGAGACTTGAGGAAATTAAAGTGTTTTGGTTTTAAAGAAAGGCATGGTTTTGTCTTAAAATGGTTTAAAAGGAAGTCATGGTTTTGTCTTAAATTGGTTTAAAAAGGAAGTCAAGGTTTTGTCTTAAGTTGGCTTATTCGAGAAGAAGATATGGAAATTGTTTTGGTTTACTAAAAAAAAAAAGATAGTTACTCTATTTTGATACTACGGGTATCGTGTGACTTTTTGTGAAAGAAATAGATCTTTTAAAGATTTAAAATACGTAGTACCTTGGGGTTAAAATCAGGATTTGTTGTAATAAAATGAAAGTCTATGAGTATGTTGAACTTGCCTATGATTGTGGTGATAGCCTTTGTTGTGCAAGTGTTGTATTTACACGTGTCTCCGCCGGGGCCATTATCCGTTGATTGATGGACATACTGACACGATGGGTGGCCAACGAGTATGCTTCCACTATATCGATCCTTTTGGACATACTGACACGATGGGTGGCCCACGGGTATGCTTCCATTAGGAGTGTTATCTTGTTATTTGCTTTGGACATACTGACACGATGGGTGGCCCACGAGTATGCTTCCATTATGATTGTTATCTTGTTATTTCCTTTTGGACATACTGACACGATGGGTGGCCCACGGGTATGCTTCCATTAGGAGTGTTATCTTGTTATTTGCTTTGGACATACTGACACGATGGGAGGCCCACGAGTATGCTTTGATCGGTGTATTTTATATACACCTTTTGAGTCAGTTTTAGTTAGTCTTTTGTCCCTTTTTGTACAAATAAGTGTCGTATTAGGATAGTTTTCCTTTCTTTTGAGTCAAAGTGGTTAAAATGGCCAAATGGCGGAAAAGGAGCTAAAAGAGGGCAAAAGAGGAGGTTCCAGAGCTAAAAACAGAGAAAGTGGCGAACGAGGCCGAACCTGCACTTGCCACGGCGCCTCGCAATGGTGGCCGCGCGCCAACATCCAGAGAGGTCGCAGAGGACCCAGCGCGGCGCGCTCATGCCAACAAAGAGGTGGCCGCGGCGCCTAATCATCAGAGAGGCTACAGAAGAGCGCCGCGGCCTCCCACAGCAGAGAACTGTGCAGCGCCAATTCACCCGGAATCACAGAGTTCCGGCCGTGCGCCGAATGCGTGCGCTGCCGACGAGGGAAAAATCAGGGTTTTGACGATTTTCTGGGCCAGGCCTGCAGGGAAAAGTTAAGGGCGGTTTTCAGCCTATAAAAGGAGAACCCTAGGCAGATTTTAGGGGTTCCCCTTCTTGCACAACACAAGATTTTCTTGCTTGGAGATTGGAGACCTAAACTTAGTAATTTCTTTCTTTTTTCTTTTCTTTATTTCAGTTTTTGCATGATGAACTTTGAATTAGTTCTTGTCATATTTATGGCTAGGAACTAATTCTCTTATAGGGCTTTCCATGTTAATTCTCTAGAAACTTATGTTATGAATTAATGCATGTTTATGGTTGTTATTCTTCTTTGAGAGATCTATCCAATAATTGCGTTGAATGCTTGGTAATTAATTGACAACTAATTATCCTTATATGATTTCTAATTTACTTCGAAAGGAGAGATTGTGAATATGCTGTAAGTTGGGTAGACATTCTTGGATTGGGGATGAAAATACCTCAATTATTTATGTAAGCGTTAATGCAGGCTTAAAAACCCTAATTTTGCGCATGGTGCGTGACGGTTAACTAGGTTTTTGTTCTTAATCCTCCTATAGAGTTATCCTTATCACCGAAAGGTAGGTAAGGTGCAATACTGGGGTTGAGTGTTTATATATCCTTAACGGGAATATAAAATGATTTCGTAAACCTGCTTTCTCCGAGAGAAGAAGTCCATAATTCATTGCATTAATAAATAACATAAGCGGATAGTTGAAGAGACATGGAAGCCCTATTCCCATCACATCTGAAGTAAACTCATTAGTTAAAATAGTTCTATAATTCTTAGTTATAAACAACAAATCCAAATATCAATTGCCAAATAGATACTAAAAGATAGATAGTTGATACTTGAACCCTAATCCTTGTGGACGATATTCGGTCTTATCAAGACTATATTACTTGTTACGATAACGCACTTTGCGTTAAAGTGTGCATCTTTCGCGCATCAAGTTTTTGGCGCCGTTGCCGGGGATTAGGCATAGTTCAATATCAATTTTGTCTATTTTTAATTTCTAATTTGGTTTTTAATTTTTATTTTTATTTTTAATTTTTAATTTTTACGTTTTTTGTTACTGTTTGGTAAAAATCAGGGTGCCGTGATTTGTTGTTTGTTTTTGATCTATTTCAGGAAATCAGTTTATGCGAAGGAGAAGAGGAACAAACACTCTTGTTCCCTTTAATCCAGAAATTGAGAAAACCTGTAAGCAGAACAGAAAGAATCAGCGGATTGCAACTTTGATAGAGATGGACGGTGTTCAAAATAATAACATGATGAGAGAAGGGTTAGGTGAAAATCAGCCCAATCCAGGAATACCTCGGCAAGTGCCAATAGACGTAGAGGAGAGAGTCCAAATCCAGCCAGAAAGGAGTTTGGGAGACTATGTGCTGCCAAGAGAGAATGGAGCACAGACATGCATTAGGCTCCCTACAATAGGAGCCAACAACTTCGAGATAAAACCAAATGATTCTCGAGCATGGTACAAAGACACGCTGCAATTCGAGGATCGCCATCGGAGGATCCACATATGCACATAGCTAATTTCTTGGAGCTATGTGTAACTTTCAGATATAACGGCGTTACTGATGATGCCGTCAGATTGAGGCTCTTTCCATTCTCACTCAGGGATAGAGCAAAAGTATGGTTGAATTCCCTGCCGGCCGATTCGATTTTTACATGGCACGAGCTGGCACATAAATTCCTAGCCAAGTTCTTTCCCCCATGCAAGGCAGCAAAATTGAGAGGGGAGTTGAACAACTTCTACCAAGCAGATAGAGAGTCCTTATATGAAGCTTGGGAAAGGTTCAAAGACTTGCAGAGAAAATGCCCACACCATTGCATTGAGTTGTGGAACTTGGTCCACATCTTCTATAACGGGCTGAGAAGTACAACCAGAACCATCATAGATGCAGCAGCAGGTGGGGCATTCATGAGGAAAACAGCCCACAACGCTCACGAGTTATTAGAAAATATGGCCACCAACAACCATGTCACAGAAGAGAGGTCGACGAGTGGGAGAAGAACAGTGGGAGTCCACGAAATAGATGCTATTGCTGCCTTGAATGCCCAAGTGGCCTTTTTGGCGAAACAGTTGCAGCAACATACAGTGTCAGTGAATGCGGTGCAGATGTCTAAAAGCTGTGAGATATGTGGTGGCCCACATACATTCGATAGGTGTCCTTCAACTGATCCCAACAATATACCAATGGAACAGGCAGAGTGTCAGGCTGTGGGTAATTATCAGAGGCCACAGAACAATCCATACTCCAACACTTATAATCCAGGGTGGAGAAATCACCCAAATTTCTCATGGAGAGGAGACCAGGGGCAGCAGAATCAATACAGGGGCCAGTATCAACCCCAGCAGAACCAAAGTCAGCAACCCTTTACTCAGGCCCAGCATCCTCAACAATTCAATGCACCGGTTCAGCAAGAAAAGCCAGACGAGCCAGCAATGCGTGATAAGACTTGCCAACGCCTGCATCGATTCATGACCAGCTAGATCCTCGTTCAGGAACTTTAGAGACACAAGTGGGTCAGCTAGCAAAGCAGGCAAACAAAGAAAGCCACAGGTACATTTCAAGCAACACGAGGTAAACTGGAGGATCAGTCGCAAGGCAATGAGAAGTGGAAGACAGTTGGAGCAGCAGTCTCTTCAGCCAATAGTTGAGAAAAGGGCAGAGATAGAAAAAGAGAAGAGGGTTGAATCTAGCCCAGTAGTAGAGAAAACTCTGCAGAATGAGTATACGAAAAGATCCCTTTCCCCAGAGATTATAGCGAAGGCGGTTGATAAACAATTCTCCAAATTCTTGGAGATATTCAGAAGCTGCATATCAACATACCTTTTATAGAGGCTTTGGAGCAGATGCCTTCCTATTTCAAGTTCATGAAGGAAATATTGGGGAAGAAGAAGTCGCGGAATATGAGATAGTAGCACTAACGTAAGAGTGTAGTGCTATCTTGCGTAAGTTGCCACCAAAACTAAAGGATCCGGGAAGCTTTACACTACCTTGCACAGCGGCGGTGACATGCAATGAGCTCGTGTGATTTAGGGGCAAGTATAAATCTGATGCCCTTATCAGTATTTAAAAGATTGGAGTTGGGTGAGGCCAAACCAACCACAGTAAGCCTGCAGCTGGCCGACAGGACAGTGGTTCATCCAAGAGGCAAGATTGAGGACGTGATTGTGAAAGTAGGAAAATTCTTCTTTCCTGCAGACTTCCTCATTCTTGATATGGAAGAAGATGCGGAAATCCCTATCATATTGGGGAGACCATTCCTAGCAACGGGGAGAGCTTTAATTGATGTTGAAAGAGGAGAGCTAACACTAAGGGTGGAGAAGGAAGAAATGGTGTTTAAGGTTTTTAAACATGTCATCGAGCCACCAACCATGAGCAGGTGCTTTGCAATCAGCACCATCAAGCCCCCCTGTGAGCCATTACAAGTCAACCAAAGGGAGATGAGCCCAAGAAAGCAGGCATGGTTTGCCAAACCCCCACTGACGCAGGTATGTGTTCCTGAACTCCCCCTTACTGATAATGCTAAGAAGAAAAGAAGAAAAAGAAAACGCAAAATGTGGAGGAAATGGATTAGTTGGGGGCTTGATCCACCCCACGGTTATTAAAACTAAGGAACTTGCGTCCGGCTAAAAGACGTTAAAGACAACGCTACTTGGGAGGCAACCCAAATTATTTTGATTTATTTTATTTTAATATAGTAGTTTTATTAAGAGCGCCTCACTAGCCTTGGTTCTAGTGTTTGTGTTGTGATGGACAGGTATAGGCAAATACAGTGAAGGGCGAAATCAAGAAAACGAGGATTTCAAAAGCTGTAAGCGCGACGCCAGAGCAGGGCAAGGCGCTAAAAGAAGCGATGCGCTGAAGTTTGAGCGCGATGTAAATCGAAAATTTGCTGTTTAGCCAACAGAGAAAGACCCGAAGGAGTGCAGAGATCAGCCGGCCAAAAGCGTACATGCACCAAGCGGAAATCCAGAAACTTACAACGCCCAGAACTCAGATTTTCCCCCACGTCCAATTTCAAAAACCTAAACCGTCTGTCCCCAAAACACACGAAACTTCAAAAATCTACCCACAATGCCTCCACAAATCCCACCCAACCACAACCAAAACTCTTAAATTCCTAAAACCCTTAGCTATCTCAAACAACAAAGCTCCATTCCATAGCCTCAAACCACCATTAGAAACAAGAACAGCTTGAATCTTCTCATAAAAAGGTAATCTTTTTATGTTCTTGAGATCCTTACTGAAGTCACATGAGGTAGTAGTTTGAAGGAGTATTGTAGTTGTGACGTAGTTTGGGTCTTTGAAAAATTGATTGTGAAGTTTGGAGAAGGAGAAAAGGAGGGTGTGGGTATTGGGTAAGAGTTGAAGTTTGGGGTGTTGTGTTAGCTGCTAGTTGTTGATTGTGGGGAACACTTGTGCTAATAAGTTGTAAGTCGCAGAAAGTATTTTTAACCATGTCCGCCAAAAAGAAGAGCCTCCACGCCCACCTCAAATTTCACATTACGATGATACTTGTTTTGTGAGCTACGAATCCTTCCTAATATACAAAAACTTAGTACTAGCCCTTAATCCCCGAAAGGAAATGGACTATCGAGGAGTCGTTTGGGAAGAGGATGTTTATGAGCCCATTCGGCAATGATTGAGTTGAGGGTGGAGGAGGTTTGTAAATCCGAGAAAATAGCACCAATGAACACAACAATGGTGCGTGAATTCTATGCCAACTTTCCGGAGAAGGTGGAAAGGGATGCTTTGTAAGGGAAATTATGTGCCCAGAATGTTAGTAAGATATAAATATACAATTGAAGACGGTTGATGTTGAAGAAAGTGACGATTGGAACCTCTTTAGAACATGGTCTAGAAGACCTCCAACATCGACCGAATAACATTGCAGATAAATGAGCTACCCCGGGCTGCATTTGATCTTGCAACGAAATGGGTCAAGAGGATCGAGCGAGGCTTCAACAAAGCAAAGGGTTGGCTATATTTCATCGGTTCGCCTGATCCCATCAACGCACTTCACCAGAGTGCCGTAAGATAGGATCAAATTGATATATGGGATCATGACGGGAAAACAATTGATGGGGAAAGAAATAGTGCGAGCATTGAGGAAATCAGCGAGTTGGTAACAACAGTGGATTGGGACATGGATCGATTATCACCAAGCTATGTCACGAACGCGTCCCAATCCTACCCATCGATACTAATGAAAGAAACCAACCGCTCGTGTCTTATGGGATTGTGCACTCTTTCCTGCACTCCAAGCCCCCAAAGTAAGAAGAGCACAACCAGCGTCGCGATCGCCAGAGGCCGCAATGAATGAAGATGAGCCCAAATAGTGGCTCACATGAGGCGTGACCTAGCCACCACCAACCACGTAATCGTAACCTCCGGTGCACATGATGGAGCAAGTGCTCCGTAACTGAAGAATGATGATGCAACATTTCGACACAATGATGCAAGGACAAAATGAGTTGAGACAGGGGCAAAATGAGTTGCGACAAGGGCAACAAGAATTGAGGCAGGAGCAACAACAGTTGCACCTGCAGTTTGACGAGATGAGTTCCCTGTTCAACCAATGGTCGATGCATTATCCACCGCCACCACCACCATTTTAGTCAAAGTCTGTAAGTGTCTTATTTCTTTTATTGTCTTTGAGTTTACACACATTGGGGACAATGTGTGATTTAAGTTTGGGGGTGTTTATTTGTGTCATATTATGTTTTATTTAAGTCTTTTCGATTGTTTTTATGTATTTTTGAGTCACAATTGTTTTTTCTTTTTGAGTCATAATTGTCCGTCAAAAGATCATGTATGCTGTAGTTGCTAGAAACACCTAGTGAAGGAAGGTGGAATAATGTAATGGAATAGAAACAACTATCTAAACACTTAGGTTAGATATGCCAAAAACTCACAAAATCTGTCTATTTGGAGTTTCTTGCCTAAATTATGCATGCTAAATGATGAAAACCTATGTGTTATGATTGCTTGCTATTTGAGGCGAAATAGTTAGGATATGCATGTTAGGGAAATGACTCAGGCATTTCTTTGATAGCCAATTCTTACCACTCTTTTCTATCCCGGACTTTAAATATATCCCTAGTCAGCCCATTGAGTCTAAAAATTGAAACTTCTTCTTTGACAGCCTATATTCCCACAAATTGTGCCATAAGTAAAAATGTGAAATAGTGGAATAAATTGTGTTAAGAAAGAGACAAAAAGAGTGAATGAGCTTGTTGCACCCCGATGAAAAAGTAATAAGAAAGAGGAAAAAGCCTAAGTTTGGGGGTGCTTGTTAGTATTATACTCTTCATTCTCCCAAAACAAAAGAGGGAAGAAGATAGAATTGAAGTGAAGAAAATAACAAAAAGAAAAGGGAAATACTGAAAAGCTAAAGAGCTTTTGGTACACAGAATGAGCCTAAAATGCCTATTTGACCTACCTATACCTAAGCCTACATTACAACCCTTAAAGTCCTGAAGATCTCTTTTATGCATATCCAGGATTAGTGGAGAATATCAAGTAAGCATGCCATAAGATTTTTGAATTTATATGCATGATTTAGTATACTGACTTCCATTAAAGCATGATAAATATGAGTTTGCGAAATATCTAGCTCAATGTGTTTAGTGTGCTGATTTTTCATGCTATATGTTCCTGCATATTATTTTGCTAACCTACATGTTTTTCTAGTTAACACTAATGCAGCAAAAGTGATCAATGTCAGTGAGTCTTTTATTTTTCGTTTCTTTGAGTCTTTTATTTCTTTCTTTCTATCTTTGCTCGAGGGCGAGCAAAGGTTAAGTTTGGGGGTATTTGATCGGTGTATTTTATATACACCTTTTGAGTCAGTTTTAGTTAGTCTTTTGTCCCTTTTTGTACAAATAAGTGTCGTATTAGGATAGTTTTCCTTTCTTTTGAGTCAAAGTGGTTAAAATGGCCAAATGGCGGAAAATGAGCTAAAAGAGGGAAAAAGAGGAGGTTCCAGAGCTAAAAACAGAGAAAGTGGCGAACGAGGCTGAAACCTGCACTGGCCGCGGCGCCTCCTGCAGCCGTAAGGTGGCCGCGCGCCCAACATCCAGAGAGGCTGCAGAAGACCCAGCGCCGCGGCGCCCCATGCCAACAGTAGCAGGGCCGCGGCGCCTAATCATCAGAGAGGCTACAGAAGGCCGCGCGCCCACGCATGCCAGAGAATCAGGGCCGCGGTGCCAATTCACCCGAAGTATCACAGAAGTTCCGGCCATGGCGCGCGAATGCGAGGCGCCGACGCGGGAAAAATCAGGGTTTTGACGATTTTCTGGGCCAGGCCTGCAGGGAAAAGTTAAGGGCGGTTTTCAGCCTATAAAAGGAGAACCCTAGACAGATTTTAAGAGTTCCCCTTCTTGCACAACACAAGATTTTCTTGGTTGGAGATTGGAGACCTAAACTTAGTAATTTCTTTCCTTTTTCTTTTATTTATTTCAGTTTTTGCATGATGAACTTTGAATTAGTTCTTGTCATATTTATGGCTAGGAACTAATTCTCTTATAGGGCTTTCCATGTTAATTCTCTAGAAACTTATGTTATGAATTAATGCATGTTTATGGTTGTTATTCTTCTTTGAGAGATCTATCCAATAATTGCGTTGAATGCTTGGTAATTAATTGACAACTAATTATCCTTATATGATTTCTAATTTACTTCGAAAGGAGAGATTGTGAATATGCTGTAAGTTGGATAGACATTCTTGGATTGGGGATGAAAATACCTCAATTATTTATGTAGCGTTAATGAGAGGCTTAAAACCCTAATTTTGCGCATGGTGCGTGACGGTTAACTAGGTTTTTGTTCTTAATCCTCCTATAGAGTTATCCTTATCACCAAAGGTAGGTAAGGTGCACATCTCTGAGTTGAGTGTTTATATATCCTTAACGGAAATATAAAACGATTTCGTAAACCTGCTTTCTCCGAGAGAAGAAGTCCATAATTCATTGCATTAATAAATAACATAAGCGGATAGTTGAAGAGACATGGAAGCCCTATTCCCATCACATCTGAAGTAAACTCATTAGTTAAAATAGTTCTATAATTCTTAGTTATAAACAACAAATCCAAATATCAATTGCCAAATAGATACTAAAAGATAGATAGTTGATACTTGAACCCTAATCCTTGTGGACGATATTCGGTCTTATCAAGACTATATTACTTGTTACGATAACGTGTACTTGCGTTAAAGTGTGTGCATCTTTTCGCGCATCATGCTTCCATTATGATTGTTATCTTGTTATTTCCTTTTGGACATACTGACACGATGGGTGGCCCACGGGTATGCTTCCATTAGGAGTGTTATCTTGTTATTTGCTTTGGACATACTGACACGATGGGAGGCCCACGAGTATGCTTCCATTATGATTTTTATCTTGTTATTTCCTTTTGGACATACTGACACGATGGGAGGCCCACGAGTATGCTTCCATTATGATTTTTATCTTGTTATTTCCTTTTGGACATACTGACACGATGGGTGGCCCACGGGTATGCTTCCATTAGGAGTGTTATCTTGTTATTTGCTTTGGACATACTGACACGATGGGTGGCCCACGAGTATGCTTCCATTATGATTGATATCTTGTTATTTCCTTTGGACATACTGACACGATGGGTGGCCCACGGGTATGCTTCCATTAGGATGGTTCCATGGCCATGCTTATACCGAGGTAAGATGCCGGGGCCTGCGGCCGTTGTGCGGGTTAAATTCCCGGGTTATATTTGAGTGATGACTTTACGGGCGTGAGTCCCTGACTTGACATGACTGCTAATATATATTGTGAACTGTAGTTTGGTTATCATACATGTATCCTATTTTATATAGACTGTTATGGTTTCATTTACAGTATTTTTCAGTTTCACATATGTTACACCCCGTATGTGCAGGACATGTTTTAAGAACGTACGTAAGAACTCACAAGTGTTAAGATTTGAGACTTGCAAAAATTTATCGGAATTATGAAATTTTCGGAAAACGTATTATTGTGATGAATGGGAGGGCAACACGTGTCACCCCCCTTTTGTGATGCCTTGGTCGAATTGTGCAAGGGCAAGAAGGTCATTGGACCTTTGTTGCAAGACAAGTCTTGCAACTTGTGAGCATGAGAAGTTTGACTAAGTCAAATGGTCAATTAGTCTTGATATTTTATAAGACTACATCCAAGCCTCACATTTGTTTATATCTTGACCCTCCATGTCCCTTTATATTACTACTAGTAGCAAGAGAGAGCCAACACTTAGAAAATTTTTCACAAAAATTGGATGAACATAGAGCTTTTGCTCTCGGGTTCTAAAAAAAAAAAAAGAAAATCTTTGTTTGTGATCCATTTAGCTCCACACTTTAAACCAAGGTTCTTGAGGGTTGTGTAAACATATCTCAATAGAAAAATCTTGGAAAAAGAGAGTTTACTGTTATCATAAAACGAAAACCTAGTTGTCTTTCTAGGTTTTGTTTGGAGATTTGAGGGATATTTGTTGGTGTTGTTCTAAGGGTCTCAACAAGCGGATTGAAGGGTCTTGGAGAGACTCTAAACTACTAAGGAGCGACTTCGGATTGGAGTTGGATTAAGTTTCATTGAGGTATAATCTTGTCTTTTAAAAGTGTTACAAGATTATATATTTGTATTGTTGTTGTTAGCTTTACATGTTGCTAGCATGAAGTTGATATGTTGAAGTTTATAAGTATTATGGATTGCTTGTAGCTTAATCCGAAATGTTATACAAGCCACTTGAAGATTGGATTACTAATTGGTCGTTTATTAGAAATCGTCACGCCACGACCTTCGCCTGGCTCGTGATCGTGCCTTACCGGCACCCAAGTAGTCATACATCGAGTAATCGGAAATATAAAGCAGACATGAAACAGCTTTATAAAATAGAACACGCTTTAAGTGAGAAAACATCGCTTTCGGCATATATATAAAAACATGGTTTAGCGCTACATCCGATATCGCATAACAGACTACAGCACTCTAAGGAAATATACAACTATGGCGGACAGGGCCCGCCATACCTCGATCAGACAAAACTATCTACAACAGGAGATCATACCCAAAAGTAGAGCCTCGGAAAGGATGGAGCTCGTGACACCAACGTGAGATCCTAGGAATGTGGATCTAGCACCGCTGCCCTTACCGCGGCATGAACGCAGCCTCGGGCGAGGTCGATAACAGTACCAAGTATGTGAAACTATAAAGAATCAAATAAAATCAAAGTATTTAAAACCTTTTCACAAATACAATCGGTTCAATTGCACATAGTGTCACATCACAAACAACAACATAATAGGAAAATCAGAATGTGTCTATTCTAGGCCGCGAATGATCAAGCAAGGCCAATCGCCCATAGTATCATTCTCGCGTGCCTAGTCCTGGACTTCCGCAGCTCGCATAGGTCACACACATCCGCACGAGGTATTCCCGCATCGGGGCAGCCAACCCCAGATCCGCCTAGGCTCCCGCACTCGCATAGCCTCAAAAGACCGCGTAGTCTCAACAGACCGCATAGAATCCCCGCATCGGGCTAAACACCCGGAATGATCAATCACGAGCATACCGCCGCTCGCATAGTCTCACAGACCGCATAGGCCGTATAGACCAAGACATGGCAAGCCCTCAGATAACGATCGGGGGTAGGTGATACAATAACGATAAACGGACTTACCGTTAGCAACGTAAGCACAAAGAAGAATGACCCTTTTACACAAAGAATTCAAGACACTAACCCGTAAAGATCATAATATGTCTACTTATCACACAAATCCTACTACACTTAATGTAAATCAATACAAGGCTTTTATAAACAAACAAGTAAATGCCTTTTTATCTTCTTAAGTTGTTATACCTAACTTCCCATAAAGCTAGTATAACTCTTAAGCTTTTGTTTTAAAACCAAATATTTATCTTCTGTTAAAAATGATTCGATATTCTTTTGAAATGTTTTCGCTTCTTTGTTATTCAAAGCTTAAGCCGTGAGGCATTCTGTAAGTATTATTCGGGCTTAAGCCAGGCATTACCATAAGTATTATTCAGCTTAAGTCAAAGACATTGCCGTAGTTATTATTCGCTTAACACATGTACGCTTCACCGCACTATATATTGTAAAATATCATGCTTTAGGAAGAATCACATACCTTCCCGAAAACCACCGCTAAGTTGAATATGTCACAGAGAGTCACCCTATAATAGTCACGTATATCTATCAAAGACTACTCAAGGTCATTCCAAACAGAGGGTTCATAATTCTACGGTAAGTCAAGACTTCCTACCAAGTGAGCTATATAAGTCTCATCGTGAAAACAGTCCTATGTAAGTACATTTTGAGTATTCTTCTAAGTATTTATACTTATTCTTATTCTACAACAAAGAAGTATTCTCTAATTCAAAAGAGGGTTAGGATTAGTTACCTCGGTAAGCCTAATAATATCCTAGAAAAGTCGCGCTGAGCAAGGTTTTGCTCCTAAGTTGTATGCTCCATGAAACCTTAGAAGTTCTTCACAACTTCTACTAAGTACTAAGGTATTTGGGCTAGGTATTTTGGGCATTATATCAAAACAAGAAGGCAACTTTTCTACCAAGGGAGGGTAGGTTTCATTAGGCTAGGGTGGGGTAGCCTCGCCAAGCTTCTCGGGGAGGGTGTTGGACGAATTGCTACAAAGGGAGAGGAAGGATTTTTAGACTTGGAAAGCTTTTGTGGATGAAGAACTCTTCATCTCAAGAGGGGTATTTATAGCTCAAGCCTTGGCCAACCAATGGCCAAGATGAAGACAAGTGCAAGGCAAGTGTAAGGCCAAGATCAAGCCAAGTGCACCCTAACCCCTACTCCACAAAACACTCCACAAAACACTCCACAAAACACTCCACAAAACATGGCACAAAACAAGGCCTAAGCAAGGAACCAATCGGCCAAGGCCAACACCCCTCTTGGACGCCCAATCGTCCAAAGCCACCCCACTTGCTTCCAATGTGAGGGTGACACATGTCACCCTCCCATTGGTCCAAAATGTTTCGTCTCTCGGAAAAATCCGCAAAAATAAGAAATGGCATAGCCGGAATTTACTCTACGAAAGCTGTGGAAACGTTTCGTCGGAAAACGATTCTTTTAGTGAGTTGTGTACAAAAGAAAACGTCCAAGGCTAACTAAGGCCAAACTTTTTGTACGTATTCCCTTACGTACATACTCTGAAAATACGGGGTATAACATTCTCCCCTCCTTAGAAACATTCGTCCCGAATGTTCCTTCTCAAGACAGTTAACGATAAGATTCTTCATAACTTAAACAGTTTGCAAATGCCACACGCGGCCACAAAACAACACTTAGGCATAGACGATAACGAAAATTTACAAGTAGGAAAGTGAATGACCTGGAGGTGTGGGGAATAGGTGAGGATACTTCTGCCTCATGTCCTCCTCGGCTTCCCACGTCATCTCCTCTCGAGCTCGTTCGCCACAAGACTTTGACGAAGCCACGCCCTTCGTCCGCAGACGCCTAACCCGACGATCGACTATCGCTATGGGAATCTCCTCATCGATAACTCCTGGTCACCGACATCGTCAATCGGGTGTACCCTAGATGGATCCGATCATCTCCTCAAAGATAGATACGTGAAAACCGGATGCACCGCCTCCGGATCGGACGGCGAGATCCAACTCATAGGCAACCTTGCCTACCTGCGGACAATCAAACGCCCAATGTACACAGGGCCGAGTTTCCTTCTTCCCAAATCTCATCACACCCTTCATGGGTGACACCTAGGAAAACCCAATCATGAACCTCGAACTCAAGATGCCGACGACGATGATCTCGATACGACTTGCGACTCGAGTCATTAATAGCCGCTCTCGGATAAGCTTCACCTTATCCATCGTCACGCACCGTCTGGTCCCACTAGCCGCACTCGCCCACATCGAACCAACCTATAGGCGATCTGCACTTCCTCCCATACAAGGCCTCGTAAGGCGCCATCCGAATACCGAGTGGTAGCTATTATTATACGCAAACTCAACTAGAGGCAAATGATCCTCCCAACTACCATCAAGTCAATAACACGGGCTCGCAGATATCCTCGAGAGTCGGATAGTGCGCTCTGCCGTCCGTCTGTCGTGGATGAAATGCGACTCAGCTCACTCAAGGCCACTAAACCCTGGAAGGACCTCAGGTTAGCCGTAAACCGGGCTCTCTGCGATATGATCAGTAGGGACTCCATGCGACTGACGATCTCTGATGTAAAGTCGGCATAATCCTCACCAAAAGTCGTCGGACGGAAGAAAGTGGGCTGATTTCGTCAGCCTGTCGACGATAACCCATATAGAATCATGTCTCCTCTGAGTGCGAGGTAATCCTGTGATGAAGTCCATGTTGATTACCTCACTTCCGTGTCGGGATCTCAATCGTCAGAACAAACCACCGGGCCTCGGTGCTCTACCTTCACTGCGACAACACGCAATCGAGCTACGAACTCTGCAACGTCTCTCTTCGCCATCCCACCAATACACGATCTAAGGTCGTGGTACATCTTGGTCGACCCGGATGGATAGAGTAATGCGCTGTGCTTCCCAAGAACTCACAAGTCCTCAAACATCCGAACACACGCCGCTCAAACCTTAGCACCCCATCAGGTGCTACCTCAAAAGGACCCTTGCCCTCACGAAGAGCTATATCACGATATCGAATCAAAGCTGGATCCTCGAACTGTTGCCTTTTCACCTCCTCGACGATGGAAGACTCGGCAACCTCACGAACTCTAACCCCATCGCTATCGTAATCAATCAAACGGACACCAAGGCTCGCTAATCGATGCAAATCACGAACCATGTCCTCCTCTCTACCGCACATCCGATAGGCTCCCATCGACCTACGACTAAGGCATCTACCACAACATGGCCTTCCCGTGGTACAGATATCAACATCGTAATCCTTAAGCAACTCTAACCACCGTCTCGCCGTAGTTCACTCCTGCCGTGAAGATATCTTGAGGCTCTTGTGGTCTGTATAAATATCCACGTGAACCCCATACAAATAGTGCCTCCGGATCTTGGCGTGAATTACGCGCCAACTCCAAATCATGGGTGGGTAGTTCCTCTCGTGTTTCTTCACCGTCGGGATGCATATGCTATAACCCCGCCATGCTGCGTCAACACACATCCCAACCCGATGCCTGACGCATCACAATACACGACATAACCGTCTGGACCCTCTGGAAGAGTAAGAACGGGGGCGGTCGTCAGTCTCTCCTTCAGCAACTGGAAACCCTGCTCACAAGCATCAGTCCACTGGAACTTGGGCCGCCTTTCCGAGTCGGCTAGTCAATGGTGCGAGATAGAAGCAAACTTCTACGAACCGCCGATAATATCCTGCAAGGCCCGTAAAATCGCGAACCTCTGGCCGAGTAGTAGGTTCAGGCAAGTCCTGATCGCCGATCTTGCGTATCAACTCGAATGCCATCACCGACAATATGCCCAAGCGCCATCAAGTCAACCAAAACTCACATTTGGAAAACTTGGCGTATAATCGCTGGTCTGGAGAATCACAAGATCGCCTCAAATGCTCCGCGTGCTCCTGCTACGGCGAGAATAAACCAAGATATCATCAATGAACACTATCACAAACGTGTCCAAAAATGGTTTGAACACTCGGTTCATCAAATCCATGAATACTGCACGAGCATTGGTCAACCCAAAAGACATGACCTGAACTCATAATGCCCGTCTGGTCCTAATGCGATCCTAGGGACATCCACCTCTCTCGACTCGCACTGATGATAGCCCGATCGCAGATCAATCTTGAGAAACATCTCGCACTTCGCAATCGTCGAACAAATCATCAATCACGGGAAGGGGGTATTCTTAATGGTCACCTTGTTCACCGTCAATCAACACACATGCGCGGCCCCGTCCTTCTTCTTCACGAACAATACCGCGCTCCCGAGGAGAGAAACACTGGGCCTAATGAAGCCCTTCTCTAGCAAATCCCTAAGCTGATCCTTCAACTCTCTCAACTCGGCAGGTGCCATTCTGTATGGCGGAATGGAAATAGGCCGAGTATCTGGCAACACATCTATACAAAACTCGATCTCCCTCTCTGGAGGGATACCCGGGAGGTCATCTGGAAACACGTCTGGGAACTCGCTGACTACTGGAACTGACTGAAAATCTGGTACCGCAGCTTCAGTATCAAACACCCGAACGAGATGATAGATATACCCCTTCTGTACCATCTTCCTAGCCTTGAGGTAGGAAATAAACCTACCCTGCGATACTGCGTACTCCCACTCAACAACCGCTCCTCAGAAACCGAACCGCATTACTTCTCTCTAGCCTACATTGGCGTAGCAGAAGCTAGCCAATCCATCCCCATAATCACGTCAGTCAATCATCTCCAACTCTATCAAGTCGGCTAGTGGTCCGACGATCAAATAGTCACAGACAAGCTCTATATACCCGCCGAGCTACCACCGAATCACCCATCGCGTAGCTACCTCGAAAGTGTCTATGGACTCGTGCTCATCCCTATCCTACTAGCAACAAGGGAGATATATAGACAGAGTAGAACCGGATCTATCAAAGCATACACATCAAACCGTGAACCGATAAGGTACACGGCGACATCGGTGAGGCCTCACGATCTGTCGCTTGGACAAAGCATATATGCGGTTACGAGGACCGCTAGAAGCGGGACTCGCGCCACGACCTGCCGCGACCACGATCCATGTGTACCTTGCCTCCGGCGAGTATCGCTGGGATGAAGAAGCGCAATGCACTCAGATCGGGCCCTACTACCGCCGCCCCGGTCGGACAAACTCGCGAAATGACCTGCCGCCACAAGTATAGCGAGCTCCCGAGTCTGACTCGAATGGTATTCGCCACAACGCACACCGAAAGCGAGACCTCGAGCAGTTAGCACCCTCGCTACTCGAAATCAAGTCCCGGGCCCCGACCGCCCCGATCGCTCTGGGTCGATCGAATGAGGTAGGAGCGCTCGCTACCGGGCCGTGGTGCAAATCGACTTCGCGATGCCGCCACCCCGAGGACCACTAAAAGAACCGCATTGCCTGGCCTTCTTCTGGCCGATATCGCTCTACCCGTGGTCTCTACGCTCCTCACATCTCGGCATGAGCTGCATGCGGTTATGTCCATGCTGGTGAAGGGACACACCCGCACAAGACTCGGCCATGTAATCATCTAGCCCAGTGACATAGCGATGCACTCGCCCTCCATCTCGCTACCAGGCGGGACATATCAAGCCAAAGAATCAAACTCGACATTGTACTCCTCACTGCATGCCCTCCCTGTCTCAAAGAACAAGAATCTATCGGCTCGTGCCTCATCTGCGGAGGCGAAGTGTGTGAGAAAATCCTCAAAACTCATCCCATACCACGGAGGTGCATGCTCTCCCGAAAGCTCCCATGAATCAAACCAATCGATCATTGCGGTATCACGCACCGTCGCGAACCGAATGTCACGGACTCACCAAGCCACGATCACCCGCGATAATCCTCTGCGGTGACGGATGAACTCGCGGATCATCTTCCGCCTCGACCAGAAACTCGGAGGGCTACAACTAAGGAAATCCCGTAGTCTCAAACTATTCGCCTCGTGCACTACGGTGCGGCCGAGCTGAGCCGAATCTAACCGCCAGATCCAGCCTCTCTCGTATCGGGCCACAACTTTAGCCAAAAGTCGGGCCGTCTCTCTGTACCCTAACTCCGCCCCAGCCGTGGGACAGGTGGGGTCTTGTGGTCTCTTTGGGTGGCGGCGTCATAGAACTCGCCGTCTCGTATAGGCGGGCACGAGCCTCGTGACTCTGGGTGTCTGCTAGCGACTCCTCAGCCTTGCCCTTCGGGCCGGGTTGCCTTACGTGGAGGCATAAGCAGCACAGAAAGGAATACGTTAGAGGGTCCAACCTATAACACGCCTCTAAAGCACGATCTCGTAATGAGAAGAATGGAAACCAATCCTAAATATCCTATAGCCTCACGATTATGTGGTGCACAACACACCGATAATCAAGACTTACTAGATACGGTGCAGACACTTTCCGAGATTAATCGCTCGATACCACTTTTGTCACGACCCGTTCCGGGGCCCGTGACTGGTGCCTTACCGGGGCACCCAAGTAGTCATACATCAGAGTAATAAGCGGAAATATAAAGCGAGACATGAAACAGTTTATAAAATAGAACACGCTTTAAGTGAGAAAACATCGCTTTCATATATATATAAAAACATGGTTTAGCGCTACATCCGATCTTGCATAACAGACTACAGCACTTAAGGAAATATACAACTATGGCGGGACAGGCCCGCCATACCACGATCAGACAAAACTATCTACAACAGGAGATCATACCCAAAGTAGAGCCTCCTGAAGGATGGAGCTCGACACCAACGTAGAGATCCTAGGAATGTGGATCTAGCACTGCTGCCCACTGCGGCATGAGCACTTCCGAGGAGGTCGATAACAGTACCAAGTATGTGAAACTATAAAGAATCGAAATAAAATCAAAGTATTTAAAACCTTTTCACAAAAACAATCAGTTCAATTCCACATAGTGTCACAGCACAAACAACAACAGTAATAGGAAAACTGTAACAGGTCTATTCTAGCCCGCGAATGATCGAAGCAAGGCCGATCGCCCATAGTATCATTCTCGTGCCTAGTCTCGACTTCCGCACTCGCATAGTCACACATGCACCCGCATGAGGTATTCCCGATCGGGGCAGCAACCCCGATCCGCCTAGGCTCCCGCAGCCCGCATAGCCTCAAAAGACCGCATAGTCTCAGCGGACCGCATAGAATCCCCGCATCGGGCTAAACACCGGAATGATCAATCACGAGCATACCGCCTCGCATAGTCTCACAGACGCGTAGGCCGATAGACCGCATCAGATTGGCAAGCCCTGTATAACGATCGAGGGTAGGTGATACAATAACAAGACAACGGACTTACTATAGCAACGTAAGCGCAAAGAAGAATGACCCTTTACACAAAGAATTCAAGACACTAACCCGTAGCATCATAATATGTCTACTTATCACACAAATCCTACTACACTTAATGTAAATCAATACAAGGCTTTTATAAACAAACAAGTAAACAGCCTTTTATCTTCTTAAGTTGTTATACCTAACTTCACATAAAGCTAGTATAACTCTTAAGCTTTTGTTTTAAAAAGCAAATATTTATCTTATGTTAAAAATGATTGATATTCTTTTGAAATGTTTTCGATTCTTTGTTATTCAAAGCTTAAGCCAGGCATTGCCGTAAGTATTATTCAGCTTAAGTGAGGCATTGCCATAAGTATTATTCAGCTTAAGTCAAAGACATTGCCGTAGTTATTATTCGATTAACACATGTACGTCTACCGCACTATATATTGTAAAATATCATGCTTTAGGAAGAATCACATACCTTCCGAAGAAAACCACCGCCAAGTGAATATGTCAAGCAAGAGTCACCTATAATAGTCACAGATATCTATCAAAGACTACTCTGAAGGTCATTCTAAACAGAGGGTTCATAATTCTACGGTAAGTCGGGCAGCACTTCCCTACCTGGTGAGCTATATAAGTCTACTGTGAAAACAGTCCTATGTAAGTACAGTTTGATTATTCTTCTAAGTATTTATACTTATTCTTATTCTACAACAAAGAAGTATTCTATAATTCAAAAGAGGGTTAGGATTAGTTACCTCGGTAAGCCCAATAATATCCTAGAAAAAGTCGCGCCTGAGCAAGGTTTTGCTCCTAAGTTGTATGCTCCAAGGAAACCTTAGAAGTTCTTCACAACTTCTACTAAGTACTAAGGTATTTGGGCTAGGGTATTTTGGGCATTATAACAAAACAAGAAGGCAACTTTTCTACCAAGGGAGGGGGGGTAGGTTTCGGCTAGGCTAGGGGGGGTAGCCTCGCCAAGCTTCTCAAGGAGGGGTGTTGGACTAATTGCTACAAAGGGAGAGGGAAGGATTTTAGACTTGAAAGCTTTTGTGGATGAAGAACTCTTCATCTCAAGAGGGTATTTATAGCTCAAGCCTTGTCCAACCAATGGCCAAGATGAAGACAAGTGCAAGGCAAGTGTAAGGCCAAGATCAAGCCAAGTGCACCCTAACCCCTACTCCACAAAACACTCCACAAAACACTCCACAAAACATGGCACAAAACAAGGCCTAAGCAAGGAACCAATCGCCAAGGCCAACACCCTCTTGACGCCCAATCGCCCAAAGCCACCACTTCCAATGTGAGGTGACATGTCACCCTCCCGTTGGTCCAAAATGTTTCGCCTCTCGGAAAAATCCGCAAAATAAGAAATGGCATAGCCGGAATTTACTCTGAAAGTGTGGAAGCGTTTAGTGAAACGATTCTTTTAGTGAGTTGTGTACAAAAGAAAACGTCCAAGGCTAACTAAGGCCAAACTTTTTGTACGTATTCCCTTACGTACATACTCTGGAAAATACGGGGTATAACAGTCGCATGTTACTTACTTGAAGATTATGGTTGTTATAATCAAATGCGACTTGATATCATGTTATGCTACCAATTTGGATTGAAATGGAAATTGGATAAGAATTGGTATTGTTGAACTCCATGTGGCCGAATTTGGACTTGTAGTTTGTATTAGTTTGTTATCGTTTGTGGGGCGGAATTTTACACGTCTAGTAGGCGTGTAATCCCCTATTGATTAATTGCATTGGTTGTGCCTTAAATGTGGCGTGTTTGGTTATTGTATTCGACCTTGAAAAAGGTGGCAAAGTGAGTAAAAACAAAGGAGGTGCTGTCCGATTTTCCGTAGACTTTAGCGACTTGACACTTATAATATTCTACGTTTGAAGTAAGGCCTTAATAGACGTATTGTGAATATTATAGGTTGACATACTACGGGCGGGACTTTGTGCTTGGCAAGTGGTTTGACCCGGCGAGGTATGTAGAACTTTTCCTATCTTTGAGCATGACTAGTTTCACGTATATAGTACGGTAGACATACAAGACTTTGACATTCTTTACTAGCTTTATGAAATGTCAAGTCGGGTGAGTTAGGAGATTAACTCACTTCTTTGAAAATATTAAGGATGTCTTAAAGTTTTATTAAAGTTAAGGGACTTGAAGAGTTTTAAAGTATGTGATACTTGTTTCGTTTTAAACGTATAAGTCCCTTGGATAGGAAATTGTATTTGACTAAGGTATAAAGTGAATATAACGACTTTATGGGGAGTTGGTTATATTGGCTTTATGGAAAGATAAATGACTTGATTTATGGAAGGCAATTCGATTTTAAGGCATCAATTGCCTAAGGTTTTATAAGAAAAGGAGTCACTTGATTTAGAAACTTAACTTTATTTCTAAGGGTGTTGTGACTTGCCTTGAAATGTAATTTGGACTTGATACTAGGATTAATAGTATCTTGGAAGTTTTCTACTAAAAAGAGTCATCTGTTTTAAAGAGTAGAAGTACGTAGTACTTGGGTTAAATTCCCGGATTTTTATAAAAGACATGTTAGTGCCTTAGGTAAACTAAAATGAGAGTGTATATAAACAAGAATAGTAAGAAGTTAGGGGATTTCTTAACTTGCTTATATATTGTATGATAAGCCGGTAGTGCTTATGTTATGTGTGATAGCCGGATTTGTGCTAGTGATATATTATTCGTTGCGGGGTCATTCCCCGGGATTGTGGCATTGCATATTTCCGTGGAATTGCTACCCACGATGCGAGGAATACCTCATGCGAGTCCGTAAGGGCTTATGCGGGTGAAATAGTCCCATGCGGGCGGGTCCAGCCTATGCGAGGAATACCTCATGCGAGTCCGTAAGGGCTTATGCGGGTGAAATAGTCCCATGCGAGGAATACCTCACGCGGGTCCACTGGACCTATGCGGGTGAAATAGTCCCAGGAGTAGGATTTCAATCCTATTTTTCGTTGTAAGTATACCCCTATTTTACTCTCATTGATAGTAAGGCACAGTGTACTGTAATTTGATTATCATACATGTCTCCGGCTTTGATTTAGACTTATGATGTAATTACAGTATTTTCCAGTTTTACATACTTGGTACATATTGTGTACTGACCCCCTTCCTCGGGGGCTGCGTTCATGCCGCAGAAGCGGTAAGGTGTGGTGGATCCTCATTCTTAGGATCACTTATCAGACGTCAGAAGCTCCATTTATCCGGAGGCTTGTCTCTTTTGGTACAGTCTTTTCCCTGGTGTTGTAGATTTATGTACATTCAGGGGTATGGCGGGGCCCTGTCCCGCCACAGTTATTATTCCTAGAGGTCTGTATTCACATATGTGGTTGGGCTGTAAGAACTGGTTGTACAGTTGTACTTTTGAGTATGTTTATATTATGAAAGGCGGCCTTATCGGCTAGCCTGGGATGTTATTGTTTACATATGTGTTTATGTTGTGTATGTTCCGCTGCTATTCTCTGATGTATACCTGAACAGGGTGCCCAGGTAGGGCACCAGTCGCGGACCCGGGGTCGGGTCGTGACAAAAGTGGTATCAGAGCAGTTAGTCCTCGGAAAGTGTCTACAGACCGTGTCTAGTAGAGTCTTGATTATCGGTGTGTTGTGCACCACATCTATAATCAGGAGGCTGCAGGACATTTAGGATTGGTTTCCATTCTCTCCGAGATCGCAAGAAATTTGTCTTATTAGGTTGAATCCTCTCTGACCTAGTCTTATGAACAGATATGCCTCCACGGAAGGCGACTAGGGCCCAGAAGGGCAAGGCAAGAGCAGAGCTAGCGGTACTCAGAGGGTTACACGGGCTCAGGCACAGACTATGCCTGAGGTAGTAGGCGGGTCGGCGAGTTCAGCCACGCCGGCAGTGTTAGAGGAGCCGAGAGCGGCAGTAGCTCCAGAGGTTCCGGTACCAGAGCCTCCAGTTCCGCAGCCGGGTGCTGAGTATAGAGACTACGGGGAGCAGATTCGATTATTGACCAGTATAGTAGTCGGGCAACAATGACAGAGCGTGAAGCCCACCCTAGAGCCGACAGTTTGCGGATTAGGGATTTTCTGGGATGTCATCCACCTGAGTTTTATGGTTCGAGGTCTGATGAGGATCCGCAGGAGTTCATTCGGCAGCTACAGCGGACCATGCAGGTTCTTAGGGCTTCAGAGAGTGCATTACGCTAGCCTCTACCAGGTTGCGCGATATTGCGTTGAACCGGTTTGAGTCATGGTTGCTTTCGAGAGGTGATGATGCTCTTCCGGCTGTTTGGGAGGAGTTTACGAGGCCTTCATGGATCACTTTATGCCTCCCGAGATGAGGAGAGCTGCAGACAGATTCTTGACCTTGAGGCGAGCGGAGGATTGGCAGTGAGTACTGAGTTTGACTCCTTGGCCGGCATGCTCACACTATTGTAGGCGACATGGCGGATAGAGTTCATCGATATGTGATGGGGCTAGACCATATGATTACAACATTCTTGGGGTGGCTCTTCACCCGGTATGGACATTGCTAGATGCAGCCTATGCACAGGATAGAGAATAGAGAGGAGGACCAGATTGACGCAGCCACCCAAGAGGCCAGACATCGTGGTCTCGTGGCGCTTCGAGGCGGCCTCACAGCAGATCGGGTCCACTTTCCACCAAAGACAGTGCTCCGTCACGGTTTTCCGCGCGAGGTCCGATCAAGGTCATTCAGAGCAGGTCGTGCTCCGTGGCTTCGGGTTTCGCGAGGCAGATCCTCGCCGATCGAGACCACCCACACCTCGGTGTGCTCGAGCGGTAGATCTCACCCGAGCGAGTGTCGTCTTCCCGCAGGAGGTTGTTACTCTTGTGGCGGTGGGCCACTTGAAGAGGATTGTCCGTCAGAGGCGTAGATGAGTGGTACAAAGACACCGACGGATCGATTCCGGGTCATCTTCTCCTTCGTGGTTATGCGCCCGAGGCGTGGTACTCACGGACAGGCGCAGCGGTAGAGAGGTCGTGGTGGTGGTTCGATTCTAGCGGTCCACGAATCGCGTATATTCTCTAGCCAACCTCCGTGATCGGAGGCTTTCCCGACATCGTCGCGGTGTACATTATTGATTTCATCGTGATGTTTATGCTTTGATAGATCCAGGTTCTACCTTGTCCTATGTGTCCCCTCTTATTGCGGGTAGAATCGGGATAGAGCCGGTGTCGATAGAGCCGTTTGAGGTAGCTACGCCAGTGGGTGATTCAGTGTTAGCTGAGCGGGTGTATAGAGGTTGTCCGGTATTTATTTACAGTCGTCAGACCCTTGCAGACTTGATAGAGCTGGAGATGACAGATTTTGATGTCATTATGGGTATGGACTGGTTGGCTTCTTGTTATGCCAACGTTGATTGTAGGGACAGGTTGGTTCGTTCCGCTTCTGGCGAGCCAGTTATCGAGTGGAGGGGCAACACAGCATCGCCGAGGAGTAGGTTTATTTCTTACCTCAAGGCTAGGAAGATGGTGCAGAAGGGGTACATCTATCATCTGGTTCGTATTTGATACGAGGTGAGGTGCCTTCTTCGATACCGATGGTTAGGAGTTTTGGATGTGTTCCCGGATGATCTTCCCGTATCCTCCCGAGAGGAGATTGAGTTTTGTATTGACACGCTGCGGACACTCGACCTATTTCCATTCCGCCATACAGGTTGGCACCTGCTGAGTTGAGGGAGCTGAAGGACCAGCTGAAAGACTTGCTGGACAAAGGCTTTATTAAGCCTAGTGTATCTCCCTGGGGAGCGCCGGTGTTATTCGTGAAGAAGAAGGATGGGACGCCAGATGCGTATGTGTTGATTACATGCGGTGAATAAGGTAACCATTAAGAATAGGTACCCTCCCGGGATTGATGATTTGTTTGACCATTCGCGAGTGCGAGGTGTTTCTCAAGATAGACTGCGATCCGGTTATCATCGTTCGAGTTCGAGAGGCGTATATCCCAAAGATCGCATTCAGACCCGATATGTGCACTATGAGTTTTGGGTTATGTCTTTCGGTTTGACCAACGCTCATGTATTTATGGATTTGATGAACCGGGTGTTCAAGTCATTCTTGGATACATTTGTGATAGTATTCATTGACGACATCCCGTTTATTCGCGACAGAGCGAGCATGCACCACTCAAGACGGTACTGGTTCTTCTGAGCCGCGCTATTCGCCAAGTTCTCCAAGTATGAGTTTTGGTTGGCCTCGGCATTCCCGGGCATATTATCGGTGATGGTGTTCGGGTGGATACGACAAAGATTGAGGCGATCAAGTCTTGGCCGAGACCTACTCCGACCGAGGTGCGCAGCTTGAATGGCGAGTTATTATCGTAGGTTTGTGGAGCGATTTGTTTCGATTTCAGACCGCTGACTAGGTCGACTCGTAAGGCGCCAAGTTCCAGTGACGAGGCTTGTGAGAAGGGTTTCCGATTCTTGAAGGAAAGGTTGACTACACTCGGTTCTTACTCTTCCCGAGGGTTAGACGCACGCGTGATCTATTGTGATGCCACGTATCGGGCTAGGGTGTGTTTTGATGCAGCACGACAAGGTTATAGCCTATGCTTCCCGGCAGTTACGGAAGCATGAGAGGAATTACCCTACCCATGACTTAGAGTTGGCCGCGGTTATTCATGCCTTGAAGATTTGGAGACACTATTTGTACGGGGTTCATGTGGATATTTATACAGACCACAAGAGCCTCCAGTATATCTTCAGGCAGAGGGAGCTGAACCTGAGACAGAGACGGTGGTTAGAGTTGCTGAAAGATTATGATGTTGATATTCTCTACCATCCGGGGAAAGCCAACGTAGTTGCTGATGCCTTGAGTCGTAGATCGAAGGAGCCCGCGGAGGTACAGCAGAGACGTGACACGGTCCGTCCGATCCACCGCTAGCGAGCCTAGGGGTTCGATTGATCGATACCGACGATAGTGGGGTACGGGTTCGTGAGGTTGCCGAGTCTTCCATCGTTGATGAGGTGAAGAGGCGACAGTTTGAGGACCCAGTGTTGGTGCGGTATCGAGATACAACTCTTCGGGAGGAGAAGAGTCTATTCGAGGTAGCGCCTGATGGGGTGCTGAGATTTGAGGGCCGGTTGTGTGTTCCCGATGTGTCAGGACTTCGTCAGCAGATTCTGGGGGAGGCACACAGTGCTCGTTATTCTATTCATCCGGGGTCGACCAAGATGTACCATGACCTCAGATGTTTGTATTGGTGGGATGGCCTGAAGAGGGACGTGGCAGGTTTTGTTGCACAGTGTCCTAATTGCCAGCAGGTCAAGGTCGAGCACCAGAGGCCCAGTGGATTATTACAGGCTATTGAGATTCCGACTTGGAAGTGGGAGGTGATCAACATGGACTTTGTTACAGGGTTACCTCGTACTCAGAGGAAGTACGACTCCATTTGGGTTATTGTTGACAGGCTGACGAAATCAGCCCATTTCCTTCCAGTCAGGACGACGTTTTCAGCTGAGGACTATGCCAGATTGTACATCAGAGAGATTGTGAGGCTGCACGGTGTCCCGGTGTCGATTATTTCTGATAGGGGAGCCCAGTTTACGGCTAACTTCTGGAGGTCTTTCCAGAAGGGTTTAGGGACACAGGTGAGTCTCAGCACAACATTTCATCCTCAGACTGACGGGCAGGCAGAGCGTACTATCCAGACACTTGAGGATATGCTGCGAGCCTGCGTGATTGATTTCAGGGGTAGCTGGGAGGATCATTTGCCTCTTGTGGAGTTTGCTTACAACAACAGCTACCATTCCAGTATACAGATGGCGCCATACGAGGCTTTATATGGGCGGAAATGTAGATCGCCGATTGGTTGGTTCGACGTGGGCGAGGTACAGTTAGTTGGCCCAGACTTGGTACAGCAGGCTGTGGATAAGGTGAAGCTTATCCAGGAGAGACTGTTAGCAGCCCAGAGTCGGCAGAAGTCTTATGCGGATAATCGGCGTCGGCATTTGGAGTTTCAGGTAGACGATTGGGTCTTCTTGAAGGTGTCACCCATGAAGGGTGTGATGAGATTCGGTAAGAAGGGGAAACTCAGCCCAAGGTACATTGGGCCCTACCAGATCGTTCGTAGAGTGGGCAAGGTTGCCTACGAGTTGGATCTGCCATCAGAGTTAGAGGCGGTACATCCGGTCTTCCATGTTTCTATGTTGCGGAAGTGTATCGGTGATCCAGCGAGAGTTTTTCCTACTAGTGAGGTCCAGGTGACAGAGGGGTTATCGTATGAGGAGAGTCCCATAGCGATACTCGATCGCCAGGTCAGGCGACTGCGGACCAAGGATGTAGCTTCCGTCAAAGTCCTGTGGAGGAATGATAACCGGGAGGAGATGACTTGGGAGGCGGAGGAGGACATGTTGAGGAAGTATCCTCACTTATTTCCTATACCTTCAGGTAAATTCATCTTCCCTTACTTGTCAAGTTTTAATTGAAGTATTTCTTTTGCTTAAATGCTATGATGTGGCCATGTGTGGCAGTATTGGTATGTCGGGGTTGTGAAAGGAAACTATGTCGCTAATTATAAGTTTGACTCCGAAAGAACATTCGGGGACGAATGTTTCTAAGGGGGGAAGAATGTTACACCCCGTATTTGCAGGACATGTTTTAAGAACGTACGTAAGAACTCACAAGTGTTAAGATTTGAGACTTGCAAAAATTTATCGGAATTATGAAATTTTCGGAAAACGTATTATTGTGACGAATGGGAGGGCAACACGTGTCACCCCCCTTTTGTGATGCCTTGGTCGAATTGTGCAAGGGCAAGAAGGTCATTGGACCTTTGTTGCAAGACAAGTCTTGCAACTTGTGAGCATGAGAAGTTTGACTAAGTCAAATGGTCAATTAGTCTTGATATTTTATAAGACTACATCCAAGCCTCACATTTGTTTATATCTTGACCCTCCATGTCCCTTTATATTACTACTAGTAGCAAGAGAGAGCCAACACTTAGAAAAAATTTCACAAAAATTGGATGAACATAGAGCTTTTGCTCTCGGGTTCTATAAAAAAAAAAAAAATCTTTGTTTGTGATCCATTTAGCTCCACACTTTAAACCAAGGTTCTTGAGGGTTGTGTAAACATATCTCAATAGAAAAATCTTGGAAAAAGAGAGTTTACGGGTTAGTCGCAAAACGAAAACCTAGTTGTCTTTCTAGGTTTTGTTTGGAGATTTGAGGGATATTTGTTGGTGTTGTTCTAAGGGTCTCAACAAGCGGATTGAAGGGTCTTGGAGAGGCTCTAAACTACTAAGGAGCGACTTCGGATTGGAGTTGGATTAAGTTTCATTGAGGTATAATCTTGTCTTTTAAAAGTGTTACAAGATTATATATTTATATTGTTGTTGTTAGCTTTACATGTTGCTAGCATGAAGTTGATATGTTGAAGTTTATAAGTATTATGGATTGCTTGTAGCTTAATCCGAAATGTTATACAAGCCACTTGAAGATTGGATTACTAATTGGTCGTTTATTAGAAATCGTCGCATGTTACTTACTTGAAGATTATGGTTGTTATAATCAAATGCGACTTGATATCATGTTATGCTACCAATTTGGATTGAAATGGAAATTGGATAAGAATTGGTATTGTTGAACTCCATGTGGCCGAATTTGGACTTGTAGTTTGTATTAGTTTGTTATCGTTTGTGGGGCGGAATTTTACACGTCTAGTAGGCGTGTAATCCCCTATTGATTAATTGCATTGGTTGTGCCTTAAATGTGGCGTGTTTGGTTATTGTATTCGACCTTGAAAAAGGTTGTAAAGTGAGTAAAAACAAAGGAGGTGCTGTCCGATTTTCCGTAGACTTTAGCGACTTGACACTTATAATATTCTACGTTTGAAGTAAGGCCTTAATAGACGTATTGTGAATATTATAGGTTGACATACTACGGGCGGGACTTTGTGCTTGGCAAGTGGTTTGACCCGGCGAGGTATGTAGAACTTTTCCTATCTTTGAGCATGACTAGTTTCACGTATATAGTACGGTAGACATACAAGACTTTGACATTCTTTACTAGCTTTATGAAATGTCAAGTCGGGTGAGTTAGGAGATTAACTCACTTCTTTGAAAATATTAAGGATGTCTTAAAGTTTTATTAAAGTTAAGGGACTTGAAGAGTTTTAAAGTATGTGATACTTGTTTCGTTTTAAACGTATAAGTCCCTTGGATAGGAAATTGTATTTGACTAAGGTATAAAGTGAATATAATGACTTTATGGGGATTTGGTTATATTGGCTTTATGGAAAGATAAATGACTTGATTTATGGAAGGCAATTCAATTTTAAGGCATCAATTGCCTAAGGTTTTATAAGAAAAGGAGTCACTTGATTTAGAAACTTAACTTTATTTCTAAGGGTGTTGTGACTTGCCTTGAAATGTAATTTGGACTTGATACTAGGATTAATAGTATTGTCACGACCCGAACCCGGGCCCGTGACTGGTGCCTTACCCCGGGCACCCTAGTGATACAACATCAGAGAAAATCAGCGGAAATAAAACATACACATGAAACAAGAGACATGATAAATAAACAGGCCAACCAAAACAGTTGCCTTCTGTACATATACATAAAAACCCGAACAGTTATCCTTTTTACAAACTCTGCCCACAAACAGTACTACAGACCTCTAAGAAGTGACAACAACTATGACGGGACAGGGCCCCGCCATACCCCTGAATGTACAAGAACCTACAGACTCAGGGTAACATACCAAAAGATAAGCCTCCGAAGAAACGGGGCTTCCCAACACGCTGAACTGTGATCCTAAGAGCGAGGATCCACAACCGATGTACCTCTACCTGCGGCATGAACGCAGCCCCCCGAAGGAGGTCAGTACAACAGGTACCAAGTATGTGAAACTGTAAAATACTGTAAATGAAATCATAACAGTCTATATAAAACAGGAGACATGTATGATAACCAAACTACAGCTCATAACATAAAAGCAGTCATGTCAAGTCAGGGACTCACGCCCTCAAAGTCATCCCTCATGCCCGTGGAACTCCTTCCTCACTGCCGGCAGTCTAGGTATAAATCGTGTGGAATACGTGTCTCGGCCCATCCCATGGGACTCGATAAGAACCAGGTGGAATACGTGTCTCGGCCCATCCCATGGGACTCGATAAAGAATCAGGTGGAATACGTGTCTCGGCCCATCCCATGGGACTCGATAAAGAATCAGGTGGAATACGTGTCTCGGCCCATCCCATGGGACTCGATAAATAATCATACATAACAAATCAGCCGGCCCTCCATCGAGAGACGCGGTAGCACAGAAATACAACACTTGCACAACAAAGGCTATCACCACAAGCATAGGCAAGTTCAACATACTCATATGCTTATATTTTATTACAACAAATCCGGGTTTTAACCCCAAAGTACTACATACATTAACTCCTTTACAAGATCCGTTTCTTTCACATAAGTCACACAATACCCGTAGTATGAACATAGAGTGACTATCTTTTTAAGTAAACCAAAACACTTCCCCTTTGTAAAATCAAGTAACAACATTATTTTCCAAACGTTCAAGTTTGCCTAATTTCAAATGCTCAAGTCACTTATTTTAGAAAGGTTTCAAAACTCATAGTCTTAATCTCTTTTAAAACAATTGAGTAACATATGTCTTATGTGTGAGTAGGTTATTCTTGTTTATAACAATCTTATTAAAGCAACCATGATCTAGGAAATGTAATATCATTTTGTCTTATCTTAGCTTCTATGCAGATGGAGGTTTTTACTGGTTTTAATAATCCTCAATTAGTCAATCCCTTTTCCTTTATTAACGCTGCAGTGGTTTGTTCGACCCTTGTTCTCGTTTCCGAAATCAGTAAAACAATATTCATTAAAACCAAGTACTCATTACTCACGAATGAGGTTTCACAACTTTAACAAAATTCATATCAAGTCAAATAAGTTAAGTCTCTTATCTTTCAAGATCAAGTCTCTTAACTTCTACAATCAATAACCCATTCTTTTACCTACATAGAGTCGTTATAACTAACTTCCCATAAAGCTATTATAACACCCTATGTTTTGAACCAACCAAACTCATTTAGCACATGTACGTCTACCGTACTACATAGTTACAAAACATCATGCTAGAAAGGATAGGAAGAGGTTCACATACCTCGCGACGATTATCGACAAATAGCAAAACGCTCCAAGTACTTCAACCCATCGGCTACTCCTTAAGCCAAGTAGATCACGCCACACGTAGTACTCCACTCCTAAAATGGTCATAGTACTTCTATCAAACTTTTCGTACCATTGAAGACTTATACCAATAAAAAGCCCTCTAATTCTACGGAAAATTGGCGACTTCCCGTTTTTACTCACTTTTCCAATTTTCTCCAAGGCCCGAATAACCGTAATTATATGCCATATATAAGGCGTAATAATTAAACAACATAAAGAAGGGGATTACACGCCCAAACGGTAACGCGGTTTACTATCACGCCTTCATAACAACAATAAGTAAAAGAAGGGGATTACGCGCCAACCGTAACGGTTTACTATCACGCCTTCATAACAATACAATAAGTAAAAGGATCACACGCCCAAACTAACGCGATTGAAAAATCTTCCCTTAACGAAATGTAAATCTGATCAATGTAAATACAGTCCAAAGTAAATACAGTCCTTTAAGTTGGGGTCCTTGGCCAACTTTGTCCATTTTACTTATCCAAATTACTCATTAGTCATCCAACTTATATTTTCATTCTTAATATAAGTTATAGTTACTTTGTTAATTATTTCTTCACAAGTAAGATACGTTGGATAAGTTTTTTTTTTACCATTTTAATGGCAAACGACCAATCCTTTTCTTAACAAGTTAACAAGATCCATTCTTTCCAAACTTACTCCATATATTATATACTCCATAATATACTTATAATTTATGTATAATGACCAATTCACAAAGAGGTTAAGATTTACTACCTCAAATAGCCCAAAATCTATCCAAGAACTTAATGTCGATCCAAGCAAGTCTTAGCTCCAATATTTGCGTACAAACCCACCACAAATCACCCTAAGAAGCTCCTAACCATCATCTCTTCAAGAACCAACTCAAACAAGTGAAGAACACCTAGATTTTTCCTCCAAGAGCTCTCGGCCAAGGTGTCTTTTTAAGGCAAGGGATGTGAAATCTTTTCTATCTTTTGGTTAAGAGTCTTCCTAATACACTAGGGAAGAACACTTAAGAGTTTAGGAAATAATTGACAAGGTTTGGTTGGGGGTGTGTTCGACGACAACAAGTGAAGGAGGAGACGGAAAAGATTTCTCAAGTCTTGCATTCTCTAAGTGTGGAAGATTTCATCAACTAAGGGTGCATATATAGGAAAACCAAGGGATAGGATGAAGGCAAATGTGTGGTTGAGATTGGGGACAAGTGTGGGTGGGACCCACAAGCCACTTGTCTTCACAAAAAATATCTTGCAAGACAAGGCCACTTGTCTTGCCCAAATTCGGCCAAGCCACCTAGGGGGGTGACACGTGTCGCCCTCCTATTCGTCCAAAATAATTCATCTTCCGAAAATATCCATAATGGCCAAAATCTCAAAAACAAAGCGGGCCCCACAAAACCGTAAATTTCTCCCGTGGGCCCCACGTGACCAATTCCGGAAATAAAATTCCATAATTCTCTAATAATTCAAGAAGCCCAAATACCAAATCGGGGAATTCAATTCCCATTAACGAACCTTTTTCCTTCACAAAACTCGGAAACTTTTCCGTCGAAAAATCACATCTTTCTTCCTTTCCATTTTTAAAGTCGTATTCTCGTACGTACGTCCTAGCATACATACCCTGAAACTACGGGGTATAACAAGTATCTTGGAAGTTTTCTACTAAAAAGAGTCATCTGCTTTAAAGAGTAGAAGTACGTAGTACTTGGGTTAAATTCCCGGATTTTTATAAAAGACATGTTAGTGCCTTAGGTAAACTAAAATGAGAGTGTATATAAACAATAATAGTAAGAAGTTAGGGGATTTCTTAACTTGCTTATATATTGTATGATAAGCCGGTAGTGCTTATGTTATGTGTGATAGCCGGATTTGTGCTAGTGATATATTATTCATTGTGGGGTCATTCCCCGGGATTGTGGCATTGCATATTTCTGTGGAATTGCTACCCACGATGCGAGGAATACCTCATGCGAGTCCGTAAAGGCTTATGCGGGTGAAATAGTCCCATGCGGGAGGGTCCAGCCTATTCGAGGAATACCTCATGCGAGTCCGTAAGGGCTTATGCGGGTGAAATAGTCCCATGCGAGGAATACCTCACGCGGGTCCACTGGACCTATGCGGGTGAAATAGCCCCAGGAGTAGGATTTAAATCCTATTTTTCGTTGTAAGTATACCCCTATTTTACTCTCATTGATAGTAAGGCACAGTGTACTGTAATTTGATTATCATACATGTCTCCGGCTTTGATTTAGACTTATGGTGTAATTACAGTATTTTCCAGTTTTACATACTTGGTACATATTGTGTACTGACCCCCTTCCTCGGGGGCTGCGTTCATGCTGCATGGAAGGGTAAGCAGGTGGTGGATCCTCATTCTTAGGATCACTTATCAGACGTCAGAAGCTCCATTTATCCGGAGGCTTGTCTCTTTTGGTACAGTCTTTTCCCTGGTGTTGTAGATTTATGTACATTCAGGGGTATGGCGGGGCCCTGTCCGCCACGATTATTATTCCTAAGTGCAGTATTCACATACGTGGTTGGGCACGAGAGGTTACGTGGGCACAGCCCGCCTTTACGAGGTGGTGCTACAGACGGAGGATTCTACGATGCCGCCAGCCCCAGCAGAGTTTAGAGCAGCAGCAGTAGCTACTGAGGCCACGATATCTGAGCCTCCAGTACCACGGCCAGGAACAGAGGATATGGGTTACAAAGAGATGACCCAGTTACTAGTTAGGTTTATGGCGAGACTTGAGGACAGACAGGAGCCGGTGGTACCGTGATGCACCCGCAGGCCGATAGTTGGAGACTTCGACTTCGAGTTGTAGTCCACCGAAGTTCTACGGGTCGAGGCACGAGGATGATCCGCGGAGTTCATTCGATAGTTCTGGATCATGAGAGTGATCAAGGCTTCGAGAGTCGGTGGTCTTAGGTTCGCATCGGTGTGTAATCGCAATGATCGTTTGATTCGCGAGCTATCCGGGAAGCATGCGCCTCCGCTTTGGGACGAGTTCTCGAGGCATTTCTCGGCCATTTCTTGCCTCCGCAGATGAGAGCACGCGCAGATTTACGATCTTGAGGCGAGAGAGGCGTGACGGTTGGGAGTACAACGTGGAGTTCGACTCGTTGGCTCGATATGTCCCTGCGTTAGTGGCAAATATGGAGGGCGAGTGCACGCTACGTCGTGGGGCTCGATGACTACTTGGCGAGCTTGCTCGGTGTAGCTCTTCACCGGGCATGGACATTGCCGTGATACGTGCTTATGCACGGGGATGGAGAGCGTAGACCGGCGTAGGACCATGATCGCGTAAGAGGCGAGCAGTGGTCTTTTGGTAACTTTCGAGGCGGCAACCTCCACGTGATCGAATATATACCTCATCCGATTCAGAGTGGTCCTCCACGCCTTGGGACGCCGGGAGTATTCGAGGCAGTCGTGGCTCCAAGGGTTCAGATTTTCGGGGGAGCAGGGGTGTTAACCAGATGAAGCCACCCCTACCTCATTGTGACTGTTGTGGTAGGCTCCATTGTGGGGATTGTCGTGCTAGTTTGGGAGTTTGTTTTACATATGGCCAGCAGGGCCATTTTGCGAAACCGTCAGACCGCAGGTGGCACTAGTGGGATAGCACGCATTACGGATCGATTGCGGGTTCTTCACTTTCCATAGCTAGGCAGGATGTTCATACACCGGCAGGCCACGACATAGGTCGCGGTGAAAGTTCCCAGTTTTAGCGGTCCTTTGAACCGCCTATTTGATTTTCAGGTATATCCTTAACCCTCTAGAGACTAGTTTGTTTTGATGTTATGATGATGTGTTTAGTATTATGTTTGGTTGGATTGTGGTAAAATATGATTTAGAAGCCTGGTTAGAAAAAAGGGTAAGTCTGGGGATGAGACAATTGTGAACCTTAGAATTTTTGACAGTTGAGACCTTAGATGTAAGGCCGTCTTGAGTAAAAGACTTTACGGTTAATCTTTGTCGGAGTGCATAGTATACGTGGAGTTTTGTGTGATAATTCCATGGGTAGTTTGAGATAGAAGTGGTAGCTTTCATGACGTGAATTAGTAAGATTGTTCCGGATCGGGGAACGAGAGAGTTTGGCGCGATAGCGGGTCGGGTTGAGGCCAGATCACGGGTCAACCCGCAGCCCGGAATGAGGTGGGGTCAGTTAGAGGTGGTCCCGCCAGGTGGTAGGATCACGAGGGTGCAAGGCCCAAGTTTAGGTAACCGTTGTACGAGTTCGTGGATGCGTTCGACCAGAATCGGATCGTGAAGGTCGGGAAGGGCCTTAAAGGAATTTGAGGCTAGTAAAATGACCAAGTTTGGAGGTAGTGACTCCAAGGTTTTGGAAACTGAAGCGATGACTGGAGTATGGTACGTGTGCTAGAGAGAGTTCGGGTGTACGAGAAGGGTATGACGAGTAAGGAAATGAGTGAACGTGTGTTAACAGAATAAAATAGATCATTTTGTTGTGAAGTGAAGATGCGAAGGGAGTATCCTTTAGACCATAGGTGGAAGCTTTTGTGATGTTATAGGTGATTCCTCGTTGGCTTGGATTGGAGTTTTGCGCATGTGTTATATTATGGCCAGGTGTGGCATAAGTGGTTTTGTAAGTATAGTAGTGAAGACTATACCGGCACAGGTATGTTTTGGAGACTTAGAAGGAACATTCGAGACGATTGTTTCTAAGGGGGGAAGAATGTTACACCCCGTAGTTCCAGAGTATGTATATAAGGACGTACGTACGAGAATACGACATTAAAATTGGAAAGGAAGAAAGATGTGATTTTTCGGAAAAGTTTCCTGATTTTGTGAAGGAAAAGGTTCGTTTATGGGAATTGGATTCGGATTCAGATTCGGACTTTTTGGAATATTTTAGAATTATGGAATTTTATTTCGGAAATTGGTCACGTGGGCCCACGGGGAAAATTTACTGGTTTTGTAGGCCCACTTTATTTTGGATTTTGGCATTGCGGATATTTTGGAAGATGAAATATTTTGGGCGAGTAGGGAGACACGTGTCACCCCATGTGGCCGTGGCGGTGTTGATGGACACATGGCCTTGGACGGTTTGGTGAGGGGACAAGTGGCAAGCCACTTGTCCCATTTTTGTGGTGGACACTTGGTTGGTAAAATCCACACACACTTGGACCCAATCCTCACCATACACTTGCTTTAATCCTAGCCCTTGATTTATCTATAAATACCCCTTTGTTGCAAGACTTCTTCATCACTTACTTAAATATTTCTAAGTCACAAAATCCCCCCCCCCCTCTTGTGAAGCTCTCGTCCGAAATCCCCCCCCCCCTCTTGTGAAGCTCTCGTCCGAAATCCCCCCCCCCCCCCCTTTGTAGAAAATTTCTTCAAGTATTGTTTTTATCCCAAATACCTTAGCCTAAATCCCTTGTAGTATTCCAAAGTTATTTCAATACTAAGAGCCCGGAAATACTACTTTATTCCAATAGTCGCAAAATGAAGCCCTAGAAAAATCTTCATAGCTTAGATGAAGTGTTAAGAGAAGTTGTTTAGAAACTTCTAAGGGTTGCTTGGAGCGGGTTGGAGCGTAAGGAATTGGAGCTAAACGTTGCTCAGGATCGACTTATAATCTTGGATAATTTTGGGCTTATCGAGGTAATGATCTATGTCCCTCTATTGTAATTGGATATTACATATTGTTGTAGTTTAGAATTGAGTATAAGATATATTGGAAGGATGTTTATAAAGAATTGAACTGTATTTACATTGGACTGTATTTACAGTAGACTTGTAGTATTATTGTGGGGCAGTGTTGTACACGTCCGGTTAGACGTGTAACCCCCCTTGGAGTTGTTGGCTTGGTAGCGGGCCTTGATAGAGGAGGAGATTTATGTGGTTTCGGGGGGGGGGGGGGAGGTGCTGCCGAATTTTCCGTAGAATAATGACCTTGTGCTTTGAATTGCGCTACGAAGAGATCGAGAAGTTGATAGACGTTTTGTGGCCTTTTTAGGTGGAAGTACTACGAGTAGCGTATTCTACTTGAAGGGTGGAAAGTTTAGCAAGGTTATAGTACTTTGGAGCGTTTTGCTAATTGTCGATAATCGTCGCGAGGTATGTGAACCTCTTCCTATCTTTTCTAGCATGATTGTTGTGAACTATGTAGTACGGTAGACGTACGTGTGATAAACGATTTTGGTTGGTTTAAAACATAAAGTGTTATAACGGCTTTATGGGAAGTTTGTTATAACAACTTTATGTAGGTAAAGAAATGGTCTGTGGTTTTTAAAAGATAAGAGACTTGGCTTATAAATGACTTGATGTGAAATATTAAGGACTTGGTTTGTGTTAAAAAGTTGTGAAACCGCATTTATGAGAAATGGGTAATTGGGTTTTAAAAAGGAATAAGTTATATTGATTTCAGAAAACTGCAGCGTTAATAAAGGAAAATGTATTGACAAATAATTAATTATATTAAAACTAGTAGAAACCTCCATCTGCATAGAAGCTAAGATAAGACAAAATTGTATTACATTTCCTAGATCATGGTTGCTTTAATAAGATCATTAATAACAAGTATTGATTTTTCTTAAATTCCAAAGTAAGGAACTTGTTTTCTAAAAGAAAAGAGACTTGAGGAAATTAAAGTGTTTTGGTTTTAAAGAAAGGCATGGTTTGTCTTAAAATGGTTTAAAAGGAAGTCATGGTTTTGTCTTAAATTGGTTTAAAAAGGAAGTCATGGTTTTGTCTTAAGTTGGCTTATTCGAGAAGAAGATATGAAAATTGTTTTGGTTTACTAAAAAAAAAAAGATAGTTACTCTATTTTGATACTACGGGTATCGTGTGACTTTTTGTGAAAGAAATGGATCTTTTAAAGAGTTAAAATACATAGTACCTTGGGGTTAAAATCCGGATTTGTTGTAATAAAATGAAAGTCTATGAGTATGTTGAACTTGCCTATGCTTGTGGTGATAGCCTTTGTTGTGCAAGTGTTGTATTTTTGTGCTACCGCGTCTCTCGTTGGAGGGCCGGCTATCTGGTTGATTGATGGACATACTGACACGATGGGTGGCCCACGAGTATGCTTCCACTATATCGATCCTTTTGGACATACTGACACGATGGGTGGCCGGGTATGCTTCCATTAAGTGTTATCTTGTTATTTGCTTTGGACATCGACACGATGGGTGGCCGAGTATGCTTCCATTATTGTTGTGATGTTGTTATTTCCTTTTGGACATACTGACACGATGGGTGGCCCACGGGTATGCTTCCATTAGGAGTGTTATCTTGTTATTTGCTTTGGACATACTGACACGATGGGTGGCCCACGAGTATGCTTCCATTATGATTGTTATCTTGTTATTTCCTTTCGACATACCGACACGATGGGTGGCCACGTATGCTTCCATTAGGATGGTTCCATGGCCATGCTTATACCGAGGTAAGATGCGGGCATGCGTCCGTTGTGCGAGTTAAATTCGGGTTATATTTGAGTGATGACTTTACGGCGTGAGTCACGACTTGACATATTGCTAATATATATTGTGAGCGTAGTTTGGTTATCATACATGTCTCTATTTTACATGTGATCGTTATGGTTTCATTTCTGATTTTTGATTTCACATACTTGGTACTGTTATCGACCTACTTGGGCTGCGTTCATGCGCAGTAGAGGTACATCGGTTGTTGATCCTCGCTCTTAGGATCACGATTCAGATTAGGAAGCTCCGTTTCTCGGAGGCTTATCTTTTGGTATGTTTCACGAGAGTGTGTTCTTGTACATTCGAGGTATGGCGGGGCCTGTCCCGTCATAGTTGTTATAAAAACTCTTAGAGGTCTGTAGTACTGTTGTGGGCAGGGTTTGTAAAAAAGAATGTAACTGTTCAGGTTTAATCATTTATATATATATGCAGAAAGGTGACCGTTTTGGTTAGCCTATTTTCTTATTGTATATCTTGTTTCATGTGTAAGTTTTTATTTCTGTTGATTTTCTCTGATGTTGTATCACTAGGGTGCCGGTAAGACACGATCCACGCACGCTCAGTCGTGGCGATGCGAAAGGGAAGAAAATTTTGAATTTTCGACGGAAAATATTCCGAACATTGTGAAGGAAAAAAATTTATTATTGGGAATTGGATTCTCAATTTTGGTATTTGGACTTCTGGGAATATGAATAGAATTATGGATTTTATTTTCCAGAATTGGTCACGTGGGGCCCACGGGAGAAATTTACGGTTTTGTGGGGCCCACATTATTTTCGAGATTTTGGCCATTATGGTTGTTTTCGGGAGATGAAATATTTTGAACCAATAGGATGGCGACACGTGTCACCCTTAGGTGGGCCATGTTGGCCGAAATATGGAGGACAAGTGGCCAAGACAAGTGGCCATGTCTTGCAAGATATTTTGTTGGACAAGTGGACAAGAGGGACCCACACACACTTGTCTCAATCTCAACCACACACATGCTTTAATCCTAGCCCTTGGTTGTCTTATATATCCAACCCTATTTGATGAAATCTTCCACACTTATAACATTTCAAGACTTGAAAATTCTCCCTCCCTATCCCTAGTAGCTCTCGGCCATGGGCTTATTTCTTGAGCTAAAATTGTCCAAAAATTCTTAAACTCTTAAGTGTTCTTCCTTGATGTGTTAGGAAGGTTATTAACCAAGTATTAGACAAGATTTCACACCCCTAGCCTTATAAACCCACCTTGGCCGAAACTTGCCAATTTGAGACCTAAAGTGTTCTTCACTTTTTGGAGTTGGATCTTGAAGAGGAGTTGGTTAGGAGCTTCTAAAGATTGCTTGGAGCGGATTGGAACGTAAGGAATAGGAGCTAAACGTGCTACGGATCGACTTTTAGTTCTTGGATTATTTTGGGCTTTTTGAGGTAATGAACTTTGTCCTCCTTGTGAAGTTGGATATTATATATGTTGGAAGTATATAAATAAGTATGTAATACATGGAAGGAAGATGGAAAGGATTTGGACCTTGTTAAGTTGCTAAAATGGAGAAATTGGCATGCTAGCCATTAAAATGGTAAAAACGTATCTATTACACATTGTGATTAATAACAAAGTAACTATAACTTATATAAAGATTGGAATATAAGTTGGAAGATTAAAGAAGTAATTCCGGCATGCTAGCCGAAAATTGGATTAATTTGATTGTAGTAGTTGACCAAGAACACCAACTAATGGACTGTATTTACATTGGACTGTATTTACTTTGGACTGTATTGTTATACCCCGTAACTCCAGGACATGTTTAAGAGAATGTATGTAAGGAACACAAGACTTGAAAAGGGTACGAAAGAAAGAATTATTTTTCCGACGGAAAAATCTTCCGAACGTCGGAAAGGAAAAATGTTCGTTGAGGAGAATTGGATTCTCAAAATGCATTAATTGAAGAAGTAAGGAACTTATTATCATATTGGAAATTTATTTTACGAATTTGGTCACGTGGGGCCCACCCGAGGAATTTTACGTTTTGTGGGGCCCACGAGGGTTACGGAATTTTATAGACGAATGGGAGGGCGACACGTGTCACCCCACACATGGCTTGGTCGAATTTTATGCAAGGGTATTATGGTCATTGACCATGGTAGAAGACCAAGTCTTGCTAATTATAGAGCTTGACATTGTTGACTTGTCAAAGGGCCACATGGGCTTGATCCTAGTGAAACTCATCTTAGCCACCCATTTGTTTAAGTCTTGACCCTCCATAGTGTTATAAATACATACTAGTAGCAAGACTAGTTCCACACTTAGTCATATTTCAAGAAAATATTGGAGAGCAAAGAGAGGGAGCTCACGGGTTCATCACCTTGCCCACACAAAATTTTTGTAGTTTTGATCCATTAGCCACAAGACTTTAACCCAAGGTTCCTAAGAGTATTGTAAGGTTATCTCAATAGAAAGATTTCGGAAAAGTGGCGTTTTCGTATTAGTCGCAAGGCGGAAACTTAAGGAGTTCTTCAACTTTGAAGTTGGAACTTGAAGATGAGTTCTTCATAGGCTTCTAAGGAGTGCTTGGAGCGGATTGGAACATAAGGAAATGAGCTAAGAATTGCTAAGGAGCGACTTTGAATCTTGGAAAGATTAAGGGCTTGTAAAGGTATAATTCTTGTCGTTTTAGTAATTAAGATTACTTATTGTTGTAGCTATGGATATTAGCAAGCATGAGGTATTTAGTATGAAGTTTGATACGTGTATTGATTGTTGGAACCCTAATCCGAAAACTAGTATGTTAGCCCTTAAGATTTTTATGCAAGTTGGTTACTAGTTAAGTTGTCATATGTTATATAAAGAAGGAAATTGTAGTTGTTGAAGTTGTTTATGACTATATAACATGTTGGACCTAAGAACTTGGATTGGAAAGGAATTGGAAAGTTTGATAAGTTGTTGCACCTTTTGGCCGAAAATGGCATTGTATTGTGGACTAGTTTGATATCAATTGTGGGGCGGAATTTTACACGTCTAGTAGGCGTGTAATCCCCTATTGTTAACTGCATTGTTGAGCCTTAAATGTGGCGTGTTTGGTTATTGTATTCGGCCTTGAAAAAGGTGGCAAAGTATGTAGAAACAAAGGAAGTGCTGCCCGATTTTCCGTAGAATTTAGTGACCTTGTACTTAGAATATTCTACGTTCGAAGCTAGAGGTTAATGGACGTGTTATGGCCATTTTAGGTTGAAGTACCAAGTATAGCGTATTCTACTTGAAGGATGGAATAGCTATCAAGGTTGAAGTACTTCGGAGCATTTTGCTATTTGTCGATAATCGTCGCGAGGTATGTGAACCTCTTCCTTCCTTTGGCATGATTCTATGTGTGAAATATACATGTAGTAGTATTTCATGATTCCGTCTACTCTTAGAAGTTAAGAGGTAGTTATGTTGATTTACTCTATGTAAAAGCTACGTCTAAGAAATCCTAAGTCCTTACCAAGTCTTATGGGGGATGTTGGTAAGAGTCGTTAGGAAGTAATTGGAGTCGAGTTGACTTGGCTAAATTACGGCACGAATGAGAATAAGTATCGAACAAGCCATTGCAGCGTTAATAAAGGAAATTGTAATGACAATTAATTATATTAAAACAAGTAGAATTCTCCATCTGCATAGAAGCTAAGATAAGACAAAATTGTATTACATTTTCTAGATCATGGCTACTTGAATAAGATCGTTATAAATAAGTATAACTTATTCACAACGCACCAAAGTATAGGTTACTTAATGTAAAAGAGTTTACGTATGAAGTTTTTAAGACTTTGAAACTTGTTTTCTTAAAAGTTAAGAGACTTGAAGTATTTTGAAAGCTATGTGATTTGATTTGAAAGTATAAGTCTCTTGGTTATAAAAGAAATGAATTTGTCTAAGACATAAATAGTTATAACGACTTTATGGGAAGTTGGTTATAACAACTTTATGGAAGATTAAAAGAATGGTTTTCTCCAGTAATGTAAGCAAAGAAATGATTTGAAATAAAGAAGGGCAAATTGTTTTAAGGGTACCAATTGCTTAAGGTTTTTAAGAAAGAAGTCACTTGATTTAGAAGCCGGTAAATGTATTTCTAAAAAGGTATTGTGACTTGTCTTGAAAGGTAGATATGACTTGATACTACGGTTGTTAGTATCTGGGAAGTTTTATTTGAAAAAGAGTCCTTCTAAAGGAGTAGAGGTGCGTAGTACGTTGGGTTAAATTCCCGGATTTTATATGACATTATCGTCCCAGAAATGGGCCGGGCAGTATACCTTTACGGGCAGACTATATGACATTATCGTCCCAGAAATGGGCCGGACAGTATACCTTTACGGGCAGACTATATGACATTATCGTCCCAGAAATGGGTCGGGCAGTATACCTTTACGGGCAGACTATATGACATTATCGCCCCGAAATGGGTCGGGCGAGATACCTTTATGGGCGCACTATATGACATTATCGCCCCGTAAATGGGTCGGGCAAGATACCTTATGGGCGCACTATATGACATTATCGCCCGAGAAATGGGCAGGCGATACCTTTATGGGCGCACTATGCGACTTTATCGCGCCCCGATTGGGCGAGGCGGTATAGGCGCCCCTCCGTAAGGCGGATTAGGTTATGAAAGATAAGTAAGTTAGTTGGTAATAAACTTAATGACTTCTCCTAAGTATATGCGTAAGATATGTCTATAACTCTTAATGGAATGGAAAAGATAATGATGTGCAATTAAGTTCATAAGTGGTAATGACACTACAGGATCGGGTATGCACTTTTTATACTTGCCTCTGTCATTCTTTTGTCTGATTATGATCATTTCTTGTACTTTATTTATGTTCCATATTAAATTTTTGTTATGCGACCTTCGGGGATGCGTTAAATGCCGCAGTTTAGGTACGATTGTGGATCGCGAGCTTAGGATCCTGGTTGGCATTTTAGGATGGCTCCAATGTTCGGTTGTCATGGCTATGTATATTCGTGGCACGGCGGGGCCTTGTCCGCCATAGTAGGTGTTCAAATCTTAGAGGTGCAGATTCACGTGAAATTTGGATGGTTAGAATTGTAATTACATTTTTGGATAGTGTAAGCCCTTTTTGGGTGATTTATATTACGGCAGCCTTATCGGCTTTGCCTTGGTTTTAAGAAAAAAAAAATGTGTTACTTATTTTCCGCAGCAGTTTATTATGTTGTATGTTTTAAGGGTGCCCAGGTAGGGCACCAGTCGCGGCCCGGGGTCGGGTCGTGACATGTATTTACATTGGACTGTATTTACTTTGGACTAGTGGACTATTTTGTTTATTGTGGGGAAGAATTTTACACGTCCAGTTAGGCGTGTAATCCCCTTTGGTATTGTTGTATTATTGCGCCTTAAATGTGGCATGTTGGTTATTGAATTTTGGGCCTTGAAAAAGGTGGAAAAGTACGTAAAAACAGGGGAAGTGCTGCCCGATTTTCCGTAGAATAAGAGACGCTATACTTAGAAATATTCTACGAAGAGATCTAGACATTGATAGAAGTATTTGATTATTATAGGTTGATATTCTACGCGCGGCACATTCGACTTGGCAAAGTGGATTAGCCGAGGAGGTATGTGGTTCTTCCTATCCTCTTGAGCATGATTGTTGTGAACTATATAGTACGGTAGACGTACGTGTGTTAAATGAATTTGGTTGTCTTTGGTTGGTTTAAAACATAAAGTGTTATAATGGCTTTATGGGAAGTTAGTTATAGCGACTTTATGAAGATAAAAGAATGGTTTGATTATTCTAAAAGATAAGAGACTTGATTTTGAAAGTTAAGAGACTTGATCTTAAAAGATAAGAGACTTGACTTATAAATGACTTGATTTTGGGAAAGGAGAAGTAACTTGATTTAAAAGTATAGGTTACTTGTTTTGAAAAGAGTAAGTTACTTGAGTTTAAGAGAGTAAGTAACTTGTTTTTAAATATTGAACTTGTCTTGATTGGAAAAATATAAGTCGCTTGATTTTAAAAGGTGTGAGTGCCTTTATCTTAAAAGTGTAAGCCACTTGGTTTAAAAAGTATAAAGTACTTGATTTAAACATGAAAGTGTCTTGATACTACGGGTATTAGTATCGTGTGGTTTTTACGTAAAAAGGGATCTTTTTAAGAGAATTGAAGTATGTAGTACTTTGGGGTTAAAACCCGGATTGTTGGCATAAAATGAAAGTCTAAAAGTATGTTAAACTTGCCTATGCTAGTTGTGATAGCCTTTGTTGTGCAAGTGTTGTATTTCTATACTACCGCGTCTCTCGATGGAGGGTCGGTTATCTTGTTATTTCCTTGGACATACTGACACGTTGGGTGGCCCACGGGTATGCTTCCATTAGGATTGTTATTCCATGGACTAGCTCTCCATGAGGTTTAGTGACGCAGGCAGGATCTGGTAGCTAGCCCCCGTACTTGCCCCGGTCGTTGCTGATGCAGGCTGGATCTGGTAGTTGGCTTTCGTACTTGCCCCGGTCAGTTCTTTATCGTGTTATTTACTTGGACATACTGACACGTTGGGTGGCCCACGAGTATGCTTCCATTGTTATGGTATTCCACGGAGTAGTTCCCCATGAAGTTTCGTGATGCAGGAGGTACACAGTAGTTAGCTTTAGATTTGCCCGGTCGTGACGTGGCAGAGGTACCAGTAGTTAGCTTTCGTGCCAGCCGGTCGGCCGTGACGCAGTGGAATCTGGTTGTTGACGCAGCGGTATATGGCGATTGGCTCGTGACTTGCCGATCGCGCTGACGCAGAGGTACACAGTAGTTGGCCTTCGTACTTGCCCCGGTCAGTTCTATAGCATAGTTGGTACGGTAGGCTCTGGTAGATCGCTTAAGATACTTGCCCCGATCATATCTCGTAAGACGGTAGACTCTGGTACGTTGGCTTAAGATACTTGCCCCGGTCAGTTGTGTGACGCAGGTTGGATCTGGTAGTTGGTTTCCGTACTTGGCCCGTAAAGTTTTATGATGCAGGATTTGATCTGGTAGTTGGCTCTTCTACTTGGTCCGTACGGTTTTTATGACACAGGTGGGACCTGGGGTTCATGTGTACATTTTGATATTATATAATATCATAGACTGTCGGCAGTGAGGAAGGAATTCCACGGGCATGATTGATATTTTGGGCGTGAGACCCATGGTTATATTTGAGTGATGACTTTGAAGGTGTCACGACCCGATCCCGGGCCCGTGACTGGTGCCTTACCCCGGGCACCGTAGTGATACAACATCAGAGAAAATCAGCGGAAATAAAAACTTAAACATGAAACAAGAGATATGATAATAAAACAGGCCAACCAAACGGTTACCTTCTTGTATAAATAACTAAAAACTTGAACAGTTACATCCTTACAAACCCTGCCCACAACAGTACTACAGACCTCTAAGAGTTTTTATACAACATGATGGGACAGGGCCCCGCCATACCCCTGAATGTACAAGTACCTACAGTGACAGGGGACTATACCAAAAGATAAGCCTCCGGAGAAACGGAGCTTCCCAATACGCTGAACTGTGATCCTATGAGCGAGGATCAACAACTGGTGTACCTCTACCTGCGGCATGAACGCAGCCCCCCGAAGGAGGTCAAGCAGTACCAAGTATGTGGCCAAAAAATCATAAATGAAATCATAGTAGTCTATATAAAGCAGAGACATGTATGATAACCAAACTACATCCATAATAAATAAGCGATCCGTAAGTCGTGACTCACGCCTCAAAGTCATCACTCAAATATAACTATGGGTCTCACGCCTCAACATCAATCATGCGTGGAATACCTTCCCATCACCGGCGATCATGATATAATAACACCAAAGTACACATAAACACGAGTCCCACTGAGTCATAAACCGTAAGCGGCAAGTCTGAGCTAACTACCGGATACCAAAGCCGCGTCATCAATCGGCGGCAAGTACGAAGCCAACTACGGATACCAAAGCCGTACTAACAATACTATACAACCAAACCACGGAAGGCATTGCAGGCAAGTACGAAAGCCAACTACCAGATACCAAAGCCGTGTCACGTAGCTGACCGGGGCAAGTACGAGGGCTAACTACCAGATACCAAGGCCGTATCACGAGACTTCGCCACGGTCGTCACGGGGCAATCGAAGCCAACTACCAGATACCAAAGCCGTGTCACGTAGCTGACCGGGACAAGTACGAGGGCTAACTACCAGATACCAAGGCCGTATCACGAGACTTCGCCACTAAACTGAACGGGGCAAGTGCGAAGGCTAACTACCAGGTACCAAGGCCGAATCAGCCACGAGACGGGGCAAGTACGAAAGCCAACCACCAGATACCAAGGCCGAATCAGTAAAACCTCATGGAGAGCTAGTCCATGGAATAACGCTTATCAACGAGGCGCGCGTGGAACCCTCCGTCACGCAGACGTCCAAGTAAGATCATAACAAATCAGCCGGCCCTCCATCGAGAGACGCGGTGGTATAGAAATACAATACTAGCACGACAAGGCTATCACACGCAAACATAGGCAAGTTACACACAACTCAAGGTACTTTCATTTTATGTCAACAATACGGGTTTCAAACCCAAAAATAATACCTACTTTCATTCTTTCAAAAAGACCTCTTTTTACGTAAAAGATACTAATACTCGTAGTATCAAAAACACATTTCCTTTTCAAACCAAATTACCTTACTTTCGTAAAAACCTTTACAAGACTTTTAAAATCAAGTACTCTATACTTTTTAAACCAAGTGCCTTTCTTTTAAAACAACATCAAGTATACTCTTTAAAACTCAAATACTTACTCTTTTCAAAACAAGTTACCTATACTTAAATCAAGTTACCATTTTAAAACCAATGATAAAACCATTCTTTTGCTTTCATAAAGTCGTTATAACTAACTTCCCATAAAGCTGTTATAACACTTTATGTTTTAAACCAATTTAAGACAAAACCATGTCTCTCTTTTAAACCAAAAACTCTTCGATTCCTCAAGTCTCTTTTCTTTTAGAAATCAAGTTCCTTTTAAAGACCAAATACTCATTACTCGCGAATGAGGTTTCACAACTTTCTACACAATTCAAGTTCTTCCCATATCATATCAAGTCAAATATAAGTCAAGTCCTTTATCTTTTAAAATCAGTAAACCAACCAAATTCACTTAGCACATGTACGACTACCGTACTACATAGTTAACAACAATCATGCTAGAAAAGATAGGAAGAGGTTCACATACCTCGCGACGATTATCGACAATTAGCAAAAGCGCTCCACGTCTCTAACCTTGCTCGCCTTTTCCACCCTTCAAGTAGAATACGCTACTCGTAGTACTTCAACCTAAAAGGCCACAAAACGTCTATCAACCTCTAGATCTCTTCGTAGAATAATTCTAGATACAAGATTCCTTATTCTACGGAAAATTCGGCAGCACCTCCCCCCCCCCGCACCCACATAAATCTCCTCATCTAACGAGGCTGCTGCGAACCAACAATCCCGGGGGTTACACGTCTAACCGGACGTGTACAATTCTACTCCACAATAATACTACAAGTCTACTGTAAATACAGTCCTATGTAAATACAGTTCAATTCTTATCCATATTCATTCTACATATAGTATACTCAACTATACATTACTACAACATGTAATATCCAATTACAATAGGGGGACAAAGATCATTACCTCGATAAGACCAAAATTATCCAAGTTTATAAGTCGATCCTGAGCAACGTTTAGCTCCAATTCCTTACGCTCCAACCCGCTCCAAGCGACCCTTAGAAGTTTCTAAACAACTTCTCTAAAAATTTCCACCAAGCTAGGAAGATTTCTCTAGGGTTTCGTTTTGCGACTATTGGAATAAAGTAGTATTTCCGGGCTCCTAATATTGAAATAACTTTGGAATACTACTAGGGATACTAGGCCAAGGTATTTGGGATTATACAATAATACCCAAAGTATTTTCTACTCAAGTGGGGGAAGGGGGACGAAAACAACTACAAAGGGAGGAGTATTTTGCCTTGGAAGCTTAAGTGTGGGATGAAAATTGTCTTCAACCTAAGGGGGTATATATAGAAGAATCAAGGGTCAAGATTAATGCAAGTGGGTGGTGAGGATGGGTACATGTGTGTGGGTAGTTGGCCAACCAAGTGTTCACCACAAAAATGGGACAAATGGCCACCACAAAAATGGGCCACTTGTCCACCCAAAAAAACGTCCACTTGCCCTTCTCCAATTCGGCCAACATGGTCACACGGGGGTGACACGTGTCGCCCCCCTACTCGTCAAAAATATTTCATCTTCCGAAAATATCCGTAATGCCAAAAATCCGAAAATAAAGTGGGCCCCACAAAATCGTAAATTTTCCCGTGGGCCCCACGTGACCAATTTCGGAAATAAAATTTCATAATACTCAAATATTCTAAAAGTCCAAATACCAAATCGGAATCCAATTCCATTAACGAACCTTTTTCCTTCACAAAATCCGGAAACTTTTCCAGTGAAAAATCACATCTTTCTTCCTTTCCAATTTTGTGTCGTATTCTCGTCGTCGTCCTCATATACATACTGAACTACGGGGTGTAACATTCTTCCCCTTAGAAACATTCGTCCCGAATGTTCATTCTAAGTCTCCAAAACACACGTGCGCGGTATAGTCTCCACTACTATACTTACGGAACGATTATGCCACACGTGGCCATAATACCACATCAGCGCAAAAACTCACATCCAAGCCAACGAAGAATCACCTCAAATCGTATAACAATACCATTAGCTCCACCTATGGTCCAAAGGATACTTTCTTCACACGAAATGATCACTTCTTATTCTCATAACACGTGCTTCCCTTACTCGTCGTACCCTCGCCGTACACTCGAACTCTTCCTCATATACTTACCATATTTCATCATTGCTTCGAGGTCCAAAATCTAGGTTACTATCTCTAACTTGGTCATCATTAACGGGAACACTCTGGAGGATATCCGATTACTCTTAGAAACATAGCAACATGGAATACGGACGTCTTGCCTCCTAAGTCGGACGGCGGTGCTAACTTACAGCAACCTGCCTATTCTACTATTATCCTGAAAATGCCCAAAGTACCTCGGGCTAAGTTTCCCTTCTTTCCAAATTTTGTCACACCCTTCCGGGTGGTACCTTGAAGACCCACCGTCGACTTGAACTCCAAGTGTCGGCCGATTATCCACACGACTTATGTTGACTCAGTGCTAAAAAAACCTCTTACGGATAAGCTTCACCACCCACATCCTGCTGAATCAAGTAGGGACCAACTATCCGAACCTTGCCAACATCGAACCAATCGGCCAAGACCTACACTTTCGTCCATACAAGGCTTCATAAGGCACCATCCGAATACTAAAATGGTAGCTAGTATAATACTCACTCAAGAGGCAAATAATCCTCACTACCACGAAATCAAAACACGCCCGTAACCTATCCTCAAATATGCGGATAAAATGCGTTGTTCGTCCGTCGGCCGAGGTGAATGCACATCGAGACTCACTGAGTTCCTAACCGTCTGGTAAAACCTCCGAAAAGAAATAGCCATAAAGCGGGCTCCACTGCCGCCATAAAATAAAAATAGGAACCGTGCAGCCTTACAACCTTCCCGATAACATCTCGCGTAACCTCGCCGAGTAAAGCAGTCTGGCGAAAGACAAGATGGGCTAACCTCATCGGCCCGGCTACTGGTCGAACGCATCCACGAACTCGTACGATGGTTACCTAACTTGGGCTTAACACCCTCGTGACCCTATCATCTAGCAGGACCACCTCAACCCGCTTTCCGGGCCGGGTTGACTCGCGATATGGCCTCTCAACCCGACCCACTGTACTAAACTCGTTCCGATCCGAACAACCTTACCCGTTCACGTCATGAAAGATACCACTTCCATCTCACACTACCCATGGAATTATCCCACAATATATATCACGCATACCAAGTACTTCGACAAGGACCAACCGTAACATCCACTCAGGACGACCTTGCATCCAAGGTCCCAACTGTTATAAATTCTAAGGCTCCCATTTCGTCCCAGACTTACCCTTTTCAACTACCCATGTTTTCTAATCACAACTTACACAATGCTAACCGAACATAACACTCCACATGTATCTACCATAACGACCTAAACAAGTCTCTTAAGGCTGAAGATATCTCTGTAACTACTGCCTCACTTTCCCTTTGTCGCTCTAATCAAATCCTGCTCTGCTGGGCGCATAACTATAGAAGGTGATGAACCAGCCACTGATCCCGAAGGCTGAGTCGTAACATCCGCGCCACCTCAGTCGAATAATTTCTCGCAAATGACCTGCCGGCAAGCCTAACAAGCTATCTAAGTAGTCGACACTCCCGTAAGAACACCTACCGCATGACGGCCATACCGAGTGGGGTGGCCTCCTCAGCTAACACCCTTCCTCTCCGAACCATCAATCCTCAATCGACACAGTAGGCTAAGTCATCCCCTGTATCCCTCCTACTAGGACATTTCTCTCCTCACATGTCCGCCACTAACGGGGACATAACGAGCCAATAAGTCAAACTCTATACTGTATTCCCGAACCGTCCGTCCGTTCTGTCTCAACCTCATAAATCTATCTGCGAGCTCTCTCATCCGCGAGGGCAAGAAGTGTAAGAAATGCCTCGAGGCCTTGATCACTTTCATGATCCGCAGAATCGCGAATAAACTCACGATGATCTTTCTCGTTCTAGATCCATAGAACTCGGGTGGTACTGACTCAAGAAGTCGAAATCTCAACTATCGGATCTAGGGTGAACTCCATGCTGCGGAACCTCAGACTTCGTCTGTCCTCATTCCTAGCCACAAGCCTAGCTAGTAACTGGGCCATTTCTTTGTAACTCATATCCTCGGCTCCTGGTCGTGAAACTGGAGGCTCAGGTATCGTGGTCTCTGTAGCTACTGCTACTGCTCTAAACTCTCCTGGGGCTAGCGGCGTCATAAAACTCGTCGTCAAGTACTATCTCAAGTAATGACCGCCTGTGCCTCGTAACCCTCTGTGTTCTACTCGTAGCTCCTCTGCTGCCTTGCCCATCCGGGCCTGGTTGCCTTGCGTAGGCATATCGAATTACATAAGAATACGCCAGAGGGAGTCCAACTTATAACACAGCTCTAAGGCACGATCTCAGAGTGAGAAGAATGGAAACCAATCCTAAACATCCTGTAGCCTCCTGATTATAGATGTGGTGCACAACACACCGATAATCAAGACTCTACTAGACACGGTCTGTAGACACTTTCCGAGGATTAAGCGCTTCGATACCACTTTTGTCACGACCGATCCGGGCGTGGTCGTGCCTACCCCGGGCACCCTAGTGATAATACATCAGAGAAAATCAGCGGAAATAAAAACTTAAACATGAAACAAGAGATATGATAATAAAACAGGTCAACCAAACGGTTACCTTCTTGTATAAATAACTAAAAACTTGAACAGTTACATCCTTACAAACCCTGCCCACAACAGTACTACAGACCTCTAAGAGTTTTTATACAACATGACGGGACAGGGCCCCGCCATACCCCTGAATGTACAAGTACCTACAGTGACAAGGGACTATACCAAAAGATAAGCCTCCGGAGAAACGGAGCTTCCCAATACGCTGAACTGTGATCCTATGAGCGAGGATCAACAATTGGTGTACCTCTACCTGCGGCATGAACGCGGCCCCGAAGGAGGTCGATAACAGTACCAAGTATGTGGCCCGAAAATCGTAAATGAAATCATAGTAGTCTATATAAAGCGGGAGACATGTATGATAACCAAACTACGATCCATAATAAATAGCGATCCGCGTAAGTCGTGACTCACGCCTCAAAGTCATCACTCAAATATAACTATGGGTCTCACGCCTCAACATCAATCATGCGTGGAATACCTTCCTCATGCCGGCGATCATGATATAATAACACCAGAGTACACATAAACACGTGTCCCACTCGAGTCATAAAACCGTAAGGGGCAAGTCTGAGCTAACTACCGTATACCAAAGCGTCATCAATCGACCAAGGCAAGTACGAAAGCCAACTACGGATACCAAAGCCGTACTAACAATACTATACAACCAAACCACGGGCATTACGGGGCAAGTACGAAAGCCAACTACGGATACCAAAGCCGTGTCACGTGGCGGCCGGGGCAAATCTGAGGGCTAACTACGGATACCAAGGTAGATCACGAGACTTCGCCACGGTTCGAAGGCGCACGAAAAGCCAACTACGGATACCAAAGCGTGTCACGTAGATGACCGGGCAAGTCTGAGGGCTAACTACCGGATACCAAGGTGTATCACGAGACTTCGCCACTAAACCGAATCGGGGCAAGTGCGAAGGCTAACTACCAGTACAAGGCCGAATCACCACGAGGCGGGGCAATCGAAGCCAACCACCGGATACCAAGGCGAATCGGTAAAACCTCATGGAGAGCTAGTCCATGGAATAACGCTTATCAACAAAGCACCCGTGGAACCTCCGTCACCGCCGACGTCCAAGTAAGATCATAACAAATCAGCCGGCCCTCCATCGAGAGACGCGGTGGTATAGAAATACAATACTAGCACGACAAGATATCACACGCAAACATAGGCAAGTTACACACAACTCAAGGTACTTTCATTTTATGTCAACAATACGGGTTTCAAACCCAAAAATAATACCTACTTTCATTCTTTCAAAAAGACCTCTTTTTACGTAAAGATACTAATACTGTAGTATCAAAACACATTTCCTTTTCAAACCAAATTACCTTACTTTCGTAAAAACCTTTACAAGACTTTTAAAATCAAGTACTCTATACTTTTTAAACCAAGTGCCTTTCTTTTAAAACAACATCAAGTATACTCTTTAAAACTAAAATACTTACTCTTTTCAAAACAAGTAACCTATACTTAAATCAAGTTACCATTTTAAAACCAATGATAAAACCATTCTTTTGCTTTCATAAAGTCGTTATAACTAACTTCCCATAAAGCTGTTATAATACTTTATGTTTTAAACCAATTTAAGACAAAACCATGTCTCTCTTTTAAACCAAAAACTCTTCGATTCCTCAAGTCTCTTTTCTTTTAGAAATCAAGTTCCTTTTAAAGACCAAATACTCATTACTCGCGAATGATGTTTCACAACTTTCTACACAATTCAAGTTCTTCCCATATCATATCAAGTCAAATATAAGTCAAGTCCTTTATCTTTTAAAATCGAGAAACCAACCAAATTCACTTAGAACATGACGTCACCGTGCTACATAGTTCACAACAATCATGCTAGAAAAGATAGGAAGAGGTTCACATACCTCGCGACGATTATCGACAATTAGCAAAACGCTCCACGTACTCTAACCTTGCTCGCCTTTTCCACCCTTCAAGTAGAATACGCTACTCGTAGTACTTCAACCTAAAAAGGCCACAAAACGTCTATCAACCTCTAGATCTCTTCGTAGAATAATTCTAGATACAAGATTCCTTATTCTACGGAAAAATTCGGCAGCACCTCCCCCCCCGCAACCACATAAAACTCCTCCTCTAACGAGGCCTGCTACCAAACCAACAATCCCAAGGGGGGTTACACGTCTAACCGGACGTGTACAACTCTACTCCACAATAATACTACAAGTCTACTGTAAATACAGTTCAATTCTTATCCATATTCATTCTACATATAGTATACTCAACTATACATTACTACAATATGTAATATCCAATTACAATAGGGGGACAAAGATCATTACCTCGATAAGCCCAAAATTATCCAAGTTTATAAGTCGATCCTGAGCAACGTTTAGCTCTAAATCCTTACGTTCCAACCCGCTCCAAGCAACCCTTAGAAGTTTCTAAACAACTTCTATTAACACTTCAACCAAGCTTATGAAGATTTTCTAGGGTTTCATTTTGCGACTATTGGAATAAAGTAGTATTTCCGGGCTCCTAATATTGAAATAACTTTGGAATACTACTAGGGATACTAGGCCAAGGTATTTGGGATTATACAATAATACCCAAAGTATTTTCTACTCAAGTGGGGGAAGGGGCGAAACAACTACAAATGGGAGGAGTATTTTGCCTTGGAAGCTTAAGTGTGGGATGAAAATTGTCTTCAACCTAAGGGTATATATAGAAGAATCAAGCGTCAAGATTAATGCAAGTGGGTGGTGAGGATGGGTACATGTGTGTGGGTAGTTGTCAACCAAGTGTTCACCACAAAAATGGGACAAGTGGCGCACAAAATGGGCCACTTGTCCACCCAAAAACGCCCACTTGCCGCTTCTCCATTCGGCCAACATGGCCACGGGGTGACACGTGTCGCTCCTACTCGTCAAAATATTTCATCTTCCAAAATATCCGTAATGCCAAAAATCCGAAAATAAAGTGGGCCCACAAAATTGTAAATTTTCGTGGGCCCACGTGACCAATTCGGAAATAAAATTTCATAATACTCAAATATTCTAAAAAGTCCAAATACCAAATCTGGGAATCCAATTCCCATTAACGAACCTTTTTCCTTCATAAAATCCGGAAACTTTTCCGTCGAAAAATCACATCTTTCTTCCTTTCCAATTTTTGTGTCGTATTCTCGTACGTACGTCCTCATATACATACTCTGGAACTACGGGGTGTAACAGAAGGCATGAGTCCCTGACTTGACATGACTGCTTATATATTGTGTACTGTAGTTTGGTTATCATACATGTCTCATGTTTTATATAGACTGTTATGATTTCATTACAGTATTTTCAGTTTCACATACTTGGTACCTGTTGTACTGACCTCCTTCGGGGGGCTGCGTTCATGCCGTAGGTAGAGGTACACCGGTTGTTGATCCTCGCTCATAGGATCACGGTTCTGCGTATTGGGAAGCTCCGTTTCTCCGGAGGCCTTTCTTTGGTATAGATTCACTGTCATTGTAGGTACTTGTACATTCAGGGGTATGACGGGGCCCTGTCCCGTCATAGTTGTTATAAAAACTCTTAGAGGTTTGTAGTACTGTTGTGAGTTGGGCTTGTAAATGATAACTGTTCGGGTTTTATATATATATGCAGAAAGGTGACCTTATTGGTTAGCCTGTTTCTTCTTTTATATTGTTCCATGTCTATGAGTTTTATTTCCGCTGATTTTCTCTGATGTATTATCACTAGGGTGCCCGGGGTAAGACACCAGTCGCGGGCCCGAGGTCGGGTCGTGACAAAAGTGGTATCAGAGCAGTTAGTCCTCGGAAAGTGTCTACAGACCGTATCTAGTAGAGTCTTGATTATCGGCGTGTTGTGCACCACACCTATAATCAGGAGGCTACAGGATATTTAGTGTCACGAGCCGACCCCGGGCCCGCGACTGGTGCCCTACCTGGGCACCCTTACAGGTATACATCAGAGAAAATCAGCGGAACATACATGAAACTTACAAAATAAAACAACAGAAGTAAAACAACAGGTTAGCCGATAGAGCTACCTTCCTGGACATACATATATACAACCGAAGCAGTTGCCTCCTTTTCTTTACAAACTGACCCACAATATGTGACTACAATTCACTAAGAGTTTTAACGTAACAACAGTGGCGGGACAGGGCCCCGCCATACCCCTGAATATACATGAATCTACAACCTCAGGGAAAACCGTATCAAGAGATAAGCCTCCGGAGCAAATGGAGCTTTTTCCCAAAAACTGAACCGAGATCCTAAGAGCAAGGATCACCAACCTGTGTACATAAAACCTGCGGGCATGAACGCAGCCCCCCGAAGGGTCGATAACAAATCGAATATGGACCGAAATAAAGTACGAAATGTGATCATAAGCGTACAAAAAGAATGACAAGGGCAAGTAATAAAAGTACATACCAGATCCTGCCGTGTCATTACCACTTATGAACTTAATCGTACCTTATTATCTTTTCCCATTTTCAATAAAAGTTATAGTCACTTTCTTACGTACATACTTGGGAAAAAAATCGTCAAGTTCATTACCATATAACTTACTTATCTTTCATAACATAATCCGGCCCTTTATGGAGGGACGCATATACTACCCGACCCAATCTGGGACGCGATCAAGTCACACAAATATCAAAGCGTGCCCATGGAATCCCCCATCACTGCCGACAGCTATAAGTGTAAAATATAACCATGTGGCCGCTGTGGCATCCCACCTCCGTCGGCGTACACATACACAATACATATATATACCTCTTCCCGTGGAATCCCACATCACTGGCGACACCGTAGGTGTAACATATACAACACGTATATATATATATATATATATAACGACCGCATGCCCGGAATCCTCATCGTATAAGCGTGGCCATAACGTGCCCTCGGCATCCTCATCGTAGGTGCGGTCTTCATGGGAGCTAGCCCATGGAGTAGTAATATAACATGCCCCTAATCCTCATCGGGTACATGTCTTCACGGGAGCTAGCCCATGGAGTAATAATCGTCATAGCATGGTCGCATGCCGGAATCCTCATCGTATAAGCATGGCCATGGGTAATAAAACAACCGAATCTAACCCGCCTCACGGTCACATGCCCGGAATCCCACATCGTATAAGCATGTCAAGGATCAATCATAATGGAAGCATACCGTGGAATCCCACATCACTGTCGACGCGTCAAGTAAACTTACAACAAGCGATCGCCACTCGAGAGTCACGACAACGTAAACATATAATACTTGCACTCAAAGCTATCACAAGCAAACATAGGCAAGTTCATTAAACCTTTAGACTTCCATTTTTATAAACTCATGGCACTTTCGTTTCACACATAAAAATCCGGGAATTTAACCCCAAGTACTACGCACCTCTACTCCTTTAGAAAGACTCTTTTTCAATTAAAAACTTCCAAGATACTAACAGCCGTAGTATCAAGTCATATCTACTTTCAAGACAAGTCACAATACCTTTTTAGAAATACATTTACCGGCTTCTAAATCAAGTGACTTCTTTCTTAAAAACTTTAAACAATTGGTACCTTTAAAACAGTTTTGCCCTTCTTTATTTCAAATCATTTCTTTGCTTACATTACTGAAGAAAACCATTCCTTTAATCTTCCATAAAGTTGTTATAATTAACTTCCCATAAAGCCGTTATAACTCTTTATGTATTGGACAATTTCATTCCTTTTATAACCAAGAGACTTATACTTTCAAAATACTTCAAGTCTCTTAACTTTTAAGAAAACAAGTTTCTTAACTTAGAAATCAAGTCTTTCCAAATCGAGTATTCTATACTTGTAAATCAATTCATTTCTTCCTTTAAGAATCAAGTCCCATAACTTGAAAAATAAAGTCTCTTAACTTCATAGCCTTAAAACTTCATACGTAAATTCTTATAAGTTAAGTAACATATACATTGGTGCGTTGTGAATAAGTTATACTTATTTATAACGATCTTATTCAAGTAGCCATGATCTAGAAAATGTAATACAATTTTGTCTTATCTTAGCTTCTATGCAGATGGAGAATTCTACTCATTTTAACATAATTTGATTGTCATTACATTTTCCTTTATTAACTCTGCAATGGCTTGCTCGATACTTATTCTCATTCGTGCCATAAATTAGCCAAGTCAACTTGGCTCCAAAGTACCTCCTAACGACTCTTACCAACATCCCCCATAAGACTCGGTAAGGACTTAGGATAACTTTGACATAAACTTTACATAGAGTAAATCACACACATACCTCTTAACTTCTAAGAGTAGAAGGAAATATGAAATAATACCACATGTATATTCCATACATAGAATCATGCCAAAGGAAGGAAGAGGTTCACATACCTCGCGACGATTAACGACAAGTAGCAAAATGCTCCAAAGTACTTCAACCTTGATAGCTATTCCATCCTTCAAGTAGGATACGCTATACTTAGTACTTCAACCTATAATGGCCACAATACGTCCATTAACCTCTTACTTCAAACGTAGAATATTCTAAGTGCTAAGTCACTAAATTCTACGGAAAATCTGACAAAGACCTCCTTTGTTTCTACTTACTTTGCCACCTTTTTCAAGGCCGAATTCAATAACCAAACACGCCACATTTAAGGCCCAACAATACAATTAATCAATAGGGGATTACACGCCTACTAGACGTGTAAAATTCCGCCCCACAATTGATATACAACTAATACAACTACAAGTGCAATTTCGGCAACTTGAGATACAACAACACCAATTCTTATCCAATTTCCTATACAATCCAAATTGTTAGCATAACATGATATCAAGTCGCAATTGATTATAACTACTATAATCTTCAAGTAAGTAACATGCGACGATTCTAAATACGACCAAATTGTAATCCAATCTTCAAATGGCTAATATGTCATTTCGTATTTTAGGCTACAACAATCCATAACACTTATCAAACTTCAACATATAAACTTCATGCTAGCAACATGTAAAGCTAACAACAAACAATATATATAATCTTGTAACACTTTTAAAAGACAAGATTATACCTCAACGAATCTTAATCCAACTCCAAATCCGAAGTCGCTCCTTAGAAACTTAGAGCCTCTTCAAGACACTACAATCCACTACTTGAGACCCTTAGAACAACACCAACAAATTTCCTTCAAACTTCCAAACAAAACCTAGAAAGCAACTAGGTTTTCACCTTGCGACTAATACGAAAACTATCTTTTTCCGAGATTTTTCTATTGAGATACACTCACAATACACTCATGAACCTTGGTTTAAAGTGTGGAGCTTAATGGACAAGAAACTAAAATTTTTCCTTTTCAAAATAGCTTGAACCCGAGAGCAACAATAGTGAGCTCTTCAATTTCTTGAAAATTTGGCTAAGTGTTAAGCTTGTCTTGCTACTACTAGTATTATATAGCACAATGGAGGGTCAAGATGTAAACAAATGGGTGGCTTGGATGAGGTCTTATTAAATATCAAGACTTTGTGGACCCTTTGACTTAGTCAATTCTCTCAAGCTCACAACTTGCAAGACTTGTCATCCTACAAAGGTCAAATGACCCTTTAATCCTTGCCTAAATTCATCCAAGGCAACCATAAGGGGGGTGACACGTGTCACCCTCCCATTCGTCACAATATTACGTTTTCCGAAAAAATTCCATAATTCCGATAAATTTTTACAAGTCTCAAATCTTAACATTTCTGAGTTCTTACGTATGTTCTTAAAACATGTCCTGTAAATACGGGGTGTAACATTCTTCCCCCCTTAGAAACATTCGTCCCCGAATGTTCTTTCGGAGTCAAACTTATAATTAGCGACATAGTTTCCTTTTACCACCCCGACATATCAATAATGCCACACATGGCCCTACTACCTCGCACACGCATATCCGTCCATCACAAGCCCAAAAGAGATTACCTTTTCGTACTTCCAACTCCTTCTAGCATATACATAGTCTCACTAAAATCTGTTCATAACACTTAAACATACCACAAATTTATCATGCATACAAGTTTCTAAAGGGCCGAAGACATACCTGAAATCATATAGGCGGTTCAAAGGACCGCTAAAATTGGGAACTTCCACCACTGTCACGACCCGAACCTGGGCCCGTGACTGGTGCCTTACCCCGGACACCCTAGTGATACAACATCAGAGTAATCAGCGGAACATAAAACACATACATGAAACAAATGAAGTACAAAAGCGATGTCGAGAAAACGTGTCTTTCGGCATATATATAAATAACAACTCTTACAAATGAACAGTTTAATCCCTTTTACAAACCCTGCCCACAACAGTACTACAGACCTCTAAGAAATTATACAACAACAATGGCGGGACAGGGCCCCGCCATACCCCTGAATGTAAACACCTACAACAACAGGGGACTATACCACTGATAAGCCTCGAGAAAGCGGAGCTTTCCCAACGACGTGACCCTAAGGCGAGGATCAATGATCGTGTACCTTTACTGCGGCATGACGCAGCCCAAGGAGGTCGATCAGTAGTGCAGAGTATGTGAAATCAAAATAAATCATAAATGAAATCATAGTAGTCTATACAAAGCGAGACATGTATGATAACCAAACTACGATTTAAAATAAATAAGCAGTCATGTCAAGCCAGGGACTCACGCCCTAAAGTCATCACTCAATAATAACTATGGGTCTCACGCCCACAACATCAATCATGCCCGTGGAATACCTTCCTCACTGCCGGCAGTTTATGATATAAAAGCACCAAGGAACACATGAACACGTGTCCCACGTGCCATAATAACACCGCATGAGGTAAATGCGAAGGCATAGCCGACTACTAACACCTACAGTACCAACAAGGTCATGAATCGTATCATAAGATCTGTCTGGCCGTCACATGATCAAAGGCGGCCACTTGCCCGCAGATCTAATGTGCGCGTATAGCCACGGAACTTTCCGCGACTCGCGTAGGCCAATCTCATCGCCCGCGTGAGGTATTCCCGCATCGGTAGCTACTCCGGCGCCATCACCGACTTCGATCCGCGTGGCCCACGTGGACCGCATGCCCATAAAGGGCGACACTAACCGGAACTCTCGTAGCTCGCGCAGGCCCACAGGACTGCGTGAGGTATTCTCGAATCATAGGTCCATCGACCCGCTGAGTCTACCCGCGTCGGACGGCTTAACCCGGAATCATCTCGAGATGAGTGATGTAAAATACTAACACAATGACTTATCGTTAAGCAACATAAGCACAACAAAGGAAACCCTTTACGCAACATCACAAGATACTAACACACGTAGCATCCTAGCATGTTTACTTATCAATCAACAAGAAAGTATTACTGTGCTATCACAAACCAACACAATCAAGTTATACACACAAGGTACTTTCTACTATATGCCAACGGTTCGGGTTTTATCCCCAAAGTACTTCATACATTAACTCTTTAAAAGATACGTTACTTTCACAATGTCACACAATACGTAGTATAAAAATAGGGTGACTATCCTTTTAAAGTAAATCACTTACTTCTCTTTGTAAAATCAAGTAGCAATCATTCTTTTCCAATGATCAAGATAGCCTAATTACCAATGTTCAGGTTTCTCATTTTAGAAAGTTTTAGTAGTTCATAGTATTAATCACTTAAGACTATCATTCTCTTTTAAACCATCCGAGAAACATTAGCCTTATATGTGAGTAGTATATTCTTGTTTATAAAAATATTATTACAGCAGCCATGATATAGTAAATTTCATTTTGTCTCATCTTAGATTATATGCAGATGGAGGTTTCTACTGGTTTTATTAATACTTAATTAGTCAAAACATTTCCTTTTATTAACGCTGCAGTGGTTTGTCGATACACATTCGATTTCGAATCAAGAAACATTCTTAAGCCGTTATACCTAACTTCCCATAAAGCTAGTATAACTCTTAAGTTTTCAAAACCAAGTATTACTTCTTCTTTCAAAATGATTCAAAAATCTTTTGAAATACTTCAAGTTCTTTATTAACACATAACAAGCCGCTTATAGTTCAAACCGATTACCTTAAAAAACCACATGTATTTTCTTACCAACATAAAGTCATATAACCAACTTCCCATAAAGCCGTTATAACACTTTATGTTTTACACCAATCAAATACATTTAGCACACGTATCGTCTACCGCACTACATAGTTCACACATATCATGCCAGAAGAGATAGGAAGAAGTTCACATACCTCGCGACAGTATCGACTAATAGCAAAACGCTCCAAGTACTTCAAACCGTCGGCTACTCCTCAGCCGCAGATCGCGCCATACGTAGTACTTCAACCTATAAGGCCACGCGCGCATTAACATTTAGAGCCCTTCGTAGAACATTCTACAGAAAATTGGCAAAGACCTCCCCGCAAACAGAAATCTCCTCCTCTATCGGGGCGGCTATCAAGCCAACCGGGGTTCATACATCTAACCTGACGTACAATTCTACCTCACGTAAAAGCTACACAAGTCTCATCTGATACACCCCTATGTAAAACAGTCAAGATTTTCTTTGAAAAGGTTTCTTATTATTCAGGGCTTAAGTCAAAAGACATCACGACAACAACGCTCGATTCTACATATAGTATACTTCAACTATAGTCTAACAATCATGTAATTTCCAATTACAATAATGACAAGATATTTACCTCGATAAGCCCATAATTATCCAAGTATAAAGTCGATCCCGGCAATCGTTTAGCTCCAACTCGGCGCTCCCGCTCTAAACCACCCTTAGAAGTTCTAACCAACTTCTACACAATACTCCAACGGACTATGGAGATTTTCCTAGGGTTTCGGTTTGTGGTGACGGAAGTATAATAGTATTTCGGCTTTTCATATAGGTATAACCTTAGAATACTACAAGGTATTCGGCTAAGGTAATTTGGGCATTATAACAATACTTTTGAGAGTATTTCTACACCACAAAGGGGTATTATACGAAAGCAACTAGGCAGTGGGGTTCTCACGACCACTGGGAGGGGAGAGGGCTCTCGGCCGGGGGCCTTTCAAAGGGAGAGGGGCTCTTGGACGAGAGTCAACAAGAGAGAGGAGGGATTTTAACACTTAGAAGATTTGTGGAAAGGATGAAGAATTCATCAAAGGGAGAGGGTATTTATAGCAAGCCAAGGCCAACCAATGGCCAAGATCTTGCCAAGTGCATAGCAAGTGTAGGCCAAGATCAAGCCATGTGCACCCTAACCCTACTCCACAAAACACTCCACAAAACAAGGCACAAAACAAGGCACAAATCAAGGCCATAAAGTAGCCCAATTCGCCAAGGGTTGCCGCTGCTTCCAATGTGAGGGTGACACATGTCACCCTCCCGTTGGTCCAAAATGTTTCGCCTCTCGAAAAATCCGCAAAAATTAAAAATGACATAGCGGAAATTCCCTACGAAAGTCGTGGAAACGTTTCGAAAAACGACTCAAATCGGGTGTTGTGAACAAAAGAATTCGCCAAGCCTAAATCACAAGTTCAAATTTCTACGCACGCCCCTTACGCATATACTCGGAAATACGGTATAACAACCACGACCTGCCACAATACCGCCGGCATAAACATCCTACCTAGCTATGGAAGGCGAAGAACCCGCAATCGATCCAAGAGATCGCGCTATCCCACCAAAGCCACCTCCTGGACGATCTCTCACGAAATGGCCTGCCGCAAGCATAACAAGTCGCCGGCGTAGTACGACACTCCCCAACATGGAATCTACTACAGTGACCACACCGGGGCAAATGTGGCTTCCCCTGACTACTATCTTCCGACATCTGAACTCGCACCGGAGCCACGACCGCTCCCGAATATCCTGGCGACCAAACCTCCGCCGAAGACCGGGAAGGAGCACTCGTGGCTGAAATGTGGACTCATTTTTGCCGAGGCCGTCCGCCTCGCGACCGCCCTGGAACCTGCTGTCCCGGCCTCTTGGGTTGGCTCGAGTCTAGTGACCATCTCTCTCTCGCCCTCTATCCTCGTGCATAAGCTTGCATCTGGCAATATCCATATCGGGTGAAGGGCCACTCCCGTGCATCGCAGAATCATATAATGGTCTAGCCCCATCACATAGCGGTGAACTCGTCGCCATATCAGCCACAATAGTGTGCGATACCGCCAACGAGTCAAACTCCAGGTTGTATTCCCTGATGGTCCTCCCATTCTGCCTCAATGACAAGAACCTATCAACACGGACTCTCCTCATTTCAGGAGGCAAAAAGTGATCAAGAAAGGCCTCCGTGAACTCATCCCAAACTACTGGACGAGCACCCACACCTCTCAACAGCTCCCAAGATTCAAACCAGTTCAACGCAATATCGCGTAACCGGTAAGAGGCTAGCATAACAGACTGTCTCCGAGGCCCTAAGCACCTGCATAGTCCGCTGTAGCTGCCGAATGAACTCTTGAGGATCATCCTCAGATCTCGAACCATAAAACTCGGGTGGACTACAACCTAGAAAATCTCGAATCCTCAAACTGTCGGCTCTAGGGTTAGCTACCTGCTCCTGTCGGCGTTGCCCTACCACTATGCTAGTCAATAGTCTGATCTGTTCTCCATAATCTCTAAACTCGCTCGGCTGCGAATCGAGGCTCGCACGGAACCTTCGAGCTACTGCCGCCTCGCCTTTCTAATACCGCCAGAATGAACTCGCCGATCCGCCTACTACCTCGTGCATAGTCCGTGCCGAGTCCTCGTAACCTTCTGTACCACTAGCGCCTCCGCCGCCGCTTTGCCCTTCGCCCCGGTCGCCTTCCGTGAGGCATAACTATTACATAAGAAGGGTCGAGAGGATTCAACCTACTAGGGCGGCTCTCATCGCACGATCTCAAAGAGAGAAGAATTGAAACCAATCATAAATGTCCTTCAGCCTCCTGATTATATATGTGGTGCACAACACACCGATAATCGAGACTCTACTAAACACGGTCTCAGACACTTTCCGAGGACTAAGCGCTCGATACCACTTTTGTCACGACCGACCGGGCATGGCGATCGTGCCCTACCTAGGCACCGCTACAGTATACATCGAGAAAATCAGCGGAACATACATGAAACTTACAAAATAAAACAAATGTAAAACAACAGTTAGCCGATAGGGCTACCTTCCCGACATACATATATACAACCGAAGCAATTGCCTTTCCTTTACAAAGCGACCCACAATATGTGACTACAAACCTCTAAGAGTTTTAACGTAACAACATATGGACAGGCCCCGCCATACCACGAATATACATAAATCTACAACCTCAGGGAAAACCGTACCAAGAGATAAGCCTCCGGAACAAATGGAGCTTTTTCCCAAAAACTGAACCGAGATCCTAAGAGCAAGGATCACCAACCTGTGTACCTAAACTCGGGCATGAGCGTAGCTGGCGAGGTCATTACAAAATTGCGAATATGGAATGTAAATAAAGTACAAGAAATGATCATAATCAGCAAAAGAATGACAGGGGCAACTAATAAAAGTACATACCAGATCCTGCCGTGTCATTACCACTTATGAACTTAATCGTACCTTATTATCTTTTCCCATTTTCAATAAAAGTTATAGTCACTTTCTTACGTACATACTTGGGAAAAAAATCGTCAAGTTCATTACCATATAACTTACTTATCTTTCATAACATAATCCGACCCTTTATGGAGGGACGCATATACTACCCGGCCCAATCTGGGACGCGATCAAGTCACACAAATATCAAAGCTTGCCAGTGGAATCCCCCATCACTGCCGACAGCTATAAGTGTAAAATATAACCATGTGACGCGCCCGTGGCATCCCACCTCACCGCCGGCATACATACACAATACATATATATCTCTGCCGGAATCCTACATCACCGCTGACAATGTAGGTGTAACATATACAACACATATATATATATATATATATATATATAACGCGGCCGCATGCCCCGAAATCCCTCATCGTATAAGCATGACCATAACGTGCCCTCGGCATCCCTCATCGTAGGTGCAGGTCTTCATGGGGAGCTAGCCCATGGAGTAGTAATATAATATGCCCCCGGAATCCCTCATCGTACATAGCATGGTCGCATACCCCGAAATTCCTCATCGTATAAGCATGGCCATGGGTAATAAAACAAATCCGGGAATCTAACCCGCCTCCTGGTCACATGCCCCGGAATCCCACATCGTATAAGCATGTCCAAGGATCAATCATAATGGAAGCATACCCATGGAATCCCACATCACTATCGGTACGTCCAAGTAAACTTACAACAAGACAGCCGGCCCTCCAACTGAGAGTCACGACAACGTAAACATATAATACTTGCACTCAAAGCTATCACAAGCAAACATAGGCAAGTTCATTAAACCTTTAGACTTCCATTTTTATAAACTCATGGCACTTTCGTTTCACACATAAAAATCCGAGAATTTAACCCCAAGTACTACACACCTCTACTCCTTTAGAAAGACTCTTTTTCAATTAAAAACTTCCCAGATACTAACAGCCGTAGTATCAAGTCATATCTACTTTCAAGACAAGTCACAATACCTTTTTAGAAATACATTTACCGGCTTCTAAATCAAGTGACTTCTTTCTTAAAAACTTTAAACAATTGGTACCTTTAAAACAGTTTTGCCCTTCTTTATTTCAAATCATTTCTTTGCTTACATTACTGAAGAAAACCATTCCTTTAATCTTCCATAAAGTTGTTATAACTAACTTCCCATAAAGCCGTTATAACTCTTTATGTATTGGACAATTTCATTCCTTTTATAACCAAGAGACTTATACTTTCAAAATACTTCAAGTCTCTTAACTTTTAAGAAAACAAGTGTTACACCCCGTAATTCCAAGAGGATGAGATGAGAACGTACGAAAGGAAATAAGATTCGAAGTTGGAAAAAGAAAAAAAGTTGGCAGAATATTTTTGGACGGTTTTTTAGTCAACTTGGAAGCAGTATATCTCCTAGTATAATTGGGGTTGTTAGGTGTTTCAAAAGCGTAAAATGAAGTTCATTGAGTCTAGTTTCCAACGCAACAAACCGATCGTCAATAGGATATTGGAGTGGAAAGTTATGGACGTTACAAGATCGGGCTGATGTGAGCAGATGCCAGGCGGCGCCGGTGCGTCGCGCCGCGGTGCCGGAAAGCCTGAAATTGTCTGAAATTGCAGAGCCGGGGCGGGATTTTTGCGGAAATAGGGTAAAAATAGAAGATATTTGTTGTAAAGGACCCCTGGGTGGGTGACAAGTGTCCCCCCAACTTGTGGAACAAGATAAAGGCTATATAAGACATGTCTTGCTAGATTTAAATCATTTGCAAGACTTCACCCAAATCTTCTCTTCTCTCCTCTTCTCTCTCAAATGGTTAAAACCCTAGGCCTATATGAGATTTTTGGAAAGGCAACAAGAAGGAAATATGTTGGCAAGCTTGTAGGGGATTAGTAGAGATGATTTTAGCGGGAAGAAGAATTTCAAAAAGAGGAGCTAAAGTTGCTAAGGATCGACTTGTAATCTTGGAGCATTTTTGGGCTAAATGAGGTATAATCTTCGTCTTACTTTTGTAATTGAAGATTCCATGTTATTATAAGTTAGAAATGATCATGTGATATGTGTTATGAAGATTTATAAGTGTTATGGAAATTTGGAAGCTCAAATCCGAAAATGACATGTTAAGCCATTTGAATTGAAATACAAATTGGTCGATAATTAGAATCGTCGCATGTTTACCTACTTGAGGATTGTAGTAGTTATAATCAATTGTGGCTAGATATCATGTTATATTAAACCACTTGGATTGAAATGGCAATTGGTTAAGAATTGGTGTTATTGTACTCAATATGGCCGAATTGGACTAGTAGTTTGTATTAGTTTAGTATCTTTTGTGGGGCGGAATTTTACACGTCTAGTAGGCGTGTAATCCCCTATTGTTAATTGCATTGATTGGGCCTTAAATGTGGCGTGTTTGGTTATTGAATTCGGCCTTGAAAAAGGTGGCAAAGTGAGTAGAAACAAAGGAGGTGCTGTCCGATTTTCCGTAGAATTTAGAGACTTTACACTTATAATATTCTACGTTTGAAGTAAGATGTTAATAGACGTACTATGGTCATTATAGGTTGACATACTACGTACGGCGAATTGGACTTAGCAGGTGGATTAAACCGAAGAGGTATGTGGAACTTTCTTATCTCTTGAGCATGAATAGGTTGTAAATGTATAGTACGGTAGACGTACAAGATTTTGGCAATCTAGGTCCATTTGATATCCTTGGCTTATTTTGAGAATGTCCAAGTTGATTGAGTTAGGGAATTAACTCACTTGTTAAATATTAAGGATATCTTGGCTTTCAAAAGTTAAGAGACTTTAAGTATGATGAAAGTATTATTGATACTTGTTTTGTTGGAAAGTTTAAGTCTCTTGGTTATAAAGAAGTATGTAAGTTGCTAATGTATAAAGCTAGTATAACGCTTTATGGGAAGTTAGTTATAATAGCTTTATGGAAAGTAAAAGAGTGGTTTACTCTAAGTAATTTAAGTATGATAAATGACTTGTTTTAATGAAAGGCAATTTGATTTTAAGGCATCAATTGCCTAAGGTTTTATAAGAAAAGGAGTCACTTGATTTACAAACCTAACTTTATTTCTAAAGGTATTGTGACTTGTCTTGAAACGAAATTGCGACTTGATACTATGGTTAATAGTATCTTGGAAGTGTTATACAAAAAAAAAGTCATTTGTTTTAAAGAGTAGAAGTATGTAGTACTTGGGTTAAATTCAGGATCTTTATAAAAGATATGTTAGTGCCTTAAGTAAACTAAAATGAGAGTGTATGTGAACAAGAATAATAAGAAGTTAGGGATTCTTAACTTGCTTATATATTGTGTGATAATGGTAGTACTTATGTTATGTATGATAGCGGTTTGTGCTAGTGGTATATTATTCATTTCGGTCATTCCGGGTTTGTGGCATTTGCATATTCCATGGATTTGCTACCCACGACGCGAGGAATACCTGCGTGCGAGTCCGCAAGGGCTTATGCGGGTGAAATAGTCCCGTGCGGGCGGATACACCTATGCGAGAATACCTCATGCTAGTCCGTAGTGGCTTACGCAGTGAAATAGTCTCATGCGAGGAATACCTCACGGGTCCACGCGACCTATGCGGGTGAAATAGTCCAGTGTAGGATTGCTTAACGATCTGCGGGTGGTCCCGCTTTGATCGTGAGCTTCTATTTTATATTGTAAGTATACTACGGTTACTCATTGTTAGTAAGGCACTGTGTCTTGTTAATTGAGTTATCATACCATCTCCGGTTTATTATAGACTTATGATTTCATTACAGATTTCGGGCCACATATTTGGTACACGTTGTTATCGACCTCCTTCGAGGCCGTTCATGCCGTAGGTAGAGTACAGATTCTTGATCCTCGCTCTTAGGATCATTGTTCAGCTGTTGAGAAGCTCCTTTATTCCGGAGGCTTATCCCTGGTATTGTCGGTAGTTGTACATTCAGGGATATGGAGGGGCCCTGTCCCGCCAGAGTTGTTATTCTTAGAGGTCTGTAGTCACATTGTGGTTTGGGTTGTAAAGAAAAAAAAATGTACCGTTTTATTTGTATAGTTTGCGGAAGGTGGCCTTATCAGCTGCTTTGTTGTTATTTTATGTTTGACATTTTTATCGTTGTGTATGTTCCACGCTATTCTCTCGATGTATACGAAAGGGTGCCTGTAGTAGGCACCATCCACGCCCGGGTCGAGTCGTGACAAAAGTGGTATCGAAGCGATTAGTCCTCGGAAAGTGTCTACAGACCGTGTCTAGTAGAGTCTTGATTATCGGTGTGTTGTGCACCACATCTATAATCAGGAGGCTGCAGGACATTTAGGATTGGTTACCATTCTTCTCACTCTAAGATCGTGCGATAGAGCTTTGTGGTTAGGGTCGTCTCTCCCTAACAAGTTATGTTGTTTGCAGCTACGAGAAAGGCAGCAGTGATCCAGGAAAGATTATGTGGATTGCGTATCCAGGTTGGTAATGTTTGTAGTATAGTTGGTGTTGGGACATACAACTATACATATTTATGTATGGGGGTCACATATGTGTTGCCTAGGATGACTTTATATTACCAGGATTTGGTAAGGACTAAAAAATACCGGGAAGGTATGAACAGTTAAGGAACTCTCATCAAGGTTTTACGTGCTAATTTGAGATAATTAGGTGATGATGAGTTGTGTGAGAATGAAATGGACCCTTAAGAGGTTAATTAAGGGACTTAATGGAAGAGTATGTTAATAGATTGAGCTACGTAGTGGGATTTCGAGAATGGTACGGGTGAGATCCGTATGGAGTAAGTATGGTTGTTGTGGACAAGACAACCCGATTATAGTATATGAGAAGTTAGTGTACCCATTTACATGGCGGATCGATTGATAGTAGTCCCGCTACGTGACAGGGTCACGAGGGTACAAGCCCGAGTCTAGTTAATCGTTTTACGGGTTCGTGGACGTGTTCCACCGGAACCAGGTTGTGAGAGCCGGAATGGACCTTATATTGTTTAATATAGTAACTCCAAAGAGTGGAGGCCAGAATTAGTATGGAATTTATGTACGTATGCTAGTATAAGTTTGGAAGTACGGAAGAAATGCGACCGGTGAAAAAGAAACAGCAAGTGTAAAGAAATAAAGCCCGAATCCATGAGGACCTTTCGAGGTGACTACACACGTGGAGTGTTGGGTGGTAGCCGGCGGGTAGATAATTACGAGTAACGTCGATCGTTGGACCTCTAGCAGACCTGGCGGAGTTATGTGACATAGAGGTCATTATGATGCGGGCTAGTTGGCCTCTTGTTATACCAACGTTATTTGCGAGAGAGATTGGCTCGATTCGCTTTTACGTGTGATTATCGATGTAAAGGAAGAGAAGTGGTAGTAACGATGAATTATCCTTCCTTCTTTGGCATCATTGTTTTTCTTTTTAAGTCCGTGTGACTTGTTCACTGAGGTAAATTGACACAGTAAGTAATAATTGAATTTGAAGGAATTTATGTTAAGTGCCCTTGGAGTTGGTTTGGTGTGGCGGTCGGAGCCCACGACCTTGGATAATTTCGGGAGAATGTACAAGCAAGAATAAAATAAGTCACGAGTCTTTGCTTGGAAAGTCGAGGCATCTTTGGTGGGTTGGAAAATCTACACGAACATAAAGGCGGTGCGTGATGATTAGATAATTCTTTGGACCGCAAGAGGACCCTCGTGATTATGGTTGTGACTCAGAAAAGTTTAAGAAAGGGATATAAGTTCTCTTCCCACGTAAAAGGACGCTTTACGTATTATGGGTTATGTGTACCCATGTTGTTAGACGCGATATATGAGGCCGTAAGGTCTTGATATCGTCGTACCATAGGTTCTGATTGTAGATAACAGGGAAAAGTGTTGTGTTGGGGTAATTAAGAACGACGTGCAATTGGTGAAGTATCGTAAAGATATAAATGCAGTTATGCGCATGTATGCTATGCGATTATGAATCAAGATAGAAATACTTTTGCTAATAATAAGCCTAAGGTAAGGATATGGCGAGAATGATAAAGGAGAATACGACTATGGTTATGTAAGTTGCACGAGTTATGACTACCCGGACTAGTGTAAAGACCATTAGTAAATAATGGGAAGTAAGAGCATTTAGGAAATGTGGTAACACCTAGCTATAGGCTCTACAAACTGGGAAAGGAAAATCGGGTTACTACTTTCTGAGATCAAAATCCCCTAAATTGTGATTGTGAAGTCTTAGCCATGGGCAAGCAAAGGAATCAAATCTAAGTTTAGTGACCAAGTTTGGTTAACAGAGAAGGAAAGCAGAACCATAAGTGAGATTAAGGATACCGAATATTTCGAGAATGAGAAAGGCTTCCGATTATTGGAAGATAAGTTGACTCGACTACGATTCTAACACCTCTGAAATACTAGAGGTTAGGTTATTATGATAACACGTTGGGTGTTAGGCTAGGTTGTGTCTTGCAACCCGATAAGGATAGAGCTTATGTTTTCCGGTAGTTAGGGAAGCGAGAAAGAAATTACGCGACTCGATTTAGAGCTAGCGGTTAAATCGTGCCTTAAAGATTTGGGGCATAGCGTATATATAGACTTCATGTGAATATGTATGCGAACCACAAGAGCCTCGTATATCTTCCGGCGAGCGATTGAATTTGCGACATCGGCGGTGGGTAGAGTTATTCAAGGATTGTGATATCGATATCCTATACCACCGAGAAAGCCAAGACGATTAAAGATACTCTTAGTCGCAGATCTAAGGGTAGTATGCGAATGGCAGCCGATAAACGGATGTGGTCCGTGAGATTCTTGATTCACAGAGCCTAGGGTTCGATTATTTGTTCCAAGGTTAATAGAGCTTTAGATCCGAGAGGTTGCGAGTTTTCCTTCGTCGAAGAGGTAAAGAGCGCGATATGAGATCCGATTATGATATGATATCGAGATACCGGCTCTCGAAGAGAAGATCCATTTGTGTAGCACCGATAAGTCTTGTGCTATGAAAAGTTTGTGTGTGCCGATCTTTGCCGGACTTGTGGCAAGTTTTGGGAGGCACGCGGCGCTTCTTGCTTTATTTTGTTGAGTCGACCAAGATGTATCGCGGCCTCGGATGTATGTATGGGTAAGATGGCACGAAGAGGACGTGCGAGGTTTGTTGCTTAGTGTCCGAATTAGTAGCGGTCATGGTTGAACACGAAGCCCAGTGGGCTATTACAGTGATTTAGACCCGACTTAGACATGGGAGGTAATTAAAATGGATCTTGTTACGAGGGTGGAATCGTACTACGAGGAAGTGTGACTCCAGGGTCATGGTAAATAGTTTGTGAAACCAGTGTTCTTCGATTAGGACCACTTACTGGTGAGGTTAGTGCTAGCTTTTAGCGGGGATTGTGAGGCGCATGGGGTTCCTACGTTTATGATGTCGAATGGATGAGCTCGACATGATAACTTCCGAGGTTTTTCGAAGGGTTTTAGGGACAGTGCGTCTCGGTGTTGCATTACAACCTCGACCGACGGACGACAGAGCGTACTATCCGCACTCGAGGATAGGTTGCGGGCTGTGTTCTTGATTTCGTAAATAGCGGGAGGGTTAGTTGCCTCTTGTTGAGTTACGTACGATATGATACCCTTCCGAGATTCGGATGGCCTGTATGAGGCCTTGTATGTAGAAAGTGTAGATCGCCGGTTGGATGGTTCGACATAGACGAGTTCGATTATTTGGTCCGGACTTGATTCGGTGCATGGATAAGGCGAAGCTTATCCGAAAGATTATTAGTAAGCTTAGAGTCGCCAAGCTTTATGCGGATAACCGACGCCGACACTTGGAGTTCAAGTTGGCGTTGTAGCATAAGTATTGTTATGTGGCAGCGTGGCAAGTGTGATTATGTTGGGTGTAGTCAAGGGACTATGCCAATATCCGTTTAGATTGGACTCCGAAAGAACATTCGGGGACGAATATTTCTAAGGGGGGAAGAATGTTACACCCCGTAATTCCAAGAGGATGAGATGAGAACGTACGAAAGGAAATAAGATTCGAAGTTGGAAAAAAAAAAAAAAGTTGGCAGAATATTTTTGGACAGTTTTTTAGTCAACTTGGAAGCAGTATATCTCCTAGTATAATTGGGGTTTTTAGGTGTTTCAAAAACCTAACATGAATATCATTGAGTCTAGTTTCCAACGCAACAAACCGCTCGTCAATAGGACATCAGAGTAGAAAGTTATGGACGTTACAAGATCGGCTGACTGAACAGACAGGGTCAGGCGCCGCGGCACGCGGCCGGCCGGGCGCGGAAAGCTGATTATGCAAATTGCAGAGCCGCGGCGCCGGCTGCAGGGCCGCGGCGCCGGGGCGGGATTTTTTGCGGAAATAGGGTAAAAATAGAAGATATTTGTTGTAAAGGACCCTGGGTGGGTGACAAGTGTCCCCCCAACTTGTGGAACAAGATAAAGGCTATATAAGACATGTCTTGCTAGATTTAAATCATTTGCAAGACTTCATCCAAATCTTCTCTTCTCTCCTCTTCTCTCTCAAATGGTTAAAACCCTAGGCCTATAGGAGATTTTTGGAAAGACAACAAGAAGGAAATATGTTGGCAAGCTTGTAGGGGATTAGTAGAGATGATTTTAGCGGGAAGAAGAATTTCAAAAAGAGGAGCTAAAGTTGCTAAGGATCGACTTATAATCTTGGAGCATTTTTGGGCTAAATGAGGTATAATCTTCGTCTTACTTTTGTAATTGAAGATTCCATGTTATTATAAGTTAGAAATGATCATGTGATATGTGTTATGAAGATTTATAAGTGTTATGGAAATTTGGAAGCTCAAATCCGAAAATGACATGTTAAGCCATTTGAATTGAAATACAAATTGGTCGATAATTAGAATCGTCGCATGTTTACCTACTTGAGGATTGTAGTAGTTATAATCAATTGTGGCTAGATATCATGTTATATTAAACCACTTGGATTGAAATGGCAATTGGTTAAGAATTGGTGTTATTGTACTCAATATGGCCGAATTGGACTAGTAGTTTGTATTAGTTTAGTATCTTTTGTGGGGCGAATTTTACACGTCTAGTAGGCGTGTAATCCCTATTGTTAATTGCATTGATTGGGCCTTAAATGTGGCGTGTTTGGTTATTGAATTCGGCCTTGAAAAAGGTGGCAAAGTGAGTAGAAACAAAGGAGGTGCTGTCCGATTTTCCGTAGAATTTAGAGACTTTACACTTATAATATTCTACGTTTGAAGTAAGATGTTAATAGACGTACTATGGTCATTATAGGTTGACATACTACGTACGGCGAATTGGACTTAGCAGGTGGATTAAACCGAAGAGGTATGTGGAACTTTCTTATCTCTTGAGCATGAATAGGTTGTAAATGTATAGTACGGTAGACGTACAAGATTTTGACAATCTAGGTCCATTTGATATCCTTGGCTTATTTTGAGAATGTCCAAGTTGATTGAGTTAGGGAATTAACTCATTTGTTAAATATTAAGGATATCTTGGCTTTCAAAAGTTAAGAGACTTTAAGTATGATGAAAGTATTATTGATACTTGTTTTGTTGGAAAGTTTAAGTCTCTTGGTTATAAAGAAATATGTAAGTTGCTAATGTATAAAGCTAGTATAACGGCTTTATGGGAAGTTGGTTATAATAGCTTTATGGAAAGTAAAAAGAGTGGTTTACTCTAAGTAATTTAAGTATGATAAATGACTTGTTTTAATGAAAGGCAATTTGATTTTAAGGCATCAATTGCCTAAGGTTTTATAAGAAAATGAGTCACTTGATTTAGAAACCTAACTTTATTTCTAAAGGTATTGTGACTTGTCTTGAAACAAAATTGCGACTTGATACTATGGTTAATAGTATCTTGGAAGTGTTATACAAAAAAAAGTCATTTGTTTTAAAGAGTAGAAGTATGTAGTACTTGGGTTAAATTCCCGGATCTTTATAAAAGATATGTTAGTGCCTTAAGTAAACTAAAATGAGAGTGTATGTGAACAAGAATAATAAGAAGTTAGGGGATTCTTAACTTGCTTATATATTGTGTGATAAGCCGGTAGTGCTTATGTTATGTATGATAGCCGGTTTTGTGCTAGTGGTATATTATTCATTTCGGGGTCATTCCCCGGGTTTGTGGCATTTGCATATTCCGTGGATTTTCTACCCACGATGCGAGAATACCTCATGCGAGTCCGCGGCTTACGCGGTGAAATAGTCCCACGCGGCGGATCTGACTATCACGAGGAATACCTCGTGCGAGTCGTAAGGGCTTACGCGGGTGAAATAGTCCCATGCGAGAATACCTCACACGGGTCCACGCGACCTATGCGGGTGAAATAGTCCCGTGTAGGATTGCTTAACGACATCTTTTGCGGGTGGTCCCGCTGATCGTGAGCTTCCTATTTTATATTGTAAGTATACTACTGGTTACTCTCGTTGTTAGTAAGGCAATCGTGTCGTTAATTGATTGAGTTATCATACCGTCTCAGCTTTTTATTATAGACTTATGATTTCATTACGCATTTCGGCCACAGATTTGGTACATGTTGTACTGACCTCCTTCGGGGGGCTGCGTTCATGCCGCAGGTAGAGTACATGTTGCTGATCCTCGCTCATTGTTCAGCTGTTGAGAAGCTCCTTTATTCCGGAGGCTTATCTCTGGTATTGTCGGTAGTTGTACATTCAGGGGTATGGAGGGGCCCTGTCCCGCAAGAGTTGTTATTCTTAGAGGTCTGTAGTCACATTGTGGTTTGGGTTGTAAAGAAAAAAAAATGTACCGTTTTATTTGTATAGTTTGCGGAAGGTGGCCTTATCGGCTAGCCTGTTGTTATTTTATTTTTCAGCATTTTTATCAGTTGTGTATGTTCCGCTGCTATTCTCTGATGTATACCGAAAGGGTGCCTGTGTAGGGCACCCACAGGCCTGGGTCGTGACAACAAGTTTCTTAACTTAGAAATCAAGTCTTTCCAAATCGAGTATTCTATAATTGTAAATCAATTCATTTCTTCCTTTAAGAATCAAGTCCCATAACTTGAAAAATAAAGTCTCTTAACTTCATAGCCTTAAAACTTCATACGTAAATTCTTATAAGTTAAGTAACATATACATTGGTGCGTTGTGAATAAGTTATACTCATTTATAACGATCTTATTCAAGTAGCCATGATCTAGAAAATGTAATACAATTTTGTCTTATCTTAGCTTCTATGCAGATGGAGAATTTTACTCATTTTAACATAATTTGATTGTCATTACATTTTCCTTTATTAACGCTACAATGGCTTGCTCGATACTTATTCTCATTCGTGCCATAAATTAGCCAAGTCAACTTGGCTCCAAAGTACCTCCTAACGACTCTTACCAACATCCCCCATAAGACTCGGTAAGGACTTAGGATAACTTTGACATAAACTTTACATAGAGTAAATCACACACATACCTCTTAACTTCTAAGAGTAGAAGGAAATATGAAATAATACCACATGTATATTCCATACATAGAATCATGCCAAAGGAAGGAAGAGGTTCACATACCTCGCGACGATTAACGACAAGTAGCAAAATGCTCCAAAGTACTTCAACCTTGATAGCTATTCCATCCTTCAAGTAGGATATGCTATACTTAGTACTTCAACCTATAATGGCCACAATACGTCCATTAACCTCTTACTTCAAACGTAGAATATTCTAAGTGCTAAGTCACTAAATTCTACGGAAAATCGGACAGCACCTCCTTTGTTTCTACTTACTTTGCCACCTTTTCAAGGCCGAATTCAATAACCAAACACGCCACATTTGAGGCCAACAATACAATTAATCAATAGGGGATTACATGCCTACTAGACGTGTAAAATTCCGCCCCACAATTGATATACAACTAATACAACTACAAGTGCAATTTCGGCAACTTGAGATACAACAACACCAATTCTTATCCAATTTCCTATACAATCCAAATTGTTAGCATAACATGATATCAAGTCGCAATTGATTATAACTACTATAATCTTCAAGTAAGTAACATGCGGCGACTCTAAATACGACCAAATTGTAATCCAATCTTCAAATGGCTAATATGTCATTTCGGATTTTAGGCTACAACAATCCATAACACTTATCAAACTTCAACATATAAACTTCATGCTAGCAACATGTAAAGCTAACAACAAACAATATATATAATCTTGTAACACTTTTAAAAGACAAGATTATACCTCAACGAATCTTAATCCAACTCCAAATCCGAAGTCGCTCCTTAGCAACTTAGAGCCTCTTCAAGACACTACAATCCGCTACTTGAGACCCTTAGAACAACACCAACAAATTTCCTTCAAACTTCTAAACAAAACCTAGAAAGCAACTAGGTTTTCACCTTGCGACTAATACGAAAACTATCTTTATCCGAGATTTTTCTATTGAGATACACTCACAATACACTCATGAACCTTGGTTTAAAGTGTGGAGCTTAATGGACAAGAAACTAAAATTTTTCCTTTTCAAAATAGCTTGAACCCGAGAGCAACAATAGTGAGCTCTTCAATTTCTTGAAAATTTGGCTAAGTGTTAAGCTTGTCTTGCTACTACTAGTATTATATAGCACAATGGAGGGTCAAGATGTAAACAAATGGGTGGCTTGGATGAGGTCTTATTAAATATCAAGACTTTGTGGACCCTTTGACTTAGTCAATTCTCTCAAGCTCACAACTTGCAAGACTTGTCATCTTACAAAGGTCAAATGACCCTTTAATCCTTGCCTAAATTCATACAAGGCAACCATAAGGGGGGGGTGACACGTGTCGCCCTCCCATTCGTCACAATATTACGTTTTCCGAAAAAATTCCATAATTCCGATAAATTTTTACAAGTCTCAAATCTTAACATTTCTGAGTTCTTACGTACGTTCTTAAAACATGTCCTATAAATACGGGGTGTAACATTTAGGATTGGGTTCTATTCTTCTCACTCTGAGATCGTGCGATAGAGCTGTGTTATAAGTTGGACTCCCTCTAACGTATTCTTATATACCAGTTATGCCTCCACGCAAGGAAACCAGGGCCCAGAAGGGCAAGGCAGTAGAGGGAGCTGCTAGTAGAACACAGAGGGTTACGAGGGCACATGCCCAGTCTTTACGAGTAGTGCTTGACGGCGAGTTACGGCGCCGCCACAAATGAGAGTTTAGAACAGCCGCGGTCTCTACTGAGGCCATGATATCTGAGCCTCCAGTTCCACGGCCAGGAACAGAGGATATGAGTTATAAGGAGATGACCCAGTTACTAGCTAGGATTGTGGCAAGGCATGAGGATAGACGGGAACCGGTGGTACCGGTGGTGCACCCCAGAACTGATAGTTTGAGGCTTCGGGACTAGATGATTATGTGTTAAGTGTTATGTTCGGATAGTATTGTGTTAAATTGTGATATAGAAAGCCTGGTTAGTAAATAGAGTAAGTTTGGGGACGTGACGATTGTGAACCTTAGAATTTATAACAGTTGAGACCTTAGATACAAGGCCATCCTGAGTAAAAGATTTTACGGTTGATATTGATCGAAGTACATTGTATACATTGGAGTGTATTTGTGTGATAATTCCATGGGTTGTGTGGAATGAAGGTGGGTAGTTAAGCTAAGGAGATCACTAGGTTTTCATGACGTGAATTGTAAGATTGTTCCGGACCGGGAACAAGAGTTTGGTACGAAATGGGTCGGGTTGAGGCCAGATCGCGGGTCAACCCGCAGCCCGGAATGAGGTGGGGTCAGTTTGAGGTGGTCCCGCTGGGTAATAGGGTCACGAGGGTGCAAGGCACAAGTCTGATTTATCGTTGTACTGGTTCGTGGATGCGTTCCACCAGAACCGGGTCGGGAAGGCCGAGAATGGCCTTAAAAGGAAATTGAAGCTAGTGAGATGACCAAGTTTGGAGGTGGTAACTCCAAGGTTTTGGAAACTAAAGCGATGACTGAAGTGTGGTATGTGTACTAGAAGGAGTTCGGTTGTACGAGGAGAGTACGACGAGTAAGAAAATGAGCGAGCATATGTTAAAAGGATGGGAGTGACTGAATATATGGATGCAATTCCTTGTTAGCTTGGATTTATGTATATGTGCGTGCGTTATATTGTGGCCATGAAGGGCATAATTGATTTGAGTAGGGTATAGTTAAGAGGAACTATGCCGATATCTGTCTTGATTGAGCGTTGAAGGAACATTCGGGACGAATGTTTCTAAGGGGGGAAAAATGTTACACCCCGTAGTTCCAGAGTATGTATGTGAGGACGTACGTACGAGAATATAACACTAAGTACGAAAGGGAAGAAAATTTTGAATTTTCGACGGAAAATATTCCGAACCTCGTAAAGGAAAAAGGTTTATTATTGGGAATTGGATTCTCAATTTTGGTATTTGGACTTCTGGGAATATAATAGAATTATGGATTTTATTTTCCAGAATTGGTCACGTGGGACCCACGGGAGAAATTTACGGTTTTGTGGGGCCCACATTACTTTCGAGATTTTGGCCATTAAGGATGTTTTTGGGAAATGAAAATATTTTGGACGAATAGGAGGGCGATACGTGTCACCCCCTTAGGTGGCATATTTGCCGAAATGAGAGGACAAGTGGCAAGCCAGGAGTCCCAAGTCTTGTGTTGGACAAGTGGCTTGTGGGACCCACACACACTTGTCCCCAATCTCATCCACACACTTGCTTTGATCCTAGCCATTGGTTATCTTATAAATACACCCTTGTAGCAAGACTTCATCCACACTTAGATTAATTTCCAAGGCAAATACTCCCTCCCTCTTGAGACTTGCTCTCGGCACCCCTCCCCTTAGGCTTAGAATTTGTGCTATTGTTGTTGATAAATCCCAACACTTAAACCAAGTGTCCCTTGTAGTGTTCTAAAGATATCCCAACACAAAAATCCTGGAAATACTACGTTAATCCGATAGTCGCAAAGTGAAACCCTAAGGTGATCTTCATATTTTGGATGAAGTGTTAAGAGAAGTTAGTTAGGAACCTTTAAGGGTTGCTTGGAGTTGATTGGAACGTAAGGAATTGGAGCTAAGATTCCTAAGGATCCACTTTTAATCATTGGAAAATTTTGGGCTTATCGAGGTAATGATCTTTATCCTTCTATTGTAATTGGAGATTACATGTTGTAGTAGTATATAATTGAGTATATGATATGTGGAAGGAATATTGAAAAGAATTGGACCTTAACAAAGTTGTTAAATCAAGAATTGACATTGGACTGTATTTACATTAGACAGTTTTGTATATTGTGGGGCAGAATTTTACACGTCCAGTTAGGCGTGTAATCCCCTTTGAGTTGCTGTTTTATTTGCGCCTTAAATGTGGCATGTTGGTTATTGAATTTCGGGCCTTGAAAAAGGTGTAAAAGTACTGTTACACCCCGTAGTTCCAGAATATGTATGTGATGACGTACGTACGAGAATATAACACTAAGTACGAAAGGGAAGAAAATTTTGAATTTTCGACGGAAAATATTCCGAACCTCGTGAAGGAAAAAGGTTTATTATTGGGAATTGAATTCTCAATTTTGGTATTTGGACTTCTGGGAATATAATAGAATTATGGATTTTATTTTCCAGAATTGGTCACGTGGGGCCCACGGGAGAAATTTACGGTTTTGTGGGGCCCACATTATTTTCGAGATTTTGGACATTATGGATGTTTTCGGAAGATGAAATATTTTGGACCAATAAGAGGGCGACACGTGTCACCCCTAGGTGGGCCATGTTGGCCGAAATATGGAGGTCAAGTGGCCAAGACAAGTGGCCAAGTCTTGCAAGATATTTTGTTGGACAAGTGGACAAGAGGGACCCACACACACTTGTCTCAATCTCAACCACACACATGCTTTAATATTAGCCCTTGGTTGTCTTATATATCCAACCCTATTTGATGAAATCTTCCACACTTAGAACATTTCAAGACTTGAAAATTCACCCTCCCTCTCCCTAGTAGCTCTCGGCCATGGGCTTATTTCTTGAGCTAAAATTGTCCAAAAATTCTTAAACTCTTAAGTGTTCTTCCTTGATGTGTTAGGAAGGTTATTAACCAAGTATTAGACAAGATTTCACACCCCTAGCCCTAAAAACCCACCTTGGCCGAAACTTGCCAATTTGAGACCTAAAGTGTTCTTCACTTTTTGGAGTTGGATCTTGAAGAGGAGTTGGTTAGGAGCTTCTAAAGGTTGCTTGGAGCGGATTGGAACGTAAGGAATAAGAGCTAAACGTGCTACGGATTGACTTTTAGTTCTTGGATTATTTTGGGCTTTTTGAGGTAATGGACTTTGTCCTCCTTGTGAAGTTGGATATTATATATGTTGGAAGTATATAAATAAGTATGTAATACATGGAAGGAAGATGGAAAGGATTTGGACCTTGTTAAGTTGCTAAAATGGAGAAATTGGCATGCTAGCCATTAAAATGGTAAGCATTATCTATTACTGTTGTGATTAATAAGAAAGTAACTATAACTTATATAAAGATTGGAATATAAGTTGGAAGATTAAAGAAGTAATTCCGGCATGCTAGCCGAAAATTGGATTAATTTGATTGTAGTAGTTGGCCAAGAACACCAACTAATGGACTATATTTACATTGGATTGTATTTACTTTGGACTAGTGGACTATTTTGTTTATTGTGGGGCAGAATTTTACACGTCCAGTTAGGCGTGTAATCACCTTTGGTATTGTTGTATTATTGTGCCTTAAATGTGGCATGTTGGTTATTGAATTTTGGGCCTTGAAAAAGGTGGAAAAGTATGTAAAAATAGGGGAAGTGCTGCCCGATTTTCCATAGAATAAGAGACGCTATACTTAGAAATATTCTACGAAGAGATCTAGACATTGATAGAAGTATTTGATTATAATAGGTTGATATTCTACGCGCGACATATTCGACTTGGCAAAGTGGATTAGCCGAGGAGGTATGTGATTCTTCCTATCCTCTTGAGCATGATTGTTGTGAACTATATAGTACGGTAGACGTACGTGTGTTAAATGAATTTGGTTGTCTTTGGTTGGTTTAAAACATAAAGTGTTATAATGGCTTTATGGGAAGTTAGTTATAGCGACTTTATGAAGATAAAAGAATGGTTTGATTATTCTAAAAGATAAGAGACTTGATTTTGAAAGTTAAGAGACTTGATCTTAAAAGATAAGAGACTTGACTTATAAATGACTTGATTTTGGGAAAGGAGAAGTAACTTGATTTAAAAGTATAGGTTACTTGTTTTTAAAAGTGTAAGTTACTTGAGTTTAAGAGAGTAAGTAACTTGTTTTTAAATATTGAACTTGTCCTGAATGGAAAAGTATAAGTGGCTTTATTTTAAAAGGTGTGAGTGCCTTGATCTTAAAAGTGTAAGCCACTTGGTTTAAAAAGTATAAAGTACTTGATTTAAACATGAAAGTGTCTTGATAATACGGGTATTAGTATCGTGTGGTTTTTACGTAAATAGAGATCTTTTAAAGAGAATTGAAGTATGTAGTACTTTGGGGTTAAAATCCGGATTGTTGACATAAAATGAAAGTCTAAAAGTATGTTAAACTTGACTATGCTAGTTGTGATAGCCTTTGTTGTGCAAGTGTTGTATTTACACTCTGGCGTCTCGATGGAGGGTCGGTTATCTTGTTATTTCCTTGGACATACTGACACGTTGGGTGGCCCACGGGTATTCTTCCATTAGGATTGTTATTCCATGGACTAGCTCTCCATGAGGTTTAGTGACGCAGGCAGGATCTGGTAGCTAGCCCCCGTACTTGCCCGATAGTTCTTGATCTGTCGGATCAGTAGTTGGCTTTCGTACTTGCCCCGGTCAGTTCTTTATCGTGTTATTTACTTGGACATACTGACACGTTGGATGGCCCACGAGTATGCTTCCATTGTTATGGTATTCCACGGAGTAGTTCCCCATGAAGTTTCGTGATGCAGGAGGTACCTGGTAGTTAGCTTTCGTACTTGCCCCGGTCGTGACGTGGCGCAGAGGTACCAGTAGTTAGCTTTGACTTGCCCGTCGGCCGTGATGCAGGTGGAATCTGGTTGTTGACGCAGGCGGTATCTGCGATTGGCTCGTACTTGCCCCCGGCACGCGCGACGCAGAGGTACACAGTAGTTGCCTTCGTGATTGCCCGATCGATTCTATAGCATAGTTGGTACGGTAGGCTCTGGTAGATAGCTTAAGATACTTGCCCCGGTCAGTTGTGTGACGCAGGTTGGATCTTGTAGTTGTCTTCCGTACTTGGCCCGTAAAGTTTTATGATGCAGGATTGGATCAGTAGTTGCTCTCTTCTACTGCCCGCACAGTTTTTATGACACAGTGGGACACAGGGTTCATGTGTACATTTTGGTATTATATAATATCATAGCTGCCGGCAGTGAGGAAGGAATTCCACGGGCATGATTGATATTTTGGGCGTGAGACCCATGGTTATATTTGAGTGATGACTTTGAGGGCATGAGTCCCTGACTTGACATGACTGCTTATATATTGTGTACTGTAGTTTGGTTATCATACATGTCTCCTGTTTTATATAGACTGTTATGATTTCATTACAGTATTTTAGTTTCACATACTTGGGACATGTTGTAATGACATCCTTTGAGGGGCTGCTTTCATGCCGCTGGTAGAGGTACACCGGTTGTTGATCCTCGCTCATAAGATCACAATTCTGCGTATTGGGAAGCTCCGTTTCTCCGGAGGCTTATCTTTGGTATAGATTCCCTGTCATTGTAGGTACTTGCACATTCAGGGGTATGGCGGGGCCCTGTCCCGTCATAGTTGTTATAAAAACTCTTAGAGGTCTGTAGTACTGTTGTTAGTTGGACTTGTAAAGGATAACTGTTCGGGTTTTATAGATATATGCAGAAAGGTGACCTTATTGGTTAGTCTGTTTCTTCTTTTATATTGTTCCATGTCTATGCGTTTTATTTCCGCTGATTTCTCTGATGTATTATCACTAGGGTGCCCGCGGTAAGGCACCAGTCGCGGGCCCGAGGTCGGGTCGTGACAAAAGTGGTATCAGAGCAGTTAGTCCTCGGAAAGTGTCTACCGACCGTATCTAGTAGAGTCTTGATTATCGGCGTGTTGTGCACCACACCTATAATCAGGAGGCTACAGGATATTTAGGATTAGTTTCCATTCTTCTCACTCTGAGATCGTGCGATAGAGCTGTGTTATAAGTTGGACTCCTCGCGTATTCTTATATATATCGATTATGCCTCGCAGCAACGGGGCCCGAAGAGGCAAAGCGGCGAGGAGCTTCGTAGAACACGAGGGTTACGAGGGCACAGGCCCAGTCTTTACCTGAGGTAGTGCTTCAGACGGCGAGTTCTACAACGCCGCCAGCCCCAGAGAGTTTAAAACAGTCGCGGTCTCAACTGAGGCCATGATATCTGAGCCTCCAGTTCCACAGCCAGGAACAGAGGATATGGGTTACAAGGAGATGGCCCAGTTACTAGCTAGGATTGTGGCAAGGCATAAGGATTGACGGGAGCCGGTGGTACCGGTGGTGCACCCCAGAATCGATAGTTTGAGGCTTCGGGACTAGATGATTATGTGTTAAGTGTTATGTTCGGATAGTATTGTGTTAAATTGTGATTTAGAAAGCATGGTTAGTAAAAAGGGTAAGTTTGGGGACGTGACAATTGTGAACCTTAGAATTTATAACAGTTGAGACCTTAGATACAAGGCCGTCCTGAGTAAAAGATTTTACGGTTGATATTGATCGAAGTACATTATATACATTGGAGTGTATTTGTGTGATCATTCCATGAGTTGTCTGGAATGAAGGTGGGTAGTTAAGCTAAGGAGACCACTAGGTTTTCATGACGTGAATAGTAAGATTGTTCCGGACCGAGAACAAGAGTTTGGTACGAAATGGGTCAGGTTGAGGTGGTCCCTCTGGGTAATAGGGTCACGAGGGTGCAAGGCACAAGTCTGATTTATCGTTGTACTGGTTCGTGGATGCGTTCCACCAGAACCGGGTTGGGAAGGCCGAAAATGGCCTTAAAATGAAATTGAAGCTAGTGATATGACCAAGTTTGGAGGTGGTAACTCCAAGGTTTTGGAAACTAAAGCGATGACTGAAGTGTGGTATGTGTACTAGAAGGAGTTCGGTTGTACGAGGAGAGTACGACGAGTAAGAAAATGAGCGAGCAGATGTTAAAAGGATGGGAGTGACTGAATATATGGATGCGATTCCTTGTTGGCTTGGATTTATGTATATGCGCGTGTGTTATATTGTGGCCATGAAGGGCATAATTGATTTGAGTAGGGTATAGTTAAGAGGAACTATGCCGATATCTGTCTTGATTGAGCGTTGAAGGAACATTCAGGACGAATGTTTCTAAGAGGGGAAGAATGTTACACCCCGTAGTTCCAGAGTATGTATGTGAGGATGTACGTACGAGAATATAACACTAAGTATGAAAGGGAAGAAAATTTTGAATTTTCGACGGAAAATATTCCGAACCTCGTGAAGGAAAAAGGTTTATTATTGGGAATTGGATTCTCAATTTTGGTATTTAGACATCTGGGAATATAATAGAATTATGGATTTTATTTTCCAGAATTGGTCACGTGGGACCCACGGGAGAAATTTACGGTTTTGTGGGCCCACATTACTTTCTAGATTTTGGCCATTATGGATGTTTTTGGGAAATGAAAATATTTTGGACGAATAGGAGGGCGACACGTGTCACCCCCTTAGGTGGCATGTTGGCCGAAATGAGAGGACAAGTGGCAAGCCAAGTGTCCCAAGTCTTGTGTTGGACAAGTGGCCTGTGGGACCAACACACACTTGTCCCCAATCTCATCCAAACACTTGCTTTGATCCTAGCCCTTGGTTATCTTATAAATACACCCTTGTAGCAAGACTTCATCCACACTTAGATTAATTTCCAAGGCAAATACTCCCTCCCTCTTGAGACTTGCTCTCGGCACCCCTCCCCTTACGCTTAGAATTTGTGCTATTGTTGTTGATAAATCCCAACACTTAAACCAAGTGTCCCTTGTAGTGTTCTAAATATATCCCAACACAAAAATCCCGGAAATACTACGTTAATCCGATAGTCGCAAAGTGAAACCCTAAGGTGATCTTCATATTTTTGGATGAAGTGTTAAGAGAAGTTAGTTAGGAACTTCTAAGGGTTGCTTGGAGTTGATTAAAACGTAAGGAATTGGAGCTAAGATTCCTAAGGATCCACTTTTAATCATTGGAAAATGTTGGGCTTATCGAGGTAATGATCTTTATCCTTCTATTGTAATTGGAGATTACATGTTGTAGTAGTATATAATTGAGTATATGATATGTGGAAGGAAGATTGAAAAGAATTGGACCTTAACAAAGTTGTTAAATCAAGAATTGACATTGGACTGTATTTACATTAGACTGTTTTGTATATTGTAGGCGTAATTTTACACGTCCAGTTAGGTGTGTAATCCCCTTTGAGTTGCTGTTTTATTTGCGCCTTAAATGTGGCATGTTGGTTATTGAATTTCGGGCCTTGAAAAAGGTGGAAAAGTATTGTTACACCCCGTAGTTCCAGAATATGTATGTGAGGACGTACATACGAGAATATAACACTAAGTACGAAAGGGAAGAAAATTTTGAATTTTCGACGGAAAATATTCCGAACCTCGTGAAGGAAAAAGGTTTATTATTGGGTATTGAATTCTCAATTTTGGTATTTGGACTTCTGGGAATATAATAGAATTATGGATTTTATTTTCCAGAATTGGTCACGTGGGGCCCACGGGAGAAATTTACGGTTTTGTGGGGCCCACATTATTTTCGAGATTTTGGCCATTATGGATGTTTTCGGGAGATAAAATATTTTGGACCAATAGGAGGGTGACACGTGTCACCCCTAGGTGGGCCATGTTGGCCGAAATATGGAGGACAAGTGGCCAAGACAAGTGGCCAAGTCTTGCAAGATATTTTGTTGGACAAATGGACAAGAGGGACCCACACACACTTGTCTCAATCTCAACCACACACATGCTTTAATCCTAGCCCCTGGTTGTCTTATATATCCAACCCTATTTGATGAAATCTTCCACACTTAGAACATTTCAAGACTTGAAAATTCTCCCTCCCTCTCCCTAGTAGCTCTCGGCCATGGACTGATTTCTTGAGCTAAAATTGTCCAAAAATTCATAAACTCTTAAGTGTTCTTCCTTGATGTGTTAGGAAGGTTATTAACCAAGTATTAGACAAGATTTCACACCCCTAGCCTTAAAACCCACCTTGGCCGAAACTTGCCAATTTGAGACCTAAAATGTTCTTCACTTTTTGGAGTTGGATCTTGAGGAGGAGTTGGTTAGGAGCTTCTAAAGGTTTCTTGGAGCGGATTGGAACGTAAGGAATAGGAGCTAAACGTGCTACGGATCGACTTTTAGTTCTTGGATTATTTTGGGCTTTTTGAGGTAATGAACTTTGTCCTCCTTGTGAAGTTGGATATTATATATGTTGGAAGTATATAAATAAGTATGTAATACATGGAAGGAAGATGGAAAGGATTTGGACCTTGTTAAGTTGCTAAAATGGAGAATTTGGCATGCTAGCCATTAAAATGGTAAAAGCATTATCTATTACTGCTTCTGATTAATAACAAAGTAACTATAACTTATATAAAGATTGGAATATAAGTTGGAAGATTAAAGAAGTAATTCCGGCATGCTAGCCGAAAATTGGATTAATTTTATTGTAGTAGTTGGCCACTAATGGACTGTATTTACATTGGACTGTATTTACTTTGGACTGTATTTACATTGGACTGTATTTACTTTGGACTAGTGGACTATTTTGTTTATTGTAGGGCAGAATTTTACACGTCCAGTTAGGCGTGTAATCCCGCTCGTATTGTTGTATTATTGCGCCTTAAATGTGGCGTGTTGGTTATTGAATTTTGGGCCTTGAAAAGGTGGAAAATGCGTAAAACCGAGGAAGTCTTTGCCCGATTTTTCGTAAAATAAGAGACGCTATACTTAGAAATATTCTACGAAGAGATCTAGACATTGATAGAAGTATTTGATTATTATAGGTTGATATTCTACGCGCGGCATATTCGACTTGGCAAAGTGGATTAGCCGAAGAGGTATGTGATTCTTCCTATCCTCTTGAACATGATTGTTGTGAACTATATAGTACGGTAGACGTACGTGTGTTAAATGAATTTGGTTGTCTTTGGTTGGTTTAAAACATAAAGTGTTATAATGGCTTTATGGGAAGTTAGTTATAGCGACTTTATGAAGATAAAATAATGGTTTGATTATTCTAAAAGATAAGAGACTTGATTTGAAAGTTAAGAGACTTGATCTTAAAAGATAAGAGACTTGACTTAAAAATGACTTGATTTTGGGAAAGGAGAAGTAACTTGATTTAAAAGTATAGGTTACTTGTTTTGAAAATAGTAAGTTACTTGAGTTTAAGAGAGTAAGTAACTTGTTTTTAAATATTGAACTTGTCTTGAATGGAAAAGTATAAGTGGCTTGATTTTAAAAGGTATGAGTGCCTTGATCTTAAAAGTGTAAGCCACTTGGTTTAAAAAGTATAAAGTACTTGATTTAAACATGAAAGTGTCTTGATACTACGGGTATTAGTATTGTGTGGTTTTTTACGTAAATAGGGATCTTTTTAAGAGAATTTAAGTATGTAGTACTTTGGGGTTAAAATCCGGATTGTTGGCATAAAATGAAAGTCTAAAAGTATGTTAAACTTGCCTATGCTAGTTGTGATAGCCTTTGTTGTGCAAGTGTTGTATTACACTACCGCGTCTCTCGATGGAGGGTCAGTTATCTTGTTATTTCCTTGGACATACTGACACGTTGGGTGGCCCACGGGTATGCTTCCATTAGGATTGTTATTCCATGGACTAGCTCTCCATGAGGATTAGTGTATGGCGAGGATCTCGTAGCTAGCCCCGCACTTGCCGATCGTTCTTGATCACGGTGGATCTGGTAGTTGGCTTTCGTACTTGCCCCGGTCAGTTCTTTATCGTGTTATTTACTTGGACATACTGACACGTTGGGTGGCCCACGAGTATGCTTCCATTGTTAATGGTATTCCACGGAGTAGTTCCCCATGAAGTTTCTTGATGCAGGAGGTACCTGATAGTTAGCTTTCGGACTTGCCCGGTCGACGTGTATGTACGTACACAGTAGTTAGCTGTACTTGCCGAACCGTGGCCGGTGGAATCTGGTTGTTAGCGTCTGGTATCCGCGATTGGCTCGTACTTGTCCCGATCGGATGCGCGGCAGAGGTACACGTAAGCGCCTTCTTGCCGGTCAGTTCTATAGCATAGTTGGTATGGTAGGCTCTGGTAGATAGCTTAAGATACTTGCCCCGGTCATATCTCGTGGCGGTGCAGACGTTGTCTGCGCTGGCTAAGATACTTGCCCGTCTTGCCTGGTTGTGTGTCACGAGTTGGATCGGTAGTTGTCTTCCGTACTTGGCCCGTTCAGTTTTATGATTTAAGCATGGTACATTTTGGTATTATATAATATCATAGGCTGCCGGTGAGGAAGAATTCCACGGGCATGATTTATATTTTGGGCGTGAGACCACGGGTTATATTTGAGTGATGACTTTGAGGCGCATGAGTCCCGACTTGACATGATCGCTTATATATTGTAATCGTAGTTTGGTTATCATACATGTCTCTGTTTTATATAGGCATTATGATTTCATTCTGATATTTTGATTTCACATACTTGGTACTGTTATCGACCTCCTTGAAGTGCGTTCATGCATTGGTGAGAGGTACACCGGTTGTTGATCCTCGCTCATAGGATCACGGTTCTGCGTATTGGGAAGCTCCGTTTCTCCGGAGGTTTATCTTTTGTATAGATTCCCTGTCATTGTAGGTATTTGCACATTCAGGGGTATGGCGGGGCCCTGTCCCATCATAGTTGTTATAAAAACTCTTAGAGGTCTGTAGTACTGTTGTAAGTTGGGCTTGTAAAGTATAACTGTTCGGGTTTTATATATATATGCAGAAAGGTGACCTTATTGGTTAGTCTGTTTCTTCTTTTATATTGTTCCATGTCTATGCGTTTTATTTTCGCTGATTTCTCTGATGTATTATCACTAGGGTGCCCGGGGTAAGGCACCAGTCGCAGGCCCGAGGTCGGGTCGTGACAAGTATGTAGATACAGGGGAAGTGCTGCCCAATTTTCCGTAGAATAAGAAACCTTATACTTAGAAATATTCTACGAAGAAAAATAGAAGTTGATAGATGTGTTATGGTTATTATAGGTGGATATTCTACGCGAGGCATATTCAACTTGGCAATTGGATTTAGCCGAGGAGGTATGTGATTCATCCTATTCTCTTGAGCATGATTGTTGTGAAATATATTGTACGGTAGACGTATGTGTGTTAAATGAATTTGGTTTCATTTTTTATGTCTTTGACTTGACTTCTAAATCTTAAAGGGCCTTGAATTATTCTAAAAAGTTGTGAATCATTATTTGGAAAGAAATTGATATTTGGTTTGAAAAGAATAAGTCCTCTTGGTTTCCAAATGATTGTAGTTGTTTTGAATTGCTTGAAAAATAAGTGTTATAATAGCTTTATGGGAAGTTAGTTATAACGACTTGAGGAAGATAAAAGAACGGTTTACTTACTTGATTTTAAAGGCCCTGTAAAGATTTTCTGAAGGTGTAGTAATTTGGTTTGAAAAGAAAACGTGTTTTGATACTACGGGTATTAGTATCGTGTGGCTTTTACGTAAAAAGGGATCTTTTTGAAAGAATTAAAGTATGTAGTACTTTGGGGTTAAAACCCGGATTGTTGGCATAAAATGAAAGTTTAGAAGTATGGTAACTTGCCTATGCTTGCTAGGATTGTTGTGCAACTGTTGTATTCTTATGTTACAGCGTCTCTCGATGGAGGGCCGGTCATCTTGTTATTTACTTGGACATACTGACACGTTGGGTGGCCCACGGGTATGCTTCCACTATGATTGTTATCTTGTTATTTCCTTGGACATACTGACACGTTGGGTGGCCCACGGGTATGCTTCCACTATATCGTTCCTTTGGACATCTTGACCATTTGGATGGTCCACGGGTATGCTTCCACAATTATTATTCCATGGCCATGCTTACACCGATGAGAGGTTCCGGGGGCATGCGGCCATGGTGCAGGTTAAATTCCCGGTTCATGTTATTAGTCCATGGACTAGCTATCCATGAAGCTTGCCGCAGTGATGAGTGGTCACAGGCTTGATTGTACATGTAATTCTGAGCACACTTTAGATACTTGTCCTGGTCATTTCTCGTGTATCGGCAGGCTCTGGTAGATAGCTTAAGATACTTGCCCCGGTCATATCTCGTGATACGGTAGGCTCTGGTACATTGGCTTAAGATAGTTGCCCCGGTCAGTTGCGTGACGCAGGTTGGACCTGGTAGTTGGCTTTCGTACTTGGCCCGTTTAGTTTTATGATGCAGGATTGGATCTGGTAGTTGGCTCTTCTACTTGGCCCGATCGGTGACGCAGGAGGGATCTAGTGTTCAGGTACACATATGGGTGTTGTTTTACATCATGGACTGCCGGTAATGAGGAAGGAGTTCCACGGGCATGATTGATATTGTGGGCGTGAGACCCATGGTTATATGTGAGTAATGATTTTGAGGGCATGCGTCCCTGATTTGACATGACTGCTTATATATTGTGAAATGGTCTTTTAAAAGGATGAAATGTGATTTCATTATAGTATTTTCAGTTTTACATACTTGGTACCTGTTGTACCTCCTTCGGGGGACTGCGTTCATGCCGCAGGTAGAGGTACACCGGTTGTTGATCTTCGCTCATAGGATCACGATTCTGCGTATTGGGAAGCTCCGTTTCTCCGGAGGCTTTTCATTTGGTATGGTTCCCTGTCATTGTAGATACTTGTACATTTAGGGGTATGGCGGGGCCCTGTCCCGTCATAGTTGTTATGTCAAACTCTTAGAGGTCTGTAGTCCGATTATAGGTGTTGTGTATGTTCCACTGCTATTCTCTGATGTATTACCTGAACAGGGTGCCCAGGTAGGGCACCAGTCGTGGCCCGGGGTCGGGTCGTGACAGTTGTCCTCGGAAAGTGTCTACAGACCGTGTCTAGTAGAGTCTTGATTATCGGTGTGTTGTGCACCACATCTATAATCAGGAGGCTACAGGATATTTAGGATTGGTTTCTATTCTTTCACTCTAAGATCGTGCAATAGAGCTGTGTTATAGGTTGAACTCCTCGACATATTTTATGTATCGATTATGCCTCCATAGCAACCGCCCGAGAAGGGCAAAGCGGTGAGAGGCCGCAAGTAGACGCGAGAGAGTTACGAGGGCACAGACCCAGTCTTTACCTGAGGTGATGTTTCGGACGGCGAGTTCCACGACATCGCCAGCCCCAGCAGAGTTCGAAGCGGCGGCGCTCACGAGACCGCGTACACGAGCCTCAGTTACAACTGAAGGCGAGAGGATATGGGCTGAGAGATGGCGATTATTAGCGAGATCGTGGCAAGCGGGAGGGCGAGCGGGAGCGATGGTTCCGGTTGTACCCGTAGTTCACCCCAGATCTAATAGCTTGAGACTTCGGGACTTATTGAGTTGTAGCCCACCAGAGTTCTATGGGTCGAGGACTGAAGATGATCCTCAGGAGTTTATCAAGCGATTCGATGGATCGTGAGAGTGATCAAGGCCTCGAGACAGTCGGTAGTATTGAGTTCACATCGTTTGCGTGATCTGCGATCGGGTTTTGATTCATGGGAGCTATCCCGGGGGGAGCATGCACTTCCAGCTGTTTGGGACGAGTTCTCAGAGGCGTTTCTTAGCCATTTCTTACCCCCGCAGATGAGGAGAGCTCGGGCTGATAGATTTCGGCGTTGAGACGAGCGGGCGACGGTCGAGAGTACAACGTGAAGTTTGACTCGTTGGCTCGGTACGTCCCCGCTTTAGTGGCCGACATGGAGGACAGAGTACACCGCTATGTCACAGGGCTCGATGATTACTTAGTAGAGGGTTGCTCGGGAGTAGCTCTTCAGCCGGGCATGGACATTGCCCGCATACATGCTTATGCGCTTGAGTGTGAGGAACGTAGGGGCCGACGGATTGATAGATATCAGCAGAAGAGGGCCAGGACAGCAGGGTCCTCTGGTAGTTTTCGAGGCGGACGACCTCAGCAGCAGACTGGATTTGCACATTGTTATACCCCGTATTTCTGGAGTATGTACGTGAGGACGTACGTACAAAAGTGTAGCCTTAAAAGTTTAGGCCTAGGATGTTTTTGGGCCTGACCACACAAGGAATCGTTTCCGACGAAGCGTTTTACGACTCGCGTAGGGTAAATTCCGCTATGTCATTTCTAATTTTTGCGGATTTTTCCGGCGGCGGAACCCTTTTGACCAGCGAGAGGGTGACACTTGTCACCTCAGTGGACGGCAAGTGGCCTTTTGCCTTGGCGGTTGTGAGGCTTTTGGGGCTTAGAACATGGACCTTTGTTTGTGGAGTGATTTGAGGAGTAGGTTAGGAGGCACTTGGGCAAATCTTGGCCTCCACTTGCCCCCAGCTTGATCTTGGCCATTGGTTGGCCATGTCTTAGCCTATAAATACCCTCTCTTTGAAGACTTATTCATCACAAATTTCCAAGTCTAAATCCTCCTTCCCCCTTGTGAGCCATCGTCCCAAGCCTCATACCCCCTTTAGAAGCCTTGGCCGAATACCCCTAGCCCTAGAAACACTACCCGCCCTTGGTAGAAAATTTGTCTTCTTGTATTGTTATAATGCCCAAAATACCTAGCCCAAATCCCTTAGTCCTTAGTAGAAGTTGTGAAGAACTTCTAAGGTTTCTTAGACTCTGGGGCGTTGACTTAGGAGCTAAACCTTGCTCAGGCGCGACTTTATCTAGGATATTATTAGGCTTACCGAGGTAAATAATCCTAACCCTCTTTTGTTTTAGAGAATGCATACTGTAGAAGTATAAGAATAAAGTATTAAATACTTAGAAGAATAATTGGTGTACTCATGAATTTGTTTTCTGATGAACTCATATAGCTCAGGGTAGGGTTGTCTTTGCCCGACTTTCCGTAGAATTGTGAACCCTCTGTTTAGAATGACCTTGAGTAGTCTAGACTTTGATAGATGTCTGTGACTATTATAGGTTGATTCTCTGTAGCGACATATTCAACTTGGCGGGAGGTTTTCGAGAAGGTATGTGATTCTTCCTAAAGCATGATATTTTAAATATATATATAGTGCGGTAGGCGTACATGTGTTAATCGAATAATAACTACGGCAATGTCTTTCGACTTAAGCTGAATAATACTTACGGCAATGTCTTGCGACTTAAGCTGAATAATAAAGATCTTAAAAAGTCTTTCAAAAGAATTATAACACGCTTTGAAAGAAGAAGAATAGTTGTTTTTAAAACAAGAGGCTTAAGGGTTATACTAGCTTTATGGGAAGTTAAGTATAACGGCTTAAGCTTTATAAAAGACAGTTTACTTATGTGTTTAATAAAAGACTTGTATTGATTTACAAAGGTATAATAGGATGGTTTTGGTGAGTAGACATATTGTGACCCTATGTGTTAGTGTCTTGTAACGTTAGTGTAAAGAGGTCAGTCTTACTTATGCTTATGTTGTTTGAACTATAATCTGTTGTGTTAGTAATATATCACTTACCACTTGAGATGATACAGGGGTTAAGCGCCTCCGTCTGGGGTAGACTCGAGCGATGCAGGGCCGTGATTCGAGAATACCTCATGCGGGTCCGGGGCCTACGCGAGCTCTACGAGTTCGAGGTTAGTATGCGGGGTTATGCCTCACGCGGTCTATGTGGCCATGTGGACAACGAGTCGGGGCGATGCCGAGGAGTAGCTACCCTCGATGCGGGGTTATACCTCATGCGGGCCCGTGAGTGGCCTATGCGGACTCGGGAGTCGAGTTAGGCTTGCGGAATGATGATGTGGCGAGTGGCCTGTTTCGATCATTCGCGGCCTAGACAAGACCTATTACGATTTACCTATTGTTGCTCTTGTTTGTGATGTGGCACTATGTGCGGTTTCTTGGTTGTTTCACACATATTTGTAAACTGGTTTTAAAAATGATATGTTTTCACTTAAGTACTTTGATTTAGCATACTTAGTACATGTTGCGACCTCCTTGAAGTGCGTTAAATGCATGCGGTAAGAGCGGCAGTGCTAGATCCGCATCCTTAGGATCTCTTTGCATTAGTGTCGTGAGCTCCATTTTCTCGGAGGCTCTACTTTTGGTATGATCTCCTGTATTGTAGATAGTTTTTATCTGATCGGGGTATGGCGGGCCTGTCGCCATAGTTGTATATTTCCTTAAGTGCAGTAGTCATGATATGCGATGTCGGATGTAGCTGCTAAACCTTGTTTATATGTATATGTCGAAAAGCGGCGTTTGTTCACATAAAGCGTGTCTTATTTTATAAAGCATTTCATGTCTTGTTTTATATTTCCGATTACTACGATGTATGACTACTTGGGTGCCGGTGAGGCACGATTCACGAACCCGAATGGGTCGTGACAAAAGTGGTATCGAGCGATTAATCCTCGGAAAGTGTCTGAGCCGTATCTAGTAAGTCTTGATTATCGGTGTGTTGTGCACCAATAATCGTGAGGCTATAGGATATTTAGGCTTGTTTCCATTCTTCTCATTACGAGATCGTGCTTTAGAGGCATGTTATAGGTTGGACCCTCTAACGTATTCCTTTCTATGCGATTATGCCTCACGTAAGGCAACCGGGCCCGGAAGGGCAAGCGTGAGGCGCTAGCGAGACACCCAGTCACGAGGGCTCGAGCCCGATCTATACGAGGCAGCGAGTTATGACGCCGCCCGGCCCAGCGAGACCACAGTACCACACCTCGCATCCCACGGCTGGGGCGGAGGTTAGGAAGTACAAGAGATGGCCGGCTATTGGCTAAAGTTGTGGCCCGTCGAGAGAGATTGGATCGGCGGTTCAGTTCGGCTCAGCTCGGTCGCGCCCGTAGTGCACCGAGGCGAATAGTTTGAGACTACGGATTTCCTTAGTTGTAGCCCGCCCGAGTTTCTGGTCGAGGCGGAGGATGATCCGCAGGAGTTCATCCGTCACTCTGAAGAATCGTGAGGTGATCAAGGCCTCGGAGGCAGTCTGTGACGCTTTGGTTCGCGTCGGTGCGTGATACCGCGATCGATTGGTTTGATTCGTAGGAGTTATCCGGGAGAGCACGCAGCGTCCCAGCTACTTGGGATGAGTTCTCGAGGCTTTCCTCACTCACTTGCCTCGCGGATGAGGAGGCGCGGGTGATAGATTTTACTCTGTGGCGAGAGGGCCTTGCTGTCGGGAGTACAATGTCGAGTTTGATTCATTGGCTCGATATGTCCCGGCATTGGTAGCGATATGGAGGATAGGGTGCACCGCTACGTCGGGCTAGATGATTACATGGCCGAGTCGTATGCGGGTGTTTCTCTTGGTAGGGGATGGACATTACCGCGTGCGAGCTCACGCCCTTGGATGCGAGAGCGAGAGGTCGGCGAGTGGGCGACGGCAGCGAGAAGAAGGCGGGGCGGGAGGTCTTCGGTGGCTATCGTGGTGGCGGCCTCAGCTGGCGATCTAGGCACCACGGCCCGGCTCGAGCACTCTGCGCGTCTCGGCCTGGCCCGAGTATTCGAGGCGGCAGGGGCCCTGTGGCTTCAGGCGTCGAGTAGCGAGTGCGGCGATCGGGACCACCCGGTGTGGCCGTCGGTAGATCCCATTACGGGAAGTGTGGTACTGTTTTGGATCTTATTCTGATTGTAGCGGCGGGGTCATTTTGCGAGGTGTCCGGCCGAAGCGTGGCGGTGGTAGGGCTCGACGCCGAGTTACATTGCCGCTTCATCTCCTCTGATTACTCGCCGGAGAAGGTACTCGTAGGTCGCGGTCGCGGCGGTCGTGGCGCGAGTCGATTCTGCGGTCCTCGAACCGCATTTATGCTTTGTCCGGTAAGCGGATCGGGAGGCCTCACGATGTCGTCAGTACCTTATCGGTTCACGGGTTTTATGTATATGCTTTGATAGATCCGGGTTCTACTCGCCCCATATATCTCCACTTGTTGCTAGTAGGATAGGGATAGAGCACGAGTCCATAGACCACTTTCGAGGTAGCTACGCGATGGGTGATTCGGTGGTAGCTCGGCGGGTATTTAGAGCTTGTCGTGACCATTCTGATCGTCGGACCACTGCCGACTTGATAGAGTTGGAGATGATTGACCGGCGTGATTATGGGGATGGATTGGCTAACTTCTTGCTACGCCAATGTAGGCTGAGAGAGAGTAAATGCAGTTCCGATTTCTGAGGCCGGTTGTTGAGTGGGAGCACGGTATCGCCGAGGTAGGTTTATTTCCTATCTCGAGGCTAGGAAGATGGTGCGAAGGGTATATCTACCATCTCGTTGGTGTTTGATCTTGAGTGCGATGCAGATTTTTAGTCGATCCCGAGAGTCGAGAGAGTTCCCGGGCGTGTTTCAGACGACCTCGGTATCCCTCCGAGAGGAGATTGAGTTTTGTATTGACATATTGCGGACACTCGGCTATTTCCATTCGCCATCTGAATGGCTGCCCGAGTTGAGAAGGCGAAGGACCGGTGAGAGATTTCTTTGGAGAAGGTTTTATCGGACCTAGTGTTTCTCGCAGAAGGCGCGGTATTGTTCGTGAAAAAGAAGGGCGGGGCGCTGCGCATGTGTGTTGACTCTGACGGTGAACAAGGTGACCATTAAACGGATACCCCTTCCGGGATTGATGATTTGTTCGACCCGATTGCGAGTGCGAGATGTTTCTCAAGATTGATCTGCGTTCGGGCTATCATCGAGGTTCGTGTCGAGAGAGGTGGATGTCCCTAGGATCGCATTCGGACGATGCACGCATTATGAGTTCGAGTCATATCTTTTGGGTTGACAAATGCTCGTGGTATTCATGGATTTGATGAACAGTGTTCAAACCATTTTGGACACGTTTGTGATAGTGTTCATTGATGATATCTTGGTTTATTCTCGCTCGAGCGAGAGCATGCGGAGCATTTGAGGCTATCTTGTGATTCTCGAGACAGCAGATTATCGCCAAGTTTTCCAAATGTGAGTTTTGGTTGACTTGATGGCGTTTCTTGGGCATGTTGTCGGGTGATGGCATTAGTGGATACGGCGAATCGGCGATCGAGGACTTGGCCTAGACTATTACTCGCGAGAGGTTCGCGGCTTTACGGGCCTTGCGAGATATTATCGGCGGTTCGTGGAGAAGTTTGCTTCTATCTCGCACCATTGACTAGGCGACTCGAGAAGCGGCCAAGTTTGATGGTGATGCTTGTGGTAGAGTTTTGATTCTTTGAAAGAGGTGACGACCTCCCGTTCTTACTCTTCCGGAGGTCGGATGGTTATGTCGTGTATTGTGATCGTCGTGCATCGGGTTGGGATGTGTGTTGATGCAGCATGGCGGGGTTATAGCATATGCATCCCGACGGTGAAGAAACACGAGGAACTACCCCCATGATTTGGAGTTAGCGGTGTGATTCACGCTTTGAAGATCTGGAGGCACTATTTGTATGGGGTTCACGTGGATATTTTTACAGACCACAGAGCCTCGGTATATCTTGACGAGGAGGAGTGAACTTACGGCGAGGCGGTGGTTAGAGTTGCTTAAGGATTACGATGTTGATATCCTGTACCACGAGCAAGGCGATGTTGTGGCGTATGCCGCCAGTCGTAGTCGATGGGAGCCTATCGGATGTGTAGCTAGAGAGAAGGGACATGGTTCGTGATTTGCACGATTAGCAAGCCTTGGTGTCCGTTTGATTGATTACGATAGCGGTGGGGTTAGAGTTCGTGAGGTTGCGAGTCTTCCATCGTCGAGGAGGTGAAGAGGCAGCATTCGAGGATCGACTTTGATTCGATATCGTGATACAACTCTTCGTGAGGCAAAGGGTCCTTTTGAGTAGCACGATGAGGTGCTAAGGTTTGAGGAAGATTGTGTGTTCCGGATGTTTGAGACTTGGCGGAGTTCTTGGGGAAGCACACGGTGCGCGTTACTCTATCCGTCCGGGTCGACCAAGATGTACCACGACCTTAGATCGTGTATTGGTGGGATGGCTTGAAGAGGGGCGTTGCGAGTTCGTAGCTCAATGCCGTGTTGTCGGTGGTGAAGGTAGAGCACCGGAGGCCCGTGGTTTGTTCTGAGCGATTGAGATCGACACGGAAGTGGGAGGTAATCAACATGGACTTCATCACAGGATTACCTCGCACTCGGAGGAGACATGATTCTATATGGGTTATCGTCGACGGTGAAATCAGCCCACTTTCTTCCGTCAGGCGACTTTTGGTGAGGATTATGCGGACTTTACATCAGAGATCGTCGGTGCATGGAGTCCCTACCGATCATATCGCGAGAGGAGCCCGGTTCTGGCTAACGCTTAGGTCCTTCGAGGGGTTTAGGGGCGAGCGGTGAGCTTTGAATCGCATTCATCCGCAGAGCAGACGGACGAGGCGAGCGCACTATCCGGACTGCGAGGATATCTGCGAGCACGTGTTATTGACCGATGGTAGTTGGGAGGATCATTTGCCTCTGGTTGAGTTCGCGTATAATAATAGCTACCACTCAAGATTCGGATGGCGCCTTATGAGGCCTTGTATGGGAGGAAGTGCGGTCGCCTATAGGTTGGTTCGATATGGGCGAGTGCGGCTAGTGGGACCAGATTTGATACGAGACGATGGATAAGGTGAAGCTTATCAGAGGCGGCTATTGATAGCTCGAGTCGGCGAAGTCGTATCACGGATCATCGTCGTCGGCATCTTGAGTTCGAGGTTCATGATTGGGTTTTCCTAAAGTGTCACCCATGAAGGGTGTGATGAGATTTGGGAAGAAGAAACTCAGCCCAGTACATTGGGCGTTTGATTGTCCGCAGGTAGGCAAGGTTGCCTATGAGTTGGATCTGCCGTCCGATCGGAGGCGATGCATCCGTTTTCACGTATCTATCTTTGAGGAGATGTATCGGGGATCCATCTAGGGTGCACCGATTGACGATGTCGGTGACCGAGGTTATCGTATGAGGAGATTCCCATGCGATAATCGATCGTCGAGTTAAGCGTCTGCGGACGGGGCGTGGCCGTCAAAGTCTTGTGGCGGAACGAGCTCGAGGAGGAGATGGCGTGGGAAGGCGAGGAGGACATGAGGCGAAGTATCCTCACCTATTTCCACACCTCCGGGTAATTCACTTTCCAACTTGTAAATCTTCATTATCGTTTATGCCTAGTATTGTTACGTGGCCGTGTGTGGCAATTGCAATCGTTTAAGTTATGAAGAACCTTATCGATAATCGTCTTGGGAAGGAACATTCGGGACGAATGTTTCTAAGGAGGAGAATGTTATACCCGTATTTACGGAGTATGTGCGTGAGGGCGTGCGTACAAAGTGTAGCCTTAAAAGTTTAGGCCTAGGGCGTTTTTGGGCACAACCACACGAGAATCGTTTTCCGACGAAGCGTTTTACACGACTCGCGTAGGGTAAATTCCGGCTATGTCATTTATAATTTTTGCGGATTTTTAGAAGCGGCGAACCACTTGACCAACGAGGGTGACACTTGTCACCTCAGTGGACCAAGTGGCCTTTGCCTTGGCGGTTGTGAGGCTTTTGGGGCTTAGAACATTGACCTTTGTTTGTGGAGTGATTTGAGGAGTAGGTTAGGGGCACTTGGGCAAATCTTGGCCCTCCACTTGCCCCACTGCTTGATCTTGGCCATTGGTTGGCCGTGTCTTAGCCTATAAATACCCTCTCTTTGAAGACTTATTCATCACAAATTTCCAAGTCTAAATCCTCCTTCCCTTGTGAGCCATCGTCCCAAGCCTCATACCCTTTTTAAGCCTTGGCGAATACCCACAGCCCTAGCCAAACACTACCCCCTCCTTGTAGAAAAGTTGTCTTCTTGTATTGTTATAATGCCCAAAATACCTAGCCCAAATCCTTAGTCCTTAGTAGAAGTTGTGAAGAACTTCTAAGGTTTCTTAGACTCTGGGCGTTCAACTTAGGAGCTAAACCTTGCTCGGTGCGACTTTATCTAGGATATTATTGGGCTTACCGAGGTAAATAATCCTAACCCTCTTTTGTTTTAGAGAATGCATCTTTGTAGAAGTATAAGAATAAAGTATTAAATACTTAGAAGAATAATTGGATGTACTCATGAATTTGTTTTCACTGATGAACTCATATAGCTCAGGGTAGGGTTGTCTTGCCCGACTTTCAGTAGAATTGTGAACCCTCTGTTTAGAATGACCTTGAGTAGTCTAGACTTTGATAGATGTCTGTGACTATTATAGGTGATTCTCTGCGTGACATATTCAACTTGGCGGGAGGTTTTCGAGAAGGTATGTGATTCTTCCTAAAGCATGATATTTTAAATATATATATATAGTACGGTGACGTACATGTGTTAATCGAATAATAACTACGGCAATGTCTTTCGACTTAAGCACGAATAATACTTACGGCAATGTCTTGCCACTTAAGCCTTTGAATAATAAAGATCTTAAAAAGTCTTTCAAAAGAATTATAACAGTTTTGAAAGAAGAAGAATAGTTGTTTTTAAAACAAGAGGCTTAAGGGTTATACTAGCTTTATGGGAAGTTAAGTATAACGGCTTAAGCTTTATAAAAGGAACAGTTTACTTATGTGTTTAATAAAAGACTTGTATTGATTTAGAAAGGTATAATAGGATGGTTTTGGTGAGTAGACATATTGTGACCACATGTGTTAGTGTCTTGTAACGTTAGTGTAAAGAGGTCGATCTTACTTATGCTTATGTTGTTTGAACTATAATTTGTTGTGTTAATACTATATCACTTACCTCTTGAGATGATCACAGGGGTTAAATTGCGCCTCCGACGCGGGTAGACTCAGCGATGCAGGGCCGTGATTCGAGAATACCTCATGCGGGTCGGGGGCCTATGCGAGCTACGAGTTCGAGTTAGTATGCGGGGTTATGCCTCACGCGGCCTATGTGGCCGTGCGGACAGCGAGTCGGGGCGATCAGGAGTAGCTACCCTCGATGCGGGGTTATACCTCATGCGGGCCCGTGAGTGGCCTATCGCGGACTCGGAGTCGAGTTAGGCTTGCAGAATGATGATGTGGGCGAGTGGCCTGTTTCGATCATTCGCGGCCTAGACAAGACCTATTCTGATTTACCTATTGTTGCTCTTGTTTGTGATGTGGCACTATGTGCGGTTTCTCGTTGTTTCACACATATTTGTAAAGTGGTTTTAAAATGATATGTTTTCACTTAAGTACTTTCTGATTTCGCATACTTAGTACACATGTTGTCGACCTCGCCCGAGCTGCGTTCATCTGCGGTAAGGGCAAGCAGTGCTAGATCCGCATCCTTAGGATCTCTTTGCATTGGTGTCGGGAGCTCCATTTTCTCCGAGGCTCTACTTTTTAGTATGATCTCCTGTATTGTAGATAGTTTTATCTGTCGAGGTATGGCGAGCCACTGTCGCCATAGTTGTATATTTCCTTAAGTGCATGTAGTCATGATGCGATTGTCGGATGTAACTGCTAAACCTTGTTTATATGTATATGTCGAAAGGTGACGTTTGTTCACATAAACTGTGTCTTATTTTATAAACTGTTTCATGTCTTGTTTTATATTTCCGATGATTACTCTGATGTATGACTACTTGGGTGCCCCGGTAAGGCACGATTCACGAGCCGGAATGGGTCGTGACACCATCAGCCGGTTGAGCGCTCCACCGCCTTCGGCGTTCGGGTATTGAGCGAAGCGAGGCTCAGGGCCGGTTCCCAAAGGAACGTGGTTCGTCGAATGAGGCCACCTATACCTCGGTGTGGTCGATGTGGTGATTCCCATCGTGGGGGGTGTCCTGTTCCTCCAGAAGCTTGTTACTCTTGTGGTCAGCAGGGCCATTTGAAGAGAGACTGTCCGACCAGAGGCGGCGGGAGTGTTATGGATTCGGCCGGCAGTCGATTCTTTGAATCTTCGTCTTGGTGGTTATGCGCCGGGCGAGTGTTCCGCGGACCAGCGGCGGCCGCGTGGTGGTCCCGATTCAGGTCCTCGAATCGCATTTATGCTATGTCCGGTACCGTCGGGACGGGAGGCATCACCAGATGTCATCACAGGTACATTATTGGTTTCATGTTGTGATGTATATGCTTTGATAGATCCATGTTATACCTTGTCCTATATATCTCCTCATATTGTTGGTAGAATAGGGATAGAGCCCGAGTCCATAAAACCTTTTGAGGTGGCTACGCGATGGTGATTCGGTGGTAGGCGGCGGGTATATAAGGCTTGCCCGGTGACTATATCGATCGTCGGACCTGGCCGACTTGATAGAGTTGGATATGACGGACTTTGATGTGATTATGGGTATGGATTGGCTAGCGTCCTGCTATGCCAATGTGGATTGTAGAGAGAGATTGGTCCGGTTCCAGTTTCCTGGGGAGTCGGTTATCGAGTGGAAGGGAATCTTTGCGTCGTAGAAAGGTAGGTTTATTTCTTACCTCAAGGCTAGGAAGATGGTGCGGAAGGGGTATATCTTCCATATGGTTCTGGTATTCAATCACGGTGAGATACGGACCTTGATCGATTCGGTTGTTAGAGATTTTCCAGACGTATTCCCAGACGATCTCCCGGGTATCCCTCCTGAGAGGGAGATTGAGTTTTGCATTGATATGTCGCGGACACTCGACTCCATATCTATTCCACCGTATAGGATGACACTCTTGAGTTGAGGAGTTGAAGGACCAGTGAAGGATTTCTTGGAAAAAGGCTTTATCGCCTAGTGTTTCTCCCGGGAGCGCGGGTTTATTTGTAAAGAAGAAGGATGGGGCCAGCTGCGTATGTGTGTTGATTACAGGCGGTGAATAAGGTAACTATCGAAACGAATACCCTCCCGAGATTGATGATTTGTTTGACCGATTCTGCAGTGCGAGGTGTTTTTCCAAGATAGACATGCGATGCAGTTATCATCAGTGCGAGTTAGAGAGGCGGATATCCCAAAGACGCATTCGGGACCGGTATGGGCACTATGAGTTCGGTGATGTCTTTCGGGTTGACCAACACCAGCGGTATTCATGGATTTGATGAACCGTGTTCGCCATTCTTGGATATGTTCGTTATAGTATTAATTGATGATATCTGTTTATTCGCGCACGAGCGGACCATGCAGATCATTTGAGGAGAGTGCTCGAGTCCTCGGGGCCGCGATTGTATGCAAGTTCTCGAAATCGCGAGTTTTGGTTGGCCGGGCTTTCTTAGGGCATGTTATCTGGGTAGATGGTATTCGGGTTGATACAACAAAGATCGAGGCAGCAAGACTTGCCTGACTCACTACACCGACGGAGCTGCACTTTTGGGCCTTGCGGTTATTATCGGAGATTTGTGGAAGTTTGCTTCCATTTCAGCACCTTTGACTAGGCCGACCCGTGCGGCTATATTTCAATGGGCGGATGCTTGTGATGAGAGCTTCCAACATCAAGGAGAAATTGACGACCGCCTCAGCTTCTCTTCCGGAGGTTTAGACGGATATGTGGTTTATTGTGATGCGTCGGGTGTCGGGCTTGGGTGCGTGCTGATGTAGCACGGTAAAGTTATAGCTTACGCATCTCGACAACTCAGGAAGCATGAGAAGAACTACCCCATATATGAATTAGAGTTGGCAGCAGTGATTCATTTTTTTTTAGGTAAATGCAAATATTATTACTAATAACAGAAAGAAAAGTGGCTACAATCAGTCATTGATGTCACGACCCGACCCCGGGCCCGTGACTGGTGCCTTACCCCGGGCACCCTAGTGATACAACATCAGAGAAAATCAGCGGAAATAAAAGCTTACACATGAAACAAGATATACAATAATGAAATAAGAAAACAAAGCAACCAAAACGGTTACCTTTTGAATATATAAATAAAACTTGAACCCAACAGATACATCCCTTTTACAACTCGCCACAACAAGATTACTGCACTCTAAGAATGTTATAACAACAACGACGGACAGCGGCCCCGCCATACCCGAATGTAAGTACAACAACAGGGGACTATACGAAGATAAGCCTCCGAGAAACGGAGCTTCCCAAAACGAATCGTGATCCTATGGCGAGGATCGGCGATCGCGTACCTCTACTGCGGCATGAACGCACTTCGGAGGTCGATAACAGTACCAAGTATGTGAAACTGAAAATACTGTAAATGAAATCATAATAGTCTATATAAAATGGAAGACATATATGATAACCAATTTACGATACCACATGTAGTTATGTCAAGTCAGGGACTCACGCCCTTAAAGTCATCACTCAAATATAACCATGGGTCTCATGCCCACAATATCAATCATGCCCGTGGAATTCCTTCCTCACTGCCGGCAGTCCATGATATAAAAGCACCAAGGAATACACATGAACACCAGGTCCCACCTGTCATAAAACCGTACGGGGTAAGTACGAAGGCATAGCCGACTACTAAAACCCGCAGTACCAATAATGTCATAAACTGTATCACGAGGTCTTTCTAGACCGCCACATGATCGAAGCTGGCCACTCGCCCTCAGTATCAATGTGCGCGTCTAATCCTGGAACTTCCCGCAGCTCCGCATAGGCCACACATAGGCCCGCATGAGGTATTCCTCGCATCGAGGGTAGCTACTCCCCGGCATCGCCCCGACTCGTGGTCCGCGCCACATAGACCGCGTGAGGTATTCCCGCACACTAACACGGAACTCTCGTAGCTCGCATAGTCCCTGAACCCGCATGGGTATTCTCGAATCATAGTCACATTGCATCGCTCGAGGTATACTCGTGACGTGGGCTTAACCCCCGGTATAACATGTCAAGAGGTGAGTGGTACAATACTAACATAACGGCTTATCGTTAAACAACATAAGCACAACAAGGGAAACCCCTTTACACAAACATCACAAGACACTAACACACGTAGCATTCTAACATGTTTACTTATCAAACCATCTTACTATACTTTCCAGAAATCAATACAAGACTTTCATAAACAAATAAGTAAACCGTTCCTTTTATCTTTCTTAAGTCGCTATACCTAACTTCCCATAAAGCTAGTATAACACTTAAGCTTTTAAAACCAAGTATTTCTTTTCTTTCAAAAATGATTCATAACTCTTTTGAAATACTTCAAGATTCTTATTATTTAAACTCAAGTCAAACGACATCAAAGTAAAACCAAAACAATTTCCATACCTTCTTTTTAAACCAATCTTAAGACAAAAGCGTGCCTTCCTTTTAAACAAAGGCACTTTTTCCTTTTTGAAGTCAAGTAGCAATATACTTTTTAAACCAAGGGTCTTACTCTTTTAAAAGCAAGTAACCTATACCTTTAAATCAAGTTACTTCTCCTTTTCCAAAATCAAGTTGTTTATAAGTCAAGTTATCATTTTAAATCCAATGATAAAACCATTCTTATTTTCGAAATTAAGATAACTTTATTCTTTAAAAGACCACACACCCATTACTCATGAGTGAGGTTTTACAACTCTTTACAATAATTCAAGTCCGTAATATTTCATAACAAGTCACTTAACTTTGGAATCAAGTCAAGGACACAAAAGGAAAATCAATTTCCTTTAAACACACGTGCGTCTACCGAACTAAATATATTTCAAAAATATCATGCTAGAAAGGATAGGAAGAGGTTCACATACCTCGCGACGATTATCGACAATTAGCAAAATGCTCCAAAGTACTCTAACCTTGCTCGCCTTTTCCACCCTTCAAGTAGAATACGCTACTCGTAGTACTTCAACCTATAAAGGCCACAAAACGTCTATCAACCTCTAGATCTCTTCGTAGAATAATTCTAGATACAAGATTCCTTATTCTATGGAACATTCGGCAAAGACCTCCCCGCAACCACATAACACTCCTCCTCTAACGAGGCCCGCTACCAAGCCAACAATTCCAGGGGGGGTTACACGTCTAACCGGACATGTACAGTTCCATTCCACAATAATACTACAAGTCTACTATAAATACAGTCCAATGTAAATACAGTTCAATTCTTTATACTGATTCTTCCAATATATCATATACTCAATTATTAACTACTACATACGTAATTTCCAATTCTGATAGGGGATAAAGATCATTACCTCGATAAGCCCAAAATTATCCAAGTTTAAGTCGATCCTGAGCAACGTTTAGCTCCACTTCCTTATGCTCCAACTCGCTCCAAGCAACCCTTAGAAGTTTCTAAACAACTTCTCTTAACACTTCATCTAAGCTATGAAGATTTTTCTAGGGCTTCATTTTTCGACTAAAGGAATAAAGTAGAATTTCTGGGCTCCTAGTATTGAAATATCTTGGAATGCAACTAGGGATACTAGGCTAAGATTTTTGGGATTTTACAATAATACTCAAAGTATTTTCTACTCGCTGGGGAGGGGACGAAAACAACTACAAAGGAGGAGTATTTTGCCTTGGAAGCTTAAGTGTGGGATGAAAATTGTCTTCAACTTAAGGGGGTATATATAGAAGAATCAAGGGTCAAGATTTAAGAAAATGTAAGGTGAGGATTGGGGACATGTGGGTGGGTATTTTACCAACCAATTGCCTACAACAAAAATGGGACAAGTGGCTTGCCACTTGTCCCCTAAAACGTCCAAGCCAAGTGTCCCTCACTAATTTGGCCACTTGGCCACATGGGGGTGACACGTGTCTCCCCCCTACTCGTCCAAAATATTTCATCTTCCGAAAATACCCGTAATGCCAAAAATCCGAAAATAAAGTGGGCCCCACAAAACCGTAAATTTCCTCCCGTGGGCCTCACGTGACCAATTCCGGAAATAAAATTCCATAATTCTTAAATATTCCAAAAAGTCCGAATACCAAATCTGGGAATCCAATTTCCATTAACGAACCTTTTTCCTTCACAAAAACCGGAAACTTTTCCGTCGAAAAATCACATCCTTCTTCCTTTCCAATTTTTCTGTCGTATTCTCGTACGCACGTCCTCATATACATACTCTGGAACTACGGGGTGTAACAATTGAGGGTTCTCAATCCTCAACGTAATATAAACAAGAAACGGAGGAAGGGAGGGACGGTCACTCAAAGGTGCCGTTACAAGAGGGGATTAAATCATAGAGAACTCTATAAGATGTTGTTTTAATCTTTGCAATGACCTCTTCTGCCGGTAAGCTTGTGCCTTCAAAGAGCAATGTATTTCTTGTCCTCCAAAGTACTCTAACCTTGCTCGCCTTTTCCACCCTTCAAGTAGAATACGCTACTCGTAGTACTTCAACCTATAAAGGCCACAAAACGTCTATCAACCTCTAGATCTCTTCGTAGAATAATTCTAGATACAAGATTCCTTATTCTACGGAAAATTGAAGACCTCCCCGCAACCACATAAAACTCCTCTCTAACGAGGCCCGCTACCAAGCCAACAATTCCGGGGTTACACGCCTAACCTGATACATGCCCATTCCACAATAATACTACAAGTCTACTATAAATACAGTCCAATGTAAATACAGTTCAATTCTTTATACTGATTCTTCCAATATATCATATACTCAATTATTAACTACTACGACATGTAATTTCCAATTACAATAGGGGGATAAAGATCATTACCTCGATAAGCCCAAAATTATCCAAGTTTAAGTCGATCCTGAGCAACGTTTAGCTCCACTTCCTTATGCTCCAACTCGCTCCAAGCAACCCTTAGAAGTTTCTAAACAACTTCTCTTAACACTTCATCTAAGCTATGAAGATTTTTCTAGGGCTTCATTTTTCGACTAAAGGAATAAAGTAGAATTTCTGGGCTCCTAGTATTGAAATATCTTGGAATGCAACTAGGGATACTAGGCTAAGATTTTTGGGATTTTACAATAATACTCAAAGTATTTTCTACTCAAGTGGGGGAGGGGGGGACGAAAACAACTACAAAGGGGAGGGGAGTATTTTGCCTTGGAAGCTTAAGTGTGGGATGAAAATTGTCTTCAACTTAAGGGGGTATATATAGAAGAATCAAGGGTCAAGATTTAAGAAAATGTAAGGTGAGGATTGGGGACATGTGGGTGGGTATTTTACCAACCAATTGCCTACCACAAAAATGGGACAAGTGGCTTGCCACTTGTCCCCTAAAACGTCCAAGCCAAGTGTCCCTCACTAATTTGGCCACTTGGTACATGGGGTGACACGTGTCTCCCCTACTGGCCCAAAATATTTCATCTTCCGAAAATACCCGTAATGCCAAAAATCCGAAAATAAAGTGGGCCCCACAAAACCGTAAATTTCCTCCCGTGGGCCTCACGTGACCAATTCCGGAAATAAAATTCCATAATTCTTAAATATTCCAAAAAGTCCGAATACCAAATCTGGGAATCCAATTTCCATTAACGAACCTTTTTCCTTCACAAAAACCGGAAACTTTTCCGTCGAAAAATCACATCCTTCTTCCTTTCCAATTTTTCTGTCGTATTCTCGTACGCACGTCCTCATATACATACTCTGGAACTACGGGGTGTAACAATTGAGGGTTCTCAATCCTCAACGTCATATAAACAAGAAACGGAGGAAGGGAGGGACTCCACCAAAGGTGCTTAGTTGAGGGGATTAAATCATAGAGAACTCTATAAGATGTTGTTTTAATCTTTGCGATGACCTCTTACGCGGTAGCTTGTGCCTTCAAAGAGCAATGTATTTCTTGTCCTCCAAAGTACTCTAACCTTGCTCGCCTTTTCCACCCTTCAAGTAGAATACACTACTCGTAGTACTTCAACCTATAAAGGCCACAAAGCGTCTATCAACCTCTAGATCTCTTCGTAGAATAATTCTAGATACAAGATTCCTTATTCTACGGAAAATTCGACTCTCCCCGCAACCACATAAAACTCCTCCTCTAACGAGGCCCGCTACCAAGCCAACAATTCAGGGGGTTACACGTCTAACCGGACGTGTATGCCCATTCCACAATAATACTACAAGTCTATCAGAAATACCCGATGTAAATAGTTCAATTCTTTATACTGATTCTTCCAATATATCTATACTCAATTATTAACTACTACGACATGTAATTTCCAATTACAATAGGGGGATAAAGATCATTACCTCGATAAGCCCAAAATTATCCAAGTTTAAGTCGATCCTGAGCAACGTTTAGCTCCACTTCCTTACGCTCCAACCCGCTCCAAGCAACCCTTAGAAGTTTCTAAACAACTTCTCTTAACACTTCATCTAAGCTATGAAGATTTTTCTAGGGCTTCATTTTTCGACTAAAGGAATAAAGTAGAATTTCCGGGCTCCTAGTATTGAAATATCTTGGAATGCAACTAGGGATACTAGGCTAAGGTTTTTGGGATTTTACAATAATACTCAAAGTATTTTTTACTCAAGTGGGGGAGGGGGGGACGAAAACAACTACAAATGGGAGGGGAGTATTTTGCCTTGGAAGCTTAAGTGTGGGATGAAAATTGTCTTCAACTTAAGGGGGTATATATAGAAGAATAAAGGGTCAAGATTTAAGCAAATGTAAGGTGAGGATTGGGGACATGTGGGTGGGTAGTTTACCAACCAATTGCCTACCACAAAAATGGGACAAGTGGCTTGCCACTTGTCCCCTAAAACGTCCAAGCCAAGTGTCCCTCACTAATTCGGCCACTTGACCACATGTGGGGGACACGTGTCGCCCCCCTACTCATCCAAAATATTTCATCTTCCGAAAATACCCGTAATGCCAAAAATCCGAAAATAAAGTGGGCCCCACAAAACCGTAAATTTCCTCCCGTGGGCCCCACGTGACCAATTCCGGAAATAAAATTCCATAATTCTTAAATATTACAAAAAGTCCGAATACCAAATCTGGGAATCCAATTCCCATTAACGAACCTTTTTCCTTCACAAAAACCGGAAACTTTTCCGTCGAAAAATCACATCCTTCTTCCTTTCCAATTTTTCTGTCGTATTCTCGTACGCACGTCCTCATATACATACTCTGGAACTACGGGGTGTAACATTCTTCCCCCCTTAGAAACATTCGTCCTGAATGTTCCTTCTAAGCCTTCAAACATACCTGTCGGTATAGTCTTCCCTATGCTTACGAAACCAATTATGCCACACATGGCCATAATACAACACACGCGCAAAACTCAATCCAAGCTAACGAGGAATCACCTCTAACGTGTATAACAACACAAAAACTTCCACCCATGGTCCAAAGGATACTTCCATCTTCTTAACACACCTTAGCCTCTTTTCTTACTCGTCGTACCTTCCTCGCACACTCGAACTCTTCCTAGCATACTTACCATATTTATGTCATTGCTTCAGTTTCCAAAATCTCTGGGTTACTATCTCCAACTTGGTCATCATTAACTGGGAACACTCTGGATGGATCTCCGATACTTTTCCGAATCATAGCAACATGAAAGACCGGACGTACTGCTTCCTACGTCGGACGGCAATGCTAACTTATAAGCGACTGGCATATTCCCCAAATGATCCAAATGCTCATAGCACCTCGCCACGTTTCGCTTTCCAAATCTCGTCACGCCTTCCGGTGGTACCTTCAAGAAAACCCACCGTCAACCTGAACTCCAGTGTCGGCGCGATCATCCACACGACTTCGCTGACTCGAGTCGCTAATAAATTTTTCTGGATAAGCTTCACCTTATCCACATCCTGCTGAAACAAATAGGGACCAACTATCTGAACCTTGCCAACATCGAACCAATCGACCGACAACCTATACTTCCGCCCATACAAGGCTTCATAAGGCACCATCCGAATCTTTGAAATGGTAGCTATTATAATACTCGCTCAACAAGAGGCACATAATCCTCACTCTTGCCCACGAAATCAAAACAAGCGAGGTGAATGCAATCGAGACTACTGAGTTCCTAACCCGCCTAGTAAAACCTCCGAAACAAAAGAAATAGCGGCGGGCTCCACGCTGTCATAAAATAAAAGTAGGAACCGTGCGCGCACAACCTTCACGATAACATCTCGCGTAACCTCCGCCGAGTAAGCGATCTGGCGAAAGACAAGATGGGCTGACCTCATCGGCCCGGCTACTGGTCGAACGCATCCACGATCTCGTACGATGGTTACCTAATCTTGGGCCTAACACCTTCGTGACCCTATCATCTAGCGGGACCACCTCAAACTGACCCCACCACACTCCGGGCTGCGGGTTGACCCGCGACATGGCCTCAACCCGACCCACTTCGCGCCAAGCTCTTGTTCCCCGATCCGGAACAATCTCACTAATCAAGTCACGAAAACCTAGTGGTCTTCTTAGCTCAATTACCCTATTTCATTTCACACTTCTCAGGGACTTATCACAACTTACACAATGCTAACCGAACATAGCACTCCACATGTATCTACCATAACGACCTAAACAAGTCTCTTAAGGCTGAAGATATCTCTGTAACTACTGCCTCACTTTCCCTTTGTTGCTCTAATCAAATCCTGCTCTGATGGCGCATAACTACAGACGGTGATGAACGACCACGGATCCGAAGGTGAGTCGTAACATCCGCCACTGCTGTCGGACAATTTCTCGAAAAATGGCCTGCCGTATGAAGCCTAACAAGCTATCTAAGTAGTCGACACTCCCGTAAGAACACCTACCACAACGCCATACAGGGTGGGGCGGCCTCTCCGCTAACACCCCTTCCTCTCAGGCCAGCTGAATCCATGGCGGACTTGGTAGGCTAAGTCATCCCACTGTATCCTCCTCCATGGACATTCTCTCCTCACGTAGCCACGGCGTGAGTAAACAAGCATTAGTAAAAAGCGACATTTCCTCGGGATGGCGTCTACCGCATAGTGAATCGAGGAAAAAGCGGAATCTGTGGCTAGAACCTATGCAAATCTGTGAACCGAAACCACGGAGTTACCGACTCTAAATACCCGGCGTCTGAAGTGCGCGGAGGACCACTCTGTCTTGGCGGGCGCATAACGATCTCTTTGAGAAGGTCCGCCTCGAAAGTTACCAAGGATCCTGCTATTACGCCTCTTCTGCGATCTTGGTTAATCCGTCGATCTCTACGTTCCTCGATCACTGTGGCGTAAGCTTTGTCTGCGGGCAATGTCGTGTCGGTGAAGAGCTACTCTTGTACAACTCTCGCTAGATAATCGTCATGCCTGTGACATATCGGTGCACTCTATCTTCCAAGTGCACTATGCGGGGACATAACGAGCGATAAGTCAAACTACATCAGTATTCCCGAACGTCGCCCGTTACGCCTCTAAGATCTTGATCACTTTCATGATCACTGCAACTGTCGAATAAACTCCTGATGATCTTTCTCAGTCCTCAATCCAAAGGACTCGGGTGGACTGACTCGAAGTCGAAGTCTCAAAACTATCGGATCTAGGGTGAACTCACGATGCTTGCCGGAACTCACGGCTCCGTCCGTCCTCATTCCCAGCCACCAGACTAGCTAGTAACTGGGCCATTTCCTTGTAACTCATATCCTTTGTTCCTGGCCGTGGAACTGAAGACTCAGGTATCGTGGTCTCTGTAGCTACTGCTGCTTCTCTAAACTCTCCTGGGCTAGCGGCGTCGCAGAACTCCCCGAATGAAGCACTATCTCAGATAATGACTGTGTTCGTGCCACAGTAACCCTCATGCTCTGCTCGCGACTCCTCTGCGCCTTGCCATACGGGCTATGGTTGCCTAACGTGAGGCATAACGGGTGAAAAGAATACGTCGGAGAGTCGACTTATAACCTGACTCTAAGGCACGATCTCGAGTGAGAAGAATGAAACCAATCCTAAATATCCTATAGCCTCACGATTATTGGTGTGGTGCCGCACACCGATAATCAAGAACTACTAGATGCGGTGCAGAGACACTTTCAGAGGATTAAGCGCTCGATACCACTTTTGTCACGACCCGACCGGGCGTGGTCGTGCCTACCGGGCACCCTAGTGATACAACATCGAGAGAAAATCAGCGGAAATAAAAGTTTACACATGAAACAAGATATCTGATAATGAAATAAGAAAAGCAGGCTAACTAAAGCGGTTACCTTTTTGAATATATAAATAAAACTTGAACGACGATTACATCCCTTTTACAACTCGCCCTTTGGCATTACTACAAACCTCTAAGAATGTTATAACAACAACGACGGGACGGGGCGCGCCATACACGAATGTAAGTACCTACAACAACGGGGACTATACGAAGATAAGCCTCGGGAAAGCGGAGCTTCCCAAACGCATCGTGATCCTATGAGCGAGGATCGGCGATGGTGTACCTCTACTGCGGCATGAGCGGCCCCGAAGGAGATCGATAAATGGTACCAAGTATGTGGCCCGAAGATCTTGTAAATGAAATCATAATAGTCTATATAAAGCAGAAGACATATATGATAACCAATTTACGATACCTGATATGCGATCATGTCAAGTCGGACTCGCCGCCTAAAGTCATCACTCAAATATAACCATGGGTCTCATGCCCACAATATCAATCATGCGTGGAATTCCTTCCTCACCGCCGTGATCCATGATATAAAAGCACAAGGAATACATGAACACGAGTCCACTGTGTCATAATAAACTCAGACGGGGTAAATGCGAAGGCATAGCCGACTACTAAAACTCACAGTACCAACAATGCCATAAAGCGTATCACGAGGTCTTTCTAGACCGCCACGTGATCGAAGGTGACCACTCGCGCGATGTCAATGTGCGCGTCTAATCCTGGAACTTCCCGACTCGCATAGGCCACATAGGCGCGTGAGGTATTCCTCGCATCGAGGGTAGCTACTCCGGCGTCGTCCTGGACTCGTAGTCGCGTGGCCACATGCACCGCGTGAGGTATTCCCATGCGCTAACACGGAACTCTTGTAGCTCGCGTAGGTCCCTGGACCCGCGTAGGTATTCTCGAATCATAGTCACATGATCGCACGAGGTATACCTCGCGTGAGCAGCAACCCCGGTATAACATGTCGAGGTGAGTGGTACAATACTAACATAACGGCTTATCGTTAAACAACATAAGCACAACAAGGGAAACCCCTTTACACAAACATCACAAGACACTAACACACGTAGCATTCTAACATGTTTACTTATCAAACCATCTTACTATACTTTCCAGAAATCAATACAAGACTTTCATAAACAAATAAGTAAACCGTTCCTTTTATCTTTCTTAAGTCGCTATACCTAACTTCCCATAAAGCTAGTATAACACTTAAGCTTTTAAAACCAAGTATTTCTTTTCTTTCAAAAATGATTCATAACTCTTTTGAAATACTTCAAGATTCTTATTATTTAAACTCAAGTCAAACGACATCAAAGTAAAACCAAAACAATTTCCATACCTTCTTTTTAAACCAATCTTAAGACAAAAGTGTGCCTTCCTTTTAAACAAAGACACTTTTTCCTTTTTGAAGTCAAGTAGCAATATACTTTTTAAACCAAGGGTCTTACTCTTTTAAAAGCAAGTAACCTATACCTTTATTTCAAGTTACTTCTCCTTTTCCAAAATCAAGTTGTTTATAAGTCAAGTTATCATTTTAAATCCAATGATAAAACCATTCTTATTTTCGAAATTAAGATAACTTTATTCTTTAAAAGACCACACACCCATTAATCATGAGTGAGGTTTTACAACTCTTTAACATAATTCAAGTCCGTAATATTTCATAACAAGTCACTTAACTTTGGAATCAAGTCAAGGACACAAAAGGAAAATCAATTTCCTTTAAACACACGTGCGTCTACCGCACTAAATATATTTCACAAATATCATGCTAGAAAGGATAGGAAGAGGTTCACATACCTCGCGGCGATTATCGACAATTAGCAAAAGCGCTCCAAAGTACTCTAACCTTGCTCGCCTTTTCCACCCTTCAAGTAGAATACGCTACTCGTAGTACTTGACCTATAAAGGCCACAAAGCGTCTATCAACCTCTAGATCTCTTCGTAGAATAATTCTAGATACAAGATTCCTTATTCTACGGAAAATTGCGACTCCTCCCCATGACCATAAAACTCCTCTAACGAGGCGCTACAAGCCAACAATTCGGGGGGGTTACCGTCTAACCGGGCGTGTACAGTTCCATTCCACAATAATACTACAAGTCTCGTAAATCTGATCAATGTAAATCTGATTCAATTCTTTATACTGATTCTTCCAATATATCTATACTCAATTATTAACTACTACGACATGTAATTTCCAATTACAATAGGGGGATAAAGATCATTACCTCGATAAGCCCAAAATTATCCAAGTTTAAGTCGATCCTGAGCAACGTTTAGCTCCACTTCCTTACGCTCCAACCCGCTCCAAGAAACCCTTAGAAGTTTCTAAACAACTTCTCTTAACACTTCATCTAAGCTATGAAGATTTTTCTAGGGCTTCATTTTTCGACTAAAGGAATAAAGTAGAATTTCCGGGTTCCTAGTATTGAAATATCTTGGAATGCAACTAGGGATACTAGGCTAAGGTTTTTGGGATTTTACAATAATACTCAAAGTATTTTCTACTCAAGGGGGGGCGGGGGGGCCGAATACAACTACAAAGGGGAGGGGAGTATTTTGCCTTGGAAGCTAAGTGTGGGATGAAAATTGTCTTCAACTTAAGGGGGTATATATAGAAGAATCAAGGGTCAAGATTTAAGCAAATGTAAGGTGAGGATTGGGGACATGTGGGTGGGTAGTTTACCAACCAATTGCCTACCACAAAAATGGGACAGGTGGCTTGCCACTTGTCCCCTAAAACGTCCAAGCCAAATGTCCCTCACTAATTCGGCCACTTGGCCACATGGGGGTGACACGTGTCGCACCCTACTCGTCCAAAATATTTCATCTTCCGAAAATACCCGTAATGCCAAAAATCCGAAAATAAAGTGGGCCCCACAAAACCGTAAATTTCCTCCCGTGGGCCTCACGTGACCAATTCGAAATAAAATTCCATAATTCTTAAATATTCCAAAAGTCGAATACCAAATCGGGAATCAATTCCCGTTAACGAACCTTTTCCTTCACAAAAAGCGGAAACTTTTAGTCGAAAAATCACATCCTTCTTCCTTTCCAATTTTTACATGCCGTATTCTCGTGCATGCGTCCTCATATACATACTGAACTACGGTGTAACAATTGAGGTTCTCAATCCTCAACGTAATATAAACAAGAAGCGGAGGAAGGGAGGGACGGTCGCTCGAGGTGATTCTGAGAGGATTAAATCATGAGAACTACATAAGATGTTGTTTTAATCTTTGCAATGACCTCTTCTGCCGGTAAACTTGTGCCTTCAAAGAGCAATGTATTTCTTGTCCTCCAAAGTACTCTAACCTTGCTCGCCTTTTCCACCCTTCAAGTAGAATACACTACTCGTAGTACTTCAACCTATAAAGGCCATGGCGTCTATCAACCTCTAGATCTCTTCGTAGAATAATTCTAGATACAAGATTCCTTATTCTACGGAAAATTCGGCAGCACCTCCACCCCGCATGACCACATAAAACTCCTCTCTAACGAGGCCCGCTACAAGCCAACAATTCGGGGTTACACGCCTAACCTGGCGTGTACAATTCCATTCCACAATAATACTACAAGTCTCGTAAATACGGTCAATGTAAATCTGGTTCAATTCTTTATCGATTCTTCCAATATATCTATACTCAATTATTAACTACTACGACATGTAATTTCCAATTACAATAGGGGGATAAAGATCATTACCTCGATAAGCCCAAAATTATCCAAGTTTAAGTCGATCCTGAGCAACGTTTAGCTCCACTTCATTACGCTCCAACCCGCTCCAAGCAACCCTTAGAAGTTTCTAAACAACTTCTCTTAACACATCATCTAAGCTATGAAGATTTTTCTAGGGCTTCATTTTTCGACTAAAGGAATAAAGTAGAATTTCCGGGCTCCTAGTATTGAAATATCTTGGAATGCAACTAGGGATACTAGGCTAAGGTTTTTGGGATTTTACAATAATACTCAAAGTATTTTCTACTCAAGTGGGGAGGGGACGAAACAACTACAAGGAGGAGTATTGTGCCTTGGAAGCTTAAGTGTGGGATGAAAATTGTCTTCAACTTAAGGGGGTATATATAGAAGAATCAAGGGTCAATATTTAAGCAAATGTAAGGTGAGGATTGGGGACATGTGGGTGGGTAGTTTACCAACCAATTGCCTACCACAAAATGGGACAAGTGGGCACTTGTCCTCACTTGTCAAAGCCAAGTGTCCTCACTAATTCGGCCACTTGGCCACATGGGGGTGACACGTGTCTCCCCCTACTCGTCTAAAATATTTCATCTTTCCAAAATACAAGTAATGCCAAAAATCCGAAAATAAAGTGGGCCCCACAAAACCGTAAATTTCCTCCGTGGCCCCATGACCAATTCCGGAAATAAAATTCCATAATTCTTAAATATTCCAAAAAGTCCGAATACCAAATCTGGGAATCCAATTCCCATTAACGAACCTTTTTCCTTCACAAAAACCGGAAACTTTTCCGTCGAAAAATCACATCCTTCTTCCTTTCCAATATTTCTGTCGTATTCTCGTACGCACGTCCTCATATACATACTCTGGAACTACGGGGTGTAACAATTGAGGGTTCTCAATCCTCAACGTAATATAAACAAGAAAGCGGAGGAAGGAGGGACTGTCCACCGCGTGCCATAAGAGGGGATTAAATCATAGAGAACTCTCTAAGATGTTGTTTTAATCTTTGCAATGACCTCTTCTGCCGGTAATCTTGTGCCTTCAAAGAGCAATGTATTTCTTGTCCTCCAAATCTCATAGACCACTATGCAAAAGGCAAGCAAGATGGATTTGGCTCGGATGGTTGTCCCGCGGTGGTCTTTCTTGATCCACTTAAGAGAGCTTTCAACCGTTGTCTTGAAGATCTTGAGACATTATTTATATGGGGTTCATGTGGATATTTACACAGACCACAAGAGCCTCCAGTATATCTTCATCCAGAGGGAGCTGAACTTGCGGCAGAGACGGTGGTTAGAGCTACTTAAGGATTATGATGTCGATATCCTATACCACCCAGGGAAGGCCAATGTAGTTGCAGATGCCCTTAGTCGCAGATCGATGGGTAGTCTGTCAGATGTGCAGCCAGAGAAAAAGGGCATGGTCCGCGAGTTACATCAGCTAGCGAACCTTGGGGTTCGTTTGGTTGGTTCTGATAGTAATGGGGTTCGGGTTCGAGAGGTTGCCGAGTCATCCATCATCGAGGAGGTGAGAAGGCGACAATATGAGGATCCGATTATAGTACAGTATCGAGATACGGCTCTTCGAGAGGAGAAGAGTCTATTTGAGGTAGCACCTGATGGGGTGCTAAGATTTGAGGGCAGGTTGTGTGTTCCCGATATAGCAGGACTTCGGCAGCAGATTCTAGGGGAGGCACACAGTGCTCGTTACTCTATTCATCCGGGGTCGACTAACATGTACCACGACCTCAGATGTATATATTGGTGGGATGGCCTAAAGAGGGACGTTGCAGAGTTTGTTGCTCAGTGTCCGAATTGTCAGCAGGTCAAGGTGGAGCACCAGAAGCCTAGTGGGTTGTTGCAGATGATAGAGATTCCGACATGGAAGTGGGAGGTGATCAATATGGACTTTATTACAGGGTTACCTCACACTCAGAGAAAGCATGATTCCATCTGGGTTATTGTCGACAGGCTGACAAAATCAGCCCACTTTCTTCCAGTCAGGACGACTTTTTCGGCCGAGGATTATGCTAGATTATATATCAGAGAGATTGTGAGATTGCACGGAGTTCCTGTATCGATTATTTCAGACAGAGGAGCCCAGTTCACGGCTAACTTCTGGAGGTCTTTCCAGAAGGGATTGGGGACACATGTGAGTCTCAGTACTGCGTTTCATCCTCAGACCGATGGATAGGCCGATAGTACTATCCAGACACTTGAGGATATGCTGCGGGCCTATGTTATTGATTTCAGGGGTAGCTGGGAGGATCATTTACCTCTTGTAGAGTTTGAATATAACAACAGATACCATTCTAATACCCAGATGGCGCCTTATGAGGCCTTATACGGGAGGAAGTGCAGGTCACCGATAGGCTGGTTTGATGTGGGAGAAGTTCAGTTAGTCGGGCCGGACTTAATTCAGCAGGCGGTGGATAAGGTGAAGCTTATCCAGGAGCGGTTATTGTCAGCTCAGAGTCGACAGAAGTCGTATGCAGATCATCGGCGTCGACACTTGGAGTTTGAGGTGGATGATTGGGTTTTCCTGAAGGTATCACCCATGAAGGGTGTGATGAGATTTGGGAAGAAAGGGAAACTTAGCCCAAGGTACATTGGGCCTTACCAGATTGTCCGTAGGGTAGGCAAGGTTGCCTATGAGTTGGATCTCGTCCGTCCGGAGCGATGCATGCGATTTTCATGTCTATGTTGCGAAAGTGTATCGGAGATCCATCTAGAGTGCACCCGATTTGTGATGTCCAGGTGACAGAGGGGTTATCGTATGAGGAGAGTCCCATAGCGATACTCGATCGTCAGGTTAGGCGACTGCGGACAAAGGATGTGGCTTCCGTCAAGGTCTTATGGCGGAATGAGAACAGAGAGGAAATGACATGGGAAGCAGAAGAGGACATGATGAAGAAGTATCCTCACTTGTTCCCTACACCTTCAGGTAACCCACTTTCCTGCTTGTTAGTTTTTAATTTGGAATTTATGCTTAAGTATTGTTGCGGCCGTGTAGAGCGTTCTTTTTGCAAGAAGAATAGTTAAGAGGGTCTATGTCGATATTGTGAATTGAGTAAGCGTAGAAGGAACATTCGGGACGAATGTTTCTAAGGCGGGGAGAATGTTACACCTCGTAATTCAGGTCATGCTTATGAGAACGTACGAAAGGAATTAAGACTTAAATCTTAGAAAGATAGGTTGACTGAATGTTTCGGACGGGTTTTAGTAAACTTTGAGACGGTTTATGTCCAGTTTCATTAGGAGTTCCTAGGTGTTTCAAATTCCTAGTATGTAGTTCGTTGGGTCTAGTTCCCAACGCAATAAACCGTTCGTCGATAGGACATCGGAGTAACAAGTTATGGGAGTTACAAACTCGGTCTGTGATCGGCGAGAAAAATATTTTCGGTCGAGGCTGTACCGCGCACGGATGCGGGCAGCGCGCGGATTCTTGGAAGTTCTCGAAGTTGCAGCCATGTGCCGAATGCAGGGCCGCGGTGCCGTATGTACTGAAAGTTTGCAGAGGTTTCAGCACCGCGGCGCCGAGGCGGGATTTTGCGAAATCTGGGGGAAAAATCAAAAGATATTTGTTTTAAAAAGGCCATGGGAGGGTGACAAGTGTCCCCCCCCCCATCTGATTTGAGGAAGTCCTATTTATTGACCAAGTCTTGAAGACTTGGTCATTCTTCAAGAACCTCCCTTCTCTCTAAAAATCCCTCTTCCTTCTCTCTAAAAATTTCTCTCCCTTCTCTCTAGAAATTCAAGGAGAATCCAAGGCCTAGAGAAATTTCAGAAAGGTGACAAGAAGGAAACATGTTGACAAGCTTGTAGGAGGTTTGTGGAGGTGATTGTGGAAAGAAGGCAAGGGAAATATGTTGGACTATTTTGGGTGAACTCTAAGGTAACAATCTATTCACCTTTTTAAGTAAAATTGTGTTGCATGTGTGGAATAAAGGACTTGTAGTTGTCAATATTGCTTTTAGATATATTGCATGTAGGAATAACAATTTGTATTTGAAAGAATTGGATAAGGATGATGTGTGAGCATGTTATAGCTAAGATACTACCTTAAACTTGTTGGATTATTTAATTTGTATTGTGGGGCAGAATTTTACACGTCCAAGTTAGGCGTGTAATCCCCTTGTATTGCTGAATTGTTGGGCCTTAAATGTGGCATTTAGTAGTTGATATCGAACCTTGAAAAGGTGGAAAAGTATGTAGAAACAAAGGAAGTGCTGTCCAATTTTCCGTAGAATAAGGAACTTTGCAATTAGAATGTTCTACGTTGAAGCTAGAAGTTAATAGACGTATTATGGTCATTATAGGTTGACATACTACGTGCGGTATATTGTACTTAGCAAGTGGATTGACCCGAAGAGGTATGTGGAACTTTCTTATCTCGTGAGCATGAATAATTGTAAATATATAGTACGGTAGACGTACGAGATTTTTGACAATCTAATCCATTTGATATCCTTGGCTTATTTTAAGAATGTCCAAGTTGGTTGAGTTAGAGAATTAACTCACTTGTTTAAAAATATTAAGGATATATTGGTTTCTAAAAGTTAAGGGACTTGAAGTATTTTAAAAAGTATATGATACTTGTTTCGTTTTAAAAGTATAAGTCCCTTAGGTATAAGGAAGAATGTAATTGTCTAAAGTATAAAGCTAGTATAACGACTTTATGGGAAGTTGGTCCTAATAGCTTTATGGAAAGTTAAAAAGAGTGGTTTACTCTAGGTAATGTAAGTATGATAAATGACTTGAAATAATGAAAGGCAAATTGATTTTAAGGCATCAATTGCTTAAGGTTTTAAAGGAAGGAAGTCACTTGATTTAGAAGCCTAAATGTATTTCGGAAAAGTTAATGTGACTTATCTTGAAAAGTAGATATGACTTGATACTACAGTTATTAGTATCTTGGAAGTTTTATATGAAAGAAAAGAGTCATTTTTAAAAGAATAGAAGTACGTAGTACTTTGGGTTAAATTCTCAGATTTTATAATGACATGTTAATGCCTTAAGTAAACTAAAATGAGAGGGTATAATAGTAATGTTAATAAGAAGTTAGGGGATTTCTTAACTTGCTTATGTTATGTATGATAGCCGGTTGTGCTAGGTTATGTTATTCTTGCGGGGTAAACCCTCGGGTTACTACTTATTCCATGGATTTGCTACCCATGACGCGAGTGCGGCGTTGTACTCATGCGGGCCCACCGGGCCCATGCGGTGAAATAGTCCCATGCAGTGAAATAGTCCCACGCGAGGTGATGACCTCATTCGGTCCACAGGACCTATGCGGTGAAATAGTCCCGAGAGTAGGATTGCTTAATGATACTACGGGGTGGCCCTACTTTGATCAAGAGCCTCCTATTTTTATGCAGTAAAGTATACTCTTGTTTACTCTCATTGTTAGTAAGGCACAGTGTACTGTTTTGATTATCATCCATGACTCCAGTTTTATTTAGACTTATGATATAATTACAGTATTTTCCAGTTTTACATACTTGGTACATATTGTATCGACCCCTTTCTCGGGCTGCCTACGCCGCAGTAGGGTAGCGGTGGTGGATCCTCATTCTTAGGATCACTGATCAGGTGTCAGAAGCTCCATTCCTCCGGAGGCTTGTCTTTTGGTACGGTTCCCCCGGATGTTGTAGATATTATGTACATTCAGAGGTATGGCGGGGCCCTGTCCCGCCACAGTTGTTAATCCTAGAGGTCTGTAGTCGCATTTGAGTTTGGGCTGTAAGAACATGTTGTACTGTTTTACTTTTGGTTATGTATATATTATGGAAGACGGCTTTACCGGCTAGCCTGTGATGTGTATGTGTTGTGTATGTTCCGCTGCTATTCTCTGATGTATTACGAAAGGGTGCCTGGTAGGCACCGGGCCGATGGTTCGGGTCGTGACAGCAACACGTGTCACCCCCTTAGTTGGCATGTTGGCCGAAATGAGAGGACAAGTGGAAAGCCAAGTGTCCCAAGTCTTGTGTTGGACAAGTGGCTTGTGGACCGACACACACCTGTCCCCAATCTCATCCACACACTTGCTTTGATCCTAGCCCTTGGTTATCTTATAAATACACCCTTGTAGCAATACTTCATCCACACTTAGATTAATTTCCAAGGCAAATACTCCTCCTCGAGACTTGCTCTCAAGCCCTCCCCTTAGGCTTAGAATTTGTGCTATTGTTGTTGATAAATCCCAACACTTAAACCAAGTGTCCCTTGTAGTGTTCTAAAGATATCCCAACACAAAAATCCCGGAAATACTACGTTAATCCGATAGTCGCAAAGTGAAACCCTAAGGTGATCTTCATATTTTTGGATGAAGTGTTAAGAGAAGTTGGTTAGGAACTTCTAAGGGTTGCTTGGAGTTGATTGGAACGTAAGGAATTGGAGCTAAGATTCCTAAGGATCGACTTTTAATCATTGGAAAATTTTGGGCTTATCGAGGTAATGATCTTTATCCTTCTATTGTAATTGGAGATTACATGTTGTATTAGTATATAATTGAGTATATGATATGTGGAAGGAAGATTGAAAAGAATTGGACCTTAACAAAGTTGTTAAATCAAGAATTGACATTGGACTGTATTTACATTAGACTGTTTTGTATATTGTGGGGCAGAATTTTACACGTCCAGTTAGGCGTGTAATCCCCTTTGAGTTGTTGTTTTATTTGCACCTTAAATGTGGCATGTTGGTTATTGAATTTCGGGCCTTGAAAAGGTGAAAAAGTACGTAGATACAGGGGAAGTGCTGCCCAATTTTTCGTAGAATAAGAAACCTTATACTTAGAAATATTCTACGAAGAAAACTAGAAGTTGATAGATGTGTTATGGTTATTATAAGGTGGATATTCTACGCGCGGCATATTCAACTTGGCAAGTGGATTTAGCCGATGAGGTATGCGATTCTTCCTATTCTCTTGAGCATGATTGTTGTGAAATATATAGTACGGTAGACGTACGTGTGTTAAATGAATTTGGTTTCATTTTTGATGTCTTTGACTTGACTTCTAAATCTTAAAGGGCCTTGAATTATTCTAAAAAGTTGTGAATCATTATTTGGAAAGAAATTGATATTTGGTTTGAAAAGAATAAGTCCTCTTGGTTTTCCAAATGATTGTAGTTGTTTTGAATTGCTTGAAAAATAAGTGTTATAATAGCTTTATGGGAAGTTAGTTATAACGACTTGAGGAGGATAAAAGAACGGTTTACTTACTTGATTTTAAAGGCCTTGTAAAGATTTTCTGAAGGTGTAGTAATTTGGTTTGAAAAGAAAACGTGTTTTGATACTACGAGTATTTGTATCGTGTGGCTTTTACGTAAAAAGGGATCTTTTTGAAAGAATTAAAGTATGTAGTACTTTGGGGTTAAAACCCGGATTGTTGGCATAAAATGAAAGTTTAGAAGTATGGTAACTTGCCTATGCTTGCTAGCCTTGTTGTGCAAGTGTTGTATTCTTATGTTACCGCGTCTCTCGATGGAGGGTCGGTCATCTTGTTATTTACTTGGACATACTGACACGTTGGGTGGCCCACGAGTATGCTTCCACTATGATTGTTATCTTGTTATTTCCTTGGACATACTGAAACGTTTGGTGGCCCACGGGTATGCTTCGACTATATCGTTCCTTTGGACATACTGACACGCTGGATGGTCTACGGGTATGCTTCCACTATGATTATTCCATGGCCATGCTTACACCGATGAGAGGTTCCGGGGGCATGCGGCCATGGTACGGGTTAAATTCCCGGGTCATGTTATTAGTCCATGGACTAGCTATCCATGAAGCTTGCCGCAGTGATGAGTGGTCACGGGGTTGATTTGTACATGTAGTTACAGGCACACTTTATATACTTGTCCCGGTCATTTCTCGTGTATCGGCAGGCTCTGGTAGATAGCTTAAGATACTTGCCCCGGTCATATCTCGTGATACGGTAGGCTCTGGTACGTTGGCTTAAGATACTTGCCCCGGTCAGTTGCGTGACGCAGGTTGGATCTGGTAGTTGGCTTCCGTACATGGCCCGTTAAGTTTTATGATGCAGGATTGGATCTGGTTGTTGGCTTTTCTACTTGGCCCGATCGGTTTTATGACGCAGGCGGGATCTAGTGTCCAGGTACACATATAGGTATTGTTTTACATCATGGACTGCCGACAGTTAGGAAGGAGTTCCACGGGCATGATTGATATTGTGGGTGTGAGACCCATGGTTACATGTGAGTAATGATTTTGAGGGCATGCGTCCCTGACTTGACATGATTGCTTATATATTGTGAAATGGTCTTTTAAAAGGATGAAATGTGATTTCATTACAGTATTTTCAGTTTCACATACTTGGTACTGTTGCATCTTTCTTGGGAATTCGCTCATGCCGCAGGTAGAGGTACACCGATTGTTGATCTTCTCTCATAGGAGCATAGTTCTGCGTATTGGGAAGCTCCGTTTCTCCGGAGGCTTATCTTTTGGTATGGTTCCCTGTCATTGTAGGTACTTGTACATTCAGGGGTATGGCGGGGCCATGTCCCGTCATAGTTGTTATGTCAAACTCTTAGAGGTCTGTAGTCCTGTTGTGAGTTGGGTTTGTAAAGGATGTAACTGTTCGGGTTTTGATATATATGTATGCAGAAAGGTGACCTTATTGGTTAGCCTGTTTCTTATTTTTATATTGTTCCATGTCTATGAGTTATTTCCGCTGGTTTTTCTCTGATGTATGATCACTAGGGTGCCCGGGGTAAGGCACCAGTTGCGAGCCCGAGGTCGGGTCGTGACAAAACTCCACCATCAGCCAATGCCACTCAAATACTCTAGACTTCCTATTTTGTGCCTTCATATCAGACGCCGCCACCTGCTTATACCGAACAAAGAATACATCAAAATACCACCACTAATCCAATGCACATAACTACTAACACTCCCCGAAATATCCCTACAGTGTCCTTCCACACCCCCATCACTCCAATAGACTCCTCACCAAAATTCGATCACTATGACGAAATGGAAAGGGTGTAGAGAGCCGAACAAGATAGGAGAGACAAATAAATAGTGTAAAATGGTAGACTTGCTCAAAAAGTCTAACATAGTATTCCGAAAGGCAACATGCCTATATTATGATGATATTTTCATGCATCCAGTGTTAGACCTACCTGATGACTTCAAGACATGCATCATTGGCACACTTGGAAAGACATGGCAGGAGCTTTTATGGAAAGATTCTAATTCAACGTGGAAATTATGTCTGACCGATACTACCTAGACAATATTAAACAAAACTCCATGGAGAATTACCGTGAATATGAAAGTAGACGGAGGGCCAAAGCCGCTCGAGCATGGCCGCCAATGATCGAGGAAGAGTTGGTCTCAGTATTCTTTCAATCACAAGAATCAGACTATTATGACCGCATGTTATCTGTGGTAGAGAGGTCATACTCTGAATTAGTTAAAATTGGAGAGGCCATAGAAGATGACATCAAATTAGGAAGAATTGTCAGCGTATCCAACAGAGCATCGTCAGAGCTACGAGAAAGAAAAAGAACGATGTAAAAAATGTCTCACACACACCTAGCCCAAACCTGACAAAATGAAGGATGACAGTCCTCCTTCGACATATATCATTCTCCACCCAAAATAGTTACATATCATCTCCATACAACCCTATGCCAGGTTTCTACAGACAACCTAACTACCAAGCATCAGTCCCTACTTACCAAGATCTACAGCCAAATTACCAAACACTGGTACCCACTTACTAAGATCCACAACAAAATTACCAAGCACCCACTTACCGTAACCATCAAAATCAACAAATCAGTCGCCTCTGGACACATATGACTTGCCACGTCCGGACTTTGAAAATAATCCTCCACGGGTGTTTACCCCACTTCTACATACTTGAACCAAGTTAGTCGAAATAATGAGCGCTACTGGAATTATCAAAATATTTCCACCAAAACCTGCCAATCTTGGGAGTCACTTTTACCGAGCAGAGCAAACTTATGCATACCACTCAGATTTGTTGTCACGACCGACCTGCTCGCTGATCGTGCCCTACACAGGCACCCTTACAGGTATACATCATAGAAAATCAGGGGAACATACACGAAACTCATAACAAACATCAATAGTAAGTAAACCACAGTCTAGCCGATAAGGCTACCTCCCTGGACATATATATATGTACATAGCCAAAAGCAGTTACATCATTTTTTTTTCAAACCGAACCACATACATGACTACAGACCTCTAAGAATTTTAACATAACAAATGTGACGGGACAGGGCCCCGCCATACCCCTGAATGTACAACAACCGACAATACCAGGGATCTGAACCAAGGATAAGCCTCCGGAGTAATAGAGCTTCTCAACAATTTGAGCAGTGATCCTAAGAGTGAGGATCGAACTGCTTAACTCTACTGCGCATGACGCAGCCCCCGAGGAAAGGGTAGTACAAAATATGTACCAAGTATGTGGCTAGAAATCAGCAGTAATGAAATTATATAGTCTAAAATAAAGTCGAGACAAGTATGATAACCAAACTAATAAAGATAATCGTGCCTTACTAATAATGAGAGCAAACAAGAGTACATTTTACTGCATAAAAATAGGAGGCTTATGATCAAATTTGGGCCACCCGCCCGTAGTATCATTAAGCAATCCTACTCCTGGGACTATTTCACCCGCATAGGTCCTGTGGACCCGCAATGGAGCAATTTGCTCCGCATGAGACTATTTCACCCGCATGGGCCCGATGGACCCGCAATGAGTACAAACGCCGCACTCGCATCGTGGGGAGCAAATCCACGGAATATGTAGTAACCCGGGGGTTTACCCCGCAAGAATAACATAACACTAGCACAACCGGCTATCATACATATCACAAGCAAGTTAAGAAATCCCTTAACTTCTTATGGACTTAATTAGCATGCACTCTCATTTTATTTAACTAGGCACTAACATGTCATGAAAAATCCGGGAATTTAACCCAAAGTACTACGTACTTCTATTCTTTTCAGAAGACTCCTTTTTAAATAAAACCCCAAGATACTAATGCCCTTAGTATCAAGGCATGCTTGCTTTCTCAAAACAAGTCACTACATCTTTAGAATTTCAAATCAAAGCTTTTCAAAAAGAATCAAGCATTTTTTACTTTCACAACCTAGACAACTCATGCCTATAAATCAAGTAGACCACTCTCTTAACCTTCCATAAAGCCGTTATAACTAACTTCCCATAAAGCCGTTATAACCCTTTATGTTTTAGACAAACCAAAACAATTACGTTCCTCTTTGAAACCAAGAGACTTATACTTTTGAAACCAAGTATCACATACTTTCAAATCAAGTTTCATAACTTTCAGAATACTTCAAGTTCCTTGACTTTAGAAATCAAGTCTCTTAACTTTAAAATAGTTCAAGTAACCCATACTTTTCCAAATCAAGTATTATATTCTTTTCAAGTCAAGTAATCTTTACATGTAACATCAAGTATGTTACCCCCCGTAGTTCCAGAGTACGTATGTGAGGACGTACGTACGAGTGTATAACCCTAAATACGTAAGGGATGAAAATTTTGAATTTCCGACGGAAAATATTCCGAACCTTGTGAAGGAAAAAAGTTTATTATTGGGAATTGGATTCTCAAATTTGGTATTTGAGACTTGTAGAATTTATAAGAATTATGGATTTTATTTTACGGAATTGGTCATGTGGGGCCCACGGGAGAAATTTACGGTTTTGTGGGGCCCACATTATTTTTTCGAGATTTTGGACATTATGAATATTTTCGGGAGATGAAATATTTTGGACGAATTGGAGGGCGACATGTGTCACCCCCTTAGGTGGCATGTGGCCGAAATTGAGTGCCAAGTGGCCATTGTGGCCGAAATTTGTGGACACACGGCTAGCCACTTGTCTCAAGTTTGTCTTGCTTGGACAAGTGGCTTGTGGGCACACACTTGTCCCCCAATATCACCACACACTTGCTTGCATCCTAGCCTTTGGTTGTCCTATAAATACCCCCCTTAAGCTTGCAAGACTTCTTCATCCCTTAGAGAAATTCCAAGACAAAATAATACTCCCTCCCTTGTTAAGCTCTCGGCCAAACACCCCTCTTTGTGAAGAAATTCTTCAATTGTTGTTGTGTTATCCCAAATACCTTAGCCTAGTATCCCTAGTAGTGTTCTAAAGTTATCCCAACACAAAGATCTCAGAAATACTACGTTATTCCAATAGTCGCAAAAATGAAACCCTAGGGTAACCTTCATATTTTGGATGAAGTGTTAAGCGAAGTTGGTTAGGAACTTCTAAGGGTTGCTTGGAGTGGATTGGAGCGTAAGGAATAGGAGCTAAACGTTGCTAAGGATCGACTTATAAACCTTGGATAATTTTGGGCTTATCGAGGTAATGATCTTTGTACTACTATTGTAATTGGAGATTACATATTGTAGTAGTTTATAATTGAGTATATGATATGTGGAAGGAAGATTAAAAAGAAATAGACTGTTTAGGTTTATTATGGGGCAGAATTTTACACGTCAAGTTAGGCGTGTAATCCCCTTTGAGTTGTTGGCTATTGTTATCGGGCCTTGAAAAATGTGGAAAAGTACGTAGATACGGGGGAAGTGCTGCCCAATTTTCCGTAGAATAAGGAACTTTATACTTAGAATATTCTATGAATAAGTCTAGACGTTGATAGACGTATTTGATTATTATAGATTGATATTCTACGCGCGGCATATTAATATTGGCAAATGGATTTAGCCGAGGAGGTATGTGATTCTTCCTATCCTCTTGAGCATGATAGTTGTGAAATATATAGTACGGTAGACGTACGTGTGTTAAATAAATTTGGTTTCACTTTGATATCCTTGACTTGAGTTCTAAATGTTAAAAACCTTGAAATATTTCAAAAGGAGTTGTGGATTATTATTCGGAAGGAAATTGATACTTGGTTTTAAAAAGAATAGGTTCTCTTGGTTTTTCAAACGAATATGGTTGTTTTGAATTATTAAAAAGTATAAGTGTTATGATAACTTTATGGGAAGTTAGTTATAACGACTTAAGGAAGATAAAAAAAAGAACGGTTTACTTACTTATTTATAAAAGCCTTGTTGTGATTTCTGAAGGTGTGGTAAGTTGGTTTGATAAGTAAACATGCTATGATACTACGGGCGTTAGTGCCTTGAGACTTTTTTGTTAAGGGGGTTTTCTTGTTGGGCTTATGTTGTTTACGATAAGCCGGTTGTGCTTACATTATATCACTTACCCCCCTGACTTGTTACGTGGTTCATATACCGCGGGTTAGTGTAACGACCCGTTCCGGGGCCCGTTACTGGTGCCTTACCCCGGGCACCCTAGTGATACATACATCAGAGAAAATCAGCGGAACATAAAACATGAGTCATTTAACAAGAGATATAATAAATAAACAGGCCAACCAAAACAGTTGCCCTCGATATACATAAAACTCCAATAGCTTTAATCCTTTTACAACCACGCCCACAACAAGATTACATGCACTTAAGATATACAATGACTATGACGGACGTGGCTCGCCATACCCCTGAATGTACAAGAACCTACAACTCAGTGGAACACCTACTAAAAGATAAGCCTCGGAGAAACGGAGCTTCAAATGCGCTGAATCGTGATCCTATGGCGAGGATCCACGACCGATGCACCTACCGCGGCATGAACGCAGCCCCGGCGAGGTCATTACAACAGTACCAAGTATGTGAAAGCAGAAATATCAGAATGAAATCATAATAGTCTATATAAAGCGGGAGACATGTATGATGACCAACTACGATTCACAACATAAAAGCGCCATGTCAAGTCGTGACTCACGCCTCAAGTCGTCCCTCACGCCAGTGGAACTCCTTCCTCATCGCCAGCCTAGGTACAAATCAGGTGATACGTACAACATGTCTCGGCCCATCTTATGGACCAAGTATAGAAACGAGTGGGATACATTCCCGGATGAACCGGTAGTCGAGTGAAATACATTCCCGGATGAGCCAGAGTCGAGTGAAATACATTCCGGATGAACCTAGTCGAGTGAAATACATTCGGATGAACCCAGAGTCGAGTGAAATACATTCCCGGATGAACCGGTAGTCGAGTGAAATACATTCCCGGTTCATCCCATGAACCGGTATAGAAACGTCCATAACAAATCAGCCGGCCCTCCATCGAGAGACGTGGTGGAATAGAAACACAATATTTGCACAACAAAGGCTATCACAACAAGCATAGGCAAGTCACATACTCAAGGTACTCGTATTTATGTCAAAGTCCGGTTTTAACCCCAAAGTACTACATACGTTAAGCTCTTTTTTTTTAAAAGAGATACATTCCTTTGTAAAAGTCACCCGATACCGTAGCATAAAACTAGAGTGATCCACATTATTAAGTAAACCAGAACACCTTCTTTTTAAAATCAAGTAACAACATTCTTTTCCTAAGGTTCCAGTTTGCCTAATTTTAATTACTCAAGCTTCTCCTTTTCAAAAGGTTTCATAGTTCATAATTTTAATCCCTTAAAACAATTTAAGAAATATATGCCTTACGTGTGAGTAGTTTATTCTTATTTAACATTCTTAATACAATGACCATGATCTAGAAATGTAATATCATTTTGTCTTATCTTAGCTTCTATGCGGATGGAAGTTTCACTGGTTTTAATAATACTTAATTAATCAAAACATTTCCTTTTTATTAACGCTGCAGTTGGTTTGTCGATACACATCCCGATTTCAAATCAAGAAACATTCTTAAGCCGTTATACCTAACTTCCCATAAAGCTAGTATAACACTTAAGTTTTCAAAACCAAGTACTACTCTTTCTTTCAAAACGATTCATAAATCTTTTGAAATACATCAAGTTCTGCATTAACACATAACAAGCCGCTTATAGTTGAATCGCTTACCTTTTGAAAATCACAACTCATTTTCTTACCTACATAAAGTCGTTATAACCAACTTCCCATAAAGCCGTTATAACACTTTGCATGTTTAAGCCAAACAAATACACTTAGCACATGACGCTCACCGCACTACATAGTTCACACATATCATGCTAGAAAAGATAGGAAGAGGTTCACATACCTCGCGGCGAGTATCGACTAATAGCAAACGCCCAAACAGCTACTCCTAAGCCAAGTGGATCACTCCACACGTAGTACTCCAACCTATAAGGCCACAAGGCGCTTATTAACATCTAGATCTCAACGTTCCATATTCTACGTAAAATTGGCAAAGACTCTCCCGCCACAACAGAAATCTCCTCCTCTATCGAGGCCGGCCACCAAGCCAACCAGGGGTTTTACACGCCTAACCTGGCGTGTACAATTCTACTATATCGCAATACTATACAAGTCTCTTTGCAATACACCCTATGTAATTACAGCCTGCTCGATTCTTTATTCTTGGGCTTAAGTCAAAAGACATTGCGAATACTAAGTAGTTCCATATATAGTATACTTCAACTATATATTCAACCAAACATGTAATTTCCAATTACAATAGAGGACAAGATAATTACCTCGATAAGCCCAAAATTATCCGAGTTTAATGTCGCTTCCCGAGCAAGGTTTAGCTCCTACTCCAGACGCTCCAATCCGCCTCCAAACAACCCTTAAGTTCTAACCAACTTCTACTTAAATACTTCAACCAACTATGAAGATTTCCTTAGGGTTTCGGTTTGAGACTAAAAAGGACAAAAGGTAGTATATCCGTATTCTACGTATGAGGTAACTTTGGAATACTTCAAGGTATAAGGCTAAGGTATTTTGGGCATTATAACAATACTAGGAGAGTATTTCTATACCACAACAAGGGTATTATACTAAAGTAACTAGGCTAGGGGTACCCCAGGCCAAGCCTCACTCAAAGGGGGCCTCTACCAAAGCTCCACAAAGGGGAGGGCTTTGGACGATTTCAACTCACAAAGGGGAGAGATTTCAAGACTTGGAAAATGATTTTGGATGAAGAAAGTTCATCAACTAAGGGGTATTTATAGCAAACCCAAAGGCCAACCAATGGCCAAGATCTAGCCAAGTGCAAGGCAAGTGTAAGGCCAAGATCAAGCCAAGTGCACCCTAACCCTACTCCACAAAACACTCCATAAAACAAGCCACAATACAAGGCCAAAAGAGAGGAGCCAATCGGCCAAGGCCAACTAAGGCCTCGACGCCCAAATCGTCCAACCTTCCCCACTTGCTTCAATGTGAGGGTGACACATGTCACCCTCCCGTTGGTCCAAAATGTTTCGTCTCTCGGAAAAATCCGCAAAATTATAAATGACATAGCGGAATTTTTCCTACGAAAGTCTGGAAACGCTTCGCTGAAAACGACTCTGGCGCAACTTGTGCCCAAATTTCGAATCCAATGCCTAACTTAAGGCTCAAATTTAAGACGTGCGCCCATACGTACATACTGAAATACTGGTATAACATTCTTCCTTAGAAACATTCGTCCCGAATGTTCCTTCAAGGTCTCAAAACAAGCAAAGCGATATAGTCTTCACTACTATACTTATTTAAACCATACGTGCCACACCGCCACCAAAATAACAAACAGACAAATACTTAAACCCAAGCCAACGAGGACGCACCTCTAATCATCACAAAAACCCCTTACCTGAGGTCTAAAATATACTCCCTTCACACCTTCATTTCACAGAAGAAACGATCACACACGTTCCCTTCTCCCCTATCCCGTAGTATCCTTCTCGAACACTCGAACTCTTCTAGTATACGTACCACACTTCAGTCATCGCTTCAGTTCCCAAAACCTTGGAGTCACCACCTCCAAACTTGGTCATCTCTAGCCGTAATATCCCCTAAGGCCATTCCCGGCCTTCACGAACGATTCTGGTCGAACGCATCCACAAACTCATACGATGAATCGCTCAAACTCGGGCCTAGCACCCTCGTGACCCTACCACCTGGCGGGACCACCCAGAACTGGCCCCACCCCAAACCGGGTTACGGTTTGACCCGTAAATGGTCCTAAACCCGACCCCCAACCGTTCCAAACTCTTGTTCCCCGATCCGGAACAATCTTACTAATTCACATCATGAAAGCTACCACTTCCATCTCACACTACCCATGGACTTATCACACAAATAAATCCCACGTATACTACTCACCCTTATAAAGGTCAAACATAAAACGAATCTTTTACTCAAGACGACCTTACCTCTGGGTCTCGATCGTGAAATAGTCTAAGGTTCACACTTACCATGCCCCATACTTAACCTCCCAACTAACCATGTTTTCTAACTCACAATTAACACAACGCTATTCGCATAGCACATAATAATGAGATCATCATATCAGCATACCAAAACTCTGAGAGGGTTAAGGATATACCGGCTACCGCCCACTCTAATCATAGGCCCGCTGCAGGCGCATAATCGTAGGCGCGAAGAACTCGCCATCGATCCGTGGCCGCTCACGCCACCAACCCTCCTATAAGCACGCCTCGTCACATGGCCCGGCGGCCGCAGTGAAACAAGCACCGATAAAAGACGACATTCCCGGGATGATGCTTGCCATCGCGCAATACACCGGGGCGATACGAACCTCGCCGCTAGAACTCACGTACCCCGCAAACGAAGCCCTGAGCTCGACCAGCCTCCCGAATAACCCGAACGCCGATGATCGCGGAGGACCACTCATCGGCGGAGGTTCATAACTAACTTTGCCGAGGCGTCCGCCTCGGTCGCCAAAAGACCTACTGCTCGCCTCTTCGCGATCTGGTCATTCCGTCGACCTCTCCGTGCCTCACATCCTAGTGCATGAGCCTGCATGCGGGCAATGTCCATGCCCGACTGAAGAGAAACACCCGCACAAGATTCGGCCATATAATCATCAAGACTGGTGACGTAGCGATGCACCCTATCCTCCATATCTCGCAACTAAAGCAGGACATATCGAGCCAAAGAATCGAACTCGACATTGTACTCCCGACGCGCGCCTCTCTGTCTCGAATAAAATCTATCTACCGCCCTCCTCATCTCGCGAGGCAAGAAGTGCGTGAGAAAGCCCCAAAACTCATCCCATACCTGGGCGCATGCTCTCCCCGGGAAAGCTCCCACGAATCAAACCAATCGACTGCGGTATCACGCAGACGATGCGAACCGAAAGTCACTGACTCGGTCTCTGAAGCCTTGATCACTTCGCGATCCTCTCAGAATCGCCGAATGAACTCCCGCGGATCATCTCGTGCCTCGACCCGTAGAACTCGGGCGGGTCACAACTCGTAAAGTCCCGTAGCCTCAAACTATTCGCTCTCGTGCACCAAGTGTTAAGCCTGAACCGAATCGCCGATCCACTGCCTCTCATATTCGCCACAACCCCGCCAATAATCGCCATCTCTCGACCCGTCTCCCGCCTGCATCGCGGACCGAGGCTCGTATCAGAGTCTCATCGGCCACTGCGGCTCTAAACTCTTTGGTCTTTGGCAAGGCGTCGCGAAACTCGCCGTCAAGCATCGCCTCTTGCATCGACTCGCGCTTCTGACTCCTCAGATCTCACTAGCGCCTCCACGCTTTGCCCACTGGGCCCGGTTGCCTTGGCGGAGGCATAACTCGTAAAAACGAGACACGCTGTAGGGTCCAACTTATAACAGCTCTAAGGCACGATCTCGAATGAGAAGAATAGAAACCAATCCTACATGTCCTATAGCCTCCTCGATTATAGATGTGGTGCACAACACACCGATAATCAAGACTCTACTAGACACGGTGCAGACACTTTCCGAGGACTAATCGCCTGATACCACTTTTGTAACGATTCTGCCCGGTTCATCGTGCCTACCCTGCACCCTAGTGATACATACATCGTAGAAAATCACGGAACATAAAACATGAGTCATTTAACAAGAGATATAATAAATAAACAAAGCAACCAAAACAGTTGCCTAAGATATACATAAAACACGAATAGCTTTAATCCTTTACAACCCCGCCACAACAGCATTTCATGCACTCTAAGATATATTAATGACTATGACGGACAGGCTCGCCATACCCTGAATGTACAAGAACCTACAACTCGTGGAACACCTACTAAAAGATAAGCCTCCGAGAAACGGAGCTTCAAATGCGCTTGAATCGTGATCCTATGGCGAGGATCCACGACCGACGTATTTCTACTGCGGCATGAACGCAGCCTCAAGCGAGGTCAAGCATAACAGTACCAAGTATGTGAAATCAGAAATATCAGAATGAAATCATAATAGTCTATATAAAGCGGAGACATGTATGATGACGACTACGATTCACAACATAAAAGCAGCATGTCAAGTCGGGACTCACGCCTCAAGTCGCCCTCGCCCGTGGAACTCCTTCAATTGCAAATCTAGGTACAAATCGGTGATACATGTCTCATGTCTCGCCCATCTTATGGACCAAGTATAGAAACGAGTGGGATACATTCTGGATGAACGGTGATCGAGTGAAATACATTCCGGATGAACCGTAGTCGAGTGAAATACATTCTGGATGAACCTAGTCGAGTGAAATACATTCGGATGAACCGTGAGTCGAGTGAAATACATTCTGGATGAACCGGTAGTCGAGTGAAATACATTCCGGTTCATCCCATGAACCTGTATAAACGCCCATAACAAATCAGCCGCTCCATCGAGAGACGTGGTGGAATAGAAACACAATATTTGCACAACAAAGGCTATCACAACAAGCATAGGCAAGTCACATACTCGCGTACTCTCATGTTATGTCAAAGTCCGGTTTTAACCCCAAAGTACTACATACGTTAAGCTCTTTTTTAAAAGAGATACATTCCTTTGTAAAAGTCACCCGATACCGTAGCATAAAACTAGAGTGATCCACATTATTAAGTAAACCAGAACACCTTCTTTTTAAAATCAAGTAACAACATTCTTTTCCTAAGGTTCCAGTTTGCCTAATTTTAATTACTCAAGCTTCTCCTTTTCAAAAGGTTTCATAGTTCATAATTTTAATCCCTTAAAACAATTTAAGAAACATATGCCTTACGTGTGAGTAGTTTATTCTTATTTAACATTCTTAATACAGCAGCCATGATCTAGAAATGTAATATCATTTTGTCTTATCTTAGCTTCTATGCAGATGGAAGTTTCTACTGGTTTTAATAATACTTAATTAATCAAAACATTTCCTTTTTTATTAACGCTGCAGTGGTTTGTCGATACACATCCTGATTTCCGAAATCAGTAAAACATTCTTAAGCCGTTATACCTAACTTCCCATAAAGCTAGTTGTCACGACCCGAACCGGGGCCCGTGACTGGTGCCTTACCCCGGGCACCCAAGTAGACATACATCAGAGTAATCAGCGGAACAAACACAACCATATGAGATAACAGAAGTATAAAACTATAATCTGGAAAACTTGCCTTTCGATATATATAAATGACAACTTTTAACAATGCTTAATCCTTTTTACAAACCATGCCCACAATAGCATTCACTGCACCTCTAAGAATGATATGACAACAATGGCGACAGGCCCCGCCAAAACCCCGAATGTAAACACTTACTACGATGGGACTACACCACCGATAAGCCTCCGCTAAACGGAGCTTCCCAAACGCTGAATCGTGACCGAGCTAGGATCAACGATCGTGTACCTCAACTCGCGGCATTTAACGCACCCCAAGGAGGTCAAGCATAACAAAAGTATGTGAAACTAAAAATACCGCAAATGAAATCATAATAGTCTATAAAGCAGAGACATGTATGATGACCAAACTACGCTTTACAATAACTAAGCGGTCATATCAAGTCGTGACTCACGCCTCAAGTCATCACCAAAGAACATAATGGGTCTCACGCCCATTAACATCAATCGTGTCCGTGGGACACATTCCTTCACCGGCTTTATGATATAAAAGTTCCAAGGAACACACATGAACACCGTGTCCCACTGCGCATAATAACACCGTGACGGGTAAATGCGAAGGCATAGCCGCTTACTAACACCCACGCATCAACAAGGTCATGAATCAGATCATAAGATCTGTCTGCACCGTCACATGATCAAAGCCGCCACTTGCCCGCAGATCTAATGCGCGCGTCTAGTCTCGAACTTCCCGCAGCCCGCGATAGGCCAATCTCATCGCCCGCATGAGGCGTCCCCGCATCGAGGGTAGCTACTCCCTCGATCGCCCCGACTTCGCAGCCGCATGGCCACAAGGACCGCATGCCCATAAAGGACGACACTAACCCGAACTCGTAGTTCCGCATAGGCCCTCGACTGCATGAGGTATTCTCGAATCATAGGTCCATCGACCCGCTGAGTCTACCCGCGACGGAGGCGCCTTAACCCCGGAATCATCTCAAGAGATGAATGCCACAATACTATCATAACGACCGATAGTTAATAAGCACAATCAAGGAAACCCTTCACACAAACATCACAAGATACTAACACACGTAGCATCCCAACACGCTTACTTATCAACGCAATCAAGAAAGTATTACAAGGCTATCACAAACCAATACAATCAAGTTGTTCACACAAGGTACCTTCTACTATATGATTAACAAAATCGGGTTTTATCCCCAAAGTACTTCATACATCAACTCTTTAAAAGATACGTTACATTTCACAATGTCACACAATACGTAGTATAAAATAGAGTGACTATCCTTTTAAAGTAAATCAATTACTTCTCTTTGTAAAATCAAGTAACAACATTATTTTTCAAACGCCCAAGTTTGCCTAATTTCAAATGTTCACGTTCTTATTTTTAGAAAGGTTTCGTAGTTCATAGTCTTATTCATTTAAGAATATAATTCTCTTTTAAACAATCTGAGAAACATAAGCCTTATATGTGAGTAGGATATTCTTGTTTATAACAATCTTATTACAAATGCATGATCTAGAAATATCATTTTGTCTCATCTTAGCTTCTATGCAGATGGAAGTTTCTCTGGTTTTCATAATACTTAATTATTCAAAACATTTCCTTTTATTAACGCCGCAGTTGGTTTGTCGATACACATTCCGATTCAAATCAAGAAGCATTCTTAAGCCGTTATACCTAACTTCCCATAAAGCTAGTATAACTCTTAAGTTTTCAAACACCAAGTATTACTTCCTTTCAAAATGATTCAAAAATCTTTTGAAAATACTTCAAGTTCTTTCTTATCATATAACAAGCCGCTTATAGTTCAAATCGATTACCTCTTAAAACCACATGTATTTTCTTACTAACATAAAGTCGTTATAACCAACTTCCCATAAAGCCGTTATAACACTTTATGTTTTAAACCATTCAAACACATTTAGCACATGACGCCTACCGCATTACATAGTTCACACATATCATGCTAGAGAGATAGGAAGAGGTTCACATACCTCGCGACGATTATCGACTAATAGCAAAATGCTCGAGTACCTCAAGCCGCGCTACTCCTAAGCCTGGTAACGCGCCACACGTGAGTACTTCAACCTATAAGGCCACAAGGCGCTATTAACATTTAGGTCTCATCGTAGAACTTTCTACGTAAATTTTGCAAAGACCTCCCCGCAACAGCGTAAACCTCCTCTCTAACGAGGCCGGCTACCAAGCCAACCAGTGGGTTATACATCTAACCCTAACGGTACAATTCTACTCCACTGTACTACTACACAAGTCTCTCAGAATACAGGTCTATGTAATTACGTCAAGACTATATATAGTATACTTCTACTATACAATCTAACAACATGTAATTTCCAATTACAATAGGGACAAGATAATTACCTCGATAAGCCCATAATTATCCGAGTTTAAAGTCGATCCCGGCAATCGCTTAGCTCCAACTCCGAGCGCTCCAACCCGCTCTAAACCACCCTTAGAAGTTCTAACCAACTTCTACACAATACTCCAACGGACTATGGAGATTTTCCTAGGGTTTCTGCCAGGACTGACGGAAGTATAATAGTATAACTGGCTTTTTGTAAAGGTATAACCTTAGAATACTACAAGGTATATGGCTAAGGTAATTGGGCATTATAACAATACTTTGAGAGTATTTCTACTAAAAGTGGTATTATATGAAAACAAACTAGGCTGTGTGGGTACCCACGGCCACACCACAGGAGTGTGGCTACCCGCCTACCCCACTGTGGGAACTCTCGACGAGGGCCTCACGAAAAAGTGGGAAGGCTCTCAAGACTTAGGCATTTTGAAGAAGTTCATCAGGAGAGGGGTATTTATAGCCAAGCCAAGGCCAACCAATGGCCAAGATCTAGCCAAGTGCCTAGCAAGTGTAGGGCCAAGATTCACCCAAGTGTCCTAGCCAACTTGCACACAAAATATCTACCAAAAATATCTCCCACTTGCCTCCCCAAATCGTCCACGCCCACTTTGCCCACCAATGAGGTGCCAAGTGCCGCGCGCTCTCGTTGGTCCAAAATGTTCCGCCTCTAAAAATCCGCAAAAATACTAAATGACATAAATGGAAATTCCCTACGAAAGCCGTGGAAAACGTTTAGCCGAAAACGACTCTAACCGTGTCAGGCACAAACATATTTCGGCCCAAAGGTGCCACGTGGGTGACACGTGTCGCCCCGATTCGCCCAAAATATTTCGCCTTCGAAAATATCCAAAACGCCAAAATCTCAAAATCAAAGCGGCCCCACAAAATCAGAATTTCTCCCGTGGGCCCCACGTGACTATTTTCAAAATAAAATTCCATAATTCTCTAATATTCCAGAAGTCCGAATACCAAACTGGGAATCCAATTCCCATAAACGAACCTTTTTCCTTCACAAAACCGAAACTTTTCCGTGGAAAATTCACCTCTTTCTTCCTTTCCAATCTTTCGCCGATTCTCGCACGCACGCCCTGCATACATACCCTGGAACTACGGGTATAACATTCTTCCTTAGAAACATTCGTCCAATGTTCCTTCTAAGTCTCAAACAACAAGCGCCAAGATAGTCTTCACTACTATACTTACGAAACAATCCTCGCCATACCGCCACGTAAATACCGCGCAACACTTACACTAAGTCCACGAGGAAACACCTCTACATCACCACAAATAATACTACTTTTGTCACTTTGTCGCGAGCCTTGCTCCGACGACTCCAACAAACTGTACCGGCTGCATGCGATCATCAAGTTGTTGTACACTCGATTCTTATCACATTACGATCATCGCTTTAGTATCCAAAACTCGGTTACTATCTCTAACGTGGTCATCATTAATCGATCATTCTCGATGGATCTTCGATACTTTCGAACATAACAATACGAAGACGGACGCCCTTCCTCCTAAGTCGGACGGCAAATGCTAACATATAGGCAACCCGCCTATTCTTCACATGAACTCACAAAGGCCCAAAGTAACTCGCTAAGTTCCTTCGCTTTCCAAACTCACACCGCCCGGTGGTACTTTCAAGAAGACCGACCACAACTCCGAACTCTAAGCGCCGCCGATTATCCGCACAATTCCTCCGAGCCGCGGAACTTCTTCAGACAAGCTTTCACTATCCATACCGGAACAAGCTCCAACCAATTATCGAACCACGCTAACATCGAACCATCGACCGCAACTTGCATTTCTCGCCTACAAGGCGCCGCAAGACGACATCCAACACCGAAATGGTAGCTTAAACACTTCAACCGAGACAACGATCCTCACGGCTACTCAAATCAAAACACCGCCCGAGGCGAATGCGACACTGAGACTCACCTGAAAGTTACCGGGCGACTCAGCTCGCCCTTCTCGCCAGCCTCGTTAACCCGCAATTCTACGCTTTCTGCTGTACATAAGCCCGCATACAGCCATGCTCAAGCCCAATCAAGAATTACTCTGCACAACCTCTCTTAGGTAGTCATCAAGACTCGCGTACATCGGTATAATCTTCCGTAGCCAAATCTATAGCTAGTATGTGGTCGCTTTGAAATCTATATTCATCGTTCCTGGCCGTGGAATCAAGGTTCAATATCGTGACGCAGAGGAATCGCCACCGTGCTAAACTCTGGGGCTAGTGACGCCGCAGAAATCCCCGAACGAAGCACTACCCTAGGTAATGATGGCCTGTGCCTCGCCACCCTCCAACTTCACTTGCGCCTCCTCGGCCGCTTTGCCCTCCCGGGTTGCCACTACGCGAGGCATAATGATAAGTGGAAAAGATTTCGTCGGAGGGTTCAACTTACAACACAAATCTAAGGCACGATCTCGAGTGAGAAGAATAGAAACCAATCCTAAATATCCTATAGCCTCCGGGATTATTGATGTGGTGCACAACACACCGATAATCAAGACTTCGGATCGATACGGTTCAGACACTTTCCGAGGATTAATCGCTCGATACCACTTTTGTCACGACGAACCGGCCCGTGGATCGTGCCTTACCGGGCACCCAAGTAGACATACATCGTAGTAATCACGAACAAACACAACCATATGAGATAATGTATATAAAACAATAATCGTGGAAACTTGCCTTTCGCATATATATAAATGACAACTTTTAACATGAATAGCTTAATCCTTTTTACAAACCATGCCTACAACAAGATTACTGCACTTCTAAGAATGATATGATAACAATGGCGGACAGGCCCGCCAAACCCCGAATGTAAACACTTACTACGACGGGGACTACACCATCGATAAGCCTCCGCGAAACGGAGCTTCCCAAACGCCGAACCGTGACTCGAGCTAGGATCAACGATCGTGTACCTCAACTCGGCGCATGAACGCAGCCCAAGGAGGTCGCATAACAAAAATTTGCAGTATGTGAAACTAAAAATACCGCAAATGAAATCATAATAGTCTATAAAGCAGAGATGTATGATGACCAAACTACGCTTTACAATAACTAAGCGATATATCAAGTCGTGACTCACGCCTCAAGTCATCACCAAAGAACATAACAGTGGGTCTCACGCCCACAACATCAATCGTGCCCGTGGGACACATTCCTCACTACCGGCAGTTTATGATATAAAAGTTCCAAGGAACACACATGAACACCAGGTCCCACCTGTGCCATAATAACACCGTACGGTAAATACGAAGGCATAGCCGCCTACTAACACCCACAAGCATCAACAAGGTCATGAATCAGATCATAAGATCCGCTCTAGACCGTCACATGATCAAAGCCGCCACTTGCCCGCAGATCTAATGCGCGCGTCTAGTCCTCGAACTTCCCGCACCCGCATAGGCCAATCTCATCGCCCGCATGAGGCATCCCCGCATCGGCGGTAGCTACTCCCTAAGATCGCCCCGACTTCGCAGCGCATGGCCAAGGACCGCATGCCCATAAAGGACGACACTAACTCGAACTCGTAGTTCCGCATAGCCCCGGACTGCATGCAGGTATTCTCGAATCATGTGTCCATCGACGCCCGAGTCTACCCCGCAGACGGAGGCGCAACCCTAATCATCTCAAGAGATGAATGCCACAATACTATCATAACGACCGATAGTTAATAAGCACAATCGGAAACCCTTCACACAAACATCACAAGATACTAACACACGAAGATCCCAACACGCTTACTTATCAACGCAATCAAGAAAGTATTACAAGGCTATCACAAACCAATACAATCAAGTTGTTCACACAAGGTACCTTCTACTATATGATTAACAAAATCGGGTTTTTATCCCCAAAGTACTTCATACATCAACTCTTTAAAAGATACGTTACTTTCACAATGTCACACAATACCCGTAGTATAAAATAGAGTTACTATCCTTTAAAGTAAATCAATTACTTCTCTTTGTAAAATCAAGTAACAACATTATTTTTCAAACGCCCAAGTTTGCCTAATTTCAAATGTTCACGCTTATTTTTAGAAAGGTTTCGTAGTTCATAGTCTTATTCATTTAAGAATATAATTCTCTTTAAACAACTGAGAAACATAAGCCTTATATGTGAGTAGGATATTCTTGTTTATAACAATCTTATTACAGCAGCCATGATCTAGGAAATATCATTTTGTCTCATCTTAGCTTCTATGCAGATGGAAGTTTCTACTGGTTTTCATAATACTTAATTATTCAAAACATTTCCTTTTATTAACGCTGCAGTGGTTTGTCGATACACATGCTGATTTCCGAAATCAGTAAAGCATTCTTAAGCCGTTATACCTAACTTCCCATAAAGCTAGTATAACTCTTAAGTTTTCAAACACCAAGTATTACTTCTCCTTTCAAAATGATTCAAAAATCTTTTGAAAATACTTCAAGTTCTTTCTTATCATATAACAAGCCAGTTATAGTTCAAATCAGTTACCTTTTAAAAACCACATGTATTTTCTTACTAACATAAAGCTGTTATAACCAACTTCCCATAAAGCCGTTATAACACTTTATGTTTTAAACCATTCAAACACATTTAGCACATGACGCTCACCGCATTACATAGTTCACACATATCACGCAGAGAGATAGGAAGAGGTTCACATACCTCGCGACGATTATCGACTAATAGCAAAATGCTCCGAGTACCTCGCCGCTCTGGCCACTCCTGCCAAGTAGAACGCGCCACACGTAGTGTTTCAACCTATAAGGCCACAAGGCGCTTATTAACATTTAGGTCTCATCGTAGAACTTTCTACAAATTTCGCAAAGACTCTCCCCGCAACAACAGAAACCTCCTCCTCTAACGAGGCCGGCTACCAAGCCAACCAGTGGGGTTATACATCTAACCCTAACGGTACAATTCTACTCCACTACACTACTACACAAGTCTACTGTAATACACCCCATGTAATTACAACAAGACTATATATAGTATACTTCTACTATACAATCTAACAACATGTAATTTCCAATTACAATAGGGGACAAGATAATTACCTCGATAAGCCCATAATTATCCGAGTTTAAAGTCGATCCCGGGCAATCGCTTAGCTCCAACTCCGAGCGCCCAACCCGCTCTAAACCACCCTTAGAAGTTCTAACTAACTTCTACACAATACTCCAACGGACTATGGAGATTTTCCTAGGTTTCTGCCAGGATCGACGGAAGTATAATAGTATAACTGGCTTTTGTAAGGTATAACCTTAGAATACTACAAGGTATAAGGCTAAGGTAATTTGGGCATTATAACAATACTTGGAGAGTATTTCTACCAAGAGGGGGGGGGGTATTATATGAAAACAAACTAGGCTAGGGGGGGGGGTACCCCACGGCCACACCACAAAGGAGTGGTGGCTACCCTCGCCTACCCCACTGTGGGGAACTCCCGCCGGGGGCCTCACGGTGGAGTGGGAAGGCTCTCAAGACTTAGGCATTTTGATGAAGAAGTTCATCAAAGGAGAGGGTATTTATAGCACGCCAAGGCCAACCAATGGCCAAGATCTAGCCAAGTGCCTAGCAAGTGTAGGGCCAAGATTCACCCAAGTGTCCTAGGCAACTTGCACACAAAATATCTACCAAAAATATCTCCCACTTGCTCTCCCAAATCGTCCATGCCGCCCACTTTGCCCACCAATGAGAGGTGCCAAGTGCCGCCTCTCGTTGGTCCAAAATGTTCCGCCTCTAAAAATCCGCAAAATACTAAATGACATAGCCGAAATTCCCTACGAAAGCCGTGGAAAACGCTTTAAAAACGACTCTAACCGTGTCAGGCACAAACATATTTCGCCCAAAGGTGCCACATGGGGTGACACGTGTCGCCCCGATTCGCCCAAAATATTTCGCCTTCCAAAATATCCAAAACGCCAAAATCTCAAAATCAAAGCGCCCCACAAAATCAGAATTTCTCCCGTGGCCCCACGTGACTATTTTCAAAATAAAATTCCATAATTCTCTAATATTCCAGAAGTCCGAATACCAACCGGGAATCCAATTCCCATAAACGAACCTTTTTCCTTCACAAAACCTAAACTTTTCCGTGGAAAATTCACCTCTTTCTTCCTTTCCAATCTTTCTGTCGTATTCTCGTACGTACGTCCTTGCATACATACCCTGGAACTACGGGGTATAACACTAGTATAACACTTAAGTTTTCAAAAACCAAGTACTACTCTTTCTTTCAAAACGATTCATAAATCTTTTGAAATACATCAAGTTCTGCATTAACACATAACAAGCCAGTTATAGTTCAATCAGCTTACCTTTTGAAAATCACAACTCATTTTCTTACCTACATAAAGTCATATAACCAACTTCCCATAAAGCCGTTATAACACTTTATGTTTAAGCCAAACAAATACACTTAGCACATGTACGCTCACCGCACTACATAGTTCACACATATCATGCTAGAAAAGATAGGAAGAGGTTCACATACCTCGCGACGCAGTATCGACTAATAGCAAAACGCCCCAAACAATGGGCTACTCCTGCCAAGTGGATCACCCACACGTAGTACTCCAACCTATAAGGCCACAAGGCGCTTATTAACATCTAGATCTCAACGCTCCATATTCTACGTAAAATTCGGCAAAGACCTCCCCTCGCCACAACAGAAATCTCCTCCTCTATCGAGGCCGGCTACCAAGCCAACCAGGGGGGGGGGGGGTTTTACACGTCTAACCGGACGTGTACAATTCTACTATACTGCAATACTATACAAGTCTCATCGCAATACACCCTATGTAATTACGCCTGCTCATTCTTATTCTTCAGCTTAAGTCAAAAGACATCAATACTAAGTAGTTCCATATATAGTATACTTCAACTATATATTCAACCAAACATGTAATTTCCAATTACAATAGAGGGACAAGATAATTACCTCGATAAGCCCAAAATTATCCGAGTTTAATGTCGCTCCTGAGCAAGGTTTAGCTCCTACTCCGTACGCTCCAATCCGCTACAAAAAAACCTTAGAAGTTCTATCCAACTTCTACTTTAATACTTCAACCTACTTTGAAGATTTCCTTAGGGTTTCGGCTTGAGACTAAAAAGGACAAAGGTAGTATATCCGTATTCTACGATAGAGGTAACTTTTGGAATACTTCAAGGTATAAGGCTAAGGTATTTTGGGCATTATAACAATACTAGGAGAGTATTTCTATACCACAACAAGGGTATTATACTAAAGTAACTAGGCTAGGGTACCCCTACACAAGCCTCACCAAAGGGGGCCTCTCACAAAGCTCCACAAAGGGGGAGGGCTTGACGATTTCAACTCACAAAGGGGAGAGATTTCAAGACTTGAAAATGATTTTTGATGAAGAAAGTTCATCAACTAAGGGGGTATTTATAGCAAACCCAAAGGCCAACCAATGGCCAAGATCTAGCCAAGTGCAAGGCAAGTGTAAGGCCAAGATCAAGGCAAGTGCACCCTAACCCTACTCCACAAAACACTCCACAAAACAAGCCACAATACAAGGCCAAAAGAGGAGCCAATCGGCCAAGGCCAACCAAGGCCTCGACGCCCAAATCGCCCAACCTTCCCCACTTGTTTCCAATGCGAGGGTGACACATGTCACCTCCCGCTGGTCCAAAAATGTTTCGCCTCTAAAAATCCGCAAAATTATAAATGACATAGCCGGAATTTTTCCTACGAAAGTCGTGGAAACGCTTCGCCTAAAACGACTTAGCCGCACTTGTGCCCAAATTTCGAATCCAATGCCTAACTTAAGGCTCAAATTTCGTACGCACGCCCATACGCATATACCCGAAATACGGGTATAACAGCTTAGCTACCCCGATGCGAGGAATACCACGCGGTCCATGTGACCTATGCGACTACTGTAGTCCAGAATCACTGTGTGTTACCCGACGCGAGGAATACCTCACGCGTCCACGTGGCCTATGCAGATTAAGTGAGTTCAGGAATGTCGCGTTAGCTACCCCCGACGCGAGGAGTACCTCGCGGTCCACGTGACCTATGCGGACTACGTGAGTCCAGATTAGGACTCGCATTAATGATACTAAGGGCGCAATGGCCCTACTCCGATCATCGCGCCTAGAAAGAACCTGGCGGGTTACACCTATTTGCTCTTGTATATACTATGGCACTATGCATCGCTAATTGGTTTGTTTCATACATGTTTGTGGATTGGTTTTAAAATGTTATGATTTCATTTCAAGATTTCAGCCACATATTTGGTACTCAGATCGACCTCCTTCGGGATGCTCATGCCGCAGTAGAGGCATCGCCGTTGATCCTCGCCATAGATCACCGCTTCGCTGGAAGCCCGCTTCTCCTGAGGCTTATCTTTTGGTATGATTCCACATTGAGGTTCATGTACATTCAGGTACGGCCCCCGCCCCGCCATAGTTGTTATATCGATTCTTCGAGGTCCGTAGTCCCACTGTGAGCGGGCTTCAGGATGTAATCGCTCAGATTTTGTTATATATAAGCGCAAAGTGGCCGCTTGTTAGCCTGCTTATTTTTTTATTGTTCCATGTCTATGAGTTTATTTTCACGTTTTTCTCTCATGTAGTATCACCAGGTGCCCTGTAAGGCACCACCATGCCCGAGATCAGTCGTGACAAAGTAACATATACTTTTAAAAGCCGAAGTTACTTTACTTTTCAAATCAAGGCAAGGATACCAATCAAACCAAGTTCACTTTAAAATACGCACGCTCACCGTGACTATACCTTTGTAAATAATCATCCTCAAGATATAGGAAAAGTTCACATACCTTCCGACTTAATCCACTTGCCGTTGAATATGCCGCACGTGTAATGTCCACCTATAATGACCATAATACGCCTATCAACTTCTAGCTTTCCAACGTAGAATATTCTATGTAAAACTTCCTATTCTACGGAAAATTAGGCAGACTTCCTTTGTTTCTACGCATTTTCCATCTTTTCAAGGCCCAAAATCAATAACCAACATGCCACATTTAAGGCTCAACAATTCAGCTAACTGGGATTACACGCCGACAGACGTGTAAAATTCTCGCTCTACAATTAATATAAATCGCCCATTTCACACGACCCGACTCGAAGCGATCGTGCCCTACATGGGCACCCTTCTGCATACATCGAGAATAGCAATTAACATACACAACTCATAAAAATACTCGGACATTAAATATCAATGTGCTAGCCGATAAGGCCACCTTCCGTAAAATATACATAATCCAAAAATAAACAAGACATCTTTTTTTTCTTCTTTACAACCCAATCCACAAGACATGACTCATGCACTTAAGAATAACAATTGTGATCGACAGGCCCCGCCATACCCCAATGTACAACAACCGACAATACTGTGGATCTCGGAACCAAGGATAAGACTCGAGTAATGGAGCTTCAACAATTTGACAAAGGATCCTAAGAGCGAGGATCAACAACTCAGATACTCTACCATGCAGATGAACGCAGCTCAAGGAGGTCAAGATAAATACGTACTCAAGTATGTGAAATCAGTACTGTGAATGAAATCATAAAGTCTAAAAATAAAGCCGAGACATGTATGATAACTCAAATAACAATACATCGTGCCTTACTAACAATGAGAGTAAACAAGAGTATACTTTAATGCATAAAAATAGAGGCTCGTGATCAAAGTAGGCCACCCGCCCGTAGTATCATTACAATCCTACTCTCGGGCTATTTCACCCGTGATAGGTATGGACCCGCATGAGGTAATTTTCTCGTGATAGATCAGATCCGCTCGCATTGGTCGGTGGACCCGCATGAGGTAATCTCTCGCATAGGACCGGTCCTCCCGCATAGGACTATTTCACCCGCATAAGCCCTACTGACTCGCATGAGGTATTCCTCGTGATCACGGGTAGCAAATCCACTAATATGCAAATGCCACAAACCCGGAATGACTCAGAATGAACAACATATCACTAGCACAACCGCTATCATACATAACATAAGCACTACCAAATTTATCATACATAACATAAGAACTACCGACTTATCATACATAACATAAGCACTACCGGCTTATCATACATAACATAAGCACCACCAGCTTATCACAATTATCATAAGCAAGTTAAGAAATCCCCTAACTTCTTATTATCTTTGTTCATATACACTCTCATTTTAGTTTACTTAAGGCACTAACATGTCATTATAAAAACCGGGAAATTAACCCAAAGTACTACGTACTTCTATTCTTTTAAAATGACTCTTTTCATATAAAACTTCCAAGATACTAATAACCGTAGTATCAATTCATATCTACTTTTCAAAACAAGTCACAATATCTTTTAGAACTACATAAGACTTCTAAATCAAGTGACTTTTTACTTTAAAACTTTAAGCAATTGATGTCTTCAAATCAATTTGCATTTCTTCCTTTCAAGTCATTTTATCTTAATTTACATTGCTAGAGTAAACCATTATTTTAACTTTCCATAAAGCTATTATAACCAACTTCCCATAAAGCCGTTATACTAACTTTATGCTTTAGACACTTACATTCTTCTTTATAACCAAGAGACTTAAACTTTCCGAAAACCAAGTATCATATACTTTCAAAAATACTTCAAGTCTCTTATCTTTAGAAACTAAGATATCCTTAATCTTTAAAACAAGTGAGTTAATTCCCTAACTCAACCAACTTGGACATTCTTAAAACAAGTCAAGGATATCAAATGAAACTAGATTCATCAAAATCTCATACGTCTACCGTACTATATATTTACAACTACTCATGCTCAAGAGATAGGAAAGTTCCACATACCTCTTTGGTTCAATCCACTTGCTAAGTCCAATATGCCGTACGTAGTATGTCAACATATAATGACCATAATACGTCTATTAACTTCTAACTTCAAACGTAGAATATTCTAAGTGCAAAGTCACTAAATTCTACGAAAAATCGGACATCACTTCCTTTGTTTCTACATACTTTTCCACCTTTTTTAAGGCCCCAATTCAATAACCAAACATGCCACATTTAAGGCTCAACAATTCAGCAATTCAAAGGGGATTCACGCCTAACATGACGTGTAAAATTCTACCCCACAATTAATATAAAATTGTCCAATAATAAGTGCAATTCTCGGCTACAATCCATGCCTACAACAATGTCAATTTCCGTTCGATTCCTTTTCAATCCAAGTTGTTATTCCAACATGTTATATACATAATAACAATTACAACAACTATATTCCCTTCTCTCAATAACATACGACGATCGTAATTAATAATTAACTTGAATTACAATCTTAACGGCTAACATGCCATTTTCAGTTTTGAGCTTCTAAAATTCCATAACACTTATCAATATTCATAACATATATCACATGCTCATTTATAACTTATCATAACATGGAATCTTCAATTACAATAGTAAGACAAAAATTATTACCTCATTTAGCCCAAATAATATCCAAGATTACAAGTCGATCCTTAGCAACTCTAGCTCCTCTTTTCGACGTTCCAATCCACTCCAAGCAACCCTTAGAAGCTTATGAAGAACTCCTTTTCAAGTTCCAACTTCAAAGTTGAAGAACTCCTTAGGTTTTCGCCTTGCGACTAACGTGAAAATGTAGTTTTTCCGGGGTCTTTCTATTGAGATATCCTTATAATACCCTTAGGAACCTTGGGTTGAAGTATTGTGAATTATGAACAACAATTGCAAAATTTCCTCCTCCATAAGGCCTCATGGCCGAGCTCATTGAGAAAGAACAAGATTTTTAAATTTCTCTAAGTGTTGAAATGACAAAGTCTTGCACTACTAGTGTAGATATATACTACAGTCAAGGGTCTAGATTAGAACATTTTTGTGGCTTGGATGAATTCATTTAAATATCAAGCTATGTGGGCTCATTGACTTGATCAATAATGTCAAGCCTTGGCCTTTCAAGACTTGGCCCATTCTTGCCCATTTTCGTCCAAGCTCAAGTGTGGGGGGCGACACGTGTCACCCTCCCATTCGTTCATAATGTTTCGTTTCCCAAAATTTCCATAATTGGTCAAAATATCGGAAACCTCGTGGGCCCCATAAAAACGTAAAATTTCTCGGGTGGGCCACACGTATCCAACTCTGTAAATAAACTTCCGTAGCTCTGATAAATTCTAATTGTCTCAAATAAAAAACTTGAGAACCCAATTCCCTTTAACAAACACTTCTCTTTGCCGAGGTTCGGAAGATTTTTCCTTCGAAAAACAATTCTTCCTTTCGTTCAAATTTTTAACATCCTGGTTCCTTACGTATATTATTATATATGTGTTCTGGAATTACGAGGTGTAACATTCTCCCCTCCTTAGAAACGTTCGTCCCCGAATGTTTTTTCGGAGTCCCATCTAAACGGATATTGGCATAGTTTCTTGACTATACCCAGCATAATCACACTTGCCATACATGGCCACATAACAATACTTATACGAAAACGTCAACCTTAACTCCAAGTGTCGACGTCGGTTATCTGCATAAAGCTTCTCCTGACTCTGAGCTTTATTAATAATCTTTTCTGGTTAAGCCGCTTATCCACGCCCCGCGAAATCAAGTCCGCCAATTAATCGAACTTTGCCTACGCCGAACCAACCGACCGACGATCTACACTTTCTTTCATAACAAGCCCTACCGCCTCATCCAATATCGAAAGGTATCTGCATCGTGACGTAACTCAACAAGAGGCATAATAATCCTTTCAGCTATCTCTGAAATCACGAACACGGGCCCGCAACCTATACTCAAGTGCCTGGATAGTACGCTCTGCTCCATTCGGTGCCGGGGTGAAATGCAACACCAGACTCACCTTGTCCCTAATCCTTCCGAAAACCTCCGAGTTATCCGTAACCGAGCTCATCCATCTAACATCATTAATATAGGAACCCCGCAAGGCCTCACAATCTCTCGCTATATAATCCAGCATACTCTCAACCGCGTAAGTTGGTCCCGACGAAGAACATGGGCTGGTTTCACACTGCTGTTACTATGACCTCGTGAGTCGCACTTCCTGAGTACGATGCCACCAGAACAAAATCTATATTAATTACCTATATCTAAGTGGGATCTCAATCGTCGTAGTAGCCTGTGGCTTCGTGTTCCACTTTGACCTGCTACTAACTCGGACACTAAGAAACTAACTCCGCTACGTCCCTCTTCAGGTCATATTACCCATACATACATCTGAGGTCATGATACATCTTAGTCAACCCCGGATGAATAGAGTAACGAGCACTGTGCCTCGACCTGACTGACGAAGTCTCGCGACATCGGAGCACAATATGCCCTCGATCTTGGCACCCCATCAGCGCTACTTCAAATAAACTCTCATCCTCTCAAGAGTCGTGAACTCGATCAGATCATAACTGGATCCTCATATCACGCCTCTTTACCTCCTCAACACCTAAGACTCGCAACCTCTCGATCTAAACTTCATTAACCTTGAAACAAATAATCGAACCCTCGCTCGGTAGCTAATGAATCTCACGGACCACGCCCGTCTATCCGCTGCCCATCCGACAGACTACCCATGTGATCCACGACTAAGAGCATCAGAATCGCTCTCGCTTTCCCGTGGTATAGATATCAATATCACAACTTCGAGTAACTCTAACCACCGCTCTCGCCAAATTCAGCCGCAATCGTCAAGATATACCGAGGCTTGTGGTCTGCATAAATATCCACATGAATTCATATAAGGAATGCCTTCAAATCTAAGGCACGATTAATCGCCGACTTCTAAATCATGAGTAGCGTAATTCTATGCTTCCTAACCGCGGAAACATAGGCTCTAACCTTATCGTGGTTATACAAGACACAACCTAGCCCAACACCCAAAGTGTTACAATAATAACCTAACCCTCTAGTCTTTCAGGAGGGGTTAGAACTGTAGTCGTGGTCAACTTGTCTTCCAATAACTGGAAACATTTCTCATTCTTGCGAAATTGTTATACCCCGTATTTCCAGAGTATGTACGTGAGGGCGTACGTATAAAAGTTTAAGCCTTAAGTTAGGCATAGGACGAAATTTGTGCACAACCCCCGAAAAGAATCGTTTCATAAACGCTTTTCCAAACTTTGCGAAGGGAAAATTACGGCTATGTCATTTATTATTTTTGCGGATTTTTCCGAGCGATGAAATATTTTGGGCCAACGAGAGGGTGACACTTGTCACCCTCAAGTGGACGGCAAACATGGGCAAGGGTTGGACGATTTTGTGGCTTTGTTTGGTCAAGGGTTGGTAGGATATTTTTGTGTAGTAGATGGATAAGGACACTTGGGTAAATCCTCACCCTACACTTGCATAGCACTTGGCTTCATCTTGGCCATTGGTTGGCCTATAAATACCCCCCCTTAGTTGATGAACTTCGTCATCCACACTTTGACATTTCCAAGTCTAAAATCCTCCCTCCCAGTAGTTCTCCCAAGCCTCCTCCCCTCATGAGCCTTGGCCAAAGTAACCCTCCCTTTGAGAAGCCTTAGCCGAGACACCTCCCCCCCGTCCCGTGGAGTTGTCCTCGTGAAATACCCTCCCCCCCTTGGTTGAGAAATACTTCCCTAAGTATTGTTATTATGCCAAAATACTCTAGCCCAAAACCTTTGTAGTATTTCCAAGTACCCTCTATACGAAAAGCCCGGAAAATACTACTATACTTAGTAGAAGTGTGTAGAACTTCTAAGGGTTTCTTGGAGCGAATTGGAGCGCACGGAGTAGGAGCTAAACCTTGCTCAGGACCGACATTTAAACTTGGATAATTTTGGGCTTATCGAGGTAAATAAACTTGTCCCCCTATGGTAATTGAACTGTAATTACATAGAAGGATATTAAAGAAGAGAATTGATCAGAATTAATCAGATGAAGGATGTTAAAAGGAATTGAATCATTTTACATAGGATCGTATTCTGATGAGACTTGTGTAGTATAGGCTGTGAATAGTACACGCCCATTAAGTGTAACCCGGTTGGCTTGGTAGCCACTGATAGAGGAGGAGATTTGAGTGGTTACGGGGGAGGTCCGTAATTTTTCAGAATTTTCCACGAAGAGATCTCTCAGTTAATAGGCGTTTGTGGCCACTTATAGGTCATGCGATCACGAGTAGCGTATTCTACTTGAAAAGTGGAAAAGGCTAGCAAGGTTACGATCTTGTGAGCGCTTTTGCTTTTGTCGATAATCGTCATGAGGTATGTGAACCTCTTCCTATCCTTTCTAGCATGATGTTTTGTAAACTATGTAGTATTGAGACGGTACGTGTGCTAACTGAATTTGGTTGGTTTAAAAACATAGGGTGTTATAATAGCTTTATGGGAAGTTAGTTATAACGACTCTATGTAGGTAAAAGAATGGTTTATTGATTGTAGAAGTTAAGAGACTTGATCTTAAAGATAAGAGACTTAACTTAATTGACTTGATATGAATGTTGTTAAAAAGTGTGAAACCTCATTCGTGAGTAATGAGTACTTGGTTTTTAAAGAATAATCTTTTACTGATTTTGGATATGAGGATAAGTATCGAACAAACCACTGCAGCGCTAATAAAGGGAAATGTATTGACTAATTAAGTATTATTAAAACCAGTAGAAACCTCCATCTGCATAGAAGCTAAGATAAGACAAAATGATATTACATTTCCTAGATCATGGCTGCTTTAATAAGATTGTTATAAACAAGAATAACCTACTCACACATAAGGCATATGTTTCTCAAATTGTTTTAAAGGAGAATTATATTGATTAAGTGATTAAACTATGAACTACGAAACCTTTCGAAAATGAGAAACTTGAGCATTGGAAATTAGGCAAACTTGAACGTTTGGAAAATAATGTTGTTACTTGATTTTACAAAGGGAAGTGTTTTGGTTTACTTAAAAAGATAGTCACTCTATTTTCATACTACGGGTATTGTGTGACTTTTGTGAAAGAAACGGATCTTTTAAAAAAAGAGTTAATGTATGTAGTACTTTGGGGTTAAAACCTGGATTTGTTGTAATAAAGTATAAGTCTATGAGTATGTTGAACTTGCATATGCTTGTGGTGATAGCCTTTGTTGTGCAAGTGTTGTATTTCTGTGCTACCACGTCTCTCGATGGAGGGCCGGCTGATTTGTTATGAATGATTCTTTACCGAGTCCCATGGGATGGGCCGGGACACGTATTCCACATGATTCTTTACCGAGTCCCATTGGATGGGCCGGGACACGTATTCCACGTGATTCTTTATCGAGTCTCATGGGATGGGTCGGGACACGTATTCCACCTGATTCTTTACCGAGTCCCATGGGATGGGCCGGGACACGTATTCCACACGATTATACCTAGACTGCCGGCAGTGAGAAAGGAGTTCCACTGCAGAGGATGACTGAGGCGTGAGTCCACGACTTCATAGAATGCTTTTATGTTGTGAATCGTAGTTTGGTTATCACATGTCTCTCGCTTTATATAGACTATTATGATTTTATTTGATATTTACGATTTCACATACTTGTACTCAGATCTTGACCTCCTTCGGGCTACGTTCATGCCGCAGTAGAGTACATCGGTTGTGGATCCTCGCTCATAGGATCACATTCAGGTTGGAAGCCGCTTCTTCGAGGCTTATCTTTTGCAGTTACCCGAGTCCGTAGGTTCTTGTACATTCGTGGGTATGGCGCCCCGTCGTCATAGTTGTCACTTTAGAGGTCTAGTAATCGCTGTGGGTAGTTTGTAAAAAGGATAACTGCTCGGTTTTTATGTATATACTGACGGCAACTGTTTTGGTTGGCCTGCTTATTTATCATATCTCTTGTTTCATATTTATGTTTTATTTTATTTCCGCTGATTTTCTCGATGTTGTATCACTAGGGTGCCCGGTAAGGCACGATCCACGGGTCGTTCATTGATAGAAATATTCGCATCCTTAATCTCAATTATGGTTCCTGCTTTCCTTTCTCTCAGCAAGTCACTAACTTAGATTTGATTCCTTGCTTGCCTCATGGCTAAGACTTTCTCACAATCACAATTTATGGGGAGATTTCTGATCTCGTCAAGTAGTAACCCGATTATTCTCTCCACTGTAGAGCTTATAGTCGTGTTCAACCTCAATTCACTAGATACCTATTCCAATGACTTGTCAAGATTTCTTATCGCTCGAGTTACTCGCCTTTCCTTTATAAGTTATTTCAAGTTGTCCCGGGTCCCTTACCCCCCGTATCTCCTTACTATCTTTCTCATCAGTACAGATGCTACCACTTTTCCTCGAGGTGTTCTTACTGCCCATTATTTACTAATGGTCTTTACACTAGTCTGGGGTAATCATATCTCGTGCAACTTACATAACCATAGTTGTATTCTCTTTCATCATTCTGGTCATAACCTTACCTTATGCTTATTATTAGAAAAAGTATTTATATCTTGATTCATAATCGTACAGTTTCATACATGCGTACTACCTGCATTTATATCCTTACGACACTTCCTCGACCATTTCGTAACGTCGTTCACAATTACCCCAACACAACACTTTTCCCACGGTTATCTAAAACTGTAACCTATGGCATGACGATATTGAAGACTTTACCCATCTCCTATCCTTCGTCTAACAACATGGGTACACGTAACCCCCTAATACGTAAAACTATCCTTTACGTGGGGGAGAGAACTTATCTCCCTTACAAAAGCTTAACCATAAAGCACCACCTTATAGTCGTATAGATTTTCAAAACCTACTAACGATGTCTTTTTTTTTCCGTAGGCAGCACTCGTACTTATCTTATTCTTGCTTGCGCGCTATCCTGAACTTATCCGGGTCGTGGCCCCGACCGCCACACCAAACCAACTCCAAGTACCCCCAAGGGCACTTAAAATAAACTCCTTCAAATTCAAGTACTTCTTACCTTCTGCCTCAATTCACCTCAATGAACAAGTCACACAGACTTATTAAAACAATGATGTCAAATAAGGAAGGATAATTCACTGGTTACCACCACTTCTCTTCCTTTCCACTCGATAACCGACTTACCGGGAAACCGGAATCGAGCCAATCTCTCTCTCGCAATAACATTGGCATAACAAGAGGCCAACTAGCCCGCATAATGACCTCAACGTCATAATAAATTGACTCTTATGTCTTCTAGGTCCAACGACCGTATCGTTACGGCAATTATTATCTACCCGCTCGGCTACCCAACACTCGCGAGTGTAGTCACCTCGAAGGTTCTCGTGATTCAGCTCTATTACTTTACACTTGGTTGCTCTCTTTTCACCGGTCGATTTCTTCCGTACTTCCAAACTTATATTAGCATACGTACATAACTTCCATTCTAAATCTGGCCCCCAATCTTTGGAGTTACTAAATTAAACAATATAAGGTCATTTCCGGCTCTCACAACCTGGTTCCGGTGGAATGCGTCCACGAACCCGTAAAACGATTAACTAGACTTGGGCCCTGCACCCTCGTGACCCTGTCACGTAGCGGGACTACTACCAACTGATCCCATTCCATTTCGCACTTAACTCTTATCCTTGGTCTGACTTAATTTTTTTTTTACTACCCGAGAAGACCTTATATACCTAAGGTCTCGGCGGTTATCAACATTCTTAGGCTCGCAATTTCCATGCTCCAAGCCTACCTTATCGCCCCAGTAACGGGTACAAAACTTCTCGTAATACCATAATCGTGTTGTCTTGACCATAACAACCATACTTACTCCATACGGGTCTCATCCGTACCATTCCCTTACGCATACCACGTAGCTTAAGTTACTAACATAGTCTCCCATTAAGTCCCTTAATTAAAACTTCTTAAGGGTCCATTACATTCTCAGACAACTCATCATCACTTAATTATCTCAAATTAGTACGTAAAACCTTGATAAGAGTTCATTAAACTGTTTTATACCTTCCCGGTATCAATTTATTCCTTACCAATTCCTGGTAATCTAAAATCATCCTAGACAACACATATGTGACCCTCATACATAAATCCGTATAGATGTATGTCATAATACCATCTATACTACAAATATTACCAACCTGGATACGCAATCCACACAATCTTTCCCGGTCATTGCCTTCTCGTAGCAATCAACATAACTCGTTAGGGATAGACGACCCTAACCACACAGCTCTATCGCACGATCTCAGAGTGAGAAGAATGGAAACCAATCCTAAATGGAAACCACACAGCTCAAGAGAATAGGAAGAATCACATACCTCTTCGGCTTAATCCACTAGCCAAGTTGAATATGCCGCACGTAGAATATCCACCTATAACAACCAAACACGTCTATCAACGTCTAGATCTCTTCGTAGAACATTTCTAAGTATACTCCTTATCATATGGAAAATGGGAAGTACCTCCCCTGTATCTACTTACCTCTACCTTTTTCAAGGCCTGATATCAATGGCCAACATGCCACATTTAAGGCGCAATAATACAATAATTCAAAGGGGATTGCACGCCTAATTGGACCTTTGAATTTTCTGCCCCACAATACACAATACAATCCATTTCTTTTCAATCTTCTATCCACATATCATATACTCAATTATACACTACTACAACATGTAATCTCTAATTACAATAGAAGGACAAAGATCATTACCTCGATAAGCCCAAAATTTTCCAATGATTAAAAGTCGATCCTTAGGAATCTTAGCTCCAATTCCTTACGTTCCAACCCGCTCCAAGCAACCCTTAGTAGCTCCTAACCAACTCCTCTTCAAGATCCAACTCCAAAAAGTGAAGGATACCTTAGGTCTCAATTTGGCAAGTTTCGGCCAAGAGGTATATCTAAGGCTAGGTGTGTGAAATCTTGCCTAACTCTTGGTTCACAATATTCCTAACACCTTAAGGATGAACACTTAAAAATTTAAGGATTTTTGAACAACTTTTGGTCAATGATAAGGGCTATTGCCGAGAGCACTAGCCAAGGGAGGGAGTATTTGCTTTGGAAATCTCTAAGTGTGGGATGAAGTCTTGCAATCCAAAGGGAGGGGTATTTATAAGACAATCAAGGGCTAGGATGCAAGCAAGTGTGTGGTAGATATTGGGGACAAGTGTGTGTGGGTCCCACCATCTACATGTCCAACAAAATCTTGAGACAAGTGGCTTGCCACTTGTCTCACCATTTCCAACATGATGTCACAAGCCACTGTCCCACCAAATGGCTACACGCCACCTAAGGTGGTGACACGTGTCTCCTCCTATTCGCCCAAAATATTTCATCTCCAAAACATCCATAATGGCCAAAATCTCAAAAACAATGGCCCAAAATCAGAAATTTTTCCCCTGGGCCCCACGTGACCAAATCTGAAATAAAATTCCATAATTCTATTATATTCCCGTAAGTCCGAATACCAAACTGGGAATCCAATTCTCATTTACTTAACCTTTTCCTCACAAAATCCGAAAATTTTTCGCCTGAAAATCAAATCTTTCTTCCTTTCCAATCTTAATGTCGTATTCTCGACGCACGCCCTCACATACATACCGGAACTACTGGTGTAACATTCTTCCTCTTTAGAAACATTCGGCCCCGAATGTTCCTTCCAAGTCTCCAAACATACACGTATGCAGATAGTCTTCACTACTATACTTACAAACCAATTATGCCACACATGGCCATAATAACATACGCGTAATACTTAAATCCAAGCCAATGAAGAATCACCTCTAACGTGTATAACATCACTATTAGCTCCCACTCATGGTCTAAAGGATACTCTCTTCGCACCTTCACTACAAAAATGCTCACTCCTAATCTCTTAACACATGTTCGCTTCTTTTCTCACTCGTAGTACCCTTCTCGTACACCCGAACTCTTTCTAGTACACGTACCACATTTTAGTCATCGCTTCAGTTTCCAAAACCTTCGAGTTACTACCACCAACTTGGTCATTACTAGCTTCAATTTCCTTTAAGGCCATTCCCGGCCTCCATGATCCGATTCTGGTCGAACACATCCACGAACTCGTACAATGGTTACCTAGACTTGGGCCTTGCACCCTCGTGACCCTGCCACCTAGCGGGACCACCTCAAACTGACCCCACCTCATTCCGGGTTGCGGGTTGACCCGCGATCTGGCCTCAACCCAACCCATTTCGTACTAAACTCTTGTTCCCGGTCCGGAACAATCTCACTATTCAAGTCATGAAAACCTAGTGTTCTTCTTAGCTTAATTATCCATTTTCATTTCACACCACTCATGGAATTATCACACTAATATACCCCACGTATACTATGTACCTCGACGAAGATCACCCGTAAAATCTTTTACTCAAGACGGCCTTGCACCTAAGATCTCTACGGTTATCAATATTCTAAGGCTCACAATCTCCATGCACCCAAACCTACCTTTCCCTCTAACCAGGTGTCTTAAACACAATTTACACAATGTTATCTGAACATAACACTTAACTTATAATCATATTATCACGCATTCTAGTATCTAGAGTGTTAAGGATATACCTGAAATCAAATAGGCGGTTCTAAGGTCCGCTAAAACTGAACTTCCACCACGATCTTCTCGCATGGCTCACCGTATGAACATCCTACCTAGCTATCAAGCGCGAAGAACCCACAATCGATCCTCGGAGATCAGGTTATCCCACCAAGCACTCCGGCCTGACAGTCACCAAATGGCCTCACGACCGAAAGCATAACAAGTCGCCAGTAATACGACACTCCCAAAATGGGATCTATCACACCACACCGAGGCAGGGGCTTCCTCGCTACTACCCTCGGGCATCTCGAACTCGCACTAGAGCCCCGACCGCCTCCCGAATATCCTCGCGATCAAACCTCCCGCCAAGACAGGAAGGTGCACTGTGTCGGCTGAAATGTAGACCTAGTTCGTTGAGGCTGTCCGCCTCAGAAATTTACCAAACCTCGCTGCCCCGCCCTATCGGGCTGATCTCGATCATTTCGCCGACCTCTACGCCTCGCCCCGTGCATAAGCTTTACGCGGCAATGTCCATGCCCTACCAAGAGCTACCCTGCATAACCTCTGCTAGATAATCATTCAGTCCGTGACATATCGGTGCACTCTATCCTCCATGTCCGCCACTAGAGTGGGGCATACCGAGCTCGTGAGTCGAACTCTATGTTGTACTCTCAACCGTCCGCCCATTCTCGCTCAACATCATAAAACTGCCCACTCGCTCTCTCATCCGCGAGGCAAGTGGTTAAGAAACGCCTCGAGAACTCGTCTCAACCACTGAAAGCATGCTCCCGGATAGTTCCATGAATCAAACCACTGATCGCAATATCCCGCATGAGACGAACCCAAGATCACCACTCGACCGAGGCCTTAATCACTCTCGCGATCCGCTACACTGTCGAATAAACTCCGAGGATCTTCCTCGCCTCGATCCATAGAACTCGTGGATCGCAACTCAAGAAGTCCCAAGCCTCAAACTATCGGCTCAGTGTACCAGCGTTCACCGCCTGCTCGCCCTCATGCCTTGCTACAATCCTAGCTAGTAACTGGGTCATCTCTTTGTCATCTATATCCTCGGCTCCTGGTCGTGGAACTGAAGGCTCAGATATCATGGCCTCGTGAGAAATCGCTGCCATTGCGCTTAAACTCGGCTGGGCCGGGCGACGCGTAACTCGACGTATGAAGTACTATCTCAGGTAAAGACTGGCTCGTGCCTCGTAACCTCTCAGGTTTCTACTCGCAGCCTCACGCTTTGCCCTTCTGGGCCCTGGTTGCCTTGCGTAGAGGCATAAATGGTACATAATAATACGTAAGAGGGAGTCCAACTTATAACACAACTCTAAGGCACGATCTCAGAGTGAGAAGAATGGAAACCAATCCTAAATATCCTGCAGCCTCCTGATTATAGGTGTGGTGCACAACACGCCGATAATCAAGAATCTACTAGATACGGTCTGTAGATACTTTCCGAGGACTAACTGCTCTGATACCACTTTTGTCACGACCCGACCTCGGGCCCGCGACTGGTGCCTTACACTGGGCACCCTAGTGATAATACATCAGAGAAAATCAGCGGAAATAAAAACTCATAGACATGAAACAATATGAAATAAGAAAAAGGCTAACCAAAACGGTCACCTTTCTGCATATATATCAAAATCAACGCATATCCTTTACAAGCCCAACTCACAACAAGATTACACTCTAAGAGTTTTTACAACAACTATGACGGACAGGCCCCGCCATACCTGAATGTACAAGAACCTACAATCTCGTGGAATCATACCAAAGATAAGCCTCCGAGGAATGGAGCTTCCCAAAACGCGAACCGTGATCCCATGGCGAGGATCAACAACCGGTACCTCTACCGCGGCATTTAACGCACTTCAAGTAGGTCAAGATAACAGTACCAAGTATGTGAAACTGAAAATATCGTAATGAAATCATAATACTATATAAAACAGGAGACATTTATGATAACCAAACTACAGTACACAGTATGTAAGCAGTCATGTCAAGTCAGGGACTCACGCCCTCAAAGTCATCATGCCCGTGGAACTCCTTCCTCACTGCCGGCAGTCGTAACTGTAATTTATAATCATGTGACGCGCCCGTGGAATCCTACCTCACTGTCGGCGTACATATACAATACATATATATATCTCTGTCCGTGGAATCCCCATCACCGCCAACAACGTGGTGTAACATATAACCACGTGACGCGCGTGGCATCCTACCTCACCGCTTATGCATACATATACAATATATATATATATGTCATGCCCGTGGAATCCTCATCTCGTACATGACTTCATGGAGAGCTAATCCAGGGGTAATAATCGTATAACATGCCCGTGGCATCCTCATCTCGTGCATGTCTTCACGAGCTAGTCCATGGAGTAATAATCGTATATAACATGCCTGTGCCATCCCTCATCTCGGGTACATGTCTTCATGGGGAGCTAGCCTATGGATTAATAATCGTATATAACATGCCCATGGCATCCCTCATCTCGGGTACATGTCTTCATGGGGAGCTAGCCCATGTAGTAATAATCGTATAAAACCATGGTCGCATGCCCCAGAATCCCATATCTTAAGCATGTCCAAGGATTAATCACAATGAAAGCATACCCGTGGAAACCTCCGTCACTGTCGGTACGTCCAAGTAAATTCACAACAAGCAGTCGGCCCTCCAACTGAGAGACGCGGTAGCATAGAAATAAAATACTTGCACAACAAAGGCTATCACACTAGCAAAGGCATTTTCAACAAACTTTTAGACTTTTATTAACATGTAAACTGATTCACCAATTTTATCAACTCCAAGTACTTTCATTTTATGCCAACAAATCCAGGTTTTAACCCCAAAGTACTACATACTTTCATTCTTTCAAAAAGACCTCTTTTTACGTAAAAGCCACACGATACTAATACTCGTAGTATCAAAAAAAAGTAACTATATGTCACGACCAGGCCGGCGCGATCGGTGCCCTACCAGGCACCCTGCCTGTATACATCGAGAATAGCAATGAACATACATAACTTAAAAACAGGTTTAGAAAATAAACATCACATGCTAACCGATAAGGCCGCCTTCCATAAAATATACATACTCAACAGTAAAAACAATATCACTCTGTGCTTACAACCCAAACCACAACATGTGACTACTGCACTTCCAGAATAACAAATGGCGGGACAGGCCGCCATACCTGAATGTACATAAATCTACAACATCGGGAAAGATCGTACCAAAAGACAAGCCTCCGAGAAATGGAGCTTCGACGCCGATCGGTGATCCTAAGAATGAGGATCCACCACCGCTACCCTACCTACGGCATTTAACGCAGCTCGAGGAAGGGTCGACACAATATGTACTAAGTATGTAAAAAGCGGAAAATACTGTAATTACATCATAAGTTTAAAACAAAGCCGAGACATGTATGATAATCAAATTACTGACAATCAGGCCTTACTAACAAATGAGTAACTAAGAGTATACTTATAACATAAAAATAGGAAGCTCACGATCAAAGCAGGACCACTCGCCCGCATTATCATTAAGCAATCCTACTCCAGGCACTATTTCACCCGCATAGGTCGTGTGGACCCACATGAGGTATTCCTCGCATAGGCTGTACCCGCCCGCATGGGACTATTTCACCCGCATAAGCCCATAAGGACTCGCATGAGGTATTCCTCGTATCATGGGTAGCAAATCCACTAAACAGTGGTATAACGTCTTGGGGGTTTACCCCTCATTTATACTCTTACCCTGAAGCATGTGGTATAACGTCTTGGGGGCTTACCCCTCATTTATACTCTTACCCTGGAGAAGGTGGTATAACGTCTTGGGGGTTTACCCCTCATTTATACTCTTACCCTAATTCAACCGGCCATCATACATAACATAAGCCCTACCGGCTTATCATATATAACATAAGCCCTACCGGCTTATCATACATAACATAAGCACTACCGGCTTATTATATAATAAATAAGCAAGTTAAGAAATCCCCCTAACTTCTTATTAGCCTTATTCATATACACTCTCATTTTAGTTTACTTAAGGCACTAATATGTCATTATAAAAATCCGGGAATTCAACCCAAAGTACTACATACTTCTATTCTTTTAAAATGACTCTTTTTCATATAAAACTTCCAAGATACTAATCACCCTAGTATCAAGTCACAATCACTTTTCAAGACAAGTCACAATACCTTTAGAAATAAAATTAGGCTTCTAAATCAAGTGACTTCTTTTCTTTTAAAACCTTAGGCAATTGATGCCTTAAAATCAATTTGCCTTTCATTAAATCAAGTCATTTTATCCTTATTTATCTTTTCATAAAGCTAATATAACCAACTTCCCATAAAGTCGTTATATTAACTTTATACCTTAGCCAATTAGAATTTCCTATCCAAGGGACTTATACGTTTAAAACGAAACAAGTATCATATACTTTAAAACTCTTCAAGTCCCTTAACTTTAAAAACTTAAGACATCTTTAATACCTTAAAGAAGTGAGTTAATCTCCTAACTCACCCGACTTGGCTATTCTTAAAACAAGTAAAGGATATCAAGGTTTTGTCGCTCACTGCACTATATAATGCATAACTATTCATGCTCAAAAGATAGGAAAGTTCTACATACCTCTTCGGGTCAATCCACTTGCTAAGTACAATATCCTGCCCGTAGTATGTCAACCTATAATGTCCACAATACGTCTATTAACGTCTTACTTCAAACGTAGAATATTATAAGTGCAAAGTCACTAAATTCTACGGAAAATCTGGACAAAGACTCTCCTTTGTTTCTACATACTTTGCCACCTTTTTCAAGGCCGAATTCAATAACCAAACACGCCACATTTAAGGCCCAACAATGCAATTAATCAATAGGGGATTACACGCCTACTAGACGTGTAAAATTCCGCCCCACAAACGATATCAAACTAATACAAACTACTAGGCCAATTCGGCAACTTGAGATACAATAACATCAATTCTTATCCAATTTCCATTTCAATCCAAGTTGTTAGCATAACATGATATCAAGCCGCAATCGATTATAACTACTATAATCTTCAAGTAAGTAACATGCGACGATTCTAATTAACGATCAAATTGTAATCCAACTTCAAATGGCTTGCATGACATTTCGGTTTTTAGGCTACAACCATCCATAATACTTATAAAACTTCAACACATATACTTCATGCTAGCAAACATGTAAGGCTAACAACAATATATAATCTTGTAACACTTAAGAGACAAGATTATTACCTTAACGATTCTTAGTCCAACTTCAAATCCGAAGTCACTCCTTAGCAACTTAGAGCCTCTTCTAGACACTTCAATCCGCTACTTGAGACCCTTAGAACAACACCAACAAATTTCCTTCAATCTTCCAAACAAAACCTAGAAAAGCAACTAGGTTTTCACCTTGCGATTAATACGAAAACTATCTTTTTCCGGGATTTTTCTATTGAGATATCGTTACAATACACTCATGAACCTTGGTTTAAAGTGTGGAGCTTAATGGACATCAAACAAAAAAATTCTTTTCTATGGAGTATGAACCCGAGAGCACACCTTGGGAGTTCTTCAATTTCTTAAATTTTTTTCTAAGTGTTGAAGTTAGTCTTGCTACTAGTACTACTATATAGTTCAATGGAGGGTCAAGATGTGCACAAATGTGTGGCTTGGATGAAGTTTCTTTAAATCTCAAGACTTGTGGTCCCATTGACTAAGTCAACATTGTCAAGCTCTTCAAGTTGCAAGACTTAGTCATCCTAACAAAGGTCAAATGACCCTTTTGGCCATGCCTAAATCGTCCAAGGCTACATAAGGGGGGGTGACACGTGTCGCCCTCCCACTCGTCACAATATTACGTTTTCCGACAATTCCATAATTCCGATAAATTTTTACAAGTCTCTAATCTTAACATTTCTGAGTTCTTACGTACGTTCTTAATATATGTCCTGTAAATACGGGGTGTAACATTATTCCCCCCTTAGAAACATTCGTCCCCGAATGTTCTTTCGGAGTCAAACTTATAATTAGCGACATAGTTTCCTTTCACAACCCCGACATACCAATAATGCCACACATGGCCACATAATAGCATTTAAGCAAAATAAATACTTCAATTAAAACTTGACAAGTGAGGGAAAAATGAATTACCTGAAGGTGTAGGGAATAAGTGAGGATACTTCCTCAACATGTCCTCCTCCGCTTCCCAAGTCATCTCCTTCCGGTTATCATTCCTCCACAAGACTTTGACGGAAGCCACATCCTCGTCCGCGATGCTGACACAGCGATCGAGTATCGCTATGGGACTCTCCTCATACGATAACCCCTCTGTCACCTGGACCTCACTAGCAGGGAAAACTCTCGCTAGATCTCCGATACACTTCCGCAACATAGAAACATGGAAGACCGGATGTACCGCCTCTAACTATGATGGCAGATCCAACTCGTAGGGAACCTTGCCCACTCTACGGATGATATGGTAGGGCCCAATGTACCTTGGGCTGAGTTTCCCCTTCTTTCCGAATCTCATTACACCGCGGGGTGACACCTTCAAGACCCAATCGCCTGAAACTCCAAATGTCGACGCCGATTATCCGCGTATGACCTGCCACTCGAGCCGCTAATCTCTCTGGATAAGCTTCACCTTATCCACTGCGAACCAAGTCCGCCAACTAATCGCACTCGCCACGTCGAACCAACCAATCGACCTACATTTCCGCCATACAATGCCTCGTGTATCTCAGATATCGGAATGGTAGCATTTGTTATAAGCAAACTCCACAAGAGGCAAATGATCCTCCCAGCTACCCCTGAAATCCATCATACAGGCTCGCAGCATATCCTCAAGTGTCTGGATAGTACACTCGCACGCCGTCGATCGAGGATCAAACGATGTCTCGAGACTCACGTGTCCCTAATCCCATGGAAAGACCTCCAAAAGTTAGCCATAAACTGGGCTCCTTTATCTGATATAATCGACACAGGGACACCGTGCAGCCTCACAATCTCTCTGATGTACAATCTGGCATAGTTCTCAGCCGAAAACGTCGTCCTGATTGGAAGGAAATGGGCTGATTTCGTCAGCCTGTCAGCAATAACCCAAATGGAGTCGTGCCTCATACGAGTGCGAGTAACCAGTAACAAAGTCCATGTTGATCACCTCCCACTTCCAAGTCCGAATCTCAATAGCTGTAATAATCCATTGGGCCTCAGTGCTCGACTGACCTGGCAATTAGGACATTGTGCAACAAAACTCGCCACGTCCTCTTGTGCCATCCCACCAATACAAACATCCGAGGTCATGGTACATCTCTTGGTCGACCGGATGAATAGAATAACGAGCACCGTGCCTCCAGAATCTGGACGAAGTCTGTACATCGAGAACACAACCGGCCCTCAAATCTTAGCACCCCATCAGCGCTACCTCGAATACACTCTTCTCCCGAAGAGTCGCATCTCGATACCGCATCAACACCGGGTCCTCAAACGTCGCCTCTTCACCTCATCAACGATGGAAGACTCGGCAACCTCACGAACCCGCACTTCACTATCGTCGATGTCGATCAAACGAACCCCGGGCTCGCTACCGTAGATCGACGGACCGTATCTGTCTCTCTGGTCGTACCTCCGGCGGACTCCCATCAAACTACGACTCAAGGCATCAGCAACCACGTTGGCTTTCCCCGGATGGTATAGAATATCAACAACATAATCTTTCAACAACTCTAACCACCGCCTCGCCGCAGTTCACTCCTCTCATCGAAGATATACCGAGGCTCTTGTGGTACGTATAAATATCCATGAACCCCATACAAATAATGTCTCCAAATCTTCAAGACATGTATAATCGCGCCAACTCTAAGTCGTGGGTAGGTAATTCCTCTCATGCTTTCAGAATCGCCCGAAGCATAGGCTATAACCTTGTCGTGCTGCATCAAAACACACCTAGCCCGATACCGCGGCATCACAATAAATCACATACCTGCCTAACTCTCCGGAAGAGTAAGGCGTGCCGTAGTCAACCTTTCTTTCAGCAACTGGAAACCCTTCTCGCAAGCCTCTGTCCACTGGAACTTGGCTGCCTTCTGAGTCAGCCTAGTCAACGGTGCTGAAATCGAAGAAAACTACTCCACAAACCTACGATAATAACCTGCCAACCCTAAGAAACTGCGCACCTCGGTCGGAGTAGTAGGTCTCGGCCAAGACTTGACTGCCTCAATCTTTACCGTATCCACGAACACCATCATTGATGTGCTCGGGAATGCCCGAGGCCAACCAAAACTCACCAGAACTTGGCGAATAAGCTGGCGGCTCGGAGGACCCAAGTACCGCCTCGCCAGTGATCTGCATGCTCTGCATGTCGCGAATAAACCAGGATGTCATCAATGAATACTATCACAAATGTATCCAAAAATGGCTTGAACACCCGTTCATCAAATCCATAAATACCGCTGGAGCGTTGGTCAAACCGAAAGACATCACTCAACTCATAGTGCCCATCGGGTCCAGATGCGACCTTTGGGATATCCGCCTCGCGACTCACTGATGATAAAGCCGCAGGTCTATCTTGGAGAAACACCTCGCACCCTGCAACTGGTCAAACAAATCATCAATCCTGGGGAGGGGGTACCTATTCTTGATGGTTACCTTATTCAGATCAACACACATACGCAGCTGCGTCCATCCTTCTTCTTCACAAACAAAACCGCTCCTCAGGAGAAACACTAGGCTGATAAAGCCTTTTTCCAAAGAAATCTTTCATTTGGTCCTTCACTCCTCAACTCGATGGGTGCCATCCTGTATGGCGGAATAGAAATAGGTCGAGTGTCTGGCAACGTATCAATACAAAACTCAATCTCCCTCTCATGAGGGATACCCTAAGATCGCTCAGAACACATCCGAAACTCCTAACCACGGGCACTAATCAAGGATCGAACCTCGGCCTGTATCAAATACCAACCAAATGATATATGTATTCTTTCCGCACCATCTTCCCGGCCTTGAGGTAAGAAATAAACCTACCACTACGCCGGCCGTGTTGCCCTTCCACTCGATAATCGGCTCGCCAGAAATCGAACCGAACCAACTCATCCCTACAAATAACGTTGGCATAATAAGAATCCAACCATCCATACCCATAATGACATCAAAATCGTCATCTCCAACTCTATCAAGTCTGCAGTCGACGATCAGAAATAAACACCGGACAACCTCTATACACCCGCTCGGCTAACAAAAACACCATCGGCGTAGCTACCTCAAAAGGCTCTATCGACACCTGGCTCTATCCAGATTCTACCCGCAATAAGAGGGACACATAGGACAAGGTAGAACTGGATCTATCAAAGCATATACGTCCAACATGAAATCAATAATGTACTGTGGCGGCGTGGGAAAGCCTCACGATCTGCGGCCGGCTAAGGAATAAATGCGATTCGTGGACCGCTAGAATCGGAACCACCACCACGACCTGCAGCCGCGGCTGCGTCCGTGAACACCACGCCTCCGGCGCATAACCACAGAAGAAGAGGAAGACCCAGCAACATATCCTGTCGGCTGCACCGTACCACCCATGTTGGCTCTAGACGGACAATCTCTCCTCAAATGGCCCTGCTGTCCACAAGAGTAACAAGCTCCCGGAGCCATGCGGCACTCGCACAGGTGAGACTCTACGCGTCGAGCGCAGCGAGATGTGGGTGGTCTCGATCGGTGATTTACGCCTCGAAACCCAAGTCCCGGAGCCACGACCTGCCTGAATGACTGGCCGATCGGACCTCGCGCGAAAATCGTGAAGGAGCACTCAGGCTTGCCGAATGTGGACTAGTCGCTGCTTCGAGGCCGCCTCGAAAATCGAGACCTGCCCCGCCCACGGCTGGCCGACGTCAGCCATCCTCCTCTCTCGCCCTCTATCCCCTGCGCATAGGCCTGCATCCTGGCTATATCCATACCGGGCTGAAGAGCCACTCCCAAGCATGCAGTAATCATATGACGGTCTAGCCCCATCACATAACGATGAACTCTGTCCTCCATGTCAGCTACAATGGTATGCGCATGCCTGGCCAAAGAGTCAAACTCCAGGCTGTACTCCCTGATAGTCCTCCCATTCTGCCTCAAGGTCAAGAATCTATCTACACGGGCTCTCCTCATCTCAGGAGGCAAAAAGTGATCCATGAAGGCCTCTGTAAACTCCTCCCAAACAGCTAGAAGAGCATCCTCACCTCTCGACAGCTCCCATGACTCAAACCAGTTCAACGCAATATCGCGTAACTGGTAAGATGCTAGCATAACTGACTCTGTCTCCGAAGCCCTAAGAACATGCATAGTCCGCTGTAACTGCCGAATGAACTCCTGCGGATCCTCCTCAGACCTCGAACCATAAAACTCGGGTGGATGACAACCCAGAAAATCCCGAATCTGCAAACTGTCGGCCCTAGGGTTAGCCACCTGCTCATGTCGGCGCTGCCCTGCTACTATGCTGGTCAATAACCGGATCTGCTCCCCGTAGTCTCTATACTCGGCTCACGGGTGCGAATCGAGGCTCGCACGGAACCCATGGAGTTCGCCGCTCGGCTCCTCTATCTTGCGGCGTGGTGAACTCGCCGACCGCTTACTACCTCGGGCATAGTGCGGCTCGAGTCCGAGTAACCTCGAGTACCGCTAGCGCCTCCGCTTTGCATTGCCACGGCCGTGGTCGCCTTCCGCGAGGCATAATCGTTTCATAAGAATAGGTCGAGAGATGATTCAACCTAATAAGACACTCTCGCACGATCTCGAGATGAGAAGAATGGAAACCAATCCTAAATGTCCTGCAGACCTCACGATTATAGATGTGGTGCACACACCGATAATCAAGACTCTACTGACACGGAAAGTAGACACTTTCCAAGACTAATCGCTCACGATACCACTTTTGTCACGACCCGGCCTCGGGCGCGGCGGTGCCCTACCGGGCACCCCGTGATACATCGCAGAATAGCATGAACATACATAACATAAAAACATGTTTAGACAATAAACATCACAGGCTAACCGATAAGGCCGCCTTCCATAAAATATACATACTCAACAGTAAAAACAGTATCACTCTGTGCTTACAACCCAAACCACAACATGTGTCACGACCCGTTCGGGCGTGGATGCGCCTACCCGCACCCAGTAGACATACATCAGAGTAACCAGCGGAATGTAAAACAAAGACATGAAACGATAAAGAGTAAGAACAATCTATCCCAAGAAAAGTTGTCTTTCGGCATATATATATAAATACCCAAAAGTGAACAGTTACATCCCAACATTACAATAGGACTACAGACCTCTAAGAAGACGTAAACACTATGACGGGACAGGGCCCCGTCATACCCCTGAATGTACAAAACATCTACAATACCAAGGAGAACCATACCAAAAGTCGAGCCTCCGGAGAAATGGAGCTCCTGACACCAGAGAAAGATCCTAAGACTGAGGATCTACCACCTGCTTTCCTTTACGGCAGTGACGCAGCCCCCGGAAGGTCGACAACAGTACCAAGTATGTGAATCAGAAAGTAATGATATATATACATAACTATAACATTTTAAAACCAATTCACAAATATCGATTTAAACAACTAAGTTAACATACGTAGTGCCACATCACAAACAAGAGCAATAATAGATACAATGTAATCGGTCTTTTCTAGGCGCGAATGATCGAAGCAAGGCCAATCGCCCATAGTATCATTATGCGTGCCTAATCTTGGAATCCGCGATCGCATAGGCCACTAGTCCCGCATGAGGTATTCGCCGCGAGGTAGCTAATCCTCGGCATCGTCCTTGTTATACCCGTATTTCCGCAGTAGGTGCGTGAGGCGTGCATTATAAAAGTTTAAGCCTTAAGTAGGCGGAGGGACGAAATTTGTACACAACTAGCGAAAGAGTTGCTTTCCGACGAAACATTTTTAGGACTGCGAAGGAAAATTACTTCGACATTTATAATTTTTGATTTTTCCGAGACGAAATATTTTGCACCAACGAGAGGGAGACGTGTCACCCTCAAGTTGGCGGAATTGTTGTACGATTTTCTTTGCACGTTTTTGTCATTTTTGTTGCCTAAAACATTTGGTCAATGTTTTGTAGATATTTTGTGTGGTAGATGGATAAGGTGGGACCCACACACACTTGTCCAAATCTTCACCCTCCACTTGCCCTCCACTTGCCTTAATCTTGGCCATTGAAAGTCCTATAAATACCCCCCCTTAGTTGAAGACTTCTTCATCCACAAAATAATTTCTAAGTCTTAAAATCCTTCCCCCTCTTAGTAGTGTTCTCGTCCAAGAGCACCCCCTCCCCCTTGAGAAGGCCCTCGGCCGAAAGTACCCCCCCCCCTCTTGAGTTGTTCTCGTGAAATACCCCTCTTTGGTAGAAAAGTATTCTCCAAATATTGTTACTATTCCAAAATACCTTGGCCCAAATACCTTGTAGTATTCCAAGGTTAACCCTACACTAAAAGCCCAGAAATACTATTATACTTCCCTTCAGTCACAAAACGAAACCCTAAGGGAAAATCTTCATAATTGGTTGAAGTATTAAGAAGAAGTTGCATAGAACTTATAAGGGTTGTTTGGAGCGGGTTGGATCGCCCAGAGTAGGAGCTAAACGTTGCTCAGGATCGACATTAAATCTTGGATAATTTTGGGCTTATCGAGGTAAATACTCTTGTCCTTCTATTGTGATTGGAAATTACATACTGTAGTAGTATAGAAATGAGTATAAGATATATAGAAGGATGGTATAAGAGAAGAGAATTGAATTGAAATCACATCAGAAGAATATTATAGAAGAAGATTGAACTGTACTTACATAGGACTGTATTTACAGTAGACTTGTGTAGTTTAACGGGTAGGGAAGTGCTGCCCGATTTTCCGTAGAATAGAGAACCCTCTGCTTAGAATATTCTACAGAGTAGTCTAGACGTTGATAGACGTATATGGCCTTTATAGGTTGAAAGTTCTGCGAGTAGCATGTTCTACTTGAAAGGTGGACAAGGCTAGCCGGGTTATAGCGGTGGAGCGTTTTGCTATTTGTCGATAATCGTCGCGAGGTATGTGATTCTTCCTATCCTCTTGAGCATGATATTTTAAAAGAATATATAGTACGGTAGACGTACGTGTGTTAATGGCGTGGTTTCTTCGCAATGTCTTGACTTGAGTCTAAATAATAAGAATCTTGAAGTATTTCAAAAGAATTAAGAATCGTTTTTGAAAGAAGAGTAATACTTGGTTTTAAAAGCTTGAGAGTTATACTAGATTTATGGGAAGTTAGGTATAACGACTTAAGAGAGATAAAAGGAACGGTTTACTTAATTTTTTATGAACGTCATTTATTGATTTCGGAAATGAGAATAAGTATCGAACAAACCACTGCAACGCTAATAAAGGGAAATGTATTGACTAATTAAGTATTATTAAAACCAGTAGAAACCTCCATCTGCATAGAAGCTAAGATGAGACAAAATGATATTACATTTCCTAGATCATGGCTGCTTTAATAAGATTGTTATGAACAAGAATAACCTACTCACACATAAGGCGTATGTTTCTCAAATTTTTTTAAAAGAGAATTATATTATTAAGTGATTAAGACTATGAACTACGAAACCTTTCGAAAATAAGAGACTTGAGTATTTGAACTTAGGCAAACTTGAACTTTTGGAAAAGAAGGTTGTTACTTGTCTTTAAAAAGGGAAATTGTTTTGGTTTACCTAAAAAGATAGTCACTCTATTTTGATACTACGGGTATCGTGTGACTTTTGTGAAAGAAACGGATCTTTTTAAAGAATTAATGTACGTAGTACCTTGGGGTTAAAACCCGAACTTGTTGACATAAAATAGAAAGTACCTTGTGTGAATAACTTGACTATGTTTGGTTTGTGATAGCCTTGTAATACTTTCTTGATTGGTTTGATAAGAAAACATGTTATGATGCTACGTATGTTCAGATCTTGTAACGCTTGTGTAAGAGGTTATTCTTATTGTGCTTATGTTGTTTAACGATAAGCCGTTGTGCTAGTATTATATCACTCACCTCTTGACATGATATACGGGGTTAAGTCGCCCACGCGAGGTACACCTCGTGCGATTGTGTGACTATGATTCGAGAATACCTCGTGCGGGTCTAGGGCCTACGCGAGCTACGAGAGTTCGGTTAGTGCGCGGTCTATGTGGCCGTGCGGTCTACGTGGCCATGCGGACTATGAGTCGGGGCGATGCGAGAGTAGCTACCCTCGACGCGGGAATACCTCATGCGGGCCTACGCGTGTGGCCTATGCGAGTGCGGGAAGTTCGAGATTAGACGCGCATTGATCTGCGGGCGAGTGGCGGCCGATCATGTGGCGGTCTAGAAAGACCTCGTGATACGCTTTATGGCATTGTTGATGCGAGGTTTTAGTAGTCGGCTATGCCTTCGTACTTACCGTCACGGTTTTATTATGACACGGTGGGACACGGTGTTCATGTGTATTCCTTGGTGTTTTTATATCATGGATCACTGCAGCGGTGAGGAAGGAATTCCACGCATGATTGATATTGTAGGCATGAGACCCATGGTTATATTTGAGTGATGACTTTATGGCGTGAGTCCGACTTGACATATTCGCTACATATCAGGTATCTTAAATTGGTTATCATATCTGCTTCCATTTATATAGACTATTATGATTTCATTTACTGATATTTTGATTTCACATACTTGGGACTGTTGTATTGACCTCCGGGGCTGCGTTCATGCCGCAGTAGAGGTACACGATGTTGATCCTCGCCATGTGGTCACGCCATTCAGATTTGGGAAGCTCCGTTTCTCGGAGGCTTATCGATGGTATAGTCCCAGCCGTTGTAGTACTTACGTTCAGGGTATGACGGGCCCTGTCCGTCATTATGGTTATAACATTCTTAAGTGCAGTAATCTTTGTGGCGAGTTTGTAAAAGGGATGTATCGTTCGATTCAAGTTTATATATATATATGCCGAAAAACTTTTCTCGAATAAAGCTGTTTCTCACTTCATATTATTTCATGTCTTGTTTTATATTCCGGATTACTCGATGTATGTCTACTTGGGTGCCCGTAAGGCACGATCCACGGCCCGGTTCGTCGTGACAAAAGTGGTATCGTGAGCGATTAATCCTCTGAAAGTGTCTGAACCGTATCTAGTAGAGTATTGATTATCGGTGTGTTGTGCACCAATAATCGTGAGGCTATAGGATATTTAGGATTGTTTTCCATTCTTCTCACTCACGAGATCGTGCCTTAGAGCCATGTTATAAGTTGGACCCTCTAACGTATTTCTTTCCGTGCGATCATGCCTCCGCGCAAGGCAACCGGGCCCGAAGAGCAAGGCAGTAGGGAGCTGCGAGTGAGCACGAGAGGTTACGAGGCAGTGCCCAATCATCACCGGTGGTGCTTATTCGGGAGTTACGCTACGTCACCAGGCCCAGAGATTTAGCCCTGGGCAAGATTCCTCTGCGGCCATGATATTTGAACCTTCCACGACCCGATGCGAAAGTATGGATTGCGAAGAGACGACCTGTTACTAGCTAGGATGTAAGAACTGCAGTATATTATGTACCGATTTATCACGGGTCTTGATGACTATCTAAGAGCGGGTTGTGCAAGAATAGCTCTTGATCGAGCATGAGCATGGCTCGCATACTGGGATTATGCGCGTGAGCAGAAAAGTAGGATCGACAGGTTAACCAAGATCGCGAGAAGAGGCGATCGGCAGGTCCTTTGGTAACTTTCGAGGCGAACCGCCTCGTGAAAGCTGGATATGCATCTCCGCCGGTGCAGTGGTCCTCCGCGTGGTTCAGACATTCGGTATGCGGAGTTGGTCAGAGCTCTAGGGCTTCTGGTTCACAGCTATACGTAGGCTCTAGCCAGCCGGGTTTAGTTTTTCCTCAGTGTTCACAGTGTGGCAGGCGTCATCCCGGGGAATGTCGTCTTTTTGTTGGTGCTTGTTTTACCTGCGGCCGTCACGACCATGTGTCGAAAGGATGTCCTAGTAGGAGGGATGTAAGTAGGAGGACTCAGCCTACCAGATCAGTTGCGGATTCAGTAGTTCGGAGAGGAAGGGGTCTTAGCCAGAGGAGGCCACCTCGCTCGGTGTGGCCGTTGTGGTTGTCATTGTGAAAGTGTCGTACTTCTTCGACTTGTTATGCTTGCGGCCAGCGGGCCATTTTAGAAATTGTCCGACCAGTGGCGCGGATGTAGAGACTCACCTTCAGATCGGTGGCTAGTTCATCACCCACTGCATGCGCATGTGAGGCGTGATGGATTAGAACGACAAAGGAGTGAAGCGAAGAGATCTGTATATCCTTAACCTCTAGAGATTAGTATGTGTGATAAGATGAGTATATCTTAAGTGTGATGTTCAGATAGCATTGTGTTAATTGTGATTAGAAATCATGGTTAGTTAGAAGGGTAAGATTGGGGATAGGGAAAGTGTGAGCCTTAGAATGTTATACGTGGAGACCTTAGAGGCAAGGCCATCTCGAGTAAAAGATTTATTTTTATGTTTGACCCTTATCGGAGTGCATAGTACACGTGAGTTATGCTTGTGTGATAAGTCCCTGAGTGGTATGAAATGAAAGAGGGTAGTTGAGCTAAAAAGACCGCTAGGTTTTCGTGACTCGGTGGTGAGATTGTTCGGATCGGGAACAAGAGCTTGGCCAAGTGGGTCGGGTTGAGGCCATGTCGCGGGTCAACCGCAGGCCGGTTTGGGGTGGGGTCAATTCGAGGTGGTCGCCAGTGGTGGGGTCGAGGTGTTAGGCCCAGTTTAGTTAACAGTCTGAGTTCATGGATGCGTTCGACCATGGTCGGGCGATGAGGTCAGCCCATCTTGTCTTATAGTCGAGGCCATTTACTCAGTGATGGGTTATGCGAGATGTTATATATCGGGAAGGTTGTAAGGCTGCACGAGGTGCCTACTTTCACCTTATGTGACAGTGGAGCCTGTGTTCGGCTATTTCTTTTACGGAAGTTTTACCAGCGGGGTTAGGAACTTCGAGTGAGTCTCAATATCGCATTCACCTGGGCGGTGTTTGGATTTGAGGGTAGTGAGGATTGTTGCCTCGCTGAGGAGTGTTTTATAGCTACCATTTCGATTCGGATGTCACCTTACGGCCTTGTATGGGCGGAAGTATAGTATGTCGGTCGATTGGTTCGATGTTGGCAAGATTCGGATAGTTGGTTCATACTTGTTTGTGAGAATGTGGATAGCGTGAAGCTTATCCAGAGAGGTTATTGGCGGCTCGAGTCAGCGTAAGTCGTGCGGATAATCGGCGATGGCGCTTGGAGTTCAGTTGACGGTGGGTCTTCGAAGGTACCACCGGAAAGGGTGTGGCGAGTTTTGGAAAGCGAGGAAACTTAGCGAGGTACTTTGGCGTTTGGATCGTTTGGAGAATAGGCGGGTTGCCTATAGGTTGGCATTGCCGCTCGGCGTAGGAAGCGATGCGTCCGTCTTTCTTGTTGCTATGTTCGAAAAGTGTGGAGATCCATCAGTGTTCCCGTTAATGATGACCAAGTTGGAGATAGTAACCCGAGATTTTGGAAAGCTGACGATGGCAATGTGGTAAGTTATTAGAAAGAGTTCGGTGTACGAGGAGAGTACGACGAGTAAGGAAGAAGTGAACATGTGTTAAGAGAATAAATGTCGTTTCTTAAGGGAAGTAAAAGTGCGAAGGGAGTATCTTTTAAACTTTGGGTGGGAGCTTTTGTGATGTTAGAGGTGATTCCTCGTGGACTTGGATGTAAGTATTTGCGCGGGTGTTTTCTGTGGCCATGTGTGGCATTTGCAAACTGGTTAAGCTATGAGGAACTTGATCGTTATCTGTCTTGAGAAGGAACATTCGAGACGAATGTTTCTAAGGAGGGGAGAATGTTATACCCCGTGTTTCCAGAGTAGGTACGTGAGGGCGTACGTATAAAAGTTTAAGCCTTAAGTAGGCAGAGGGACGAAATTTGTGCACAACTAGCGAAAAGAGTTGCTTTCCGACGAAACATTTTTAGGACCTTGCGAAGGGAAAATTACGATTGCGACATTTATAATTTTTACGGATTTTTCCGAGAGACGAAATATTTTGGACCAACGAGAGGGCGACATGTGTCACCCTCAAGTTGGCGGAATTGGTGGATGATTTTCTTGGCACGTTTTTGTCATTTTTGTTGCCTAAAACATTTGGTCAATGTTTTGTAGATATTTTGTGTGGTAGATGGATAAGGTGGGACCCACACACACTTGTCCAAATCTTCACCCTCCACTTGCCTTAATCTTGGCCATTGAAAGTCTATAAATACCCCCCCCCCCCCCCTTAGTTGAAGACTTCTTCATCCACAAAATAATTTCTAAGTCTTAACATCCTTCCTCTTAGTAGTGTTCTCGCCCGAGCACCCTCTCCTCGGTATGCCCTCGTAAAAAGTACCTCTCCCTGTTGTTGTTCTCGTGAAATACCCCTCTTTGGTAGAAAAGTATTCTCCAAATATTGTTACTATTCCAAAATACCTTGGCCCAAATACCTTGTAGTATTCCAAGGTTACCCCTACACTAAAAGCCAAGAAATACTATTATACTTCCCTTCAGTCACAAAACGAAACCCTAAGGGAAAATCTTCATAATTGGTTGAAGTATTAAGAAGAAGTTGCGTAGAACTTCTAAGGGTTGTTTGGAGCGGGTTGGAGCCCCCAGAGTAGGAGCTAAATGTTGCTCAGGATCGACATTAAATCTTGGATAATTTTGGGCTTATCGAGGTAAATACTCTTGTCCTTCTATTGTGATTGGAAATTACATACTGTAGTAGTATAGAAATGAGTATAAGATATATAGAAGGATGGTATAAGAGAAGAGAATTGTATTGAAATCACATCAGAAGAATATTATAGAAGAAGTGTTACACCCCGTAAATTCAAGAGGTTAAGTTAAGAACGTATGAAAGGAAATAAGATTAGAAAGATGAAGATAAGTTGACCAACATGTGTTGGACGGATTTTTAGTCTACCTGGAGTGTTGTACCCCCGTTGTTAAGATTTTGTAAAGTGTTTCGGGAAGCCTAGTGTGTAGTACGTTAAATCTAGTTCCCAACGCAACAAACCGTTCGTCGATAGGACATCGGAGTCAAAAGTTATGAAAGTTTCAAGTTTGGTGCGCAATGCAAAGCAGTTGGTTTCGATTCGAGTGCAGTACGGCCCGGAATGCTGGTCATGGCGCGGTTGTCTTGGGAGTTCGCGGGAGTTCAGCGCGCTGCCGAATCTGAGGGCGGCGGAATGTTGGAAATTCTCGAGGTTGAAGCCTTGCTGCTAAGCGCGCGCTAAGTGCGCGATTTTTTCTCGCGAAATTGCTAAAAACAGAGGTTATTTCGAAAAGGGGCCCTATTTTAAGACCAAGTCTTTCATTTCACCTTAGAACTCCAAAAATCTCTCTCTCTTTTCTCTTAGGGTTTTGAAGGAAAACCTAGCCTGTAGGTATTGATTGGAGCGACGTCAAGAGAGCGAGTGTGGATAGACTTGTGGGAAGCTTGGGTAGACAAGTTTGGCGGAAAGAAGTGGAAGAAAAGGGCTTTTGTGGGCTTTTCCAAAAGGTAAAGCGTTCCCTTCTCTTGGATTGAAGTTTTCTAGTTATAGTAGTTAAGAACCGAGCCCGAGGTGTTAGTAGTTAAGAGACGAGCACGATTTGTTTATTTAAGTTGAATTGATTGAGCCTTAAATGTGGCGTTGGTTATCGTTTCGCCTTGAAAAGGTGGCAAAGTAAGTTGAAACAAAGGAGGTCTTGTCGGAATTCCGTAGAGTTTAGTGACTTAACACTTAGAATGTTCTACGTTCGAGCCAGAGGTTAATAGATGTTTTATGACCCTTTATAGGATCAAGTACTAAGTATAGCGTATTCTACTTGGAAGATGGAATAGCTATCAAGGTTGAAGTACTTGGAGCATTTTGCTACTTATCGACAATCGCCGCAAGGTATGTGAACCTCTTCCTTCCTTTGGCATGATTCTATGTATGGAATATACCTGTGGTATCATTTCATGTTTCCTGTTACTCTTAGAAGTTAAGAGGTAGTTATGTGATCTACTCTATGTAGAACTTTTCCTATCTTGTGAACTTGACTAGTTGCACGTATGTAGTACGGTAGACGTACAACACCTTGATATCCTTTACTAGTTTTATGAATAGCCAAGGCGGGTGAGTTAGGAGATTAACTCACTTCTTTGAAAGTTTAAAGGATGTCTAATGTTTTATTAAAGTTAAGGGACTTGAAGAGTTTTAAAGTATGTGATACTTGATTCGTTTTAAACGTATAAGTCCCTTGGATAGGAAATTGTATTATGGCTAAGGTATAAAGTGAATATAACGACTTTATGGGAGTTGGTTATATTTGCTTTATGGAAGGATAATGACTTGATTGTAGAACAAAAGGCAACTTGATTTTAAGGCATCAATTGCCTAAGGATTTATAATATAAAGAGCTAAGTTGACTTGGCTAAGTCACACAGACAAATGAGAATAAGTATCGAACAAGCCACTGCGGCGTTAATAAAGGAAAATGTAATGACAATCGTTATGTTAAAACAAGTAGAAATCCTCCATCTGCATAGAAGCTAAGATAAGACAAAATTGTATTACATTTTCTAGATCATGGCTACTTGAATAAGATCGTTATAAATAAGTATAACTTATTCACGACGCCCAAAGATTTGTTACAAATTTTAAAAGAGTTTACGTATGAAGCTTTTAAGACTTGAAACTTGTTTTCTTAAAAGTTAGAGACTTCAAGTATTTCAAAGTTAAGAGAAGTGATTTGAAAGTAGAAGTCTCTTGTTAAAAAGGAACGTATTAGTCTAAACCATAAAGGGTTATAACGGCTTTATGGGGAGTTGGTTATAACGGTTTTATGGAAGGTTAAGAGAATGGTTTTCTAGTAAAGCAATCAAAGGAATAACTTGTATTAAGGAAGGGCAATTGTTTTAAAGGTACCAATTGCTTACGGTTTTAATAAAGAAGTCACTTGATTTAGAAGCTGAATCAGATTTCTAAAAAGGTATTGTGACTTGTCTTGAAATGAGGATAGGACTTGATCTGCGGTGGTTAGTATCGGGAAGTTTTATTGGAAAGCGAGTCTTTGAAAAGAATGTACGTCGTAGTACTTTGGCTTGATTAATTGAGAATTAGTCTAAGTGTGCCTTGATAAGTACTTTGGCTTGGTTAATTGAGAATTAGCCTATATGTGTCGTGATAGCCTTTGAGTGCAAGTATTATGTTTTATTGCGTTGCGACTCTCGGTTGGAGGCGGTATGCTTGTTGTAAGTTACTTGGACGTCGACAAGCGGTGATGTGGAATTCCACCGTATGCTCCCATTGCCTTGTTATGAGTCTACCGACGCATCGCCGGTGATGTGGGATTCCACGTATGCTTCCATGGCCTTGGTATGAGTTCTGGGACATACCGTCAGTGAGGTAGGGATTCCACGGGTATGCACCGTAGACATGCTTACGATGAGGGATTCCGAGGCATGTAGTTTCAGGTAGAGTATATCCGGAGGATAGCTTCCCAAGATCGTTATACCACATTTTGTGGATTTGCTACCCACGATGTGAGGGACGCCTCGTGAAGTCATGTACGAGATGAGGATTCCACGGGCATGAGATATATATATATATGTATGTATTGTGTATGTGCGTTCTGATGAGGTAGGATGCCACGGCGCGTCACATGGTTATAGTTTACATGTTTGCCATCGGTAGTGATGGGGATTCCACGGGCGGGAGATAGATATATATATATATGTATTGTGTATGTATCTGTGTGATGAGGTAGGATGCCACAGGCGCGTCACATGGTTATATTTTACACTTATAGTATCGTGGTGATGGGGATTCCACGCATGCTTTGATATTAGTGTGATTGGATCGCGTCGATTTGGTAGGGTAGTATATGTGTCCCTCGTAATGGGTCTGACTATGTTATGAAAGATAGTAAGTTAAATAGAGATGAACTTAATGACTTCTCCTAAGTAAGTACGTAATATATGGCTATAACTTTTATTGAAATGGAAAAAGATAATAAGGTACGATTAAGTTCATAAGTGGTAATGACACGGCCGGATCTGGTAAGTATTTTTATACTTGTCCCTGTCTTTCTCTTGTACAGTTGTGATCTGTTTACTGTACGTTATTTCTGTTCCATATTCGCACTTCAGATCGACTCTTGACGGCCGCGTTCATGCCCGCAGGTTTAGGTACACAGTTGTGGATCCGCGAGCTTAAGATCCCGGTTCAGCAAGTTGAGATGGCTCGGTGTTCCGAGTTGTCACGCTTATGTATATTCGTGCAGCGGGGCCTTGTCCCGCCACGATTATTATTCTAGAGGTCCGTAGTCACATACGTGGTTGGGCTATAAGAACCGAGTTGTAAAGTTGTACTTTGACTTTGTTTATATATTGGAAGCGGCCTTATCAGCTGCTTTGTGTTGTTATGTTGTTACACCTATGTTTATGTTGTGTATGTTCCGCTATTCTCGATGTATACGAAAGGGTGCCTGTGTAGGGCACCGATGTGCCCGGTTCGGTCGTGACAAAAGTGGTATCGAGCGATTAGTCCTCTGAAAGTGTCTGGACCGTGTCTAAGTAAGTCTTGATTATCGGTGTTTTGTGCACCACATCTATAATCATGAGGCTGCAGGTCATTTATGATTGGTTTCCATTCTTCTCACTCTGAGATCGTGCGATAGAGCTGTGTGGTTAGGGTCGTCCCTCCCTAACGAGTTATGTTGATCGCAGCTACGAGAAAGCGTGATGACCCGAAGGACTATGAGGATTGCGTATCCGTGTTGGTAATGATTGAAGTATAGTTGGTATTGTGATATACATCTATACGGAGTTATGTATGAGTCGACGCGTGTTGCCTAGGATGATTTTAGATTACCAAGAGTTGGTAAAGACTAACTAGATAATGGAAGGTATGGGAGTAATGTATGTACGCTAGTATGAGTTGGAAGTACGGAAAAGTGCGACCAGAGAAGGCGAGCAACCAAGTGTAAAGGAATAGAGCCTGAATCCTTGAGAACCTTTCGAGGTGACTACACCAGTGAGTGATGGGTGGTAGCTGAGCGGATATATAATAACCGTCGGTGGCACTAGATGATCAAGATTATGAAGGAGAGATGAGCTCTCTCCCCACGTAAAAGGATGGTTTGCGTATTATGGGGTTGTGTGTACCTGTGTCATATAGCGATGGATGTGAGGCGTAAGACCTTCAAATGTCGTTGTGCTAAAGGTTACAGTTTTAGATAATCGTGGAAAAAGAAATGGTATGAAGGGTTGTAAAAGGAACTGTGTCGCAACTTACTAGATGGACTCCAAAAGAACATTCGGGGACGAATGTTTCTAAGGGGGGAAGAATGTTACACCCCTAAATTCAAGAGGTTAAGTTAAGAACGATGAAAGGAAATAAGATTAGAAAGATGAAGATAAGTTGACCAACATGTGTTGGGACGGATTTTTAGTCTACCCGGAGTGTTGTACCCGTTGTTAAGATTTTGTAAAGTGTTTCGGGAAGCCTAGTGTGTAGTACGTTAAATCTAGTTCCCAACGCAACAAACCGTTCGTCGATAGGACATCGGAGTCAAAAGTTATGAAAGTTTCAAGTTTGGTGCGCAAATCGTGCAAAGCGATGGTTTGATTCAGGTACGGCCTTGGCTACGAATCGCATGGCGCTGACCAGTTATCGAGTTCGCGGGAGTTGCAGCCTTGGCCGAATCTGTGGGCATGGCGCGGAATGTTGGAAATTCTCGGAGGTTGACGCATGGCTGTGGCGCGCGCCAAAGCGAGGATTTCTGAAATTGCTAAAAACAGAGGTTATTTTCGAAAAGGGCCCTATTTTAAGACCAAGTCTTTCATTTCACCTTAGAACTCCAAAAATCTCTCTCTCTCTCTTTTCTCTTAGGGTTTTGAAGGAAAACCTAGCCTAGAGGGTATTGATTGGAGCGACGTCAAGAAGGCAGAGTGTGGATAGACTTGTGGGAAGCTTGGGTAGACAAGTTTGGCAGGAAAGAAGTGGAAGTAAAGGGCTTTTGTGGGCTTTTCCAAAAGGTAAAGCATTTCCCCTTCTCTTGGATTGAAGTTTTCTAGTTATAGTAGTTAAGAACTGAGCCTGAGGCTGTTAGTAGTTAAGAGATGAGCCTGAGGCTGTTTTATTTAAGTTGAATTGATTGAGCCTTAAATGTGGCGTTGGTTATCGTTTTCGGCCTTGAAAAAGGTGGCAAAGTAAGTTGAAACAAAGGAGGTCTTTGTAATTCCCGTAGAGTTTAGTGACTGAACACTTAGAATGTTCTACGTTCGAAGCTAGAGGTTAATAGATGTTTTATGACCCTTTATAGGATTGAAGTACTAAGTATAGCGTATTCTACTTGGAAGATGGAATAGCTATCAAGGTTGAAGTACTTGGAGCATTTTGCTACTTGTCGACAATCGCCGAGTATGTGAACCTCTTCCTTCCTTTGGCATGATTCTATGTATGGAATATACCGTGGTATCATTTCATGTTTCTGTTACTCTTAGAAGTTAAGAGGTAGTTATGTGATCTACTCTATGTAGAACTTTTCCTATCTTGTGAACTTGACTAGTTGCGTATGTAGTCGGTGAGCGTCAACACCTTGATATCCTTTACTAGTTTTATGAATAGCCAGCGGGTGAGTTAGAGATTAACTCACTTCTTTGAAAGTTTAAAGGATGTCTAATGTTTTATTAAAGTTAAGGGACTTGAAGAGTTTTAAAGTATGTGATACTTGATTCGTTTTAAACGTATAAGTCCTTGGATAGGAAATTGTATTATGGCTAAGGTATAAAGTGAATATAACGACTTTATGGGAGTTGGTTATATTTGCTTTATGGAAGGATAATGACTTGATTGTAGAACAAAAGGCAACTTGATTTTAAGGCATCAATTGCCTAAGGATTTATAATATAAAGAGCTGTTGACTTGGCTAAGTCACACAAATGAGAATAAGTATCGAACAAGCCACCGCAGCGTTAATAAAGGAAAATGTAATGACAATCGGTTATGTTAAAACAAGTAGAAATCCTCCATCCGCATAGAAGCTAAGATAAGACAAAATTGTATTACATTTTCTAGATCATGGCTACTTGAATAAGATCGTTATAAATAAGTATAACTTATTCACGACGCACAAAGATTTGTTACAAATTTTAAAAGAGTTTACGATGAAGCTTTTAAGACTTGAAACTTGCTTTCTTAAAAGTTAAGAGACTTGAAGTATTTCAAAGTTAAGAGAAGTGATTTGAAAGTAGAAGTCTCTTGTTAAAAAAGGCGTGATTGGTCTAAACCATAAAGGGTTATAACGGCTTTATGGGAGTTAGTTATAACGGTTTTATGGAAGGTTAAGAGAATGGTTTTCTAGTAAAGCAATCAAAGGAATAACTTGTATTAAGGAAGGGCAATTGTTTTAAAGGTACCAATTGCTTACGGTTTTTAATAAAGAAGTCACTTGATTTGTAGGTCTGTAATCAGATTTCTAAAAAGCGTATTGTGACTTGTCTTGAAAGGAGGATAGGACTTGATCGCTATGGTTAGTATCGGGAAGTTTTATTGGAAAGAGTCTTTTGAAAAGAATATGCGTGCGTAGTACTTTGGCTTGATAAATTGAGAATTTGTCTAAGTGTGCCTTGATAAGTACTTTGGCTTGGTTAATTGAGAATTAACCTATATGTGCTGGTGATAGCCGTTGAGTGCAAGTATTATGTTTTATTGCGTTGCCGCGCCTCTCGGTTGGAGGGCCGGCTGTCTTGTTGTAAGTTACTTGGACGTCTGCGCGATGATGGAATTCCACCGTATGCTCCATTGCCTTGTTATGAGTCTACCCGACGCATCACGTTGATGTGGGATTCCACGTATGCTTCCATGGCCTTGGTATGAGTTTACCGACATACCGTCGGTGGTAGGGATTCCACGGGTATGCACCGTAGACATGCTTACGATGAGGATTCCGAGGCATGTAGTTTTGGTAAGAGTATATCCGGCGGATAGCTTCCCAAGATCGTTATACCACCTGTTTGTGGATTTGCTACCCACGATGTGAGGACGCCATGAAGTCATGTACCCGATGAGGATTCCACGGGCATGATATATATATATGTATGTATTGTGTATGTGTCGTTCACGTGAGGTAGGATGCCACGCGCGTCACGTGGTTATAGTTTACATGCACGCTCGGTAGTGATGGGGGATTCCACAGGCGGAGATAGATATATATGTATTGTGTATGTATGCGACAATGAGGTAGGATGCCGCAGGCGCGTCACATGGTTATATTTTACACTTATAGTATGACGGTGATGGGGATTCCACGGCATGCTTTGATATTAATGTGATTCGATCGCGTCCCGCTTTGGGGTAGTATATGTGTCCCTCCGTAATGGGTGGACTATGTTATGAAAGATAGTAAGTTAAATAGAGATGAACTTAATGACTTCTCCTAAGTAAATACGTAATATATGGCTATAACTTTTATTGAAATGGGAAAAGATAATAGTACGATTAAGTTCATAAGTGGTAATGACACTGGATCGTAAGTATTTTTATACGTGTCCTGTCATTCTCTTGTACAACTGATTGTGATCATTTCAGACGTTATTTACATTCCATATTCTGCACTTCTTATCGAATTCTTCTGGCTGCGTTAAATGCCGCGAGTTTAGGTACACGATTGTGGATCCGCGAGCTTAAGATCCCGCTCAAAGAAGTTGAGATGGCTCGGTGTTCGAGTTGTCACGCTTATGTATATTCGTGGTACGGGGCCTTGTCCCGCCACAATTGTTATTCCTAGAGGTGTGAGTCACATATGGGTTGGGCTATAAGAACCGAGTTGTAAAGTTGTACTTTGACTTTGTTTATATATCGAAGCGCGCCTTATCGGCTAGCTTTGTGTTTTATGTTGTTACACCTATGTTTATGTTGTGTATGTTCCGCTGCTATTCTCGATGTATAAAAGGGTGCCCAGGTAGGCACCAGCCATGCCCGGTTGGTCGTGACAAGATTGAAAGATTTTACATGGAGTGTATTTCTGATGACTTGTGTAGTTTAACGGGTAGGGACGTGCTGCCCGATTTTCCGTAGAATAGAGAACACGATGCTTAGAATATTCTACCGAGTAGTCTAGACGTTGATAGACGTATATGGCCGTTATAGGTTGAACGTTCTGCGAGTCGCATGTTCTACTTGAAGGTGGACAAGGCTAGCCGGGTTATAGCGGTGGAGCGTTTTGCTATTTGTCGATAATCGTCGCGAGGTATGTGATTCTTCCTATCCTCTTGAGCATGATATTTTAAAAGAATATATATAGTACGGTAGACGTACGTGTGTTAACTGAGCGTGGTTTTACTGCAATGTCTTCTGACTTGAGTCTAAATAATAAGAATCTTGAAGTATTTCAAAAGAATTAAGAATCGTTTTTGAAAGAAGAGTAATACTTGGTTTTAAAAGCTTGAGAGTTATACTAGAATTATGGGAAGTTAGGTATAACGACTTAAGAGAGATAAAATGAACGGTTTACTTAATTTTTTATGAACGCCATATATTGATTTCGGAAATGAGAATAAGTATCGAACAAACCACTGCAGCGCTAATAAAGGGAAATGTATTGACTAATTAAGTATTATTAAAACCAGTAGAAACCTCCATCTGCATAGAAGCTAAGATGAGACAAAATGATATTACATTTCTAGATCATGGCTTTAATAAGATTGTTATGAACAAGAATAACCTACTCACACATAAGGCGTATGTTTCTCAAATTGTTTTAAAAGAGAATTATATTATTAAGTGATTAAGACTTTGAACTACGAAACCTTTCGAAAATAAGAGACTTGAGTATTTGAACTTAGGCAAACTTGAACTTTTGGAAAAGAAGGTTGTTACTTGTCTTTAAAAAGGGAAATTGTTTTGGTTTACCTAAAAAGATAGTCACTCTATTTTTGATACTACGGGTATCGTGTGACTTTTGTGAAAGAAACGGATCTTTTTAAAGAATTAATGTACGTAGTACCTTGGGGTTAAAACCCGAACTTGTTGACATAAAATAGAAAGTACCTTGTGTGAATAACTTGACTATGTTTGGTTTGTGATAGCCTTGTAATACTTTCTTGATTGGTTTGATAAGAAAACATGTTATGATGCTACGTATGTTTGTATCTTGTAACGTTTGTGTAAGAGGTTATTCTTATTGTTCTTATGTTGTTTAACGATAAGCCGTTGTGCTAGTATTATATCACTCGCTCTTGTGATATCTGGGGTTGTTGCCCCCGTCAGGTACACCTCGGGCGATGCAATGTGACTATGATTCGAGAATACCTCATGCGGGTCGGGGGCCTATGCGAGCTACGAGAGTTCCGTGTTAGTGTGCGGTCTATGTGGCCATGCGGTCACGTGGCGCGGACTCGAGTCGGGGCGATGCAGGAGTAGCTACCCTCGATGCGGAATACCTCATGCGGGCCTACGTGTGGCCTATGCGAGTGCGGAAGTTCCAGGATTAGACGCGCATTGATCTTCGGGCGAGTGGCGCCTGGGATCATGTGGCGGTCTAGAAAGACCTCGTGATACAGTTTATGGCATTGTTGGTACTGAGGGTTTTAGTAGTCGGCTATGCCTTCACTTACCGTCCGACGGTTTTATTACATGAGTGGGACACCGTGTTCATGTGTATTCCTTGGTGTTTTTATATCATGGATCACGGTGAGGAAGGAATTCCACGCATGATTGATATTGTGGGCATGAGACTCATGGTTATATTTGAGTGATGACTTTAAGATGAGTCCACGACTTGACATATTTTATATCAGTGTATCTTAAATTGGTTATCATATATGTCTTCTATTTTATATAGACTATTATGATTTCATTTACAGTATTTTCAGTTTCACATACTTGATTTTTGTTATCGACCTCCTTCGGGCCGCAGTAGAGGTACACCATGTTGATCTCGCCATGGGTCAGCGTCATTGGGAAGCTCCGTTTCTCGGAGGCTTATCGGTGGTATAGTTCTGCTGTCGTTGTACTTACATTCGGGGTATGGCGGGGCCACTGTCCGTCATTATGGTTATAACATTCTTGAGAGTGCAAAATCTGTTGTGGCGAGTTTGTAAAAGGGATATCGCTCGGATTCAAGTTTATATATATATATCGAAAGACAACTTTTCTCAGATAAAGCTTTCACTTCATATTATTTCATGTCTTGTTTTATATTTCGCTGATTACTCTGATGTATGTCTACTTGGGTGCCCGGGTAAGGCACGATCATAGCCCGGTTCAGTCGTGTGATCGGACTCCGTGTCGCACACATAGACCGCATGAGGTATTCTCGCACACAATCCTGAACTCCGCACCCGCATGTCCTCGACCCGCATGAGGTATCCTCGTGAGCGGCAAATTAACCCCCGGTATCAAAACAAGTCAGGAGGGTAAATGATATAATACTTAACATAACGGCTTATCGTTAAACAACATAAGCACAACAAGAATAACCTCCTTACACAAACATCACAAGAATCGAACACAACGGCTTATCGTTAAACAACATAAGCACAACAAGAATAACCTCCTTACACAAACATCACAAGAATCGAACACAACGGCTTATCGTTAAACAACATAGGCACAACAAGAATAACCTCCTTACACAAATGTCACCAGACACTAACACACGCAACCTCGTAACATGTTTATCAAACCAACTTATCATACCTTCAAACATTATTTCAAGCATTTGATAAACAAGTAATAAAACCGTTTTTCTTATCTCTCTTAAGTCGTTATACCTAACTGCCCATAAAGCTAGTATAACACTTAAGCTTTTTGTTTAAAACCAAGTCTTACTTTTCTTCCGAAAATGATTCATAACTCTTTTTGAAATATTCCAGATTCTTATTAATTAGAAATCAAGTCCAAAGATATCAAAGTAAAGCCAAACACACGTACGTCTACCGTACTATATATATTTCACAAATATCATTCTAGAAAAGATAGGAAGAGGTTCACATACCTCCTCGGCTAACTCCACTTGCCAAGTCGGATATGTCGCGCGTAGAGTGTCAACCTATAATAGTCAAAACACGCCTATCAACTTCTAGTTTTTCGTGGGATTCTTCTAAGTAAGACTTCTCTTATTCTACGAAAAATTGGGCAAAGACTTCCCGTTTTACTCAATTCTCCACCTTTAACAAGGCCCGATAATAGTAACTAACATGCCATAAGTAAGGCGTAACAACTCCGAAAATTAAAAGAAGGGGATAACACGCCCAAACGGAACGCGATTAACAATCTCTCCTTCAAAATAACAATAAGTAAAGAAGGGGATAACACGCCCAAACGGAACGCGATTAACAATCTCTCCTTCAAAATAACAATAAGTAAAGAAGGGGATAACACGCCCAAACGGAATGCGATTAACAATCTCTCCTTCATAATAATAATAAGTAAAGAAGGGGATAACACGCCCAAACGGAACGCGATTAACAATCTCTCCTTCATAATAATAATAAGTAAATAAGGGGATAACACGCCCAAACGGAACGCGATTAACAATCTCTCCTTCATAATAATAATAAGTAAAGAAGGGGATAACACGCCCAAATGGAACGCGATTAACAATCTCTCCTTCATAATAATAAAATAAGTAAGGAAGGTCCAAAGTAAATATAGTCCAAAGTAGATACGGTCCAATGTAGATACGGTCCAAAGTAGATACGGTCCTTAAGTTGGTGTCCTTGGCCAACTTTTACAACTTTACTAATCCAATTACTTCATTAGTCCTTTAACTTATATTCCAATCTTTATATAAGCTATAGTTCCTTTGTTGTTAACTTCTTAGTAAGTAATGGATACATTTTACCATTTTAGTGGATAATATGCCAATTCACCTTTTAACATCTTAACAAGATCCAAATCTTTTCTTTATATATTATAGTCCATAATATACTTCCAATATATGTATAATATCCATATATACATAATAATCAACTTCACAAAGAGGTTAAGGTTCATTACCTCAAGAATAGCCCAACAATATCCAAGAACTTAAAGTCGTTCCAAGCAAGTCTTAGCTCCAAATCTTTGTGCTTTAGCTCCAAATCCTTGTGCTCCAAATCACCACAAGTCACCCTTAGAAGTTCCTAACCAACTTCTATTCAAGAATTAACTCCAAAAAGTGAAGAACACTTAGGCCTAGAAACTGTCCACTCTCGGCTTTTGTGGTGTTTTTGGGGCTAGGGGTGTGAAATCTTGTCTAACTCTTGGTTGGTAATCTTCCTAACACATTAAGGAAGAACACTTATAAGTTTAAGAATTTTTGGACAACATTTGGTTAGGAAAGGGGGCTGTTCGACGAGAGCAATGGAAGAAGGAGGGAGAGGGAAATATTTTCAAGTCTAGAAATATATTAAGTGTGCAAGATTTCATCAACTAAAGGGGTTTATATAGCACCACCAAGGGTTAGGATTGAAACATGTGTATGGTGTAGATGGTTTGTGTAGGTTCCTTTCTACACTTGTTCTACTAAAGCCATGCAAGACCTTGACCATTTGACTTTGCCCACAAACTTCACAAAAACCGTCCAACTCCACTATGCAATACCATGCAAGACTTTTGGCCACTTGTCTTGCCCACTAGTCTACTCAATTTCGTCCAACATGGCCCAATCTAGGGGTGACACTTGTCGCCCTCCTATTGGTCCAAAATATATATCTCTCGGAAAAATTCCATAATCGAAAAAATATTGAAAACGTAAAATTTCCTTCACAAGGTTCGGAATAATTTCATTGAAACAATTCTATCATTCTTACCCTAATTAGGCGTACATTCGCACGCGTCTCACATACATACTCTAACTACGGGCATAACAACGTGACTCTGCACTTGCAGGAATAACAATCGTGGCGGGACGGGGCCCATTATTCCCCTGAATGTACATAAATCTACAACATCGTGGAAGATCGTAAAAAGACAAGCCTCGAGAAATGGAGCTTCGACGCCGATCGATGATCCTAAGAATGAGGATCCACCACCGCTACTACTACCTGCGGCATGAACGCAGCCCCCGAGGAAGGGGGTCAGTACACAATATGTACTAAATATGTAAAACTGGAAAAATACTGTAATTTCATAAGTTTAAAACAAAGCCGGAGACACGTATGATAATCAAATTACAATACACTGTGCCTTACTAACAATGAGAGTAACTAAGAGTATACTTACAACATAAAAATAGGAAGCTCACGATCAAAGCGGGACCACTTCGCGCAGTCATTAAGCAATCCTACTCGACTATTTCACGCATGGGTCGTGGACCGCGTGGTATTCCTCATAGGTCAGACTACCGCGTGGGACTATTTCACCAAGATAAGCCCATAAGGACTCGCATGAGGTATTCTCGCATCATGGGTAACAAATCTACTAAAAGCGTGGTATAACGTCTTGGGGTTTACCCTCATTTATACTCTTACCAAGCGGTGGTATAACGTCTTGGCTTACCTCTCATTTATACTCTTTTGCGGAGAAGGTGGTATAACGTCTGGGTTTACCCCTCATTTATACTCTTACCCTAACTCAACCGGCCATCATACATAACATAAGCCCTACTGGCTTATCATACATAACATAAGCCCTACCGGCTTATCATACATAACATAAGCACTACCGACATATTATATAATAAATAAGCAAGTTAAGAAATCCCCCTAACTTCTTATTAGCCTTATTCATATACACTCTCATTTTAGTTTACTTAAGGCACTAATATGTCATTATAAAAATCCGGGAATTTAACCCAAAGTACTACATACTTCTATTCTTTTAAAATGGCTCTTTTTCATATAAAACTTCCAAGATACTAATCACCGTAGTATCAAGTCACAATCACTTTTCAAGACAAGTCACAATACCTTTAGAAATAAAATTAGGCTTCTAAATCAAGTGACTTCTTTTCTTTTAAAACCTTAGGCAATTGATGCCTTAAAATCAATTTGCCTTTCATTAAATCAAGTCATTTTATCCTTATTTATCTTTTCATAAAGCTAATATAACCAACTTCCCATAAAGTCGTTATATTAACTTTATACATTAGCCAATTACAATTTCCTATCCAAGGGACTTATACGTTTAAAACGAAACAAGTATCATATACTTTAAAACTCTTCAAGTCCCTTAACTTTAAAAACTTAAGACATCCTTAATACCTTAAAGAAGTGAGTTAATCTCCTAACTCACCCGACTTGGCTATTCTTAAAACAAGTAAAGGATATCAAGATTTTGCGTACGCTCTGTCTTTTACACCGTATTTCGTGGTATGTATGTGAGGACATACGTGCGAGAATCTGACATTAAATTGGAAAGGAAGAAAAGATGTGATTTTTCGACGGAAAAGTTTCTGATTTCGAAGGAAAAAGGTTCGTTAATGGGGTGGATTCCCGGTTGGTATTCGGACTTTTTGGAATATTTAAGAATTATGAAATTTTATTTTCGGAATTGGTCACGTGGGGCCCACGGGAGGAATTTACGGTTTGTGGGGCCCACTTTATTTTTGGATTTTTGGCATTACGGATATTTTCGGAAGATGAAATATTTTGGACAAATAGGAGGGCGACATGTGTCACCCCTAGGTGGCAAGGTTGGACGAAATTGTTGGACATGTTGTACACGTTTTTCACATGAAAAATGCCATAAACATTTGGTCAAAGTCTTGCAAGATATTTGTGTAGTAGATAGATAAGTGGGACCCACACACACATGGCTCAATCTAGACCACACACTTGCTTCAATCCTAGCCCTTGAATGTCCTATAAATACCCCCTTAAGTTGAAGACTATTATTCATCCACACTTAGAGTTTTCCAAGTTTGAAAAACGCCCTCCCTTTCCTTTGTAGTTCTCGGCTTTAGCCTTGTTTCTTGAGCAAAAAATTGTCCAAAAATTCTTAAAGTTTTAAGTGTTCTTCCTTAGTGTATTAGGAAGATTTGTAACCAAGAGTTGGAAAATATTTCACACCCCTAGCCACTAAAGTACCCCTTGGACGAGAGTTGCCACAATCAAAGCCTAAGTGTTCTTCACTTTTTGGAGTTGAAGTGTTAAGATAAGTTGTTTAGAAACTTCTAAGGGTTGCTTGGAGCGGGTTGGTTGGGCGTAAATGGAGCTAAACGTTGCTCAGGATCGACATATAATCTTGGATAATTTTGGGCTTATCAAGGTAATGATCTTTTATCCCCCTATTGTAATTGGATATTACATGTTGTAGTAATGTATAGTTAAGTATACTATATGTAGAATGAATATTGAAAAGGATTGAATCAGATTTACATTGGGTGTATTCTGATAGACTTGTGTATATATATCGTGAAGTAGAATTGAACACGTCAGGTTAGGCGTGTAATCCTCGGAGTTGTTGGCACAGTAGCGGGCTTTGAGTAGAGGAGAGATTTATGTGGTTACGGGGGAGGTCTTTGCGAATTTTCTGTAGAATAAGGAATCTTGTATTTAGAATATTCTACGAAGAGATCTAGAAGTTGATAGACATTTTATGGCCATTATAGGTTGAAGTACTACGAGTAGTGTATTCTACTTGAAGGGTGGAAAGGGCTAGCAAGGTTATAGTACTTGGAGCGTTTTGCTAATTGTCGATAATCGCGGTATGTGAACCTCTTCCTATCTTTTCTAGCATGATTGTTGTGAACTATGTAGTACGGTAGACGTACGTGTGCTAAATGAATTTGGTTGGTTTAAAACATAAAGTGTTATAACGGCTTTATGGGAAGTTTGCTATAACAACTTTATGTAGGTAAAGAAATGGTTTGTGATTTTTAAAAGATAAGAGACTTGACTTATAAATGACTTGATGTGAAATATTAAGGACTTGGTTTGTGTTAAACAGTTGTGAAACCGCTTTTATGAGAAATGGGTACTTGGGTTTTAAAAGGAATAATATTATATTGATTTCGGAAATGAGAATAAGTATCGAACAAACCACTGCAACGTGAATAAAGGAAAATATATTGACTAATTAATTACTATTAAAACCAGTAGAAACCTCCATCTGCATAGAAGCTAAGCTAAGACAAAATTGTATTACATTTCCTAGATCATGGCTGCTTTAATAAGAATCATTATAAACAAGCATTAATTTTCTTAAATTTCCAAAGTAAGGAACTTGATTTCTAAAAGAAAAGAGACTTGAGGAATTGAAGAGTTTTTGCTTTAAAAGAAAGACATGGTTTTGTCTTAAATTGGTTTAAAACATAAAATGTTATAACAGCTTTATGGGAAGTTAGTTATAACGACTTTATGAAACAAGAGAATGGTTTTATCATTAGTTTTAAAATGGTAACTTGACTTTAAAAGGAGAAGTGTTTTTGTCTAAAAAGAAGGCATGGTATTGTCTTAATTTGGTTTAAAAAAAGAAAATATGGAAGTTGTTTTGGTTTACTTAAAATGTTAGTCACTCTATTTTGATAATACGGGCATCGGGTGACCTTTGTAAAAGAAATGAATCTTTAAAAAGAATTTAACGTACGTAGTACTTGGGGGTTAAAACCTGGACTTTGGCATTAAATGAAAGTACCTTGAGTTGTGTGTAACTTGCCTATGTTTGCGTGTGATAGCTTTGTCGTACTAGTATTGTATTTCTATACCACCGCGTCTCTCGATGGAGGGCCGGCTGATTTGTTATGATCTTACTTGGGCGTCTGGCGGTGTGAGCATTCCAGCAGTGACGCACGTGACTATTATTCCATGGACTAGCTCTCGCGAGGTTTCTTGATTCGGCTTGGTATCTGGTAGTTGGCTCTCGTACTTGCCCCGAGGTCGTGGTTGATTCGGCTTGGTATGTGGTAGTTAGCCGTCGTGACCCGTTCAGTTTTGTGAAGTCTCGTGATTCCGGCAGTATCGGTAGTTAGTCTTCAGACTTGCCGGCCCACGTGGCGCGGTGGTATCGGTAGTTGGCTTTGCATTTGCCCCAGTTCGCCGTGGTATGGTTATGTAGATTTGTTGATGCGACTTTGGTATCCGGTAGTTGGCTTCGTACTTGCCGGTCGATTGAGGGCCGGCTTTGGTATGTGGTAGTTAGCCGTATTTGCCCGTCTGGTTGTTATATCACGAGTGGGACACCGTGTTCATGTGTACTCCTTGATGTTGCTACATCATAGACTGCTGGCAGTGAGGAAGGTATTCCATGGGCACGAATGATGAGGTGGGCGTGAGAACCATATTTATATTTGAGTGATGACTTTGAGGGCGTGAGTCCCTGACTTGACGTGACTGCTTACATATTATGTACTATAGTTTGGTTATCATATATGTCTCCTGTTTTATATAGACTACTATAATTTCATTTCTGATATTTTGATTTCACATACTTGGTACTGTTATCTTGACCTCTCCGGGCTGCGTTCATGCCGCAGGTAGAGGTACATCGGTTGTTGATCCTCGCTCATAGGATCACAGTTCAGCGTATTGGGAAGCTCCGTTCTCCGGAGGCTTATCTTTTGGTATGTTTCCCTGAGTTGTAGGTTCTTGTACATTCAGGGGTATGGCGGGGCCCTGTCCCGTCATAGTTGTGGTCACATTCTTAAGTCCATAGTACTATTGTGGCGGGGTTGTAAAGGATGTAATGCTCAATTTACTGTATATATGCAAGAAGGCAACCGCTTTGGTTGGCTTTTTTTATCATATCTCTTGTTTCATGTTTAAGTTTTTATTTCCGTTGATTTTCTCGATGTTGTATCACTAGGGTGCGGGTAGCACGATCCACAGGCCGGATCGGGTCGTGACAAAAAGTGGTATAAGAGCAGTTAGTCCTCGGAAAGTGTCTACAGACCGTGTCTAGTAAGTCTTGATTATCGGTGTGTTGTGCACCACATCTATGTCGTGAGGCTGCAGACATTTAGGATTGGTTTCCATTATTCTCACTCGAGATCGTGCCTTGGTATGTGTTGTAAGTTGGACTCCCTCGGCGTATTCTTTTATATCGCTTATGCCTCACGCAAGGCAACCAGAGCCCGAAGGGCAAGGCAACGAAGGAGGCTGCGAGTAGAGCACGGAGGTTACCGGGACAGGCCCGATCTTTACGAAGGTGGTGCTACAGACGGCGGATTCTACGATGCCGCCCAGCCCGAAGTTTAGAGCGGCGGCGGTAGCTCACGAGGCCACGATATCGAGCCTCGGTCACGGCGAGGGCGGAGGATATGGGTTACAAGAGATGGCCCGATTACTAGTTAGGTTTATGGCGAGACTTGAGGACGACGGAGGCGGTGGTACGATGAGTGCACCCTGGGGCGATAGTTGGAGACTTCGGACTTCTTAAGTTGCGATCCACCTGTTCTATGGATTGAGAGCGAGGATTACCCTCGGAGTTTATCCAAGCGATTCTGTGGATCATGAGAGTGATCAAGGCTTCGGAAGCGAGTCGGTGGTATTAGGTTGCATCGGCCGCGTGATCTGCGATCGGTTTGATTCATAGGAACCGCGTCGGGGAGCATGCGCTTCGGTGTATGGGACGAGTTCTCGAGGCATTTCTTGCACATTTCTTGCCCCCACATATGAGGAGGGCTCGGGCCGATAGATTTATGATGTTGAGGCAGGACGGGCGTACGGTTCGGGAGTACAACATGGAGTTCGACTCGTTGGCCCGATATGTCCCGGCATTAGTGGCAAATATGGAGGACAGAGTGCACCGCTACGTCACGGGGCTCGATGACTACTTGGCAGAGGCTTGCTGGTGTAGCTCTTCACCGGGCATGGACATTGCCGCATGCGAGCTTATGCACTGGTGTGAGGCGGAGAGATCGACGGAATGGCGGGATCGGCGAAGAGGCGAGCAGCGAGGTCTTTTGGCGACTTTCGAGGCGGACCGCCTCGGCGAGACTAGTTATGCGCCTCCGCCCGATCTGAGCGGTCCTCCACAATCTTGAGGCATCGAGTATTCGGGAGCGGTCGGGGCTCGAGGTTCGAGTTTCGGGAGTAGTGGTGTTGACGGATGAGTCCACCCACCTCAGTGTGGCGTTGTGGTAAAATCCATAAGGAGTGTCGTCTTTGGTTCGGGAGGTTGTTTTACATGCGGCAAGCGGGCCATTTTGCGGAATTGTCCAGGCAGTAGCGCGGATGTTGAGACTCGGCGCCGGGATCTATGGCTGGTTCATCACCTTCTACATATAAGCCTGCGAGCGTGCCTATGATTAGAGTGAAGCGGTAGATACAGTATATCCTTAACCCTACAGAGATTAGTATGCTTGATATGATGATCTTATTATTGTGTGCTATGTACGGATAGCGTTGTGTTATTGGTGAGTTAGAAAACATGGGTAGTTGAAAAGGTAAGTATGGGGGTATGGAAGGTGTAAACCTTAGAATATTACACGTCGAGACCTTAGATGTAAGGTCGTCTCGAGTAGAAGATTTTGTGGGTGATCTTGTCGGAGGCATTATATACATAGGGTCTACAGTGGGATAATTCCTTGGGTTGTGTAAGATGAAAGTGGTAGCTTCGGGACTTGAATAGGTAAGATTGTTCGGATCGGGAACAAGAGTTTGCGCGATTATGGGTCGGGTTGGGGGCGATTCGCGGGTCGACCGCAGCCGGTTTGGGGTGGGGTCGTTCGAGGTGGTCGCCAGTGGTAGGGTCACGAGGTGCTAAGCCGGTTTAGGTAACCATCGTAAGAGTTCGTGGATACGTTCGACCAGAATCGGACCATGAAGGCGGAATGGCCTTAAAGGAATTTGAGGCTAGTAAGATGACCAAGTTTGGAGGTAGTGACTCGAGGTTTTGGAAGCGAAGTAATGAATGAAGTGGGGTAAGTATACTAGAAAGAGTTCGGGTGTCTGAGAAGATGCGACGAGTAAGGAAGGAAGCGAACATGTGTTAAGAGGATGGAAGTGATCTTTTTGTGAAGTGAAGGTCTGAAGAAAGTAGCCTTTAGACCATGGGTGGAAGCTTTGTAATCTTAGAGGTGATTCCTCGTTGGCTTGGATTTGGGTTTCGCGCGTAGGTTATATTTTTGGCCATTGGTGGCATAGTTGGTTTCGTAAGTATAGTAGTGAAGACTATACCGGCGCGTGTACGTTTGGAGACTTAGAAGGAACATTCGGGACGGATGTTTCTAAGGGGGGAAGAATGTTACACCCCGTATTTCCAGGGTATGTATGTGAGGACATACGTACGAGAATACGACATTAAATTGGAAAGGAAGAAAAGATGTGATTTTTTCGTGGAAAAGTTTCCGGATTTCGGGAAGGAAAAAGGTTCGTTAATGGGAATTGGATTCCCAGATTTGGTATTCGGACTTTTTGGAATATTTAAGAATTATGAAATTTTATTTTCGGAATTGGTCACGTGGGGCCCACGGGAGGAATTTACGGTTTGTGGGGCCCACTTTATTTTTGGATTTTTGGCATTACGGATATTTTCGGAAGATGAAATATTTTGGACTAATAGGAGGGCGACATGTGTCACCCCTAGGTGGCAAGGTTGGACGAAATTGTTGGACATGTTGTACACGTTTTTCACATGAAAAATGCCATAAACATTTGGTCAAAGTCTTGCAAGATATTTGTGTAGTAGATAGATAAGTGGGACCCACACACACATGGCTCAATCTAGACCACACACTTGCTTCAATCCTAGCCCTTGAATGTCCTATAAATACCCCCTTAAGTTGAAGACTATTATTCATCCACACTTAGAGTTTTCCAAGTTTGAAAACGCCTCCCTTCCTTTGTAGTTCTCGGCTTTAGCCTTGTTTCTTGAGCAAAAAATTGTCCAAAAATTCTTAAAGTTTTAAGTGTTCTTCCTTAGTGTATTAGGAATATTTGTAACCAAGAGTTGGAAAAGATTTCACAACCCTAGGCACTAAAGTACCCCTTGGCCGAGAGTTGCCACAATCAAAGCCTAAGTGTTCTTCACTTTTTGGAGTTGAAGTGTTAAGAGAAGTTGTTTAGAAACTTCTAAGGGTTGCTTGGAGCGGGTTGGAGCGTAAGGAATTGGAGCTAAACGTTGCTCAGGATCGACATATAATCTTGGATAATTTTGGGCTTATCAAGGTAATGATCTTTTATCCCCTATGTAATTGGATATTACATGTTGTAGTAATGTATAGTTGAGTATACTATATGTAGAATGAATATTGAAAAGGATTGAATCGTATTTACATTGACTGTATTCTGATGAGACTTGTGTAGTATATCCGTGAAGTAGAATTGAACACGTCCGGTTAGACGTGTAATCCACAGGAGTTCTTGGCACAGTAGCGGGCCGAGTAGAGGAGGAGATTTATGTGGTTACGGGGAGGTGCTGCCGAATTTTCTGTAGAATAAGGAATCTTGTATTTAGAATATTCTACGAAGAGATCTAGAAGTTGATAGACGTTTTATGGCCATTATAGGTTGAAGTACTACAAGTAGCGTATTCTACTTGAAGGGTGGAAAGCCAGCAAGTTATAGTACTTGGGCGTTTTGCTAATTGTCGATAACCGTCGCGGTATGTGAACCTCTTCCTATCTTTTCTAGCATGATTGTTGTGAACTATAGTACGGTGACGTCATGTGCTAAATGAATTTGGTTGGTTTAAAACATAAAGTGTTATAACGGCTTTATGGGAATTTTGCTATAACAACTTTATGTAGGTAAAGAAATGGTTTGTGATTTTTAAAAGTTAAGAGACTTGACTTATAAATGACTTGATGTGAAATATTAAGGTCTTGGTTTGTGTTGAACTGTTGTGAAACCGCTTTTATGAGAAATGGGTACTTGGGTTTTAAAAGGAATAATATTATATTGATTTCGGAAATGAGAATATGTATCGAACAAACCACTGCAGCGTGAATAAAGGAAAATGTATTGACTAATTAATTACTATTAAAACTAGTAGAAAACTCCATCTGCATAGAAGCTAAGATAAGACAAAATTGTATTACATTTCCTAGATCATGGCTGCTTTAATAAGAATCATTATAAACAAGCATTAATTTTCTTAAAATTCCAAAGTAAGGAACTTGATTTCTAAAAGAAAAGAGACTTGAGGAATTGAAGAGTTTTGGTTTAAAAGAAAGACATGGTTTTGTCTTAAATTGGTTTAAAACATAAAGTGTTATATGACTTTATGGGAAGTTAGTTATAACGACTTTATGAAACAAGAGAATGGTTTTATCATTAGTTTTAAAATGGTAACTTGACTTTAAAAGGAGTGTTTTGGTCAAAAAGAAGGCATGGTATTGTCTTAATTTGGTTTAAAAAGAAAGTATGGAAGTTGTTTTGGTTTACTTAAAATATTAGTCACTCTATTTTGATAATACGGGCATCGGGTGACCTTTGTAAAAGAAATGGATCTTTTAAAAAGAATTTAACGTACGTAGTACTTGGGGGTTAAAACCTGGACTTTGGCATTAAGTGAAAGTACCTTGAGTTGTGTGTAACTTGCCTATGTTTGCGTGTGATAGCCTTGTCGTGCTAGTATTGTCACGACCCGAACCCGGGCCCGTGACTGGTGCCTTACCCCGGGCACCCTAGTAGTCATACATCAGAGAAAATCAGCGGAACATAAATCAATAACATGAAATAACAAGTATAAACGATAATCAGGAACACTTGCCTTCGGCATATATATAAACAACAATTCTTTCAACATGAGCAGTTTAATCCTTTTTACAAACCACGCCCCACAGTACTACAGACCTACGAATGATATGACAACGACGGGGCGGGGCCGTCATACCTGAATGTAGCACCTATAACAACGGGGACTATGCGAAGATAAGCCTCGGAGAACGGAGCTTCCAAACGCTGACATGACCCTAAGGCGAGGATCAACGATGGTGTACCTCAACTGCGGCATGACGCAGCCCCGAAGGAGGTCGATCAGTACCAAGTATGTGGCGAAAATCGTAAATGAAATCATAGCGATCTATATGAAACAGAGACATGTATGGTAACCAAACTACGATTCCTGATAAATAATGATCGTGTCAAGTTAGGGACTCACGCCAAAGTCATCACTCAAGTATAACTATGGGTCTCACGCCCACAACATCAATCATGCGTGGAATACCTTTCTCGCCGGCGGTTTATGATATAAAAGCACCAAGGAATACATGAACACGAGTCCCACCTGTGTCCTAATAAAGCGATGCAGGTGAAATGCGAAGGCATAGCCGACTACTAACACCTACAAGACTAGCAAGGTCATAAAGCGTGTCATGATATCTGTCTGAGGCGTCACATGATCAAAGCTGGTCGCCCATGATATCAAATGTGCGGCGTCAGCCTGAACTCTCGCGACTCCGCATAGGCCAACCTCATAGCCCGCATGAGGTATTCTCGCGTCGAGGGTAGCTCTCCGGCGTATCGCCCCGACTCGCGATCGCGTAGCGCAAAGACCGCGTGACCACAAGCGCAAACTAACACGGAACTCGTAGTTCCGCATGGATCCACGGACTCGCATGAGGTATTCTCGAATCATGGTCCCGCATCGCTGAGTCTACCCCGTGGAGGCGGCAACCTCGGAACAAGTCAGGTGAGTGGTACAATACCAACATAACGGTGATAGTCAAACAACTTTAAGCGCGATCGGGGAAAACCCTTTACACTAACATCACAAGATACTAACACGTAGCATCTAGCATTTTTACTTATCAATCAACAAGAAAGTATTACAAGGCTATCACAAACCCACACAATCAAGTTATACACAAGGTACTTTCTATATACGACAAGTTCGGGGTTTTATCCCAAGTACTTCATACATTAACTCTTTAAAAGATCGTTACTTTCACAATGTCACACAATACGTGGTATAAAAATGAAGTGACTATCTTTTAAAGTAAATCAATTACTTCTCTTTGTAAAATCAAGTAGCAACATTCTTTCCAATGTTCAAGTTTGCCTAATTTCCAATGTTCAAGTTTGCCTAATTTCCAATGTTCAAGTTTGCCTAATTTCCAATGTTCAAGTTTCTCATTTTTGAAAGGGTTTAGTAGTTCATAGTATTAATCACTTAAGAATATCATTCTCTTTTAAACCATCCGAGAAACATAAGCCTTATATGTGAGTATGATATTCTTGTTTATAAAAATCTTATTACAAAGACCATGATCTAGAAATATCATTTTGTCTCATCTTAGCTTATGCAGATGAAAGTTTCTCTGGTTTTAATAATACTTAATCACAAAACATTTCCTTTTATTACGTGCGGTGGTTTGTCGATACACATTCGATTTCGAAATCGATGAAACATTCTTAAGCGTTATACCTAACTTCCCATAAAGCTAGTATAACTCTTAAGTTTTCAAAAGAAATCAAGTATTACTCTTAACAAAATGATTCAAAATCCTTTGAAATACTTCAAGTTCTTTATTATCACATAACCACGATTCTGATTCAAATCGATTACCTTTTAAAAACCACAAGTATTTTCTTACCTACATAAAAGTTATAACCAACTTCCCATAAAGCCGTTATAACACTTTATGTTTTAGACCAATCAAATACATTTAACACGTATGCGTCTGCGTACTACATAGTTACACACACATCATGCTAGAAGAGATAGGAAAAGGTTCACATACCTCGGCGAGTATCGACTAATAGCAAAGCGCTCCAAGTACTTCCAACCGGCTACTCTCCTGCCAAGTAGATCGCGCCACGTAGTACTTGACCTATAAGGCCACTGGCGCTTATTAACATTTAGGTCTAATCGTAGAACATTACGAAAATTGGCGGCCTCACACACATGGCGGCGTAAATCTCCTCCTCTATCGGGCCGGCTACCAAGCCAACGGGGGTTATACGTCTAATCGGACGTGCACAATTCTACCTCACGGAAAAGCTACACAAGTCTCTCATGTCTGATCACATGTAAATACGATTGATTACTCTTCTTTGAAAAAGTTTCTTATTATTGAGCTTAAGTCAAAAGACATTGCGACAACAACGTTCGATTCTATATAGTATACTTCAACTATATAGTCTAACAATCATGTAATTTCCAATTACAATAGAGGACAAGATATTTACCTCGATAAGCCCATAATTATCCGAGTTTAAATGTCGATCCTGAGCAAGTTTAGCTCTACTCAGTGCGCTCAGGCCACTCCAAACAACCTTAGAAGTTCTAACCAACTTCTACTAATTACTCAACTAACTATGGAGATTTTCCTTAGGGTTTCGGTTTTGTGGATGTGGGAAGTATGATAGTATAACCGGCTTTTGTATAGGTATAACCTTAGAATACTACAAGGTACGGCTAAGGTAATTTGGGCATTATAACAATACTTTTGTGATATTTCTACCAAGAGGGGTATTATCTGAAAACAACTAGGCTAGGGGTACCCACGGCTAGCACCCCAGGAGGAGGGCTCTCGGCGAGGGGAGGAGGCTGCCGGCGAACTCAACCAACACATGAGGAGGGAGGAGGATTTAACACTTAGAAATATTTTAGGAATGGATGAAGAAGTCATCAAAGAGGTATTTATAGGTCAGCAAAGGCCAACCAATGGCGAGATCTTGCCAAGTGCAAGGCAAGTGTAGGGCGAATCTTGCCAGTGCACCTATCATCTACCACAAAATATCCTACCTACTACTTGAAAAATAGTCACCATTTCGTCGAGCCAACCGCGCGAGGGGTTATACGTCTAATCGGGCGTGCACAATTCTACCTCACGTAAAAGCTACCAAGTCTCTTAATGTCTGATCCTATGTAAATACATTCGATACTCTTCTTTCAAAAGTTTCTTATTATTGGCTTAAGTCAAAAGACATTGCGACAACAACGTTCATTCTATATATAGTATACTTCAACTATATAGTCTAACAATCATGTAATTTCCAATTACAATAGAGGACAAGATATTTACCTCGATAAGCCCATAATTATCCGAGTTTAAATGTCGATCCTGAGCAGGTTTAGCTCTCTCAAATGCGCTCAGGCCTCCAAACAACCTTAGAAGTTCTAACCAACTTCTACTAATTACTCCAACTAACTATGGAGATTTTCCTTAGGGTTTCGGTTTTGTGTGACGGGAAGTATGATAGTATAACGGCTTTTTGTATAGGTATAACCTTAGAATACTACAAGGTATCTGCTAAGGTAATTTGGGCATTATAACAATACTTTTGTGATATTTCTACCAAGAGGGTATTATCTGAAAACAACTAGGCTGGGGGTACCCACTAGCACCCAAGGAGGGGAGGGCTCTCGACCAAGGGGAGGGAGGCTCTCGGCGAACTCAACACAAGGGGAGGGAGGATTTAACACTTAGAAATATTTTAGGAATGGATGAAGAAGTCGTCAAAGAGGGTATTTATAGGTCTAGCAAAGGCCAACCAATGGCCAAGATCTTGCCAAGTGCAAGGCAAGTGTAGGGCAGATCTTGCCAAGTGCACTTATCTATCTACCACAAAATATCCTACCTACTACTTGAAAAATAGTCACCATTTCGTCGAGCCAACCGCCTGCGTGCTCGATGAGAGGGTGACAAGTGTCGCCTCTCGTTGTCCAAAATGTTCCGTCCTCGGAAAAATCCTTAAAAATTAAAAATGACATAGCGTAATTTACCCTACGAAAGTGTGGAAACGTTTCGTCAACGACTCTAAGCGGGTGTTGTGAACAAAATAATTCGCCGAAGCCACTTTAAACTTCAAAATTTTCACGCGTCCCACGTGCATACTGCAAATACGGGTATAACAAGTATTGTATTTCTATACCACCGCGCGTCTCGATGGAGCGGCTGATTTGTTATGATCTTACTTGGGCGTCTGCGGGTGAGCATTCCGCAGATGCACGCGACTATTATTCCATGGACTAGCTCTCGCGAGGTTTCTTGATTCGGCTTGGTATCGTAGTTGGCTCTCGTACTTGCCGCAGGTCGTGGTGATTAAACAGTATCGGTAGTTAGCCTTCGTACTTGCCCCGGTCAGTTTTGTAGCGAAGTCTCGTGATTCCGGCAGTATCAGTAGTTAGTCGTGATTACGTGCCACGGCCATTCGTGCGCGGTGGTATCGGTAGTTGGCTTCGTACTTGCCTGCAGGTCGCCGTGGTATGGTTATGTAGATTTGTTGATGCGACTTTGGTATCGTAGTTGGCTTTCGTACTTGCCGGTCGATTGAGGACGCGACTTTGGTATCCGTAGTTAGCCGTACTTGCCGTCGGTTGTTATGACACAGTGGGACTGGTGTTCATGTACTCCTTGATGTTGCTACATCATAGCTGCTGGCCGTGAGGAAGGTATTCCACGGGCCTGAAATGATGAGGTGGCGTGAGACCCGTATTTATATTGAGTGATGACTTTGAGGTGTGAGTCCACGACTTGCGTATTTCTTACATATTATGTCTTGTAGTTTGGTTATCATATATGTCTCTGTTTTATATAGACTACTATGATTTCATTTACGTATTTTCAGTTTCACATACTTGGTACTGTTGTCTTGACCTCGAGGGGCTGCGTTCATCTGCAGTAGAAGTACGTCGATTTGTTGATCCTCGCTCATAGTATCACGATTCAGCGTATTGGGAAGCTCCGTTTCTCGGAGCTTATCTTTTAGTATGTTTCCACGAGTTGTAGGTTCTTGTACATTCGGGTATGGCGGGAGCCTGTCCGTCATAGTTGTGTCACATTCTTAAGTGCAGTAGTACTATTGTGGCGGGGTTGTAAAATGGCTTGTTCAATTTTACGTATATATCACGAAGGCAACCGTTTTGGTTGGCTTTGTTTTTATCATATCTCTTGTTTCATGTTTAAGTTTTTATTTCCGCTGATTTTCTCGATGTTGTATCACTAGGGTGCGGGGTAAGGCACGATCCGGGCGGGATCGGGTCGTGACACGTCTTATATCGTCTGACTATTCATGCTCAAAAGATAGGAAAGTTCTACATACCTCTTGGTCAATCCACTTGCTATGTACAATATCCGCGTAGTATGTCAACCTATAATGTCCACAATCGTCTATTAACTTCTTACTTCAAACATAGAATATTATAAGTGCAAAGTCACTAAATTCTACGGAAAATCGACAAAGACCTCCTTTGTTTCTACATACTTTGCCTTTTTCAAGACCGAATTCAATAACCAAACACGCCCGTTTAAGGCCAACAATGCAATTAATCAATAGGGATTACACGCCTACTAGGCGTGTAAAATTCGCCCCACAAACGATATCAAACTACTAGGCCAATTCGCAACTTGAGATCTGATAACATCAATTCTTATCCAATTTCCATTTCAATCCAAGTTGTTAGCATAACATGATATCAAGCCGCAATCGATTATAACTACTATAATCTTCAAGTAAGTAACATGCGACGATTCTAATTAACGATCAAATTGTAATCCAACTTCAAATGGCTTGCATGACATTTTGGTTTTTAGGCTACAACCATTCATAATACTTATAAAACTTCAACACATATACTTCATGCTAGCAAACATGTAAGGCTAACAACAATATATAATCTTGTAACACTTAAGAGACAAGATTATTACCTCAACGATTCTTAGTCTAACTTCAAATTCGAAGTCGCTCCTTAGCAACTTAGAGCCTCTTCTAGACACTTCAATCCGCTACTTGAGACCCTTAGAACAACACCAACAAATTTCCTTCAATCTTCCAAACAAAACCTAGAAAAGCAACTAGGTTTTCACCTTGCGACTAATATGAAAACTATCTTTTTCCGGGATTTTTCTATTGAGATATCCTTACAATACACTCAAGAACCTTGGTTTAAAGTGTGGAGCTTAATGGACATCAAACAAAAAAATTTCTTTTCTATTGAGTATGAACCCGAGAGCACACCTTGGGAGTTCTTCAATTTCTTGAAATTTTTTCTAAGTGTTGAAGTTAGTCTTGCTACTAGTACTACTATATAGTTCAATGGAGGGTCAAGATGTGCACAAATGTGTGGCTTGGATGAAGTTTCTTTAAATATCAAGACTTGTGGTCCCATTGACTAAGTCAGCATTGTCAAGCTCTTCAAGTTGCAAGACTTAGTCATCCTAACAAAGGTCAAATGACCCTTTTGGCCATGCCTAAATCGTCCAAGGCTACATAAGGGGGGGGGTGACACGTGTCTCCCTCCCAAATCCTGATATTACGTTTTACAATTCCATAATTAGATAAACTTTTACAAGTCTCTAATCTTAACATTTACGAGTTCTTACGTGCGTTCTTATCGTATCATAAATCTGCGTAACACTATCATTTTAAGTAAACCCAAAACAATTTCCGTACCTTCCTTTTTAAATAAACCAAGAAAAAACCATGCCTTCCTTTAAAACCAAATCAAGACAATACCATGTCTTCCTTTTAAACAAAAACACTTCTCCTTTTTAAAGTCAAGTAACAATATACTTTTCAAAATAGTTTAGGCTTTCTAACTTCAAATTCTCAAGTCTCTTCTCTTTTAGAAATCAAGTTTCCTACTTTGGAAATCAAGAAAATCAATACTTGTTTATAATGATCTTATTAAAGCAGTCATGATCTAGAAAATGTAATACAATTTTGTCTTATCTTAGCTTCTATGCAGATGGAGAATTCTACTCATTTTAATTTAATTGATTGTCGATAAATTTTCTTTTATTAACGCTGCAATGGCTTGTTCGATACTTATTCTCATTTCCTAAATCAAGACAACTTTAATCTTTTAAAGATCAAGTACCCATTACTCACGAATGAGGTTCCACAACTTTTTAACACAATTCAAGTCCTTAACATCTCATATCAAGTCACTTAACTCTAGAATCAAGTCAAGGACACAAAAAGGAAATCCAACTCCTTTAACACACGTGCGTCTACCGCACTATATATTTCACAAATAATCATGCTCAAGAGAATAGGAAGAATCACATACCTCTTCGGCTAAATCCACTAGCCAAGTCGAATATGCCGCGCGTAGAATATCCACTTATAACAACCAAACACGTCTATCAACGTCTAGATCTCTTCGTAGAACATTTCTAAGTATAAGGTTCCTTATCCTACGGAAAATTGGGCAAGCCTCCCTGTCTACTTACCTCTACCTTTTTCAAGGCCTGATATCAATGGCCAACATGCCACATTTAAGGCGCAATAATACAATAATTCAAAGGGGATTGCACGCCTAACTGGACGTGTAAAATTATACACAATACAGTCCATTTCTTTTCAATCTTCTATCCACATACGATATACTCAATTATACACTACTACAACATGTAATCTCTAATTACAATAAAAGGACAAAGATCATTACCTCGATAAGCCCAAAATTTTCCAATGATTAAAAGTCGATCCTTAGGAATCTTAGCTCCAATTCCTTATGTTCCAACCTGCTCCAAGCAACCCTTAGGAGCTCCTAACCAACTCCTCTTCAAGATCCAACTCCAAAAAGTGAAGGATACCTTAGGTCTCAATTTGGCAAGTTTCGGCCAAGAGGTATATCTAAGGCTAGGGGTGTGAAATCTTGCCTAAATCTTGGTTCACAATCTTCCTAACACCTTAAGGAAGAACACTTAAAAGTTTAAGGATTTTTGGACAACTTTTGGTCAATGATAAGGGCTATTGCTGAGAGCACTAGCCAAGGGAGGGAGTATTTTCTTTGGAAATCTCTAAGTGTGGGATGAAGTCTTGCAATCCAAAGGGAGGGGTATTTATAAGACAATAAAGGGCTAGGATGCAAGCAAGTGTGTGGTAGATATTGGGGACAAATGTGTGTGGGTCCCACCATCTACATGTCCAACAAAATCATGAGACAAGTGGCTTGCCACTTGTCTCACCATTCGCAACGTGACAATGATGGCAGCCACTGTCCCTGTAAACTACATGCCACTGGGGTGACACATGTCGCCCTCCTATTCGTCCAAAATATTTCATCTCCCGAAAACATCCATAATGGCCAAAATCTCGAAAACAATCTGGGCCCCACAAAATCGTAAATTTTTCCCCGTGGGCCCCACGTGACCAAATCTGGAAATAAAATTCCATAATTCTATTATATTCCCAGAAGTCCGATTACCAAATCTGGGAATCCAATTCCCATTTACGAACCTTTTTCCCTCACAAAATCCGAAAAAAAATTCGTCGGAAAATCAAATCTTTCTTCTTTTCCAATCTTAATGTCGTATTCTCGTACGTACGTCCTCACATACATACCCTGGAACTACGGGGTGTAACACTGTATGTCATAATACCGACTATACTACAATTATTACCAACTTGGATACGCAATCCACATAGCCCTTGTTCACCCGTATTTTACGGGGCGTGTTTTAGAGCGTCGTGAGAATCCCAAATGTTAAGATTATAGACTTTAAAAATTTATCGAATTGTCGGAAAGCGAAATATTGTGAATGGAAGGCGACACGTGTCACCCCATTAGGTAGCCTTGGGCGAAAATAGCATGGCGAAAGTCGTTTGGCCATTCTTTAGATGACAAAGTCTTGCAAGTTGAGGAGCTTGATAATATTGACTTGGTCAATGGGACCACTTAGCTTGATATTTAAAATGATGCAACAAGCCACACATTTGTACACATCTTGACCTCAGTATTTACTATATAGTAGTACTAGTAGCAAGACAACTTACATACTTAGACAAATTTTCAAGAAATTGGAGAACTCTCTACTATGCTCTCGGGTTCAAGGTCCAAAGAAAAAAAAAATTGTTTGTTGTCCAATAAGCTCCACACTTTAAACCAAGGTTCATGAGGGTATTGTAAGGGTATCTCTATAGAAAGATCCCGGAAAATTAGCATTTTCGTATTAGTCGCAAGGTGAAAACCTAGTTGCTTTTCTAGGTTTTGATTGGAAGATTTAAGGGAAGTGGTTTGTGATATTCTAAGGGTATCAAGGGGAGGATTGAAGTGTCAAGAAGAGGCCCTAAGTTGCTAAGGAGCGACTTTGGATTTGATGTTGGATTAAGACTCGTTGAGATAACAATCTTGTTCTCTTAAAGTGTTACAAGATTATATATTGTTGTTAGCCTTACATTTTACTAGCATGAAGTATATGTGTTGAATTTTTATAAGTGTTATGGATTGTTGTAGCCTAAAATCCGAAATGACATATTAGCCATTTGAAGTTGGATTACAATTTGGTCGTATTTAGAATAGTCGCATGTTACTTACTTGAAGATTATAGTAGTTATAATCGATTGCGACTTGATATCATGTTATGCTAACAACTTGGATTGAAAAGGAAATTGGATAAGAATTGGTATTGTTGTATCCCAGATTGCGGATTTACACTTGTTGTTGTATTAGTGAGATATCAATTGTGGGGCGGAATTTTACACGTCTAGTAGGCGTGTAATCCCCTATTGTTAATTGCATTGTTGGGCCTTAAATGTGGCGTGTTTGGTTATTGAATTCGGCCTTGAAAAAGGTGGCAAAGTATGTAGAAACAAAGGAAGTGTTGTCCGATTTTCCGTAGAATTTAGTGACTTAGCACTTAGAATATTCTACGTTTGAAGTAAGAAGTTAATGGACGTATTATGGCCATTATAGGTTGAAGTACTAAGTATAGCGTATTCTACTTGAAGGATGGAATAACTATCAAGGTGGAAGTACTTTGGAGCATTTTGCTACTTGTCGATAATCGTCGCGAGGTATGTGAACCTCTTCCTTCTTTTGGCATGATTCTATGTATGGAATATACATGTGGTATTATTTCATGTTCCCTTCTACTCTTAGAGGTTAAGAGGTATGTATGTGATTTACTTTATGTAAAGGTTATGTCTAGGTTACCCTAAGTTCTTACCAAGTCTTATGGGGGATGTTGGTAAGAGTCGTTAGGAGGTATTTGGAGCCAAGTTGACTTGGCTAATTTTAAGGCACGAATGAGAATAAATATCGAACAAGCCATTGCATCGTTAATAAAGGAAAATGTAATGACAATTGATTATATTAAAAATGAGTAGAATTCTCCATCTGCATAGAAGCTAAGATAAGACAAAATTGTATTACATTTTCTAGATCATGGCTACTTGAATAAGATCGTTATAAATAAGTATAACTTATTCACTGCACCTTTTAAAGTATATGTTACTTAATTTAAAAGAGTTTACGTATGAAGTTTTTAAGACTAAGAACCTTGAATTCTTAAAAGGTTAAGAAACTTTATTTTTCAAGTCATGGGACTTGATTTCTAAAGGAAGAAATGACTTGATTTAAATATATAGAATACTTGATTTGAAAAGCATGGATTTCTTGATATTCTAAAGATAAGAGATCTTAAATTCTAAGTTAAGAAACTTGATTTATAAAGTTAAGAGACTTGAAGTATTTTAAAAAGTTATGTAACTTGATTTGAAAGTATAAGTCTCTTGGTTATAAAAAGAATGAATTAGTCCAAGGCATAAAGTTAGTATAACGGCTTTATGGGAAGTTGGTTATAATAACTTTATGGGAGGTTAAGGGAATGGTTTCTCTAGTAATATAAACAAAGAATGACTTGAAATAAAGAAGGGCAAATTGTTTTAAAGGTACCAATTGCTTAAGGTTTTTAAGAAAGAAGTCACTTGATTTAGAAGCCGGTAAATGTACTTCTAAAAGGTATTGTGACTTGTCTTGAAGAGTAGATATGACTTGATACTATGGTTGTTAATATCTTGGAGGTTTTATTTGAAAAAGAGTCATTTTTAAAAGGGTAAGTGCGTAATGCGTTGGGTTAAATTCGGATTTTATATGACATTACGCGTCGGGAATGGGCAGGCGATATAACTTTATGGCGGACTATATGACATTACGCGTCGAGAATGGGCGGGAAGTATACCTTTATGGGCGGACTATATGACATTACGCGTCGGGAATGGGCGGGCGTTATACCTTATGGGCGGACTATGTGACTTTACGCGTCGGGAATGGGCGGGCGAATACCTTTATGGGCGGACTATGTGACTTTACGCGTCCCAGTTGGTAAGGTAGTATATCGTCCCTCAGTAAAGGCGGATTATGTTATGTAAGGTAAGTAAGTTATATGGTAATAGACGATGATGTTCCTAAGTATGCGTAATAAAGTGACTATAACTTTTATTGAAAAATGGGAAAAGATAATAAGGTGCGATTAAGTTCACGAGATGGTAATGACATGGTAGGTTCGAGTATTTACCACTTTTATACTTACCCTGTCGTGCTTTTATACTGAGATATGTTTTGTTCTGTACCTTATTTCCGTTCCATATTAGAATTTTTGTTGTCTGACCCGCCAGTGCGTTAAATGCCGCGAGTTTTACACAGGTTGGTGATCTTGCTCTTAGGATCTCGGTTGATTTTGGGAAAAAGCTCCATTTGCTCGGAGGCTTATCTCTTGAGTGCGGTTTCCACGAGTTGTAGATTCATGTATATTGGGGTATGGCGGGCCTGTCCATTGTTGTTATGTTAAAACTCTTAGAGGTATGTAGTCACATGTGTGGAGTCGGTTGTAAAGAAATGAGGCAAGCTTGCTTGGTTGTATATATATATGTATATGTCGGGAAGGTAGCCTATCGGCTAACTGTTGTTTTACTACATTGTTTTATTTTATAAGTTTCATGTATGTTCAGATTATCTCGATGTATACTGTAAGGAGTGCCCGGGTAGGGCACGATGTGAGCAGAGGTCGGTCGTGACAAAAGTGGTATCAGTAGTTAGTCCTCGGAAAGTGTCACACCAGAGTGTCTAGTAAGTCTTGATTATAAGGATATCTCGATCAAGATCGGGACATTTAAACTACGTTTTTCGTTAGTTTGAGATGAAAACCTAAGTTGTTTACATAAGTTTTGATTGGAAATTAAAGGAAAGTTGTTTATGAACTCAAGGGCGGGGCCAGCGGAGAGCGTGAAGGCAAAAGCTAAAGTTGCTAAGGATCGACTTTAGGTTTTGGATTGTATTTGGGCTTAACGAATGTAATAATCTTCATCTTACTTATGTAATTAAAGATTTCATGTTATAGTAGTTGATATTTGATCATGAATTATATAATGAAGCGAAGTGTTATGGAATATTAGAAGCCTAAATCGAGAATGAGCTTATTAGCGGAATTGCAGTACAAATTGATCGATAGTTATAGTCATCGAGTTATATGGTTAAAGAAAGGATTGTAGTTGTTATAATCGATTGGACTATTAACATGTTATACTAAACAACTTGGATTGAAAAGGAATTGGATAAGACTTTGCATTGTTGTACATTGTAGAGTGGTGCTCTTGGTATTTTGGGATATCAATTGTAGGGCATAATTTTACCGTCACTGCGTGTAATCCCCGGAGCTAAATTGTTGAGCCTTAAATGTGGCACTGTTTGGTTATTGAGAGAAAAAGGTGGAAAAAAAACAAAGAAGTCAGATAAAATAAGAATAACAAATTTATACTTAGAGTATATATACTCTACGATTACATCCTTTACAAAGTTGATAGGCGATTATGGTTATTATAGGTTATATTCTATGTGGCGTATTCAACCACAGTGGATGTAGTGAAGTATATGACCTTTCGAGCATGAGTTTTACAAATATACAAAGCCTCGGTGGGCGTCACGAGTTTAAAGGAATTTGGTTTCGCTGATATCATTGCCTTAATCTAAGAATGTCTAAGTTTGGTTGAGTTAGAGAATTAACTCACTTTTTTAAAGATGAAAATGCCTTAAATGAAATCATAATAGTTATAAGCGGCGGGAAGTTAGATAACGGTTTATGAAAGTTAAGAGATTGGTCTACTTGAATATGAGTTTCTAGGTCGTGAAAGTAGAAGTGCTTGATTTTAAAAACTTGGGTTTGAATTTCTAAAGGTGTAGTACTTGGGGTTAAATTCCGGATTTGACATGACATCTAGTGCCTTGAGTCTTATAAAATGATAAGTGATTCACCAATCTATATATATATATATATATATATATATAAGTTGCATATGTTGCTCATGCGTGCAAGTATTATATTTCCTTATCACGCGTCCCTCGCCAGGGCGACAATCATGTGTTATGCTAGCCCGGGAAATAAATTCCGGATATTGTTTTATTAGTGGATTAGCTCTCACGATCACGGGTATCATATATAACTCATGCGGGTCCGCATGCGGGTTCAATTCCCGTGCGGGCTAAATTCCATGACTATTTAGCGTGGGCTAGCTCTCACGATGCGGCGTATCCGTATATACTCATTCGGGTCCATGAGACCTCGGGTTCGATTCTCATGCGGGTTAAAGTTCCCATGAATAGGATTGCATAATGGTATTCGGTGGTATAAAAATCATAATTGCTTTTAAGCGGCATAAGATACTCTCATTTAGTCTCGGTGTTAATAAGGTGCGATTCTTTGTTATTTGGTTATCATGATCTCATTTATTTTAAACTATATGATTTCAGTATTTTCAGTTTCATATACTTGGTACATCATTTTAAGTAAACCAAAACAATTTCCATACCTTTTGAATAAACCAAGAACAATCTAGGTGCCTTCTTTTAAACCAAAACACTTCAATTCCTCAAGTCTCTCTCTTTTATAAATCAAGTTCCTTACTTTGGAATTTAAGAAAGTTTGTACTTGTTTATAATGATCTTATTAAAGTAGCACGATCTAGGAAATGTAATACAATTTTGTCTTATCTTATCTTGGCTTCTGCGGATGGAGGTTTCTACTTGTTTTAATATAATTAATTATTTGTCAATATATTTTCCTTTATTAACGCTAATGGTTTGTTCGATACTTATTCTCATTCGAAATCAATATAACATTATTATTGAAACCAAGTACTCATTACTCAATATAATTAATTGTCGTTACTTTTCCTTTATTAACGTTGCGATGGTTTTGTTCGATACTTATTCTCATTTCGAAATCAATATAACATTATTATTGAAACCAAGTACTCATTACTCACATTTAATGAGGGTTCACAACTTTCCACACAATTCAAGTTTTCACATATCAAATCAAGTCAAATATAAGTCAAGTCTCTTATCTTTTAAAAATCAATAAACCATTCATTTACTACCTTAAAGTTGTTATAATTAACTTCCCATAAAGCCATTATAACACTTTATGTTTAAACCAAATTAGTTTTGCACGTCGTCACCGTACTACATAGTTTAAAATAATCATGCTAGAAAGGATAGGAAGAGGTTCACATACCTCGCGGCGATTATCGACGATTAACCAGCGGCTCAAAGTACTATAACCTTTCTAGCGCTTTTCCGCCCTTCAAGTAGAATGCTTATAAGTACTTCCACCTATAATGGCCATGAAAGCGTCCATTAACCTCTAGATCTCTTCGTAGGATATTTCTAAGAACAAGGTTCCATATCACATGGAAAATTCGCGACACCTCGCGTTTCTGCTCGATTTTCCACCTTTTCCAAGGCGATAACAGTAATTAACATACTATAATTAAGGTGCAATAATACGAAATTTAAAGAAGGATAACCACGCCCAGGAGACGCGATTAACAATCTCTCATTCATAACAATAATAAGTAAAGAAGGGGATAACACGAAGCAGACGATTAACAATCTCTCCTTCGTAACAATAATAACTAAATAAGGGAGTTATCACGACCCGAGCCGGGGCGCGGCGGTGCCCTACAGGCACGTTCGGTATACATCGAGAGAATAGCACGGAACATATACACATAAACACGTGTAAACAATGACACATCCGCAGGCTGGCCAAATGGCGTCTTCCATAATATAATATAATCAAAAGTACAAGCTGTATAACACTCCAGTTCTTACATTGACCACATATGTGAATACTGACCTGCAGAATAACAAGCGTAGGGACGAGGGCCGCCATACCCACGAATGTACATAAATCTACAACATCAGAAGAAGCGTACAAAAGAGACAAGCCTCCGAGAAATGGAGCTTCGGCGTGCGATAAGTGATCCTAAGTATGAGGATCCACCACGCCTTACCGCTCTGCGGCATGGCCCAGGAAGAGGAGTGGTACACAATATGTACTAAGTATGTAAAGCGGAAAATCGAATTACATAAACATAAGTTTAAACGGGAGGCGTATGCGATAATAAAATTACGATTCGGTGCCTTACTACAGAGAGTAAATCGAGAATACGTCTGACATCCGATGAGAATAGGAGACTCAAATCATGGGTAGCGAACCCGTAGAAACAGGTATAACGTCTTGGGGTTCTTACCCTCATTTATACTCTTACACTGAGCAAGTGGTATAACGTCTTGGGGTTTACCCACCGTTTATACTCTTACCTGGAGAAGGTAATAAGCGGTGGTATAACGTCTTGAGGTTTACCCGCCGTTTATCTCTTATCTGGAGAAGGTGGTATAAGCGTCTTGGGGTTTACCTCACTTATACTCTTTCCTATCTCAGCCTAATCGTACAATAAATAAGCAAGTTAGAAATCACAACTTTATTAGTCTTATCTATCTACACTCTCATTTTAGTTTGCTTAAGGCTAATATGTTATAATAAATCAGGAGTTTAACCAAAGTACTACGTGCTTCCAATCTTTTAAAAATGACTCATTTTCATATAGAACTTCCAAGATACTATAAACCGTAGTATCAAGTCAAAGTACTTTTCAAGACCGATCCACAATACCTTTAAAAATAAAGTTAGGTTTCTAAATCAAGTGACTCATTTTTATTATAAAACCTTAGGCAATTGATGCCTTAAAAAATCAAATTGTCTTTTCATTAAAATTAAGTCATTTATCTTTCCATAAAGCAAATATAACCAACTCCCATAAAGTCGTTACATTAGACGCGTTATACCTTAGCCATATACAATTTCCTATCCGAGGACTTATACGTTTAAAGCGGAACAAGTATCACATCTTTAAAACTCTTAAAGTCCCTTAACTTGATAAAACATTAGACATCCTTAATACTTTCAAAGAAGTGAGTTAATCTCTAACTCACCAACTTGGCTATTTATAAAACTAGTAAAGGATATCAAGGTCTTGTCGTCTACCGTACTATATACATCTAACTAGTCATGCTCAAAAGATAGGAAAAGTTCTACATACCTCACGGGTCAAACCACGCCAAGTACAAAGTCCCGTAGTATGTCAACCTATAATATTCACAATCGTCTATTAAAGCCTTACTTCAAGCGTAGAATATTATAAGTGTCAAGTCGCTAATTTTTACGGAAAATCGGACTGACACCTCCTTTGTTTCTACATACTTTGCCACCTTTTTCAAGGCGAATACAATAACCAAACACGCCACATTTAAGGCCCGATCAATGCGATCAACCTAATGGATTACACGCACTAGGCGTGTAAAATTCCATCATGATAGATATCAATTTGATACAACTTACTAGACCAAATCGGCTAACTTCAAGTTCTACTACATCGATTCTTATCCAATATCCATTTCAATCCAAGTTGTTAGCATAACATGATATCAAGTCGCGATTGATTATAACTACAATAATCCTCAAGTAAGTAACATGCGACGATTTCTAATAAGCGACCAATTAGTAATCGACTTCAAGTGGCTTATAACATTTGGATTTAAGCTACAAGCAATCCATAATACTTATAAACTTCAACCTATCAACTTCATGCTAGCAACAGTAAAGCTAATAACAACAATAAATAATCTTGTAACAACATAAGGGAAAGATTATACATACGAATCTTAATCCAACTCCAAAACCGGTCGCTCCTTAGCAACTTAGAGCCTCTTCAAGACGCTTCAATCCGCTAGTTGAGACCCTTAGAACAAAACCAACAAACTTCCTTCAAACTTCCAAACAAAACCTACAAAGCAACTAGGTTTTCGCTTTGCGACTAACCCGAAAACTATCTTTTTCCAAGATGTTTCTATTGAGACATGCTTACAATATACTCAAGAACCTTGGTTTAAAGTGTGGGGCTTAATGAACAAGGAACAAAAAATTTTCTTTTTCTTTGGACATGAACCCGAGAGCAACATGCTTGAGTTCTTCAAATTTTGTGAAAATTTGGCTAAGTGTTAAGCTCACTCTTGCTACTAGTAGTATTATATAGAACATTGGAGGGTCAAGATATGAACAATTGGGTGGCTTGGATAAGCTCCTAGTAAATATTAAGCCTTTGTGGGTCCTTTAACTTAGTCAAGATTATCAAGCTTTCAAGTTGCAAGACTTGTCTTGCTAACAAAGGTCCAATGACCCTCTTGCCCTTGCACAAATCGTCCAAGACATCATTAAGGGGGGTGACACATGTCATTTCCCATTCATAATAATCGTTTCAGGCAATTTCATAATTAGATAAATTTTACAAGTTTCAAATCTTAACACTCGTGAGTTCTTACGTACGTTCTTAAAATATGTCCTGTAAATACGGGGTGTAACATTCTTCCCCCCTTAGAAACATTCGTCCCCGAATGTTCTTTCGGAGTCAAACTTATAATTAGCGACATAGTTTCCTTACACAACCCCGACATACCAATCTGCCACACATGGCCACGTAATAGCATTTACACAAAACAAATGCTTGATTAAAACTTGACAAGTAAGGAAAACGAATTACGAAGGTGTAGGGAATAAGTGAGGATACTTCGCCAGCGTGTCTCCTCCGCTTCCCAAGTCATCTCCTCTCTGCTATCATTCCTCCACAAGACTTGCGGAAGCCACATCCTGGTCCGTCATCGCGACTGGCGATCGAGTATCGCTATGGGACTCTCCTCATCGATAACCCCTCTCACACCGGACCTCACTAGTAGGAAAACTCTGCCGGATCTCCGATACTTCCGCAACATAGAAACATGGAAGACGGATGCACCGCCTCTAACTCACGATGGCGAGATCCAACTCATAGGCAGCTGTCACTCCCGAACCGGGCGTGGATGGTGCCCTACCAAGCACCATACCTTAACAACACAAGTAAAATGCGGAAATTAAATAACACCCTTTTTTTAAAACCAACATACGTGCGGCAAAGCCGATGCAAAGTGTCATGATATACATACTCAAAAGACACTACTGCTGCGTGAGTCCAATCCCGCGTATGAATACAGACCTCTAAGAGTTATCGAACTATGGGGACAAGGCCCCGTACCATGTATACAAAAGCACATCTTGAAAGAACTTATACCAAAAAGATAAACTCCGAGCGAAGGAGCTATCCAAAACTCTGGCGGTCCTACACTGCCGATCACCAAATCGTACCTAAACTGCGGCATGAACACGACCCCAAGGAGGTCAGTCGAAGAATGTACCAAGTATGTGAAGCGATGAAATCTTGTAATGAAATCATAACGATCTAAACAAAGCGAGAGACATGTATGATGGCGACCTACGATACAACACATAAGCGATCATAACAAGTCGGGCGCGTGCCCTCAAGTCATTTCTAAAATATAACCATGGGTCTCACGCCCATAATATCAATCATGCGTGGAATCCTTCCTCACCGAAGCGATCTATGATATAATATAACACGATAGGCATACATGAACACAAGTCCCACTGTGTCCTAAAAGCATGCGGGCGAGTAGGAAAATGGCGGTGGTATAATGTCTTGGGGGTTTACCCCTCATTTATACTCTTACCCTGAAGAAGGTGGTAAAGCAGGGGGTATAATGTCTTGGGGGTTTACCCCTCATTTATACTCTTATCCTGGAGAAGGTGGTATAGCGTCTTGGGGTTTACCATCTTGTACTCTTACCTATCTCAACCCAACAAACAAAACAAGCGGGTATAATGTCTTGGGGGTTTACCCGCCATTTATACTCTTACCGGAGAAGGTGGTATAGCGTCTTGGGGTTTACCCTGCATACTCTTACCTATCTCGTGACCATCAAACAAAACATAGCACTACCGTGTCTTTATAAAAATCCGAATTTAACCTAAGTACTACAAATAACGGAAGCATGCGTGGAATCGCGTCATCACCGATGCGTCGAGTAACTTACAACAAGACAGCCGGCCCTCCAACCGAGAGTCGCGGCAACGTAAAAAAACATAATACTTGCACTCAAAGGCTATTACCAGCACACACAGGCAAGTTCATAACATCTATAGACTTTCATTTTATAAACTCAAGGCACTTAGAGAATAATTCCCATTTAAACAAGCCAAAGTACTTATCAAGGCACACATAGAATAATTCTCAATTAAACAAGCCAAAGTACTTATCAAGGCACACTTAGACTAATTCTCAATTAATCAAGCCAAAGTACTTATCAAGGCACACTTAGACTAATTCTCAATTAATCAAGCCAAAGTACTTATCAAGGCACACTTAGACAAATTTTCGATTAATAAAGCCAAAGTACTTATCAAGGCACACTTAGACTAATTCTCAATTAATCAAGCCAAAGTACTACGTACGTACATTCTTTTCAAAATACTCCTTTCTATGTAAAGCCCCAAGATACTAACACCCGTAGTATCAAGGTGTGTCTATTTTTTTCAAAGTAAGTTACTACACTTTTAGAAAACTCATTTCAAAGCTTGAAATCAAGTAACTTCAAATTTTCACAATCTAGGCAACTTATGCCCATTAATCAAAATAGACAACTTTCTTAACCTTCCATAAAGCCGTTATAACCCTTTATGGTTTTAGACATATTCATTCCTTTTTATAACCAAGAGACTTATACTTAAAACCAAGTAACACATACTTACAAATCAAGTTCTTAACTTTCGAAAATGCTTCAAGTCTCTTAATATTTAGAAAACAAGTTTCTTCTACTCTTAAACCTCAAGTAACTCACACACCTTTAAAACAAGTTACTTCTCTTAAATCATGTCATTTCTCCTCTTTTAAAACAATTAAGTAAATCACTCCTTTAACTCCCCTAAAGTCATTACAACAACCCTTAGGTTTTGGAACCAGCACTAGCCAAAGGTTTGAAACCACTTACTTTTCAAGACTCTATGTACTTTAAGTAAAATACTTTCACTTTTAAGAATCCAAACTTCACTAAGGAAATGGATTATACAACTTACAATTTAAACATCAAAGTACAATCAAGGAAGTACATAGAACAACTTCTATTTTAGGCAATCCAAATACAACGAGGAATGGATCATTTAAGGAGTAGGACATACTTTCTTTATCTTAAGGAATCATGCTAGAAGAGGAGATAGTTCACATACCTTTCGCTAAATCCACAAGCTAATCCGAATCGCGTGCGTGAAGTGTCAACCTATAATGGTCACAACAAGACTATCAACTTCTAGTCTCTAACGTAGAATAATACTAAGTATACGGTCTACAATTACGGAAAATCAGGCGGACTTCCTTTGTTTCTACTCACTTGCCACCTTTTTCAAGGCCGAATACAATAACCAACACGCCACATTTAAGGCTCAAAACAACAACCAAACAAAGGATTACACGCCTTACAATACGTGTAAAATTCCTCCCACAATTCATATCAAGTAGTATAAAAATCCAAGCCGTTCTCGCGACTCATAACCAACACTAAGTCTTTTCCAATCCTTTTCAAATTCCAAGTTCTAAGGTCTAACATGTTATGTAGTCATAAACAACTTCAACAACTACATTTTCCTTCTTTCTACAACATGCGACGACTTAAACCAATAATCAACTTGAAATGTAATCTTAAGGCTAAACATGCTAGTTTTCGGATTAGGGTTCCAATAGCCAATATACTTATCAAACTACATAATATACATCTCATGCTTGCTAATAACCATATCTACAACAATAAGTAAACCTTAATTGCTAAAACGACAAGATTATACCTTACAAGCCCTTAAAATTCCAAGATTCAAAGTCGCTCCTTACCAAATTCTTAGCTCCTTTCCTTAAGTTCCAATACGCTCCAAGCACTCCTTAGAAGCCTATGAAGAACCCATCTTCAAGTTCCAACTTCAAAGTTGAAGAACTCCTCAAGTTTCCGCCTTGCGACTAATACGAAAACGCCGTTTTTCTCAAATATTTCTATTGAGATATCCTTACAATACCCTTAGGGACATTGGGTTAAAGTCTTGTGGCTAATGGATCAAAACTACAAATTTTTCTTGTTGGAAATAGCCCAAACCCGAGAGCAACATGTGAAGAACAACAATGTGTGATTTTTTTCTAAGTCTTCAAGACCTTGTCTTGCTACTAGTAAGTATTTATAACACATTGGAAGGCTTAGATTATAACAAGTGGGTGGCTAAGATGAAGATCACAAGGATTAAGCACAAGTGGCAAGTTGACCTTGGTCAACAATCTCAAGCTAGCAAGACTTATCTTCCACCATGGTAAATGACCATTTTACCCTTACACATTTCGACCAAGACCAAGTGTGGGGGGTTCCACGTGTCGCCCTCTCATTCGTCCATAAAATTCCGTAACCCTCGTGGGCCCCACAAAACGTAAAATTCCTCGGGTGGGCCCCACGTGACCAAATCCGTAAAAACAAATTTCCATAAGGTTAAGAGTTCCATACTTTTCAAATAATGCATTTTGAGAATCCAATTCTCAACAACGAACATTTTTCCTTTCCGACGTCCGGAAGATTTTCCGTCGGAAAAACAATTCTTCTTTTCGTACCAATTTCCAAGTCTTGATTCCTTACATACACTTTCTTACACATGTCCTGGACTTACGGGGTGTAACATTCTTCCCCCCTTAGAAACATTCTTCCCCGAATGTTCTTAGTCTTTGTCAAGCTATACACACTCCGGCACAATCTCTATACTATGCCTATCAATCAAAACTGCACAAGACCAACGATGCCACACATGGCCACCACAACATACGTAAACATAACAATGGACCTTCCGTCCGTGGCCCCTTCTCACAAAACTCGAAGGTCACTGTCTTATCACAAACAGGATCTTTAGAGGTTCCTTTCTTTCCTTACTTGTCATACTTTCTCGTACTTTCAAACTTATCTAGTACACGTACAAAATCTCAAATATTGGTTCTGTTCTCCTATCCTTGGAGTTACTATCCAAACTTGGTCATATTGTTACTTACTTTCCCGTTAAGGCTCTTCTCGGTCCTTACGACCTAGTTCCGGTGGAACGCATCCACGACTCGTACAACGATTAACTAAACTTGGGCCTGACATCCTCGGGACCCTATCACATAGCGGGACCATTTCTAACTGACATCACCCCATTCCATACTACCGGCTGACCCGAAATGAGTCCATAACCCGACTCATCGTCACACTTAACTTCTCATTCTTAGTCTAAAATAAATCTCTCTCTTATCTCAAGGTACTTCTTACCCTATCCCCTATTCACTAGAGGTTCGTCACATAAGCCAAAATATTTCTACTATACATCTTTCCCTATCGGTCTTACACTGTTACGGGGTAATTACAACTTGTGAACTCTACACAACTATAGTCTCAGTTCACTTATCATTCTTGTCAACATTCTTAACTTTTCACTTTACTAATCAAAGTATCCCTACCTCTGGGATACTATCACTTACAACTCTAGCGATAAAGGTAAAACCTATCCGCTAGGGTAAAATCTGAATCTATCAATGCACGTATGACTCAAAAGAATCGAAATATACCTGTAACCCCGTGCGATGTTGCCTCCTAATCCTGCCTAGTAGTCACGTCATCTCTGCGATTCGAAGGACCGCCAGAACTATAAACTCCACCCTGACCTCTACCACGGTGGTGACATCCAACACCCCTCAGGGGGCCTTGTTTGTGGAGGAAAGGTAACCAACCATCGGCCTCATAGGCTGAGCCACCCTACCGGCGCTCTTTCTAACCGGACATTCCCACTTCTTGTGGCCCGGACGGTCACAATAATAACAAAAACCTGTGCCATAACGGCATTTCCCTAAATGACGCTTACTACATCGGAAACACTGAGGAAAAAGTGGCCTCGACTGAGAAACTCCTCTGCTCCTTTGAGAACCTCGACCCCTGGAGCTTGGACCGGCTCCTAAATACCTTGTGGGGTCCAATCTCCCACCTGTGCTCTGCGGGGGTATGTACTGGGTGGGCTGGGACGAATATCTCACTCGCTGCTGAGACTGCTCGTCCAAAAACTCACCGGGATAACCAACCGGTCTAGCCCTCTTACGCTGATCTCCGCTTTGGCCCTCTACCCTCTGTACACACTGCTGTCTTGGCCGAATAACTTCTGTTGGTGAAATCAGCACCGCTTATCTTGGTCAATAACATAGCCGCTTCCTCATGACCTATAGTCTTCCCTAGCGAAAGCCGAGGCCACAGTGCTGGGGTCTCAAAACTGTGCAGAAGAACTTCGCCATGGAACAACATCCAGTATACCAGGAATAAGCCCTATCAACTCCTCGATCGACTAGTAGCTCCTGCTACTCCTTTGCCCTTCGGGCGGTTGTAGCCCTCGCGGAGGCATAACTATAACACAAAATCACGTCAGAGAGGAATTATCTTACTAACACAGCTCTATGGCACGATCTTAGAGTGAGAAGAATAGAAACCAACTCCTAAATGTCCTGTAGCCTCCTGTTTATGGGTGTGGCGCGCAACACACCGATAATCAAGACTCTACTAGACACGGTCTGTAGACATTCCGAGGATCGATCACTGATACCACTCTGTCACCTTATCACGACCGAACCGGGCGTGATCGTGCCTTACCCGGGCACCCAAGTAGACATACATCAGAGTAATCAGCGGAATATAAAACAAGACATGATATAATATGAAGTGAGAAACAGTTTATCTGAGAAAAGTTGCCTTTCGGCATATATATATAAAAACTTGAACACGAACAGTTACATCCCTTTTACAAACTCTGCCCACAACAGTACTACAGACCTCTAAGAATGATATAACAACAATGGCGGGACAGGGCCCCGCCATACCCCTGAATGTAAGTACCTACAACGACAGGGGACTATACCCTGATAAGCCTCCGTAGAAACGGAGCTTCCCAAACGCTGACCGTGACTCCTATGAGCGAGGATCAACACGGTGTACCTCTAATCGCGGCATGAACGCAGCTTCCGAAGGAGGTCGATAACAACAGTAAGTATGTGAAAATCGTAAATGAAATCATAATAGTCTATATAAAATGTAAGACATATATGATAACCAATTTACGATACACAATATGTGATATGTCAAGTCGTGACTCACGCCCTTAAAGTTAACACTCAAATATAACCATGGGTCTCATGCCCACAATATCAATCATGCGTGGAATTCCTTCCTCACCGCCGATCCATGATATATAAAACATCCAAGGAATACACATGAACACGAGTCCCACGTGTCATAATAAAACCGTACGGGGTAAGTACGAAGGCATAGCCGACTACTAACACCCACAGTACCAACAATGCCATAAAACTGTATCACAAGGTCTTTCTAGATCGCCACATGATCGGCCGCCACTCGCCATGATATCAAATGTGCGCGTCTAATCCTGGAACTTCCCGCAGTTCCGCATAGGCCACACACATAGGCCCGCATGAGGTATTCCCCGCATCGAGGGTAGCTACTCCTCGGCATCGTCCTGGACTCGCAGTTCGCATGGCCACATAGACCACATGTCCACATATACCGCACACTAACCTGGAACTCTCGTAGCTCCGCATAGGTCCCCTAGACCCGCATGAGGTATTCTCGAATCATAGTCCTGCATCGCACGAGGTATACCCGCGACGGAGGCGCCTAACCCCTGTATAACATGTCGAGGGTGGTGGTGCAATACTAACATAACGGCGTACCGTTAAACAACATAAGCACAACAAGGGAAACCCCTTTACACAAACATCACAAGACACTAGCACACATAGCATCCTAACATGTTTACTTATCAAATAAACAAGAAAGTATTACAAGGCTATCACAAACCAACATAGTCAAGTTATTCACACAAGGTACTTCATACATTAACTCTAAAAAAAATATTCTGTTTCTTTCACAAGAGTCACACGATACCCGTAGTATTAAAATAGAATGACTATCTTTTTAAGTAAACCAAAACAATTTCCCTTTTTAAAGACAAGTAACAACCTTCCTTTACAAAAGTTCAAGTTTGCCTAAGTTCAAATACTTAAGTCTCTTATTTTCGAAAGGTTTCGTAGTTCATAGTCTTAATCACTGTAATAATATAATTCTCTTTTTAAAACAATCTGAAAAACATATTCCTTATATGTGAGTAGGTTATTCTTGTTCATAATCAATCTTATAAAAGCAGCCATGATCTAGGAAATGTAATATCATTTTGTCTCATCTTAGATTCTATGCAGATGGAGGTTTCTACTGGTTTTAATAATACTTTATTAGTCAATACATTTCCCTTTATTAGCGCTGCTGTGGTTTGTTCGATACTTATTCTCATTTTTGAAATCAATATAAGGCTTTCCTAAACAATTAAGTAAACCGTTCCTTTTATCTCTCTTAAGTCGTTATACCTAACTTCCCATAAAGCTAGTATAACTCTTAAGCTTTTAAAACCAAGTATTACTCTTCTTTCAAAAAATGATTCTTAATTCTTTTGAAATACTTCAAGATTTCTTATTATTCAGACTCAAGTCAAAAGACATCGCAGTAAAACCACGTTCAGTTAACACACGTACGTCTACTGTACTATATATATTCTTTTAAAATATCATGCTCAAGAGGATAGGAAGAATCACATACCTCGCGATGATTATCGACAAATAGCAAAACGCTTCACGGCTATAACCCGGCTAGCCTTGTTCACCTTTCAAGTAGAACATGCTACTCGCAGAACATTCAACCTATAAAGGCCATATACGTCTATCAACTTCTAGACTACTCTGTAGAATATTCTAAGCAGTAGGTTCTCTATTTTACGGAAAATCGGGCAGCACTTCCCTACCCGTTAAACTACACAAGTCTACTGTAAATACAGTCCTATGTAAGTACAGTTCAATCTTCTTCTTTAATATTCTTCTGATGTGATTTCAATTCAATTCTCTTCTCTTATACCATCCTTCTATACATCTTATACTCATTTCTATACTACTACAGTATGTAATTTCCAATTACAATAGAAGGACAAGAGTATTTACCTCGATAAGCCCAAAATTATCCAAGTTTAAATGTCGATCCTGAGCAAGGTTTAGCTCCTACTCTGGGCGCTCCAACCCGCTCCAAACAACCCTTAGAAGTTCTACGCAACTTCTTCTTAATACTTCAACCAACTATGAAGATTTTCCTTAGGGTTTCGTTTTGTATCAAGGAAGTATAATAGTATTTCGGGCTTTTAGTATAGGGTAACCTTGGAATACTACAAGGTATTTGGGCAGGTATTTTGGAATAGTAACAATACTTGGAGAATACTTTTCTACCAAGGGGGGGGGGGGTTTTTTTACGAGAACAACACTAAACAGGGGGGGGGTACTTTCGGCCAAGGCTTTCTCAAAGGGGGAGGGGTGCTCTTGGACGAGAGCAACAAGAAGGGGGGGAGGATTTTCAAGACTTAGAAAATGTTTTAGGGATGAAGAAGTCTTCAACTCAAGGGGGGTATTTATAGGGAAATCAATGGCCAAGATTAAGACAAGTGGTGGGCAAGTGGAGGGTGAGGATTTGGACAAGTGTTGTGTGGGTCCCACTTACTCATCTACCACACAAAATATCTACAAAACATTGACCAAATGTTTTAGGCAAAATAAATGACAAAAACGTGCCACCAACTCCCCTAGATTGCCGTCCACTTGAGGAACAAGTGTCGCCCTCTCGTTGGTCCAAAATATTTCATCTCTCGGAAAAAAATCTGCAAAAATAATAAATGTCGCAACCGTAATTTTCCCTTCGCAATGTTTGGAAAACGTTTCGTCGGAAAACAATTCTTTTCGTGGGTTGTGAACAAAATATTCGTCCCTTGCCTAATTTAAGGCTCAACTTTTGTACGTACGCCCTCACGTACATACTCTGGAAATACGGGGTTTAACATTCTCCCCTCCTTAGAAACATTCGTCCCGAATGTTCCTTCCAAGTCTCAAAACACACCTGCGCCCATATAGTCTTCACTACTATACTTACGAAAACAATCATGTCGTACCTGGCCATAACATAACACACGCGAAATTACTCAACTTCAAGTCCACGAGGAATCACCTCTATCACTACAAAAGCTCCCACCCAAGGTCTAAAAGATACTCCCTGCGCACCTTTTCTTTACAAACGAAATGATCACTTCTATTCTCTTACTCGTCGTACCCTTCTTGTATACTCGAACTCTTTCTCATAACTTACCACATTTCTGTTACTGCTTCAGTTTCCAAAATCTCTGGGTTACTACCTCCAACTTGGTCATCATTAACTGGGAACACTCTGGATGGATCTCCGATACTTTTCCGAACATAACAACTTGAAAGACCGGACGCACTGCCTCCCACGTCGGACGGCAAAGCTAACTTATAGGCAAATTGGCCTATCCTCCAACGGATCTGAAAACGCTCCAAGTACCTCAGGCTAAGTTACCTCTATTTTCCAAAACTCATCACACCCTTTTCCGGGGTGGTACCTTCAAGAAGACCCACCGTCAACCTGAACTCCAAGCGTCGTCGCCGATTATCCGCACGACTTCTGTTGACTCTGAGCTGCCAATAACCTCTCCTGGATAGGCTTCACCCTATCCACATCCTGCTGAAATAAGTATGAACCAACTATCTGAATCTTGCCAACATCGAACCAATCGACCGACAACCTACACTACCGCCCATACAAGGCTTCATAAGGCGACATCCGAATACTGAAATGGTAGCTATAAAACACTCCCTTAACAGGAGGCAACAATCCTCACAGCTACCCCTGAAATCCAAACACTGGCCCGAGGGCGAATGCGATCTCGAGACTCACTGGGTTCTAACCCGCTCGTAAAACCTCCCGACACAAAAGAAATAGCCGCAAACTGGGCTCCACTGCCTGTCATAAAGTAAAAGTAGGAACCCCGTGCAGCCTTACAACCTTCCCGATATAACATCTCGCATAACCCTCTGCCGAGTAAACGGTCCTGACTGAAAGACAAGATGGGCTGACCCCATCGGCCCGACTACTGGTCGAACGCATCCACGAACTCGTACGATGGTTAACTAAACTTGGGCCTAACACCCTCGTGACCCCACCACCTGGCGGGACCACCTCGAACTGACCCCACCACATTACAGGCCGCGGGTTGACTCGCGATCGGTCCTCAACCCGACCCGCTATCGCGCAAAACTCTTGTTCCCCCGATCCGGAACAATCTCACTAATCAAGTTACGAAAAACCTAGTGGTCTTCTTAGCTCAACCACCCTCTTTCATTTCATACCGCTCAGGGACTTATCAGACAAACATATCTCACGTGTACTATGCATTCCGATAAGGGTCAAACATAAAAATAAATCTTTTACTCGAGATGGCCTTGCCTCTAAGGTCTCCACGTATAACATTCTAAGGCTCACACTTTCCCTATCCCCAATCTTACACTTTTAACTAATCCATGATTTCTAATCACAGTTTACACAATGCCATCTGAACATAACACTTAAGATCTACTCATCTTGTCACACATACTAATCTCTAGAGGGTTAAAGATATACCTGTATCTACTGCTTCACTTCCCCTTTGTCGTTCTAATCAATCCTGCCCGGCTGGGCGCATAGCTAGGGAAGGTGACGAACTAGCCACTGATCCTGAAGGCTGAGTATCTACATCCGCGCCACCTCTGGTCGGACAATTTCTCGCAAAATGGCTCTACTGGCCGCAAGCATAACAAGCTGTCGAAGAAGTACGACACTCCCCACAATGACACTTTCCTGCGGCCACAGGAGTGGGGTGGCCTCTGCAGCTAACACCCTTCCTCTCCGAACTCAATCATGGCCCGATGCAGTAGGTGAGTCCTCCTACTTACATCCTCCTACTAGGACATCCTTTCGACACATGGCCCTGACGGCCGCAGGTAAAACAAGTACCAACAAAAAGACGACATTCCCGGGATGGCGCACACCGTGAACACCGAGGAAAAGCCGAACGGTGGCTAGAGCTACGTATTCGTGAACGAAGCCTGAGCTCGACCAACTCCTGCATACCCGAACGTCCGAACCCCGCGGAGGACCACTGCTGCCCGGCGGAGCGCATATCGATCTGTGGTGAGGCGGTCGCCTCGAAAGTTACCAAGGACCTCATTGCGGCCTCTTCACGATCTTGGTTAACTCGTCGATCCTTACGTTTCTCGGCCTGTTGCGCATAAGCCCGTACGCAGGCCATGCTCACGCCTGACTGAAGAGCTACTCTTGCACAACCCTCTCTTAGATAGTCATCAAGACCCGTGATAAATCGGTACATAATATACTCTCTGGTTGCTACGTCCCTAGCTAGTAATGGGTCGTCTCTTTGCAATCTATACTTTCCGTTCTCGGTCGTGGGCGAAGGTTCAAATATCATGGCGCGATGAGCTGCGCCTCGCTAAACTCTGCCGTGACGTGGCGAACTCCTGAATGAGCACCATCTCGGTGATGATTGGGCGTGTGCCTCGTAACCTCGTGCTCTGCTCGCAGCTCGCCTTTGCCTTGCCTTCCGGGCGGGTTGCCTTCGCGGAGGCATAATCGTACGGGGAAGAAATACGTTAGAGGTCCAACTTATAACACAACTCTAAGGCACGATCTCGAGTGAGAAGAATGGAAACCAATCCTAAATATCCTATAGCCTCACGATTATTGGTGTGGTGCACAACACCGATACTCAAGACTCTACTAGATACGGTGCAGAGACACTTTCCGGATTAATCGCTTTGATACCACTTTTGTCACGACCGAACCGGGCCTGGATCGTGCCTACCCGCACCCAAGTAGACATACATCAGTGTCGGAATATAAAACAAGACATGATATAATATGAAGTGAGAAAGCAGTTTATCGAGAAAAGTTGCCTTTCGGCATATATATAAAAACTTGAACACGACGATTACATCCCTTTTACAAACTACGCCCACAAAGATTACTATGCACCTCTAAGAATGATATAACAACAATGGCGGGACAGGGCCCGCCATACCTGAATGTAAGTACCTACAACGGCGGACTATACCCAAATAAGCCTCGGAGAAACGGAGCTTCTCAAACGCTGAGCGTGACCACATGAGCGAGGATCAACACCGTGTACCTCACTGCGGCATGAACGCGGCCCAAGAGGTCGATTACAACAGTACCAAGTATGTGGCGAAAATCAGTAAATGAAATCATAATAGTCTATATAAAACAGAAGACATATATGATAACCAATTTACGATACACAATATGTAAGCAGTCATGTCAAGTCATGGACTCACGCCCTTAAAGTTAACACTCAAATATAACCATGGGTCTCATGCCATCAATCATGCCCGTGGAATTCCTTCCTCATCACGGCGATCCATGATATATAAAAACATCCAAGGAATACACATGAACACGTGTCCCACGTGTCATAATAAAACCGTACGGGGTAAGTACGAAGGCATAGCCGACTACTAACACCCGCAGTACCAACAATGCCATAAAACTGTATCACAAGGTCTTTCTAGATCACCACATGATCGAAGTTGGCCACTCGCCCACAGTATCAAATGTGCGCGTCTAATCCTGGAACTTCTCGCAGCTCCGCATAGGCCACACACATAGGCCCGCATGAGGTATTCCCCGCATCGAGGGTAGCTACTCCTCGGCATCGTCCTGGACTCGCAGTCCGCATGGCCACATAGACCGCATGGCCACATAGACCGCACACTAACCTGGAACTCTCGTAGCTCCGCATAGGTCCCCTGGACCCGCATGAGGTATTCTCGAATCATAGTCCCTGCATCGCCGAGGTATACCGCGTGGAGGCGCCAACCCCGGTATAACATGTCAAGGGGTGAGTGGTGCAATACTAACATAACGGCGTACCGTTAAACAACATAAGCACAACAAGGGAAACCCCTTTACACAAACATCACAAGACACTAGCACACGTAGCATCCTAACATGTTTACTTATCAAATCAACAAGAAAGTATTACAAGGCTATCACAAACCAACATAGTCAAGTTATTCACACAAGGTACTTCATACATTAACTCTAAAAAAATATTCTGTTTCTTTCACAAGAGTCACACGATACCCGTAGTATTAAAATAGAGTGACTATCTTTTTAAGTAAACCAAAACAATTTCCCTTTTTAAAGACAAGTAACAACCTTCCTTTACAAAAGTTCAAGTTTGCCTAAGTTCAAATACTTAAGTCTCTTATTTTTGAAAGGTTTTGTAGTTCATAGTCTTAATCACTATAATAATATAATTCTCTTTTTAAAACAATCTGAAAAACATATGTCTTATATGTGAGTAGGTTATTCTTGTTCATAATCAATCTTATAAAAGCAGCCATGATCTAGGAAATGTAATATCATTTTGTCTCATCTTAGCTTCTATGCAGATGGAGGTTTCTACTGGTTTTAATAATACTTTATTAGTCAATACATTTCCCTTTATTAGCGCTGCTGTGGTTTGTTCGATACTTATTCTCATTTTGGAAATCAATATAAGGCTTTCCTAAACAATTAAGTAAACCGTTCCTTTTATCTCGCTTAAGTCGTTATACCTAACTTCCCATAAAGCTAGTATAACTCTTAAGCTTTTAAAACCAAGTATTACTCTTCTTTCAAAAAACGATTCTTAATTCTTTTGAAATACTTCAAGATTTCTTATTATTCAGACTCAAGTCAAAAGACATCGCAGTAAAACCACGTTCAGTTAACACACGTACGTCTACCGTACTATATATATTCTTTTAAAATATCATGCTCAAGAGGATAGGAAGAATCACATACCTCGCGACGATTATCGACAAATAGCAAAACGCTCCACGGCTATAACCCGGCTAGCCTTGTTCACCTTTCAAGTAGAACATGCTACTCGCAGAACATTCAACCTATAAAGGCCATATCGTCTATCAACTTCTAGACTACTCGTAGAATATTCTAAGCAGGTTCTCTATTTTACGGAAAATCGGGCGACTTCCTACCCGTTAAACTACACAAGTCTCGTAAATACAGTCCTATGTAAGTACAGTTCAATCTTCTTCTTTAATATTCTTCTGATGTGATTTCAATTCAATTCTCTTCTCTTATACCATCCTTCTATACATCTTATACTCATTTCTATACTACTACAGTATGTAATTTCCAATTACAATAGAAAGACAAGAGTATTTACCTCGATAAGCCCAAAATTATCCAAGTTTAAATATCGATCCTGAGCAAGGTTTAGCTCCTACTCTGGGTGCTCCAACCCTCTCCAAACAACCCTTAGAAGTTCTACGCAACTTCTTCTTAATTCTTCAACCAACTATGAAGATTTTCCTTAGGGTTTCGTTTTTGTGACTGAAGGGAAGTATAATAGTATTTCTGGGCTTTTAGTATAGGGGTAACCTTGGAATACTACAAGGTATTTGGGCCAAGGTATTTTGGAATAGTAACAATACTTGGAGAATACTTTTCTACCAAGGGGGGGGTGTTTTTACGAGAACAACTCTCAAGAGGGGGGGGTACTTTCGGCCAAGGCTTTCTCAAAGGGGGAGGGGTGCTCTTGGACGAGAGCAACAAGAAGGGGGGGAGGATTTTCAAGACTTAGAAAATGTTTTAGGGATGAAGAAGTCTTCAACTCAAGGGGGGTATTTATAGGGAAATCAATGGCCAAGATTAAGACAAGTGGTGGGCAAGTGGAGGGTGAGGATTTGGACAAGTGTTGTGTGGGTCCCACTTACTCATCTACCACACAAAATATCTACAAAACATTGACCAAATGTTTTAGGCAAAATAAATGACAAAAACGTGCCACCAACTCCCCTAGATTGCCGTCCACTTGAGGAACAAGTGTCGCCCTCTCGTTGGTCCAAAATATTTCATCTCTCGGAAAAAATCCGCAAAAATAATAAATGTTGCAACCGTAATTTTCCCTTCGCAAAGTTTGGAGAACGTTTCGTCGGAAAACAATCCTTTTCGTGGGTTGTGAACAAAATTTTCGTCCCTTGCCTAATTTAAGGCTCAACTTTTGTACGTACGCCCTCACGTACATACTCTGGAAATACGGGGTATAACACACCCCGAACCAAGCTCGTGGTGGTGCCCTACCCGCACCCTACCTTAACAACACAAGTAAACTGCGGAATTTAAATAACACTTTTTTTTTAAAACCAACATATGTGCGAGGGCAAAGCCGACTAGGCTGCCATATAAAGTACATAAACAAAAGACACTTCACTGTACACGAGTCCAACCCCACATATGAATACAGACCTCTAAGAGTTATATCGAACTATGACGACAAGGCCCGCCTATAATCGCATAAAAGCACATCTTGAAAGAACTTATACCAAAAAGATAAACTCCGATGTAAGGAGCTATCCAAAACTCCGAAGGTGGTCCTACACTGCCGATCACCAAATCTGCGTACCTAAACTGCGGCGTGAACGCAGCGGCCCGGCGAGGTCGATCGAAGAATGTACCAAGTATGTGAAATAGTAAATCTTGAATGAAATCATAAATCTAAACAAAACAGAGACATGTATGATGGCCAACCTACAAAAGACACAACACATAAGCAATCATAACAAGTCGTGGACGCGTGCCTCAAGTCATTTCTAAAATATAACCATGGGTCTCACGCCCATAATATCAATCATGCGTGGAATCCTTCCTCACTGGCCATCCATGATATAATATAACACCAATAAGCATACATGAACACCAAGTCCACTGTGTCCTAAAAGCATGCGGGCCAAGTAGGAAAACGAGCAGGTGGTATAATGTCTTGGGGGTTTACCCCTCATTTATACTCTTACCCTGAAGAAGGTGGTAAAGCAGGGGGTATAATGTCTTGGGGGTTTACCCCTCATTTATACTCTTATCCTGGAGAAGGTGGTATAGCGTCATGGGGGTTTACCCCTCACTTGTACTCTTACCCTATCTCAACCGACCAACAAACAAAACAAGCAGGGGGTATAATGTCTTAGGGGTTTACCCCTCATTTATACTCTTACCCTGGAGAAGGTGGTATAGCGTCTTGGGGGTTTACCCCTCACTTATACTCTTACCCTATCTCAACCGACCATCAAACAAAACATAGCACTACCATGTCTTTTATAAAAAATCCGGGAATTTAACCCAAGTACTACAAATAACGGAAGCATACCCGTGGAATCCCACATCACTGTCGGTACGTCCAAGTAACTTACAACAAGACAGCCGACCCTCCAACCGAGAGTCGCGGCAACGTAAAAAAACATAATACTTGCACTCAAAGGCTATTACCAGCACACACAGGCAAGTTCATAACATCTATAGACTTTCATTTTATAAACTCAAGGCACTTAGAGAATAATTCCCATTTAAACAAGCCAAAGTACTTATCAAGGCACACATAGAATAATTCTCAATTAAACAAGCCAAAGTACTTATCAAGGCACACTTAGACTAATTCTCAATTAATCAAACCAAAGTACTTATCAAGGAACACTTAGACTAATTCTCAATTAATCAAGCCAAAGTACTTATCAAGGCACACTTAGACAAATTCTCGATTAATCAAGCCAAAGTACTTATCAAGGCACACTTAGACTAATTCTCAATTAATCAAGCCAAAGTACTACGTACGTACATTCTTTTCAAAATACTCCTTTCTATGTAAAGCCCCAAGATACTAACACCCGTAGTATCAAGGTGTGTCTATTTTTTTTCAAAGTAAGTTACTACACTTTTAGAAAACTCATTTCAAAGCTTGAAATCAAGTAACTTCAAATTTTCACAATCTAGGCAACTTATGCCCATTAATCAAAATAGACAACTTTCTTAACCTTCCATAAAACCGTTATAACCAACTTCCCATAAAGCCGTTATAACCCTTTATGGTTTTAGACATATTCATTCCTTTTTATAACCAAGAGACTTATACTTAAAACCAAGTAACACATACTTACAAATTAAGTTCTTAACTTTCGAAAATGCTTCAAGTCTCTTAATATTTAGAAAAAAAGTTTCTTCTACTCTTAAACCTCAAGTAACTCACACCTTTAAAACAAGTTACTTCTCTTAAATCATGTCATTTCTCCTCTTTTAAAACAATTAAGTAAATCACTCCTTTAACTCCCCTAAAGTCATTACAACAACCCTTAGGTTTTGGAACCAAGGCACTAGCCAAAAGGTTTGGAAACCACTTCCTTTTCAAGACTCTATGTACTTTAAGTAAAATACTTTCACTTTTAAGAATCCAAACTTCACTAAGAAAATGGATTATACAACTTACAATTTAAACATCAAAGTACAATCAAGGAAGTACATAGAACAACTTCTATTTTAGGCAATCCAAATACAACCAAGGAATGGATCATTTAAGGAGTAGGACATACTTTCTTTATCTTAAGGAATCATGCTAGAAGAGGAGATAGTTCACATACCTTTTCGGCTAAATCCACAAGCTAAGACGAATACGCCGTACGTAGAAGTGTCAACCTATAATGGTCACAACAAGACTATCAACTTCTAGTCTCTAACGTAGAATAATACTAAGTATACGGTCTCTAATTCTACGGAAAATCGCGTAACTTCCTTTGTTTCTACTCACTTTGCCACCTTTTTCAAGGCCGAATACAATAACCAACACGCCACATTTAAGGCTCAAAACAACAACCAAACAAAGGGGATTACACGCCTTACAATACGTGTAAAATTCCGCCCCACAATTCATATCAAGTAGTATAAAAATCCAAGCCATTCTCGGCCAACTCATAACCAACAACACTAAGTCTTTTCCAATCCTTTTCAAATTCCAAGTTCTAAGGTCTAACATGTTATGTAGTCATAAACAACTTCAACAACTACAATTTCCTTCTTTCTACAACATGCGACGACTTAAACCAATAATCAACTTGAAATGTAATCTTAAGGCTAAACATGCTAGTTTTCGGATTAGGGTTCCAATAGCCAATATACTTATCGAACTACATAATATACATCTCATGCTTGCTAATAACCATAGCTACAACAATAAGTAAACCTTAATTGCTAAAACGACAAGATTATACCTTACAAGCCCTTAAAATTCCAAGATTCAAAGTCGCTCCTTAGCAAATTATTAGCTCCTTTCCTTAAGTTCCAATCCGCTCCAAGCACTCCTTAGAAGCCTATGAAGAACCCATCTTCAAGTTCCAACTTCAAAGTTGAAGAACTCCTCAAGTTTCCGCCTTGCGACTAATACGAAAACGCCATTTTTCCGAAATCTTTCTATTGAGATATCCTTACAATACCCTTAGGGACATTGGGTTAAAGTCTTGTGGCTAATGGATCAAAACTACAAATTTTTCTTGTTGGAAATAGCCCAAACCCGAGAGCAACATGTGAAGAACAACAATGTGTGATTTTTTTCTAAGTCTTCAAGACCTTGTCTTGCTACTAGTAAGTATTTATAACACATTGGAAGGCTTAGATTATAACAAGTTGGTGGCTAAGATGAAGATCACAAGGATTAAGCACAAGTGGCAAGTTGACCTTGGTCAACAATCTCAAGCTAGCAAGACTTATCTTCCACCATGGTAAATGACCATTTTAACCTTACACATTTCGACCAAGACCAAGTGTGGGGGGTGCCACGTGTCGCCCTCTCATTCGTCCATAAAATTCCGTAACCCTCGTGGGCCCCACAAAACGTAAAATTCCTCGGGTGGGCCCCACGTGCCCAAATCCGTAAAAACAAATTTCCATAAGGTTAAGAGTTCCATACTTTTCAAATAATGCATTTTGAGAATCCAATTCTCAACAACGAACATTTTTCCTTTCCGACGTCCGGAAGATTTTCCGTCGGAAAAACAATTCTTCCTTTCGTACCAATTTCCAAGTCTTGATTCCTTACATACACTTTCTTACACATGTCCTGGACTTACGGGGTGTAACAACAACCTTGCCTACTCGACGGACGATCTGGTAGGGCCCAATGTACCTTGGGCTGAGTTTCCCCTTCTTACCGAATCTCATCACACCCTTCATGGGTGACACCTTCAAGAAGACCCAATCGTCTACCTGAAACTCCAAATGCCGACGCCGATTATCCGCATATGATTTCTGCCGACTCTGAGCTGCTAACAGTCTCTCCTGGATAAGCTTCACCTTATCCACAGCCTGCTGAACCAAGTCTGGGCCAACTAACTGTACCTCGCCCACGTCGAACCAACCAATCGGCGATCTACATTTCCGCCCATATAAAGCCTCGTATGGCGCCATCTGTATACTGGAATGGTAGCTGTTGTTGTAAGCAAACTCCACAAGAGGCAAATGATCCTCCCAGCTACCCCTGAAATCAATCACGCAGGCTCGCAGCATATCCTCAAGTGTCTGGATAGTACGCTCTGCCCGTCAGTCTGAGGATGAAATGTTGTACTGAGACTCACCTGTGTCCCTAATACCTTCTGGAAAGACCTCCAGAATTTAGCCGTAAACTGGGCTCCCCTATCAGATATAATCGACACAGGGACACCGTGCAACCTCACAATCTCTCTGATGTATAATCTGGCATAGTCCTCAGCCGAAAACGTCATCCTGACTGGAAGGAAATGGGCTGATTTCGTCAGCCTGTCAACAATAACCCAAATGGAGTCGTACTTCCTCTGAGTACGAGGTAACCCTGTAACAAAGTCCATGTTGATCACCTCCCACTTCCAAGTCGGAATCTCAATAGCCTGCAATAATCCACTGGGCCTCTGGTGCTCGACCTTGACCTGCTGGCAATTAGGACACTGTGCAACAAAACCTGCCACGTCCCTCTTCAGGCCATCCCACCAATACAAACATCTGAGGTCATGGTACATCTTGGTCGACCCCGGATGAATAGAATAACGAGCACTGTGTGCCTCCCCCAGAATCTGCTGACGAAGTCCTGTCACATCGGGAACACACAACCGGCCCTCAAATCTCAGCACCCCATCAGGCGCTACCTCGAATAGACTCTTCTCCTCCCGAAGAGCTGCATCTCGATACCGTACTAACACTGGGTCCTCAAACTGTCGCCTCTTCACCTCATCAACGATGGAAGACTCGGCAACCTCACGAACCCGTACCCCACTATCGTCGGTATCGATCAATCGAACCCCAAGGCTCGCTAACTGGTGGATCTGGTGGACCATGTCCTGTCTCTGGATATACCACGATGGGCTCCCCATCGATCTACGACTCAAGGCATCAAGAACTACGTTGGCTTTCCCGGATGGTATAGAATATCAACATCATAATCTTTCAAAGAACTCTAACCACCGCCTGCGCAAGTTCGGCTCCTCTGCACGAAGATATACTGGAGGCTCTTGTGGTCTGTATAAATATCCACGTGAACCCCATACAAATAATGTCTCCAAATCTTCAAGGCATGAATAACTGCGGCCAACTCTAAGTCATGGGTAGGGTAATTCCTCTCATGCTTCCGCAACTGCCGGGAAGCATAGGCTATGACCTTGCCGTGCTGCATCAAAACACACCCTAGCCCGATACCCGAGGCATCACAATAGATCACGTACCCGTCTAACCCCTCAGGAAGAGTAAGAACTGGAGTTGTAGTCAACCTTTCCTTCAAAGAACTCGAAACCCTTCTCGCAAGCCTCGTCCATCGAACTTGGCGCCACGAGTCGACCTAGTCAGCGGTCTTTGAAATCGAAGCAAACTGCTCCACAAACCTACGATAATAACCCGCCAGCCCTAAGAAACTGCGCACCTCGGTCGGAGTAGTAGGTCTCGGCCAAGACTTGACTGCCTCAATCTTTGCCGTATCCACGCGAACACCATCAGCCCCAATAATATGCCCCAGGAATGCCACTGAGGCCAACCAAAACTCACACTTGGAGAACTTGGCGAATAACTGCCGGCTCCGGAGAACCCCAAGTACCGTCCTCAAGTGATCTGCATGCTCCTGCTCTGTCCGCGAATACACCAGGATGTCATCAATGAATACAATCACAAATGTATCCAAAAATGACTTGAACACCCGGTTCATCAAATCCATAAATACCGCTGGAGCGTTGGTCAAACCGAAAGACATAACCCTGAACTCATAGTGCCCATACCGGGTCCTGAATGCAGTCTTTGGGATGTCTGCCTCTCGAACTCGTGCACGATGATAACTGCACCACAGTCTATCTTTGGAAAACACTCGCACCACGGCTGGTCAAACAAATCATCAATCACGGGGAGTACCTATTCTTAATGGTTACCTTATTGATTGCTCAATCAACACACATACGCAGCGTCCCATCCTTCTTCTTCACAAACAAAACCGGCGCTCCCCAGGGAGATACACTAGGCCTGATAAAGCCTTTCTCCAGCAAATCTTTCAGCTGGTCCTTCAGCTCCCTCAACTCAGCAGGTGCCATCCTGTATGGCGGAATGGAAATAGGTCGAGTGTCTGGCAATGTGTCAATACAAAACTCAAACGTCAGGGGAAGCCTCATGATCCTGGCGGCTGGCTAATGAATATATGCGGTTACGGGACGCTAGAATGAACCACCACCACGACCTCTGCGCGGCTGCCGTCGTGATACCACGCCTCGGCGCATAACCTGAAGAAGAAGGCCGGACAGATCAGATCGGCTGCCGTACCACCACGCCGCCTCTGACGGACAATATCTCTCAAATGGCCTGCGCCACAAGTGTAACAAGCTCCGAAGCCTGCGACACTCGCCCTGGTGAAACCTACCGCGTCGAGCACATTGAGGTGTGGGTTGTCCCGACGGTGGACGGTTCTGCCTCGCAAATCCCGAAGTCCCGAGCCACGACTGCTCTGAATGACCTGGTGGCGGACCTCCCGCGAGAAACCGTGAGGAGCACTCTGTCTTTGGTGGAAAGTGGACCTAGTCTGCTTCGAGGATGTCGCCTCAGCGCCACGAGACCCATTGTCACGGCCTCTTGGTGGCTTTGAGTCAATCTGGTCCTCCCTCTCTCTATCCTCTATCCCCTGCGCATAGGCCTGCATCCTCGCAATGTCCATACCGGGCTGAAGAGCCACCCCCAAGCATGCAGTAATCATATGACGGTCTAGCCCCATCACATAACGATGAACTCTATCCGCCATGTCAGCTACAATAGTGTGCGCATGCGGCCAGAGTCAAACTCGTGCTATACTCCCGATAGTCCTCCCATTCTCGCCTCAAGGTCAAAAATCTATCTACGCGGCCTCTCCATTTACGGAGGCAAAAGTGATCCATGAAGGCCTCTGTAAACTCCTCCCAAACAGCTGGAAGAGCATCCTCACCTCTCGAAAGCAACCACGACTCAAACCAGTTCAACGCAATATCGCGTAACCGGTAAGAAGCTAGTGTAACAGACTCTGTCTCTGAAGCCCTAAGAACCTGCATGGTCCGCTGTAGCTGCCAATGAACCTGCGGATCCTCGCCGGACCTCGAACCATAAAACTTCGGGTGGATGACAACCCGTAAAATCCCTAATCCGCAAATCGGCTCTAGGGTGAAGCCGCTGCTCTGTGCATTGCCACTATATCTTGGTCAATAATCGAATCGCTCCGTAGTCTTTATACTCGGCACCACGGAGGCTCGAGGATCTGCACGAACCACTAGAGCTACTGCCGCTCTCGGCTCCTCTAATACTGCCGGTGTGGCTGAACTCGCCGACCCGCCTACTACCTCAGGCATAGTCCGTGCTCGAGTCGTGTAACCCTCGAGTACCGCTAGCGACTCCTGCCTTTGCCTTGCCATTCGGGCCACGGTGCGCCGTGGGCATAATCGTTTCATAAGAAGAGGTCGGAGAGGATTCAACCTAATAAGACAGCTCTATTGCGATCTCGAGAGAGAAGAATGGAAACCAATCCTAAATGTCCTGCGACCTCCGATTATAGATGTGGTGCACAACACACCGATAATCAAGACTCTACTAGACACTGCCTAGACACTTTCCGAGGACTAATCGCTTCGATACCACTTTTGTCACGACCGACCCGGGGCGCGATCGTGCCCTACACAGGCACCCGTTCGATATACATTAGAGAATAGCAATGGAACATATACAACATAAACACGTGTGTAAACAATAACACATCACAAAGCTGGCCGATAAGGCGCCTTCCATAATATAATATAATCAAAAGTACAACTGACATCGGTTCTTACTGACCCAACCACATATGTGAATACGCACCTTCAGGAATAACAATCGTGGCGGGATGGGGCCGCCATACCCACGAATGTACATAAATCTACAACATCGGGGAAGAAGCGTACAAAGAGACAAGCCTCCGAGAAATGGAGCTTGACGTCGATAAGTGATCCTAAGTATGAGGATCCACCACCTTACCGCTCTGCTTGGCATGAACGCGGCCCGAGAAGGGTCGATTACACAATATGTACTAAGTATGTAAAGCGGAAAATCTGTAATTACAACATAAGTTTAAAACAAAGCGAGACGTATGCGATAACAAAATTACGATTACCATTGCCTTAATAACAATGAGAGTAAATCAAGAGAATAAATGCAACATCACAATAGGAGACTCTCGATCAAATCTTGGTAGCGAACCCATAGAGACAGTGGTATAACGTCTTAGGTTCTTACCCTCATTTATACTCTTACCACGCGGGTGGTATAACGTCTTGGGGGTTTACCCCTCATTTATACTCTTACCCTGGAGAAGGTAATAAAGCAGGTGGTATAACGTCTTGGGGTTTACCCCTCATTTATACTCTTATCCTGGAGAAGGTGGTATAGCGTCTTGGGGGTTTACCTCTCACTTATACTCTTACCCTATCTCAACCGGCCGTCATACAATAAATAAGCAAGTTAGAAATCCCCCTAACTTCTTATTAGTCTTATTCATCTACACTCTCATTTTAGTTTACTTAAGACACTAATATGTTATAATAAATCCGGGAGTTTAACCCAAAGTACTACGTACTTCCAATCTTTTGAAATGACTCATTTTCATATAGAACTTCCAAGATACTATAAACCGTAGTATCAAGTCAAAATTACTTTTCAAGACCAGTCACAATACCTTTAAAAATAAAGTTAGGTTTCTAAATCAAGTGACTCCTTTTTATTATAAAACCTTAGGCAATTGATGCCTTAAAAAATCAAATTGCATTTTCATTAAAATTAAGTCATTTATCTTTCCATAAAGCAAATATAACCAACTCCCCATAAAGTCGTTACATTCGCTTTATACCTTAGCCATATACAATTTCCTATCCAAGGGACTTATACGTTTAAAACGGAACAAGTATCACATACTTTAAAACTCTTCAAGTCCCTTAACTTCAATAAAACATTAGACATCCTTAATACTTTCAAAGAAGTGAGTTAATCTCCTAACTCACCCAACTTGGCTATTTATAAAACTAGTAAAGGATATCAAGGTCTTGTACGTCTACCGTACTATATACATACAACTAGTCATGCTCAAAAGATAGGAAAAGTTCTACATACCTCGCCGGGTCAAACCACTTGCCAAGTACAAAGTCCCGCCCGTAGTATGTCAACCTATAATATTCACAATACGTCTATTAAAGCCTTACTTCAAACGTAGAATATTATAAGTGTCAAGTCGCTAATTTCTACGAAAAATTGGACAGCACCTCCTTTGTTTCTACATACTTTGCCACCTTTTTCAAGGCCGAATACAATAACCAAACACGCCACATTTAAGGCCCAATCAATGCAATCAACCATAGGGGATTACACGCCTACTAGACGTGTAAAATTCCGCCCCACAATAGATATCAATTTGATACAACTTACTAGGCCAAATCGGCTAAATTGAAGTACTACTACATCAATTCTTATCCAATATCCATTTCAATCCAAGTTTTTAGCATAACATGATATCAAGTCGCAATTGATTATAACTACAATAATCCTCAAGTAAGTAACATGCGACGATTTCTAATAAACGACCAATTAGTAATCCAACTTCAAGTGGCTTATAACATTTCGGATTTAAGCTACAAGCAATCCATAATACTTATAAACTTCAACCTATCAACTTCATGCTAGCAACAAGTAAAGCTAACAACAACAATAAATAATCTTGTAACACTTATAAGGGACAAGATTATACCTTAACGAATCTTAATCCAACTCCAAAATCGAAGTCGCTCCTTAGAAACTTAGAGCCTCTTCAAGACGCTTCAATCCGCTAGTTGAGACCCTTAGAACAACACCAACAAACTTCCTTCAAACTTCCAAACAAAACCTAGAAAGCAACTAGGTTTTCGCTTTGCGACTAACCCGAAAACTATCTTTTTCCGAGATGTTTCTATTGAGACATGCTTACAATATACTCAAGAACCATGGTTTAAAGTGTGGGGCTTAATGAACAAGGAACAAATTTTTTTCTTTTTCTTTGGACATGAACCCGAGAGCAACATGCTTGAGTTCTTCAAATTTTGTGAAAATTTGGCTAAGTGTTAAGCTCACTCTTGCTACTAGTAGTATTATATAGCACATTGGAGGGTCAAGATATGAACAATTGGGTGGCTTGGATAAGCTCCTAGTAAATATCAAGCCTTTGTGGGTCCTTTGACTTAGTCAAGATTATCAAGCTTTCAAGTTGCAAGACTTGTCTTGCTAACAAAGGTCCAATGACCCTCTTGCCCTTGCACAAATCGTCCAAGGCATCATTAAGGGGGGTGACACGTGTCGCCCTCCCATTCGTCATAATAATACGTTTTCCGACAATTTCATAATTCCGATAAATTTTACAAGTTTCAAATCTTAACACTCGTGAGTTCTTACATACGTTCTTAAAATATGTCCTGTAAATACGGGGTGTAACAGGGATAACACGCCCAAACGGAACGCGATTAACAATCTCTCCTTCATAACAATAATAACTAAAGAAGGGGATAACACGCCCATACGGAACGCGATTAACAATCTCTCCTTCATAATAATAATAAGTAAAGAAGGGGATAACACGCCCAAACGGAACGCGATTAACAATCTCTCCTTCATAATAACAATAAGTAAATAAGGTCCAAAGTAAATATAGTCCAAAGTAGATACGGTCCAAAGTAGATACGGTCCTTAAGTTGGGGTCCTTGGCCAACCTTTACAATTTTACTTATCCAATTACTTCATTAGTCCTTCCACTTATATTCCAATCTTATTATAAGTTATAGTTCCTTTGTTGTTAACCTCTTAGTAAGTAATGGATACATTTTTACCATTTTAATGGATAATATGCCAATTCTCCTTTTTAACATCTTAACAAGATCCAAATCTTTATTTATATCTTAAAGTCCATAATATACTTCCAATATATGTATAATATCCATATATACATAATAATCAACTTCACAAAGAGGTTAAGGTTCATTACCTCAAAATAGCCCAAAAAACGTGACTGTCCGGATTTTAGCCACTGCTTCGTCAGCTGCACTTGTAACATTGATAACTCTCTACTCCAGTGTCCTATCGACGAGTGGTTTGTTGCATTGGAAACTAGACTCGATGAACTTCATTTTAGGCTTTTGAAACACCCAAAAACTCCTTATATGCTAGGATATATTCCCTTCCAAACTTGACTAAAAATCTGCCCAAAACAGTCCCGACAATCTGCCCACTCTCGTCCAAGGGGGTTTTTTTTTAGGCTAGGGGTGTGAAATCTTGTCTAACTCTTGGTTAATAATCTTCCTAACACATTAAGGAAGAACACTTATAAGTTTAAGAATTTTTGGACAACACTTGGTTAGGGGAGGGGGGGTTGGATGAGAACTATAGGAAAGGGGAGAGAAATATTTTCAAGTCTTGAAATATACTAAGTGTGGAAGATTTTCATCAACTAAAGGGGTTTATATAGTACAACCAAGGGTTAGGATTGAAACATGTGTATGGTATAGATGTGTTTGTGTAGGTTCCTTTCCACACTTGTCCTACAAAAGCCATGCAAGACCTTGACCATTTGACTTGCCCACAAACTTGCAAAAACCATCCAAGGTGCCATGCAATACCATGCAAGACTTTTGGCCACTTGTCTTGCCCACTTGTCCACTCAATTTCGTCCAACATGGCCCAATCTAGGGGTGACACTTGTCGCCCTCCTATTGGTCCAAAATATTTTATCTCTCGGAAAAATTCCATAATCGTAAAAATATTGAAAACGCAAAATTTCCTTCACAAGGTTCGGAATAATTTCCGTCGGAAAACAATTCTTTCATTCTTACCCTAATTAGGGCGTATACATTCGTACGTACGTCCTCACATACATACTCAAAAACTACGGGGTATAACACTGAAATGAGGAGAGCCCGTGTTGATAGGTTCTTGTCATTGAGGCAGAATGGGAGGACCATCAGGGAGTACAACCTGGAGTTTGACTCGTTGGCCAGGTATGCGCATACTATTATGGCTGACATGGCAGACAGAGTTCACCGCTATGTGATGGGGCTAGACCGTTATATGATTACTGCATGTCTCGGAGTGGCCCTTCAGCCAGGTATGGATATTTCCAGGATGCAGGATTATGCGTAGGGGATCGAAGACAGAGAGAGAGAGGACCAGCCAGACACAGTCCAGCCCAAGAGGGCCAGGACGGCCGGGTTTCAAGGTAACTTTCGAGGCGGAAACCTCGGCAGACTAGGTCTACATTGCGGCCGACCGAGTGCTCCTCCACGCTTTCGGCGGTGGGTTTTACAACCCGGGAATGCAGGGCGGCCGAGATCTCTAACGTCGGTCTCGGGAGATGGGGTTCCAGTCGATCGAGGCCACCTTTTCTCAATCGCCCGATGTGGTAGGTTCCATTCAGGGTATGTCGCCGATACAGTGCTTGTTTTTCTTAATGATCGTCTAGGCCATGTGTTAAGAAGTGTCCTTATAGAAGTCACGGTGGGACAATCTGATCTCTTGGATCGATTGCGGAGTTCTTCGCCTTCAATAGCTAGGCGGGATGTTCATGCACCGGCGTAGTGGCGGAGGTCGTGGTGGAAGTTCCCGATTTAGCGGTCCTTTGAACCGCCTATATGTTTTCAGGTAAGTCTTTGACCCTTTAGAGACTTGTATGCATGATAAAGTTGTTGTATGTTTAAGTGTCATGAACGGATTATATTGAGACTATGTATATGCTAGAAAGGGGTTGGAAGTACGAAAAGATAATCCCTTTTGGGCTTATGATGGACGAATATGCGTGTGCGAGGTATTAGGGCCATGTGTGGCATTATTGGTATGTCGGGGTGGTAAAAGGAAACTATGTCGCTAATTATAAGTTTGACTCCGAAAGAACATTCGGGGACGAATGTTTCTAAGGGGGGAAGAATGTTACTAAGGGGGGAAGAATGTTACTGTTATACCCCGTAGTTCCGGAGTATGTATGTAAGGACGTACGTACGAATGTATAAACCCTAATTAGGGTAAGAATGAAAGAATTGTTTTCCGACGGAAAATATTCCGAACCTTGTGAAGGAAATTTTACGTTTTCGATATTTTTTTTCCAATTATGGAATTTTTCCGAGAGATAAATATTTTGGACCAATAAGAGGGCGACATGTGTCACCCCAAGAGCCATGTTGGACGTTTTTTTTCAAGACAAGTGGCCAAAAGTCTTGCATGGCAATTACATGGCACTGTGGACGTTTTTTCAAGATAGTGGGCAAGTCAAATGGTCAAAGTCTTGCATGGCATTTGTAGGACAAGTGGAGAAAGGAACCTACACAAACAATCTATACCATACACATGTTTCAATCCTAACCCTTGGTTATCCTATATAAACACCTCTAGTTGATGAAATCTTCCACACTTAGAACATTTCAAGACTTGAAAATATTTTCCTCTCCTCCCTAGTTGCTCTCGTCCAACCCCCTCTTTCTTGAGCAAATGTTGTCCAAAAATTCTTAAACTTATAAGTGTTCTTCCTTAATGTATTAGGAAGATTATTAACCAAGAGTTAGACAAGATTTCACACCCCTAGCCTCAAAACCCCTCACAAAGCCGAGAGTGGGCAGATTTAGAACTTTAGTGTTCTTCACTTTTTGGAGTTCATTTTTGAATAGAAGTTGGTTAGGAACTTCTAAGGGTGACTTGTGGTGGTTTGAAACACAAAGATTTGGAGCTAAAACTTGCATAGGATCGACTTTAAGTTCTTGGATATTTTTGGGCTAAATTGAGGTAATAAACCTTAACCTCTTTGTGAAGTTGATTATTATGTATATTGGATATTATACATATATTGGAAATATATTATGGAGTATGAGATATAAGGAAAGATTTGGACCTTGTTAAGATGTTAAAAGGAGAATTGACATATTAGTCATTAAAATGGTAAAAATGTATCCATTACTTGACTAAGAAGTTAACAACAAAGAAACTATAACTTATATAAAGATTGAAATATAAGTTGGAAGACTAATGAAGTAATTGGATAAGTAAAATTGTAAAAGTTGGCCAAGGACCCCAACTTAAGGACTGTATTTACTTCGGACCGTATTTACTTTGGACCGTATTTACTTTGGACTGTATTTACTTTGGACTGTATTTACATTATTGTTAAGGGGAAGATTTTTAATCGCGTTCCGTTTGGGCGTGTGATCCCCTTCTTTAATTATTGTTGTTGTTAAGGAGAAGATTTTTAATCGCGTTCCATTTGGGCGTGTGATCCCCTTCTTTATTTATTGTTGTTGTTAAGGGGAAGATTGTTAATCGCGTTCCGTTTGGGCGTGTGATCCCCTTCTTTATTTATTGTTGTTGTTAAGGGGAATATTGTTAACCGCGTTCCGTTTGGGCGTGTGATCCCCTTCTTTAAATTTCGTAATTATTGCGCCTTATTTATGGCATGTTGGTTACCATTAGCGGGCCTTGAAAAAGGTGGAGAATTGAGTAGAAACGGGGGAGGTGCTGCCCAATTTTTCGTATACTAAGAGAAATCTTACTTAGAAGAATCCCACGTAAAACTAGAAGTTAATAGGCGTGTTTTGACTATTATAGGTTGACACTCTGCACGTGACATATCCGACTTGGCAAGTGGATTTAGCCGAGGAGGTATGTGATTCTTCCTATCCCTTTGAGCATGATATTTGTGAAATATATATAGTACGGTAGATGTACGTGTGTTAAACTAAATTTGGCTTTACTTTGATGTCTTTGGACTTGAGTTCTAATTAATAAGAATCTTGAATATTTCAAAAGAGTTATGAATCATTTTGGAAGAAAAGTAATACTTGGTTTTCATAAAAAGTTTAAGTGTTATACTAGCTTTATGGGAAGTTAGCTATAACGACTTAAGAAAGATAAGAAACGATTTAATTATTTGTTTATCAAATGCTTGAAATGATGTTTGAAGGTATGGTAAGTTGGTTTGATAAACATGTTATGATGCTACGTGTGTTAGTATCTTGTGACGCTTGTGTAAGGAGGTTATTCTTGTTGTGCTTATGTTGTTTAAAGATAAGCCGTTGTGTTAGTATTATATATCACTCGCCCTCCTGACTTGTTACGATGACATGGGTTAGCCACCCCCGATGCGAGGAATACCTCATGCGGGTCCATGGGACCTATGCGGAGCTGCGGGAGTTCCAGGATGATTACTCCGGGTGTGTTACGCCGTCGAGAATACCTCATGCGATCTATGTGGCCATGCGGATGCGGAGTCGAGAAGATGTCGTGGGTTAGCTACCCCGTCACGAGAATACCTCATGCGGGCCTAAGGGGCCTGCGGATGCGGGAAGTCGAGATTAGGCTCGCATAATGATACTATGGGCGATTGGCCTTGCTTCGATCATTAGCAGCCTAGAAAAGACTAGTTACATTATATCTATTTTTGCTCTTGTTTATGATGTGGCACTATGTGCGGTTAACTTGGTTGTTTCGTACATATTTGTGAATTGGTTTTAAAATGTTATAATTATATATATCGATTCTGATTTCACATATTTGGTACTGTTATCGACCTCCTTGAAGTGCGTTCATGCGAGCAAGGGAAAGCAGGTGGTAGATCCTCATTCTTAGGATCTTTACTCAGGTGTCAGGAGCTCCATTTCTCCGGAGGCTCGACTTTTGGTACGATTCTCCCTGGTGTTATAGATGTTTTTTACATTCAGGGTATGACGAGGCCCTGTCCCGTCATAGTGTTTACACCTTCTTAGAGGTCTGTAGTCCTGTTGTAAAGTTGGGATGTAACTGTTCACTTTTGGTATTTATATACATGCCCAAAGGAAACTTTTCTTGGGATAAATTTATTCTTATTTTACAGTTTCATGTTTGCAAGTTTATATTCCATTGGTTACTCGATGTATGTCTACTTGGGTGCGGGTAAGGCACGATCACGGGCCGAGGCAGTCGTGTGATTACACCGTATTTTATAGGACATGTTTTAGAACGTCGTGAGAATCCCAAATGTTAAGATTATAGACTTGTAAAAATTTATCTAATTATGGAATTGTCGGAAAATGAAATATTGTGCGAATGGGAGGCGACACGTGTCACCCCCAGGTAGCCTTGGGCGAAAATAGCATGGCCAAAAGTCATTTGGCCATTCTTTAGGATGACAAAGTCTTGCAAGTTGAGGAGCTTGATAATATTGACTTGGTCAATGGGACCACTTAGCTTGATATTTAAAAATGATGCATCCAAGCCACATATTTGTACACATCTTGACCCTCCATGTTACTATATAGTAGTACTAGTAGCAAGACAACTTCTATACTTAGACAAATTTTCAAGAAATTGGAGAACTTCTCTACTATGCTCTCGGGTTCAAGGTCCAAAGAAAGAAAAAAAATTGTTTGTTGTCCAATAAGCTCCACACTTTAAACCAAGGTTCATGAGGGTATTGTAAGGGTATCTCTATAGAAAGATCCTGGAAAATTAGCGTTTTCGTATTAGTCGCAAGGTGAAAACCTAGTTGCTTTTCTAGGTTTTGATTGGAAGATTTAAGGGAAGTGGTTTGTGATATTCTAAGGGTCTCAAGGGGCGGATTAAAGTGTCAAGAAGAGGCCCTAAGTTTCTAAGGAGCGACTTTGGATTTGAAGTTGGATTAAGACTCGTTGAGGTAACAATCTTGTTCTCTTAAAGTGTTACAAGATTATATATTGTTGTTAGCCTTACATTTTACTAGCATGAAGTATATGTGTTGAAGTTTTATAAGTGTTATGGATTGTTGTAGCCTAAAATCCGAAATGACATATTAGCCATTTGAAGTTGGATTACAATTTGGTCGTATTTAGAATAGTCGCATGTTACTTACTTGAAGATTATAGTAGTTATAATCGATTGCGACTTGATATCATGTTATGCTAACAACTTGGATTGAAAAGGAAATTGGATAAGAATTGGTATTGTTGTATCCCAAGATTGCCGGATTTACACTTTTTTTTTTGGGTAAATGCAAATATTATTACTAATAACGGAAAGAAAGGTGGCTCTGATCGATCGTTGAGGTTCTCAATCCTCAACGTAATATAAACAAGAAATGAAGAGGGGAGGGGTGGTCACTCAAAAGGTGTCATTACAAGAGGGGATTAAGTCATATAGAACTCTATAAGATGTTGTTTTAATATTTGCAATGACCACCTCTGCCGGTATGCTTGTGCCTTCAAAGAGCAATGCATTTCTTGTCTTCCAAATCTCATAGACCACTATGCAAAAGGCAAGCAAGATAGATTTGGCTCGGATGCCTGTCCCACGGTGGTCTTTCTTGATCCACTTAAGAGAGCTTTCAATAGTTGTCATTTCTCTTCTAATACCCAACCATTCCAAATCAAGCGGGTGTAGGGGCAAGTAAAGAAGAGGTGCTCCCTTGTCTCATTAACACGCTTGCAGAACCCGCAAGACTTATCCTCCAAGTTTAGATAGGAAAGAGTGTCTTTTGTAACTAACCTCTTTCTACAAGTGAGCCATACTGTGAAGGAGAACTTGGGAGGAATGAAGCCTTTCCAAATTTGTGACATCCAAAGCTTTTTATCTTGCGGAATGCGCAAGATATCATACACGAGGCTAGAATCAAATTTTCCGTTGGTACAACACTTTTCCAAGTCGGCAATAGCGTCGCCTTGGCTACCAAAGATAGAAACAAATTTGTCGCGGATCCCACAAACTTTTTTGAATAAGGGGGAGTCCCTAGGACGTACCTCATAATCCCAAAATGATAGGCCTCTCAAATAGTAGCTATTGATCCATTGGACCCATAAGGAATCTGCTTCAGTGTGAGTTTGCCAAATGGTCCGGGATAGCAAGGCATGGTTCCATTCTTTGATGTTCATAAGTCCCAAACCTCCTTCGGATTGGGGCAAACAAATGACATCCCAAGCGACTCTTGGTGGTTTACCTCCCCATAAGAATTGAATGCATGCAGACCGTACCTTGTTGAGGACAGTGGCGGGAATAGGAAGTGCCCGGAACCAAAAGCTCAACCCCTTGAATGACCGACCTGATTAGTTCCAGCTTACCCGCATAAGATAGTGAGTGATGCCCCCATTTCTGAATGTAATCCGATATTGCACTAGTGAATGGAGCAAACTGATCCACCGAGACTGAAATTGGGGACAAAGGGATCCCCAAGTACCGTACCGGAAAGCTACCAATGCCGAATCCCACTCTGGACAAGATCAAGTCACGAACTGTATCATGCACTCCCGCTATGTAGACGGAGGATTTAGATGGGTTAAGAGTTAACCCTGAGACAGCCTCCAACTCTTCAAGACACTCCATAAGAATCTCAACAGAAGATACATCTCCTTTGGCAAAAGCATGAGGTCATCCGCAAATGCAAGGTGAGTAATGCCCAATCTCTTACACTTTGGATAATAGGAGAAAGCTCTTGCCGCAGCCTTTAGTTTTAGCATCCTTGAAAGGTATTCTATACACAAGATAAAGAGCGAAGGGGACATAGGATCACCTTGTCTTAGGCCGCGCTTACCCTTGAAGTAACCATGTAGCTCCCCGTTGATTGAAAGAGAGAAAGAAGTTGAGCTGACACATTCCATAATCCATCTTACAAATCTGTCCGGAAATTTGAGACCTCTTAGCACCGACTCAAGGAAGCTCCAAGAGACCGTATCAAATGCTTTCCGAAGATCCACCATAAGCATACACCTTGGTGAGACTCTAGCTCTATTAAAACCTTTCACAAGCTCTTGTGCAACAAAGACATTGTCCATCATGTTTCTTCCTTTCACAAAGGCTCCTTGAGATTTGTCAACAAGAGTAGGAAGAACCATTGCCATTCTATTTTCTAAAATCTTTGTTATGATCTTGTAGACCACATTAGTCAATCCAATAGGCCTAAAATCATTTACCTTGGGATCCCGATCAGTCTTGGGCAGGAGGGAAATGATGGTATGATTCACCTGTTTCAAAAGAACTCTGGATGAGAAGAACTCTTGAACATTTCTTACCACGTCTTGCCCCACATCTCTCCATCTATCCTTGAAGAAGGCAGCCGAAAAACCATCCGGGCCAGGTGCCTTGTCATTGCCTATATCGGAAAGAGCTTCCCAAATCTCCTTTGGGGAGATAAAATGCAAAAGGTGTAATCCATCCTCTTCACTTAGCTTCGGGCCAGAGTTGAATATTTCAGGATCAAAGTTGGTAGTGGATCGGGATGTGCCTAAAAGGTCCTTGTAAAATTCCACAAGCAATTCTCTAACTTCCCTGGGAGATGTTGTGATAGAACCATTGGCCTTGACAAGGTAGTTGATTGAGTTCCTGACATTACTTCTTTTGATCAAGCTGTGGAAGTATTTGGAGCATCTATGTTATACCCCGTATTTCCAGAGTATGTACGTAAGGACGTACGTAGAAAATTTGAACTTGAGAAAGTAGGCTTGGCCGATTTAATTTTGTGCACAACACCCGGTTAGAATCGTTTTTAGTGAAACGCGTTTTCCAGCTTTCGTAGGGGAATTTCCGGCTATGCCATATTTTATTTTTGCGGATTTTTCCGAGAGACGAAACATTTTGGACCAACAAGAGGGCGACACTTGTCACCCTCTCATTGGAACACCTTAGGCGGTCAAGCTTGGCCGAAAGTTGGTCATTTTTGTCATGGAGTAGGTAGGATATTTGTGTGTTAGTTGGTTAAGGGACACTTGGGTGAATCTTGGCCTTACACTTGTGTAGCACTTGGCTCAATCTTGGCCATTGGTTGGCCTTCACTTGGCCTATAAATACCCATCCCTTTGAAGACTTATTCATCCATTCCTAAATGTTCCTAAGTGTTAAAATCCCTCCCTCTCCCCTCTTGTTGACTCTCGTCCAAGAGCCCCTCTGCCCCGGTGAAAGGCCCCTCGGCGAGAGCCCTCTCACCCCCCCTCCTTGTAGTGTGGCCGTGGGGTACCCCCCCCCCTAGCCTAGTTGTCTCGTATAATACACCCCCCCTCTTGGTAGAAATACTCTCAAAGGTATTGTTATAATGCCCAAATTACCTTAGCCATATACCTTGTAGTATTCTAAGGTTATACTTATACGAAAAGCCCAGAAATACTATTATACTTCCCGTCTGTCACAAAACCGAAACCCTAGGAGAATCTCCATAGTCCGTTGGAGTATTGTGTAGAAGTTGGTTAGAACTTCTAAGGGTGGCTTAGAGCGGGTTGGAGCGCTCGGAGTTGGAGCTAAACGATTGCCCAGGATCGACTTTATACTTGGATAATTATGGGCTTATCGAGGTAAATATCTTGTCCCTCTATTGTAATTGGAAATTACATGATTGTTAGACTATATAGTTGAAGTATACTATGTATAGAACTGAACGTTGTTGTCGGCAATGTCTTTGGACTTAAGCCTGAATAATACGAAACCTTTTCGAAAGAAGAGTACTGAACTGTTTTTACATAGGACTGTATTACAGTAGACCTTGTGTAGCTTTTCTGTGAGGTAGAATTGTGCACGTCCGGTTAGATGTGTGAACCCCCCCCCTGGTTGGCTTGATAGCCGGCCCCGGTAGAGGAGGAGATTTACGCTGTTGCGGGGGGGGAGGTGCTGCCGAATTTTCTGTAGAATATTCTACGATTAGACCTAAATGTTAATAAGCGCCTTGTGGCCTTATAGGTTGAAGTACTACGTGTGGCGCGATCTACTTGGCTTAAGGAGTAGCCGACGTTTGGAAGTACTTGGAGCGTTTTGCTATTAGTCGATACTCGTCGCGAGGTATGTGAACCTCTTCCTATCTCTTCTAGCATGATATGTGTGAACTATGTAGTACGGTAGACGTACATGTGCTAAATGTATTTGATTGGTTTAAAACATAAAGTGTTATAACGGCTTTATGGGAAGTTGGTTATAACAGCTTTATGTTGGTAAGAAAATACTTGTGGTCTTTAAAAGGTAACTGATTTGAACTATAACTGGCTTGTTATGTGTTAATAAAGAACTTGAAGTATTTCAAAAGATTTTTGAATCATTTTGAAAAAAGAAGTAATACTTGGTTTTTGAAAAACTTAAGAGTTATACTAGCTTTATGGGAAGTTAGGTATAACGGCTTAAGAATGTTTTACTGATTTCGGAAATCAGAATGTGTATCGACAAACCACTGCAGCGTTAATAAAAGGAAATGTTTTGACTAATTAAGAATTATTAAAACCAGTAGAAACTTCCATCTGCATAGAAGCTAAGATGAGACAAAATGATATTTCCTAGATCACGGCTGCTGTAATAAGATTGTTATAAACAAGAATATCCTACTCACATATACGACTTATGTTTCTCAGATTGTTTAAAAGAGAATTATATTCTTAAATGAATAAGACTATGAACTACGAAACCTTTCTAAAATAAGAAACGTGAACATTTGAAATTAGGCAAACTTGGACGTTTGGAAAATAATGTTGTTACTTGATTTTACAAAGGTAAGTGTTTTGGTTTATTTAAAAGGCAAATACTCTATTTTATACTACGTATCAGTGTGACTTATGTGAAAGCAACGGATCTTTTAAAAGATTTAATGTATGAAGTACTTTAGGGTAGATACCCGAACTTGTTAGCTTAAAGTACCTTGTGTGTATAACTTGATTGTGTTGGTTTGTGATAGCCTTGTAATACTTTCTTGTTGATTGATAAGTAAACATGCTAGGATGCTACGTGTGTTAGTATCTTGTGATGTTGTGTAAAGGGTTTTCCTTTGTTGTGCTTATGTTGCTTAACGATAAGTCGCTGTGTTGGTATTTTACATCACTCATCTCGAGATGATTCCGGGTTAAGCCGCTCCGATCGCGGTAGACTCAGCGGGTCGATGGACCTATGATTCGAGAATACCTCATGCAGTCCCGTGGCCTATGCGGAGCTACGAGTTCCGTGTTAGCGTCCTTTACGGGCATGCGTCCATGTGGCCATGCGGATCGCGAAGTCGGGGCGATGCCGGGAGTAGCTACCGATGCGGGAATGCCTCATGCGGGCCGATGAGATTGGCCTACGCGCGAGTCGCGGAAGTTCCGTGACTAGACGCGCACATTAGATACTGCGGGCCAGTGGCCAGCTTTGATCATGTGACGGTCTAGACAGATCTTATGATACAGTTCATGACCTTGTTGGTACTGTGGGTGTTAGTAGTCGGCTATGCCTTCGTACTTACCCCGTACGGTGTTATTATGGCACGTGGGACCCGTGTTCATGTGTTCCTTGGTGCTTTTATATCATAAATCGCCGGCGAAGGTATTCCACGGGCATGATTGATGTTGTGGGCGTGAGACCCATTGTTATATTTGAGTGATGACTTTGAGGGCGTGAGTCCCTGACTTGATATGACTGCTTGTTTATTGTGAACTGTAGTTTTGTTATCATACATGTCTCCTGCTTTATATAGACTACTATGATTTCATTTACAGTATTTTCAGTTTCACATACTTTGCATTCAGATCGACCTCCTTCGGGGCCGCGCTCATGCCGCAGGTACACACCGCCGTTGATCCTCGCCTTAGGGTCACGAGCGCTTGGGCAAGCTCCGCTTCTCCGGAGGCGTGTCTTGGTAGAGTCCCCAGTTGGTGTAGGTGCTACATTCGTGGTATGACGGCCCCGTCCGTCGTTGTTGTCATATCATTCGTAGAGGTCTGTAGTATTGTTGTGGCAGGGTTTGTAAAAAGGATTAAACTGTTCATGTTGAAAAAGTTGTTATTTACATATATGCCGAAAGGCAAGTTTTTCTCAGATTATTGTTTCATATTTCATAATATGTATTGTATCGTTTATGTTCCACTGACACTGATGTTGTATCACTAGGGTGCCCGGTAAGGCACTACCACGGGCCCTAATCGGTCGTGACAAAAGTGGTATCGAAGCGCTTAATCCTCTGAAAGTGTCTACGCATCTGATTCGAGAGTCTTGATTATCGGTGTGTTGTGCACCACATCAATAATCAGGAGGCTATAGGATATTTAGGATTGGTTTCTATTCTTCTCACTCTGAGATCGTGCCTTAGAGCTGTGTTGTAAGTTGAACCCTCTAACGTATTTCTTTCCCTTATCGTTATGCCTCCGCGTAGGGCAAACCCGCCAGAGGCAAGGCGCGGAGTCGAGTAGAGTTCAGAGGGTTACGAGGGCACAGGCCCAATCATCACCTGAGTTAGGTGCTTCATTCGGGGATTTCTGCGACATCACTAGCCCTAGTAAAGTTTAGCACGGCGGCAGCTCCATCGCGCCATGATATTTGAACCTTCAGTTCCACGACCAGGAACAGAGAATATGGATTGCAAAGAGACAACCCTGTTACTAGCTATAGATTTGGCTACCAGAGAGTATACCGATGTACCGCGAGTCTTGAGGACTATCTAAAAGAGGGTTGTGCAAGAGTAATTCTTCAGTTGGGCTTGAGCATGGCCTGTGTACGAGCTTATACACAGCAGGCCGAGAAACGTAGAGATCGACGGGTTAACGAAGGACAGCAGAGGAGGGCCAGAGCAGCAAGGTCCTTTGGTAACTTTCGAGGCAAGTCGCCTCACCAGCAGATTTGATATGCACCTCCGCCAGTGCAGAGTGGTCTTCCACGAATTTCAGGACGTTCGGGGTACGCAGGAGTTGGTCAGAGCTCCAGACCATCCGGTTCATTACGATGCACGTCATCCCGGAATGTCGTCTTTAGTTGGTACTTGTTGTACTGCGCCGCCGTGCCATGTGTCGAGAGAGTGTCCTTGTAGGAGGACTTAGCCTTCGTGATTGGTGGGTAGTTCGTCATCTTCCTTAGCTATGCGCCTCACGGGCGTTTGATTTGAACGACGACTAAGGAGTGAAGAGATATAGATATATCTTTAACCCTCTAGAGATCAAGATGTGTGATAAGGTGAGTATACCTTAAGTGCTATGTTCGATAACAAAGGTGTTAGTCGTGATTAGATCATGGTTGTTTAACCGAGTAAGATTTTGGGGATAGAGAAGGTGTGAGCCTTAGAGTTTTTTTACGTAGACCTTAGAGGTGAGGCCATCTCGAGAAAAGGTGTAGTGTTATGTTTGACCCTTATCGGAAGTGCATAGTGCACGTAAATGATGTTTGGGATAGGTCCCAGTAATTGTGGAATGAAAGGGGTAGTTGAGCTAAGAAGACCGCTAGGTTTTCAAACGTGATTAGTGAGATTGTTCCGGATCGGAGAGCTAGTATCGGCGCGCCGGGTCGGGTTGAGGCCACGCGGGTCAACCCGCGGTAGGTTTGGGCGCGGGTCAGTGGTGGTCCCGCCTTGTGTTAGGGTGAGGGTGTTAGGCCCAAGTTTAGTTAACCAAAGATACGAGTTCGTGGATGCGTCGACCGATGGTCGGGCCGATGGGGCAGCCCATCGGTTTTTCGGTCAGGACCGTTTACTCGGCTGTGTTGAGTTATCAGAAAGGTTGTAGGGCTGCACGAGGTGCCTACCTACACCTTAAGACAGACAGTGGAGCCCAGGGTACGGCTGTTTTTGTTTCTGGAAAGTTTTACCAGGCAAGGTTAAGAACTCAGGTGAGTCTCGACCGCATTCGCCCTCGGGCCAGTGTTTGGATTTCAGGGATAGTTGTGGGGATTGTTGTCTCCTGTGGAGGTAGTGTTTAAGCTACCATTTCAGTGTTCGGATGTCGCCTTTTGAAGCCTTGTAAGGGCGGAAGTGTAAGTTGCCGGTCGATTGGTTCGATGTTGGCAAGGTTCGATTGGTTCGAGCTTGTTCCGGCAGATCGTAGTTAGTGAAGCTTGTCTAGAAGAAGTTACGGCACTCGGAGGAAATCGTGACGGATAATCGCGACGACGCTAGAGTTCAAAGTTGACGGTCGGTCTTGAAGGTACCACCCCGGGTTGGGTGTGACGAGTTTTGGAAACAGAGGGAACTTAGCCCGAGTTGTTTTGGGCCCTTTTGAGTTCATGTGAAGAATAGGCCAGGTTGCCTATATGTTAGCTTTTGCCGTCCGACTTAGGAGGCAGTATGTCCGGTCTTTCGTATTGTTATGTTCGGGAAAGTATCGGAGATCCATCCAGAGTGTTCCCAGTTAATGATGACCCCGTTAGAGATAGTAACCCCGAGTTTCGGAAACTGAAGCAGTATCAAGAGTTTGGGTGTACGACATCCGCAGTTGATCGTGCGCGTCCAATTACCATTTGTTGGGTCGTCCGAGAAGGTTTATGCCTCGCAAAGTGACAAAAGTGGTATCATGTGGTAAGAATTCGAGTGTGCGAGAAGCGGTACGACACGTAAGGGAAGAAGCGAGCGTGTATGGCGAGCGTAGATGTGATCATTTCTTTTGTGTGGAGAAAGTGCGAAGAAATTATATTTTAGACCCTTGGATGGGAGCGTTTGTGATGTTGGAGGTGTGTCCTCGTGGACTTGAAGGTAAGTATTTTGCGCAGTTGTTTCTGTGGCCATTGTGGCAGGATTGTTTCGTAAGTATGGTAGTGAAGACTATATGGCGACGCTTGTTTTGAGATTTAGAAGGAACATTCGGACGAATGTTTCTAGGAGGAGAATGTTATACCGTATTTGCAGTATGCGTATGACGTGCGTAGAAAATTTGAACTTGAGAAAGTAGGCTTGGCCGATTTAATTTTGTGCACAACACCTTGTTAGAATCGTTTTTTCAAACGTTTTCACTTTTCGTAGGGAATTTCCGCTATGCCATATTTTATTTTTGCGGATTTTTCCGGGAGACGAAACATTTTTGACCAACAAGAGGCGACACTTGTCACCCTCTCATTGAACACCTTGGGCGGTCAAGCTTGGCCGAAAGTTGGTCATTTTTGTCATGGAGTAGGTAGGATATTTGTGTGTTAGTTGGTTAAGGGACACTTGGGTGAATCTTGGCCTTACACTTGTGTAGCACTTGGCTCAATCTTGGCCATTGGTTGGCCTTCACTTGGCCTATAAATACCCATCCCTTTGAAGACTTATTCATCCATTCCTAAATGTTCCTAAGTGTTAAAATCCCTCCCTCTCCCCTCTTGTTGACTCTCGTCCAAGAGCCCCTCTCCCCCTTTGAAAGGCCCCCTTGGCCGAGAGCCCTCTCACCCCCCCTCAGAGTGTGGCCTGGGTACCCCCCCTAGCCTAGTTGTCTCGTATAATACACCCCCCCCTCTTGGTAGAAATACTCTCAAAAGTATTGTTATAATGCCCAAATTACCTTAGCCATATACCTTGTAGTATTCTAAGGTTATACTTATACGAAAAGCCCAGAAATACTATTATACTTCCCGTCACAAAACCAAACCCTAGGAGAATCTCCATAGTCCGTTGGAGTATTGTGTGAAGTTGGTTAGAACTTCTGGGTGGCTTAGAGCGGTTGGAGCGCTGAGTCGAGCTAAACGATTGCACACGATCGACTATATACTTGGATAATTATGGGCTTATCGAGGTAAATATCTTGTCCCTCTATTGTAATTGGAAATTACATGATTGTTAGACTATATAGTTGAAGTATACTATGTATAGAACTGAACGTTGTTGTCGGCAATGTCTTTGGACTTAAGCCTGAATAATACGAAACCTTTTCGAAAGAAGAGTACTGAACTGTTTTTACATAGATCAGACATTAGAGACCTTGTAGCTTTTCCGTGAGGTAGAATTGTGCACGTCCGTTAGATGTGTGAACCCCCGGTTGGCTTGATAGCCAGGCCCAGAGAGGAGATTTACGCTGCCATGCGGGAGGTGCCGAATTTTCTGTAGAATATTCTACGATTAGATCTAAATGTTAATAAGCGCCTTGTGGCCTTATAGGTTGAAGTACTACGTGTGGCGCGATCTACTTGGCTTAAGGAGTAGCCGACGTTTGGAAGTACTTGAGCGTTTGCTATTAGTCGATACTCGTCGCGAGGTATGTGAACCTCTTCCTATCTCTTCTAGCATGATATGTGTGAACTATGTAGTACTGAGACGCATACGTGCTAAATGTATTTGATTGGTTTAAAACATAAAGTGTTATAACGGCTTTATGGGAAGTTAGTTATAACGACTTTATGTTGGTAAGAAAATACTTGTGGTCTTTAAAAGGTAATCGATTTGAACTATAAGCGGCTTGTTATGTGTTAATAAAGAACTTGAAGTATTTCAAAAGATTTTTGAATCATTTTGAAAGAAGAAGTAATACTTGGTTTTTGAAAACTTAAGAGTTATACTAGCTTTATGGGAAGTTAGATATAACGGCTTAGGAATGTTTTACTGATTTCGGAAATCAGAATGTGTATCGACAAACCACTGCAAATACGTTAAAAGGAAATGTTTTGACTAATTAAGAATTATTAAAACCAGAGAAACTTCCATCCGCATGAAGCTAAGATGAGACAAAATGATATTTCCTAGATCACTACAGTAATAAGATTGTTATAAACAAGAATATCCTACTACACATATACGACTTATGTTTCTCGATTGTTTAAAAGAGAATTATATTCTTAAATGAATAAGACTATGAACTACGAAACCTTTCTAAAATAAGAAACGTGAACATTTGAAATTAGGCAAACTTGGACGTTTGGAAAATAATGTTGTTACTTGATTTTACAAAGGTAAGTGTTTTGGTTTATTTAAAAAAGACAGTCACTCTATTTTATACTACGGGTATTGTGTGACTTATGTGAAAGCAACGAATCTTTTAAAAGATTTAATGTATGAAGTACTTTAGGGGTAGATACCCGAACTTGTTAGCTTAAAGTACCTTGTGTGTATAACTTGATTGTGTTGGTTTGTGATAGCCTTGTAATACTTTCTTGTTGATTGATAAGTAAACATGCTAGGATGCTACGTGTGTTAGTATCTTGTGATGTTGTGTAAAGGGGTTTTCCTTTGTTGTGCTTATGTTGCTTAACGATAAGCTGTTGTGTTGGTATTTTACATCACTCATCTCTTGAGATGATTCCGGGTTAAGGCGCCTCCGATGCGGGTAGACTCAGCGGTCGATGGACCTATGATTCGAGAATACCTCACGCAGTCCTGTGGGCCTATCGCGAGCTACGAGAGTTCCGGTTAGTGTCGTCCTTTATGGGCATGCGGTCCATGTGCGCGGATCGCGAAGTCGGGGCGATGCCGGGAGTAGCTACCCTCGATGCGGGAATGCCTCATGCGGATGAGATTGGCCTATGCGGAGTCGCGGGAAGTTCCGGACTAGACGCGCACATTAGATACCGCGGGCAAGTGGCGGCTTTGATCATGTGACGGTCAGACAGATCTTATAATCAGATTCATGACCTTGTTGGTACTGCGGGTGTTAGTAGTCGGCTATGCCTTCGCATTTACCTCCCGGTGTTATTATGGCACAGTGGGACCGTGTTCATGTGTGTTCCTTGGTGCTTTTATATCATAAAGCCGGCAGCGTGAGGAAGGTATTCCACGGGCATGATTGATGTTGTGGCGTGAGACCCATTGTTATGTTTGAGTGATGACTTTGAGGCGTGAGTCCACGACTTGATATGATCGCTTGTTTATTGTGAATCGTAGTTTTGTTATCATACATGTCTCCCGCTTTATATAGACTACTATGATTTCATTTACGATTTTCAGCCATATTCGCACTGTTATCGACCTCCTTCGGGCCGCGTTCATGCCGCAGTAAAGGTACACACCGCCGTTGATCCTCGCTCTTAGGGTCAGCCAGCTGGGAAAGCTCCGTTTCTCCGAGGCTTGTTCGTATAGTCCCCGTTGTAGGTGCTACATTCGGGGTATGACGGCCCCTGTCCGTCGTTGTTGTCATATCATTCGTAGAGAGGTCCAGAGTATCGCTGGCGGGGTTTGTAAAAGGATTAAACTGCTCATGTTGAAAAAGTTGTTATTTACATATATGCCGAAGGCAAGTTTTTCTCAGATTATTGTTTCATATTTCATAATATGTCTTGTATCGCTTTATGTTCCATGATTACTGATGTTGTATCACTAGGTGCCGGTAAGGCACGATCCACGCCCGAATCGGTCGTGACAATCTATCACTTCCAAGCAAGTGTTTCTGCCTCGACTTTTGCCTTATGAAATGTCTCTCGGCTTCCAGTAAGGTGTTTGTTTTAGCTCTAGAAGACTTAACCTTGGATTTTAGCTCCTCATCAAAGGGATCTTCCATATGCGCATTGATAGCCTCCTTAAACTCAATGTTTGCCCCATTTGCTCTTTGTTCAATGCTTCCAAAATCACTTATGTTCAATACCCGCAATGGATGCTTCAAGGCTTTCAATTTTGAGGCCAGAACGAATTGGGTAGTTCCCAATATGTCTTGTCTCCAACATGAAGCCAATATGTTGTCGAAGGCTGGATGAGAGAGCCACATATTCATGAACTTGAAAGGTCGTTTCCCAATATTATATGAAGCAATAACTGTAGCAATCACGGGACAGTGATCCGAGACGGGTTCCATAGGCAAGTAATTGGCCGTGCATTCTAGGGTCAAATCACTCCAATGTTGATTCATCATCACTCTATCAAGCTTAGACCAAATCGAACCATTCGTCCAAGTGTAGAAGGAACCGGAAGAAGGAGTGTCTTCTAGTCCATGAGCATTCCTGAATTCACCAAGATCCCTAAGTGCATAAGGAGTGAGAGGAGGACCCCCCGCCTTATCATGTGGGTAGCAATAAGTGTTGAAATCTCCCATAATCATCCAAGGCTTAACAATGCCAATGCCCAAGTGAGTAAGGTGATGCCAAAGCTTCCTTCTATCCGGGATGCTATAGAGCGGGTACACAAATGTGGCAAGGAAGGACACTTGTGTTATATTACATCTTGCCTGGACATGGATATGTTGAGAATCTATTCCAAGCACTTCACAACAAACTCTGGAGGGATCCCAAAGTAAAAGCATTCTTCCGCCATCAATGAAATCTAAGTTTGAGCAAAGATTCCAAGCTTTGAATCTTTGAGTAGAAAAAGATTCCGTCCTTTCCCGAGAGAATTTAGTTTCCAATAGACAAACCATTGCCACATCATGCTGTTTTGTGAGCCTGCACACAAGAGTTTGCGTGGCTGCCCTATCCCTTTGTCCGCAAAGACCACGGACATTCCAACAAAGTACTTTCATTAGGAAACAAAGGAGGTTTTGTTAGCACCTCCGCGCTTTGCTGCCTTTGCCTTACCACGCTTTCGCCGTGTTTTTCTTTGAGATTACTTCCTTCCATCCCTCTTCTTTGTTGTTGGAAGCCATAACATGTGTCTCATCCAAGCTATGTTCCCCGCGTTCAAAATTTATGCACCGTGATGCAAGATTAGAATCCTCCGAAGAACTCTTGTAGGTTCCCCTATCCAATGAAGGTTGCGGGTTTATTGGCACTTCAGAATCAGTCTGCCTTGTCTCCTTTCTCATCCTATCATGTTGCGCAATGCCAGTATGTGGTAGAAGCCTTGATGACCCTACTTGAGGATCCCGCAAGCTTGATGATCCATGATGACCCAAAACCGGAGGAACCGCAGCATGCGTAGCATTTCCCATACTTCCGGGAACAAGAGGTGGTGTGTGCTCACTGTCTTCAGTATCCATCAAGTTGTCATCAACTGCGGGATGTTGAGAGGGTGGTGGATAAGAGGTTGGAGGGTTGGTTCCACCCGCATTCGTTGGCATTCGCACAAGTAGAACCTCCTCTTGCTGTGGGTACCACTGGATTGCGTTTTTTAGGAGCTTCTTCAGTGTTCGCATCATCCCTCAACTTTCTACACTTCAAGTGATTGTGTCCAAAAGCCGCACAGTGATAGCAAAAGTCCGGATAGTTTTCATAGTTCACCCTTTGAGTATACCTTATATTGTCGGGCAGCCTGACAACAAATTCCTTTACCGGTTCTTTGCTAACATCAACTTCCACTAAAACTCTTGCATAGTTCATTTTTGACCTTTCCTTAGAAAATTGGTCAGTGTATAGAGGTTTTCCTACACGTGAAGCAATCTTGGTAAGGCCCGTTGCACTCCAAATAGAAAGGGGAATATCATGGAAGGTGACCCAAATTGGAATGTCCATGAATAAATCATCGGTTATTAGAACTCCCTTATCAATAGGCTTAAGCATCATAGTTTTCCCGTAGACCATATAAGGGCCACCGTGGAGTACATTTGTGCGTTATTCCTCCGTCATGAATTTGAAGACAGTCCAACCTTTTCCATATGGTATAATACGACACTTCACTCCCCATCCCTTCACAATGGTATTCAATGCCTCTCTTCCCGGGAAAGGACCCGTGAAGCAACCTATAAGGCAATATCCCCATGTTTCAATGAATGGAACTTCATCCTCAACTTCTATTTCAATTTCCTCTCCTTGTTGTTCAATGAATTGTAACTTCATACCCTTTGCTTCAAGCCTAGTACCCGCAAAGACTCCAGCATAAGTCTTCTTAGGAGGTAGGGGACCTTTGCCATGATTCTGGGGTATAGTATTATGTGTTGTACTAACGGGTGGAGTTTCATGTTGTTCTGAAGATGTATTTGTGGGTAAGTCATTAGAAGGTATTTCTGGAGGTATAGACAGAGGGGGATGGGTAGGTGGAAAAGAACTAGGGCCCGCAATAGGTGAGAGGATTCGCGTGCCATTAGGGAGGGTAGGGAATGTGTTATGGGTTTCGGTAAGAATAGATGGTAGGGAGGATAGAAGTGATGAGGTATTAGGAATTTCAGGAAGTAATGAAGAGGTATTGGATGAGAGAGGGGTGTTGTTATTGACTCTACCCGTGCCCAAGGTAGAATTAAAGGCGAAGGGGTTGTTGAGGGTTCTGTGATGGGTTCCATTAAGCAAACTTGCTAAAGTAGGGAAGGATTCGTTATTGACACTTAACGAATTCAGAGGTTGTTGTCCCATTAAGTTAGAAGACTCATTGATTCCCACGACATTTAATTCTGTTGCATTGGCTCCCACGTTATTAATGTTCCTAGAGTACCTAGGTTCCTTAGAAATAGAAGTCCCTTCGTGTCTCACAACAGACCTGTTATACCCCGTATTTTCCAGAGTATGTACGTAAGGACGTACGTAGAAAATTTTGAAGTGTAAAGTGGCTTGGCCGAATTATTTTGTTCACAACACCCGTTTAGAGTCGTTTTTCGACGAAACGTTTTCACAGCTTTCGTAGGGGAATTTCCGGCTATGTCATTTATAATTTTTGCGGATTTTTCCGAGAGACGTAACATTTTAGACCAACAAGAGGGCGACACTTGTCACCCTCTAATTGGTGAAGGTTGGCGGACGAGAATGTGGTGGTTGGCACGTTTTTTGTGTTGAATTTGTGGTCAAGGAGTTGGTAGGATATTTTGGGTAGATGGATAAGGTTGCACATGGCTTCATCTTGGCCTTACACTTGCCTAACACTTGGAAGAATCTTGGCCATTGGTTGGCCATTTCTTGACCTATAAATACCCTTCTAACTTGATGAATTTCTTCATCCAAAAATTGCCTAAGTCTTGAAATCCTCCCCTCCCCTCTTGAAGAGTTCTCGTCCTAGAGCCTCTACCCCCCCCCCCCCTTGAGAAGCTTTGGCCGAGAGCCACCCTCCCCTTTGTGGTGCCTAGTGGGTACCCCTAGCCTAGTTGTTTCGTATAAATACCCCTTGTTGTGGTATAGAAATACTCTCCTAGTGTTGTTATAATGTCCAAATACCTTGGCCCAAATACCTTGTAGTATTCCCAAGGTTACACTTATACAAGCCCAGAAAATACCGTTATACTTTCCCTCAGTCACTAAAACGAAACCCTAAGGAAATCTTCACCCGTTGTTGAAGTTGTAAGTAGAAGTTGGTTAGAACTTCTAAGGGTAGTTTGGAACGGGTTGGAGCGCACGGAGTTGGAGCTAAACCTTGCTCAGGCGCGACATTATACTCGGATAATTTTGGGCTTATCGAGGTAAACACTACTGTCCTTCTATTGTAATTGGAAATTACATGTTGTTAGAATATATAGTTGAAGTATACTATATATAGAACTATACTTAGTACTGTGGCAATGTCTTTTGACTTAAGCCTGAAGAATTAAGAACTGAACTGAACTGTAATTACATAGGACTGTATTACAGTAGACTTGTGTAGTAGTACCGTGGAGTAGAATTGTACCCGTTAGGGTTAGATGTATAACCCACTGGTTGGCTTGATAGCCTCGATAGAGGAGGAGATTAACGCTGCCATTGGGAGGTCTTGCCAATTTTCTCAGAGAATATTCTACGTTGTGGTCTAGATGATAATAGGCGCCTTTTGGCATTATATGTTGAAGTACTTTCGTTTTGCGCGATTTACTTGGATTTAGGAGTAGCCGATCAAGTTTGGAGCGTTTTGCTATTAGTCGATACTCGTCGCGAGGTATGTGAACCTCTTCCTATCTCTTCTAGCATGATATGTGTGAACTATGTAGTACGGTAGACGTACATGTGCTAAATGTATTTGATTGGTTTGAAACATAAAGGGTTATAACGGCTTTATGGGAAGTTGGTTATAACAGCTTTATGTAGGTAAGAAAATACTTTGTGGTTTTAAAAGGTAATTGATGTGAATTATAACCGACTTGTTATAATAAAGAACTTGATGTATTTCAAAAGATTTATAAATCGTTTTGAAAGAAAGAGTAACACGTGGTTTTAAAAGGTTTTAAAAAGAGTTATACTAGCTTTATGGGGAGTTAGGTATAATGTCTTAAGAGAGGTAAAGTAAATGGTTTACTGATGTTAGAAGATAAGAGACTTAACTTATTTGTTTTAAATGTGAATGTTTGTGTGAAACCTCATTCGTGAGTAATGAGTACTTGGTTTTATTTAATGGGATAATGTTTTACTGATTTCGGAAATCAGAATGTGTATCGACAGACCACCGCGTTAATAAAGGAAAATGTATTGAATAATGATGTATCGTATTAAAACCAGTAGAAACCTCCATCTGCATAGAAACTAAGATGAGACAAAATGATATTACATTTTCTAGATCATGGCTGCTGTAAAAAGAATGTTGTAAACAAGAATAACCTACTCTCACGTAAGACATATATTACTCAATTGTTCTAAAAAGGAATCAAGTGATTAAGTTTATGAACTATGAAACCATTTGAAAATGAGAAGCTTGAGTAATTGAAACTAGGCAAACACGAACTTAGGAAAAGAATATTGTTACTTTATTTTGAAAAGGAATGTGGGTTGTTCATTCTAAAACTACGGTTAACGGCTGACTTAAAAAAAAGTAATGGATCTCTTTTAAAATAACTTAACTAATGTAGAACTTTGTGGTTAAAACCCGGACTTTGGCATAAAATGAAAGTACTTTGAGTTGTGTGATACTTGCCTATGCTTGTTGTTGTGAAACTTGCCTATGCTTGTTATTGTGAAACGTGCCTATGCTTGTTGTGATAGCCTTTGTTGTGCAAAACGTTGTATTTCTGTGTTATCGCGTCTCTCGATGGAGGGTCGGTTGACTGGTTGAGAACTTACTTGGACGTGTCGGCATTGACGGAGAAATTCCACGGGTACGTTCCTGTTGATAATATTATTGTTGTTAATCGCTTTGGACATACTGACACGATGCGTAGCGCACGGGTATGTTTCCATTTTGATTATCGTCTTGTGATTTCCTTTTGGACATACTGACCCGATGCGTAGCGCACGAGTATGCGTCCATTTGGAATGCTGTCCTATTGTTTCCTTTTGGACATACTGACCCGATGCGTAGCGCACGAGTATGCGTCCATTTGGAATGTTGCCTTATTGTTTTCCCTTTGGACATACCGGCCGACGCAGTAGCGCAGTATCGTCCATTTGGAATGTTGCCTTATTGTTTCTTTGGACATACCGACGATGCGTAGCGCAGTATCGTCCATTTGGATTGTTATCTTGTTTATTATTGTTGCATCATGGACATGTCTACACCGATGCAGATTCGGGCACGCGCCATGATGCGAACATGATGGATGTTGGGCGTGAGACCCATAGTTATATTTGAGTGGTGACTTTGAGGGCGTGAGTCCCTAACTTGACTGCTTCTATGTTGTGAACTGTAGTTTGGTTATCATACATGTCTCCTGCTTTATATAGACTAGTATGATTTCATTTACTGATTTTACGCTTTCACATACTTGGTACTGTTATCGACCTCTCGGCTGCGTTCATGCCGCAGTAAAGGTACATCGATCGCCGATCCCCGCTTATAGGATCACATTCGCCGTGTTGGAAGCTCCGTTTCTCGGAGGCTTATCTTATTGGTATGTGTTCCCCGAGTTGTAGGTTCTTGTACATTCGGGGTATGGCGGGCCCCGCCCCGTCATAGTTGTTGTAAATCTTAGAGGTCTGAGAATCGCTGTAAGCGGGGTTTGTAAAAAGGATAATCGTCGTATTTATGTATATATGATGAAGGCAACTGGTTTGGTTGGCCTGTTTATTTATCATGTCTCTCATTTCATGTTTAAAGTTTTTATTTCCGCTGGTTTTCTCTGATGTTGTATCGCTAGGTGCCCGGTAAGGCACGATGACGCCCGTTCGGGCATAAAAGTGGTATCAGAGCAGTTAATCCTCGGAAAGTGTCTACAGACCGTGTCTAGTAGAGTCTTGATTATCGGTGTGTTGTGCACCACATCTATAATCAGGAGGCTATAGGACATTTAGGATTGGTTTCCATTCTTCTCATTCTGAGATCGTGCCTTAGAGCTGTGTTGTAAGTTGGACCCCTCTGACGTGTTTCGTTTTTACCAGTTATGCCTCTGCGAAAGGCAACCAGGGCCCAGAAGGGCAAGGCAGCCGAGGGAGCTGCTAGTGGGATTCAGAGGAGTACGAGGGCGCAGGCCCGGTCAGTACCTGAGGTAGTGCTTCAGACGGCGAGTTTTGCGGCGCCGCCAGCACCAGCAGAGTTTAGAGCCGCAGCAGTGGCTGCTGAGACTACAGTACCTGAGCCTCCAGTCCCACACACACCAGCGGGGGAGATGGGTCACAAGGAGATGGCCCAGTTATTGGCCAAGGTTGTGGCCAGATATGAGGATAGGGCTGGACGCAGCGGCCCAGCCCAAAGAAGACTGTAGTGCACCCGGTGGCGCATGGGCTTGAGGCTACGGGATTTCCTTAGTTGTAGCCCGCCTGAGTTTTACGGGTCGAGGCCGGAGGATGATCCGCAGGAGTTCATCCGTCAGTTGCAGAGGATCATGCGGGTGATCAAGGCTTCAGAGACTGAGTCTGTGACATTTGGTTCGCATCGGCTGCGTGATACCGCAGTCGATTGGTTTGACTCGTGGGAGCTTTCGGGAGAGCATGCACTTCCACCGTTTGGGACGAAGTTTTGGGGCCTTCCAGCACATTTCTTGCCTCACAAATGAGGAGGGCTCGGGCCGGCAGATTTTTGATGTTGAGGCGAACGCGCATCTGATTCGGAGTACAATGTGAGTTCGACTCATTGGCGGTATGTTCCGCATTAGTAGCTAGTATGGAGGATCGAGTGCACCGATATGTTACGTGGCTCGATGATTACCTAGCGAGAGTTGTTCGGTGTTTCTCTTCACCGGCATGGACATTGCCCGCATTCGTGCTCATGCACTTGGGTGCGGAGCGCAGAATCGACGGTGGACCGCTTTCACAGAAGGCGCCAAGACGGCCGGATATTTTGGCGACTTTCGAGGCGCACCGCCTCAGCAGCAGACTAGTTATGTACCTCCACCGTCTTCAGGAGCAGGTCAGGGCTCCAAGGGTTCAGATTTTCGGAGAAGCGGTGTTAACGGTGAAGCCACCCCTACCTCGTTGTGACCGTTGTGGTAGACTCCATTTTGGAGAGTGTCGTGCTAGATTGGGAGTTTGTTTTGCATGCGGCCAGCAGGGCCATTTTGCGAGGAACTGTCCGACCAAGGGAAGCGCGGATGTTACGACTCAGCCTTCAGGATCAGTGGCTGGTTCATCGCCTTCTACAGTTATGCGCCCTGCAGGGCGGGCCTATGATTAGAGAGGAGCGGTAGCTTCAGGTATATCCTTAACCCTCTAGAGTTTTGGTATGCTTGTTATGATGATCTCTTTATTGTGTGCTATGTACGGATAGCATTGTGATATGTGTGAGTTAGAATACATGGTTAGTTGGGAGGTTACGTATGGGGGCATGGGTAGTGTGAGATGGAAGTGGTAGCTTTCATGATGTGAATTAGTAAGATTGTTCCGGATCGGGGAACAAGAGCTTGGCGCGGTTGGGGGTCGGGTTGAGGGCGTGTTGCGTGTCAACCCGTGAGTCTGATTGAGGTGGGGTCAGCTCTGGGTGGTCCCGCCAGGAGGTAGGGTCACCAGGGTGTTAGGCCCAAGTTTAGATGACCATCGCATTAGTTCGAGTGTTCGAACAGGGTACGACGAGGTAAGGGGAGAAGTGAACGAGTGTGATCGTTTCTTTTGTGGAATGAAGGTGCGGAGGGAGTATATTTTAGACCTTGGTGGGAACTTTTGTGTTAACAGAGGTGATTCCTCGTGGACTTGGGATTACGTATTTTGTGCATGTGTTATTTCATGGCCAGGTGTGGCATGATTGTTTTCGTACGTATAGCAGTGAAGACTATACTGGCGCATGGTTGTGTTGAGACTTGAGAAGGAACATTCGGGACGAATGTTTCTAAAGGAAGAATGTTATACCGTATTTTCGAGTATGTACGTAGGGCGCACGAGAAAATTTTGAAGTGTAAAGTGGCTTGGCCGAATTATTTTGTTCACAACACCCGTTTAGAGTCGTTTTTCGACGAAACGTTTTCACAGCTTTCGTAGGGGAATTTCCGGCTATGTCATTTATAATTTTTGCGGATTTTTACGAGAGACGTAACAATTTATACCAAAAAGAGGGCGACACTTGTCACCCTCTAATTGGTGAAGGTTGGCGGACGAGAATGTGGTGGTTGGCACGTTTTTTGTGTTGAATTTGTGGTCAAGGAGTTGGTAGGATATTTTGGGTAGATGGATAAGGTTGCACATGGCTTCATCTTGGCCTTACACTTGCCTAACACTTGGAAGAATCTTGGCCATTGGTTGGCCATTTCTTGACCTATAAATACCCTTCTAACTTGATGAATTTCTTCATCCAAAAATTGCCTAAGTCTTGAAATCCTCCTCCCTCTGAAGAGTTCTCGCCCTGAGCCTCTACCCCTCGGAAGCTTTGGCCGAGAGCCACCCTCCCCCCTTTGTGGTGCCTAGCCTTGGGGGACCCCCCCCCCTAGCCTAGTTGTGTCGGATAAATACCCCTTGGTGTGGGATAGAAATACTCTCCTAGTGTTGTTATTATGTCCAACTACCTTGGCCCAAATACCGTGGAGTATTCCCAAGGGTACACTTATACAAGCCCGTAAAATACCGTTATACTTTCCTCACTACCAAAACGAAACCCTAAGGAAATCTTCACCCGTTGTTGAAGTTGTAAGTAGAAGTTGGTTAGAACTTCTAAGGGTAGTTTGGAACGGGTTGGAGCGCACGGAGTTGGAGCTAAACCTTGCTCAGGCGCGACATTATACTCGGATAATTTTGGGCTTATCGAGGTAAACACTCATCGTTCTTCTATTGTAATTGGAAATTACATGTTGTTAGAATATATAGTTGAAGTATACTATATATAGAACTATACTTAGTACTGTGGCAATGTCTTTTGACTTAAGCCTGAAGAATTAAGAACTGAACTGAACTGTAATTACATAGGACTGTATTACAGTAGACTTGTGTAGTAGTACCGTGGAGTAGAATTGTACCCGTTAGGGTTAGATGTATAACCCCCCCCCTGGTTGGCTTGATAGCCGGCCTCGATAGAGGAGGAGATTAACGCTGCATGGGGAGGTCGCCGAATTTTCTGTAGAATATTCTACGTTGTGGTCTAGATGATAATAGGCGCCTTGTGGCCTTATAGGTTGAAGTACTACGTGTGGCGCGATTTACTTGGCTTAAGGAGTAGCCGACTGTTTGGAGCGTTTTGCTATTAGTCGATACTCGTCGCGAGGTATGTGAACCTCTTCCTATCTCTTCTAGCATGATATGTGTGAACTATGTAGTACGGTAGACGTACATGTGCTAAATGTATTTGATTGGTTTGAAACATAAAGGGTTATAACGGCTTTATGGGAAGTTGGTTATAACAGCTTTATGTAGGTAAGAAAATACTTTGTGGTTTTAAAAGGTAATTGATGTGAATTATAACCGACTTGTTATAATAAAGAACTTGATGTATTTCAAAAGATTTATAAATCGTTTTGAAAGAAAGAGTAACACGTGGTTTTAAAAGGTTTTAAAAAGAGTTATACTAGCTTTATGGGGAGTTAGGTATAATGTCTTAAGAGAGGTAAAGTAAATGGTTTACTGATGTTAGAAGATAAGAGACTTAACTTATTTGTTTTAAATGTGAATGTTTGTGTGAAACCTCATTCGTGAGTAATGAGTACTTGGTTTTATTTAATGGGATAATGTTTTACTGATTTCGGAAATCAGAATGTGTATCGACAGACCACTGCAGCGTTAATAAAGGAAAATGTATTGAATAATGATGTATCGTATTAAAACCAGTAGAAACCTCCATCTGCATAGAAACTAAGATGAGACAAAATGATATTACATTTTCTAGATCATGGTCTTTGTAAAAGAATGTTGTAAACAAGAATAACCTACTCACGTAAGACATATATTACTCAATTGTTCTAAAAGGAATCAAGTGATTAAGTTTATGAACTATGAAACCATTTGAAAATGAGAAGCTTGAGTAATGAAACTAGGCAACCGAACTTAGGAAAAGAATATTGTTACTTGATTTTGAAAAGGAATGTGGGTTGGTCATTCTAATACTACGGGTATCGGGTGACTTTTATAAAAGTAATGGATCTCTTTTAAAAGAACTTAACGTATGTAGTACTTTGGGGTTAAAAACCCGGACTTTGGCATAAAATGAAAGTACTTTGAGTTGTGTGATACTTGCCTATGCTTGTTGTTGTGAAACTTGCCTATGCTTGTTATTGTGAAACGTGCCTATGCTTGTTGTGATAGCCTTTGTTGTGCAAAACGTTGTATTTCTGTGTTATCGCGTCTCTCGATGGAGGGTCGGTTGACTGGTTGAGAACTTACTTGGACGTGTCGGCATTGACGGAGAAATTCCACGGGTACGTTCCTGTTGATAATATTATTGTTGTTAATCGCTTTGGACATACTGACACGATGCGTAGCGCACGGGTATGTTTCCATTTTGATTATCGTCTTGTGATTTCCTTTTGGACATACTGACCGATGCGTAGCGCACGCAGTATCGTCCATTTGGAATGCTGTCCTATTGTTTCCTTTGGACATCGACCGGCGCGTAGCGCACGAGTATGCGTCCATTTGGAATGTTGCCTTATTGTTTCCCTTTGGACATACTGACCCGATGCGTAGCGCACGAGTATGCGTCCATTTGGAATGTTGCCTTATTGTTTCCCTTTGGACATACTGACCCGATGCGTAGCGCACGAGTATGCGTCCATTTGGATTGTTATCTTGTTTATTATTGTTGCATCATGGACATGTCTACACCGATGCAGTATTCCGGGGGCATGCGGCCATGATGCGAACATGATGGATGTTGTGGGCGTGAGACCCATAGTTATATTCGAGTGGTGACTTTGTGGCGTGAGTCCTGACTTGATCGCTTTATGTTGTGAATCGTAGTATGGTTATCATACATGTCTCCTGCTTTATATAGACTAGTATGATTTCATTTACAGTATTTTACAGTTTCACATACTTGGTACCTGTTGTACTGACCTCCTTCGGGGGGCTGCGTTCATGCCGCAGGTAAAGGTACATCGACTGTCGATCCCCGCTTATAGGATCACATTCAGCGTGTTGGGAAGCTCCGTTTCTCCGGAGGCTTATCTTATTGGTATGTGTTCCCTGAGTTGTAGGTTCTTGTACATTCGTGGTATGGCGCCCCGTCCCGTCATAGTTGTTGTAAATCTTAGAGGTCTCAGTAGAATCTGTAAGTGTGGTTTGTAAAAGGATAACTCGTCGTATTTATGTATATATGATGAAGGCAACTGTTTTGGTTGGCCTGTTTATTTATCATGTCTCTCATTTCATGTTTAAAGTTTTTATTTCCGCTGGTTTTCTCTGATGTTGTATCGCTAGGGTGCCCGGGGTAAGGCACCAGTGACGGGCCCGGGTTCGGGGCGTTACAAGACCTTGGTCTTTGCATAACGGGAATATTCATCACCCCATGGACTCCCGCCTGACCCGTCTTGGCATTCTGAACAATGTAATGACCCGTCATTGAATATGGCTCCTTGGTACCCGCAGCATTAAAGAATGACGCCTCGGCTCCCGCGACATTTGTCACACCCCGAACCCCGGGCCCGTGACTGGTGCCCTACCTGGGCACCCTTCTACCTTAACAACACAAGTAAACTGCGGAATTTAAATAACACTTTTTTTTTAAAACCAACATACGTGCAAGGGCAAAGCCGACTAGGCTGCCATATAAAGTACATAAACAAAAGACACTTCACTGTACACGAGTCCAACCCCACATATGAATACAGACCTCTAAGAGTTATACTGAACTATGACGGGACAAGGCCCCGCCGTACCCATAATCAGATAAAAGCCTCATCGAAGAACTTATACCAAAAGATAAACTCCCGAATGAAGGAGCTATCCAAAACTCGAGCAGGTCCTACACCGCCGATCACCAAACAACAGACCTAAACTCATGCAGATGAACGCACTCGGAGGTCAAGACTGAAGAATGTAACAAGTATGTGAAACAGTAAATGCGTAATGAAATCATAATCTAACAAAGCAGAGACATGTATGATAGCCAACCTACAGTACACAATACATAAACAGTCATATCAAGTCAGGGACGCATGCCCTCAAAGTCATTACTAAAATATAACCATGGGTCTCACGCCCATAATATCAATCATGCCCGTGGAATCCTTCCTCACTGCCGGCAGTCCATGATAATCAAATTACAGTACACTGTGCCTTACTAACAATGAGAGTAAACAGTAGTATACTTACAATATAAACTAGGGAGCTCACGATCAAAGCAGGACCACCCGCCCGCAGTATCATTAAGCAATCCTATTCCTGGGACTATTTCACCCGCATAGGTCGCGTGGACCCGCATGAGGTATTCCTCGCATGGGACTATTTCACCCGCATAAGCCCTTACGGACTCGCATGAGGTATTCCTCGCATAGGCTGGACCCGCCCGCATGGGACTATTTCACCCGCATAAGCCTTTGCGAACTCGCATGAGGTATTCCTCGCATCGTGGGTAGCAAATCCACGGAATATGCAAATGCCACAAACCCGGGGAATGACCCCGAAATGAATGATATACCAATAGCACACAACCGGCTATTACCAGCACACATAGGCAATTCTCAATTAAACAAGCCAAAGTACTTATCAAGGCACACTTAGAATAATTCTCAATTAATCAAGCCAAAGTACTTTATCAAGGCACACTTAGAATAATTCTCAATTAGTCAAGCCAAAGTACTTATCAAGGCACACTTAGACTAATTCTCAATTAATCAAGCCAAAGTACTTATCAAGGCATACTTAGAATAATTCTCAATTAAACAAGCCAAAGTACTTATCAAGGCACACTTAGAATAATTCTTAATTAGTCAAGCCAAAGTACTTATCAAGGCATACTTAGAATAATTCTCAATTAAACAAGCCAAAGTACTTATCAAGGCACACTTAGAATAATTCTCAATTAATCAAGCCAAAGTACTTATCAAGGCACACTTAGAATAATTATCAATTAATCAAGCCAAAGTACTACGTACGTACATTCTTTTCAAAAGACTTCTTTTTATTTAATACCCCAAGATACTAACACCCGTAGTATCAAGGTGTGTCTGTTTTTCAAAGTAAGTTACTACACTCTTAGTAAACTCATTTCAAAGCTTGAAATCAAGTAACATCAAATTTTCACAATCAAGGCAACTTATGCCCATTAATCAAAATAGACAACTTTCTAAACCTTCCATAAAGCCGTTATAACCAACTTCCCATAAAGCCGTTATAACCCTTTATGGTTTTTAGACAATTTCATTCTTTTTATAACTAAGAGACTTATACTTAAAACCAAGTATCACAAACTTTCAAATCAAGTTTCTTAACTTTCAAAAATACTTCGAGTCTCTTAATATATAGAAAACAAGTTTCTTCTACTTTTAAACCTCAAGTAACTCACACCTTTAAAACAAGTTACTTCTCTTAAATCATGTTATTTCTCCTCTTTTAAAACAATTAAGTAAATCACTCCTTTGACTCCCCTAAAGTCATTATAATGACCTTTAGGTTTTGGAACTAAGGCACTAGCCAAAAGGTTTGGAAACCACTTCCTTTTCAAGACTCTATGTACTTTAAGTAAAATACTTCCACTCTTTAAGAATCCAAACTTCACTAAGGCAATGGATTATACAACTTACAATTTAAACATCAAAGTACAATCAAGGAAGTACATAGAACAAAATCTACTTTAGGCAATCCAAATACAACCAAGGAATGGATCATTTAAGGAGTAGGAAATACTTTCTTTATCTTAAGGAATAATGCTAGAAGATGAGATAGTTCACATACCTTTTCGGGTAAATCCACAAGCTAATCCGAATACGCCGTACGTAGAAGTGTCAACCTATAATGGTCACAACAATACTATCAACTTCTAGTTTCTAACGTAGAATAATACTAAGTATACTGTCACGACGTTCTGCCCGGCTGGATCGTGCCTTACCCGCACCCCAAAGAGTCATACATCAGAGTAATCAGCGGAATATAAAACAACCAAGATATGAAACAGTAAAAATTGAGACACAGTTATCTGAAGAAAGTTGCCTTTCGGCATATATATATATAAAATACCCAAAACGAACAGTTATATCCCAACCTTACAACAGTCTACTGCACTCTAAGAGTTTAAAACAACAATGGCGACGGGCCCCGCCATACCCGAATACAAATATCTACAACGAGGGACCATACCAAAATGCTAAGCTTCCGAGACACGGAGCTTTCCCAACGCTGAAAACGGTGATCCTAAGAACGGGGATCAACAGTAGGAGTACCTTTACCTGCGGCATGAACGCAGCCCCCCGAAGGAGGTCAGTACAACAGGTACCAAGTATGTGAAACTGAAAATACTGTAAATGAAATCATAGTAGTCTATATAAAGCGGAGACATGTATGATAAACAAAACTACGATTCACAACAAATAAGCGATATGTTGCCGGGGCTCACGCCTCAAAGTCATCATAAAACCGCACGGTAAGTGCGAGGGCATAGCCGACTACTAAAAACCCCAAGACAACAAGATCGTAATCAGATCATGAGATCGGTCTGGCCGTCACATGATCAAAGCCGCCACTCGCGCGGATCTAATGTGCGCGCTAGCCCCGAACTTCCCATAGCTCGCATGGGCCAATCGAATAGGCCCGCATGAGGTATAACCCCACATCGAGGTAGCTACTCCCTGGCGTCACGGACTCGCCCGCATGGCCACAAGGACCGCATGACCACAAGGGCGCGATACTAACACGAGCTCCGTAGCTCCGCATAGGCCATACTGAGACCGCATAAGGTATTCTCGAATCATAGGTCCATCGACCGCTCGAGTCTACCCCGCGTGGAGGCGCTAACCCCGAATCATGAGTGATATAATATCAACATGACAGTTTTATCGCTAAACAACCTAAGCACAATAAGGGAAAACCCCTCTACATAAACATCACAAGATACTAACTCACGTAGCATCCTAACAAGCTTACTTATCAAGTCAACAAGAAAGTATTACGAGACTATCACAAATCAACAAAATCAAGTTATTCACACAAGGTACTTTCTACATTATGATAACAAGTTCGGGTTTTTAGCCCCAAGGTACTTCATGTATTACTCTTTTAAAAGATCCGCTTCTTCACAAAAGTCATCTGATACCGTAGTATAAAAATAGAGTAATTTCCTTTTGAAGTAAATCAAAAACACTTCTCTTTGTAAAATCAAGTAACAACATTCTTTTCCTAACGTTCAAGTTTGCCTAGTTTCAATTACTCAAGTTTCTCATTTCGAAAGGTTCCGTAGTTCATAGTTTTAATCCTTTAAAACAATTTGAGAAACATATACCCTATGTGTGAGTAGGTTATTATTGTTCATAACAATCTGATTACAGCAGCCGTGATCTAGGAAATGTAATATCATTTTGTCTCATATTAGATCCTATGCAGATGGAAGTTTCTACTGGTTTTAATACATTATTAGTCAAAACATTTTCCCTTTATTAGCGCTGCTGTGGTTTGTTCGACATTCATTCTGATTTCCGAAATCGGTAAAACATTATTCCTTTTTATCACTCTTAAGCCGTTATACCTAACTTCCCATAAAGCTAGTATAACTCTTAAGCTTTTTAAAACCAAGTGTTACTCTTCTTTCAAAAAGTATTCTTAATTCCTTTGAACTACTTCAGATTCTTTTTATTCGGGCTTAAGTCAGAAGACATTGCCGTAATTATTATTCAGGCTTAAGTCCGAAGACATTGCCGTAATTATTATTCAGGCTTAAGTCCGAAGACATTGCCGTAATTATTATTCAGTTAACACACGTACGTCTACCGTACTATATACATATTCTTTACAATATCATGCTCAAGAGGATAGGAAGAATCACATACCTTCTCGTGAAAACCACCGCCAAGTTGAATATGTGTCGCGCAGAGTATCGACTATATCGACCAAATACGTCTATCAACGTCTAGACTGTACTGCATAAAGCTCTAAACAGAGGGTTTGCTATTCTATGGACAATTGGGCAGCACTTCCCTACCCGGTGAGCTACTCAAGTCTACTGTGAAACAGTCCTATGTAAGTACAGTTCTATTATTCTTCTTTTAAGCCGCCTACTTGTGATATGAGTTCAATTCTATTCTGAAATATCCTTCTAAGTATTTAATACTTATTCCTATACTTCTACAGTATATATACTCTAATTACAAAAGGAAGATAAGGTTATTTACCTCGGTAAGCCCAATAATATCCTAGATAAAAGTCGCGCCTGAGCAAGGTTTAGCTCCTAAGTTGAGCGCTCCGTTAGCTCCAAGAAAACCTTAGAAGTTCTTCACAACTTCTACTAAGGACTAAGGGATTTGGGCTAGGGTAATTTGGGCATTATAACAATACTAGAAGGCAACTTTTCTACCAAGGGAGGGGGGGTAGTGTTTCGGCTAGGCTAGCTTTAGAGGGGGGGGGGGTTGCTCTCGGCTAGGGCTTCTCAAAGGGGAGGGGTGTGTTTGGACGAAAACAATGAGAGGGAGAGAGGGATTTGAGACTTAGAAAGATTGCTCAATTTAGGATGAAATAACTCTTCAACAAGGGGGGTATTTATAGGTCAAGGGATGGCCAACCAATGGCCAAGATGATGCCAAGTGCAAGGCAAGTGTAGGGTGAGGATTTAGGCAAGTGTCCTTGGCCAACTTGCACACAAAATATCCTACCAACTCCAAGACAAAATAAGCCTCTCCATTCGGCCCTAATACCGCCACAAGTCCACCAATGAGAGGGTGACAAGTGTCGCCCTCTCGTTGGTCCAAAGTGTTACGTCTCTCGGAAAAATCCGCAAAAATTAGAAATGACATAGCCGGAATTTATCCTACGCGAGTCTTGTAAAACGTTTCGTCGGAAAACGACTCTAAACGGGTGTTGTGCACAAAGTGAAATTCGTCCAAGCCAACTAGGGGGGGGGTGACACGTGTCGCCTTCCTACACGTCCAAAATATTTCATCTTCCGAAAATATCCACAATGGCCAAAATCTCGAAATCAAAGTGGGCCCCACAAAACCGTAAATTTTCTCCCGTGGGCCCCACGTGACCATTTCCGAAAATAAAAATTCCACAATTCTCTAATATTCCAAGAAGTCCGAATACCAAAACTGGGAATCCAATTCCCATTAACGAGCCTTTTTCCTTCACAAAAACCGGAAACTTTTTCGTGGAAAATCACCTCGTTCTTCCTTTCTAATTCCAATGTCGTATTCTCGTACGTACGTCCTCGCATACATACCCAGAAACTACGGGGTATAACATTCTCCCCTCCTTAGAAACATTCGTCCCGAATGTTCCTTCTAGGTATCAAAACAAACAGGCGCCAGTATAGTCCTCACTGCTATACTTACGGAAACAACCATGCCACACCTGGCTACAACACAACAAGCGCACACTTATCTCCAAGTCCACGAGGAATCACCTCAATCACAAAAGAAACTCCTACTCGAGGTCTAAAAAGATACTCCCTTCGCATCTACTCTTAACAAACAAAACGATCACACCTATGCCTGTAATACATGCCCGCTTCTTTCCATACCACTTTTGTCACTTTGCCTTACTCGTCGTAACCTTCTCGTACACTCGAACTTTTCCTTAACTCTTACCATGTTCCGGTACTGCTTCCCACTGACTCTGAGTTGCCAATAACCTCTTCTGGATAAGCTCCACCCTATCCACGCCCTGCTGAACAAGTACGAACCAACTATCTGCACCTTGCTTATATCGAATCAGTCGATCGGAAATCTTACACTAGTGCTTATACAAAGGCTCCAAACGGCGACACCCGAATACTGAAATGGTAGTTATATAATACATACTCAACAAGAGGTGAAGAGTCCTTACAGCTAAACCCGAAATCCAACCACTAGCCCGAGGGTGAATGCGACACTGAGATTCTCCTGAGTTCCTAACCTTGCCTGGTAACTCTTCCAGAAAAGAAACAGCCGTAACTTGGACTCCTCTGACAGCCATAAGGTGAAGGTAGGCACCCCGTGCAGCCTTACAACCTTCTTGAAATAATCATCTCGCAACTTACTACCGAGTACACGGTTTTGACTAAAAGATAAGACGGGTTGACCCCATCGGCCCGACTACTGGTCGAACACATCCACGAACTCGTACAATGTTTAACTAAACCTGGGCCTAACACCCTCGTGATCCTGACACAAAACGGGACCACCACAAACTGACCCCACCACCTAACAGGGCGTGGGTCGACCCGCAACACGACCTCAACCCGAACCGGCAACGCGCAAAACACTAGCTCCCCGATCCGGAACAATCTCACTAATCACGTTACGAAAACCTAGTGATCCTTTTAGCTCCACTACCCTCTTTCATTTCCTACTACTCAGGGACTTATCCCACAAATAGTCTCACGTATATTATGCACTCCGATAAGGGTCAAACATGAAATAGTTCTTTTACCAAAGATGGCCTCGCCTCTAAGGTCTCTACGTATAATATTCTAAAGCTCCCACTTTCTCTATCCCCCAATCTTACCCGGTTAACTAAAATAATTCTAATCACACTAACACCATGCTAACCGAAAACAATACTTAATATATTCGCATTTACTACACATAAAAATCTCTAAAGGGTTAAGGATATACCTGTATTTACGCGGCACTTCCCCTAGGTCGTTCTAATCAATCCCGCCCTGTTGGGCGCATAGCTGGGAAAGGTGATGAACTATCCACTGATCCCCAAGGTTGAGTCCCTACATCCCCGCCAACTCTGGTTGGACAATTTCCCGCAACATGGCCCTGCTGGCCGCAAACATAACAAGCTGTCGCAGAAGCACGACACTCCCAACGATGACATCGACCACAACGGCCACATGGGGGTGGCCTCCTCTGGCTAACACCCCCTCCTTTCCGAACCACTGCATCCACAACTGGTCTAGTAGGCTGGGTCCTCTTACCTGCATCCTTCCTCATAGAACATTCCCTCGCCATATGGCCCTGACGGCCGCAAGAAAAACAAGCCCGGTAAAAAAGCGGCACTTCCGGATGACGCTGCCACTGTGAACACCGAGGAAAAATCGAACCACGTGGAGGGACACTGCAGCCAGCGGGCGCGTGTCTACTCTGCTGCCGAGGCGATCCACCTCGAAGTTACCTAATGATCTTGCCAATCGGGCCTCTTGCCGTTCTTGGCTAACTGTCGATCTCTACATCTCGGCTGCTGCACATAATCTGACATGGCTTGGCTCGTTCTCGATCAAGAGCTACTCCTCACAACCCTTTAGATAAGCATCCATATCCTTGGTATCTGGTACATAAAATACTCTGTTTGCCGGTCGCTTTGCTAGCAGCAGGGCGTCTCCTTCAATCCATATTTTACGCTCCAGTCGTGGGCGAAAGTCGGATGTCATGGCGCGATGAGGCTGCTGCGTGCCAAACTCTCATCTGGCGGCGTCGAACTCCCGCGTGAAGCATCACGGTGATGATTGGGCTGTGCCGCTAAATCTACGAACTCCACTCGCGGCTCCGCCATTTGCCTTGCCGCCGGGCAGAGTTGCTGGCGCGGAGGCATCAGTAAAGGAAAGGAATACGTTAGAGGTCCAACTTATAACACGACTCTAAAGCACGATCTCGAGTGAGAAGAATGGAAACCAATCCTAAATATCCTATAGCCTCACGATTATTGGTGTGGTGCAACACACCGATAATCAAGACTTCACTAGATACGGTGCAGACACCTTCCGAGGATTAATCGCTCGATACCATACACGCGACCGTTCGGGGCGTGGATCGTGCACCCGCACCCGGTAGTCATACATCAGTAATCGTGGAATATAAAACAACCAAGATATGAAACGATAAAAATTGAGACACGATTATCGAAGAAAGTTGCCTTTCGGCATATATATATATAAAATACCCAAAGCGAACGATTATATCCCAACCTACAACGGTCTACAGACCTCTAAGAGTTTAAAACAACAATGGCGGGACGGGGCCGCCATACCCTGAATACAAATATCTACAACGACGGGGACCGTACCAAAATGCTAAGCTTAGGAGAAGCGGGCTTTCCCAACGCCAACGGTGATCCTAGAACGAGGATCAACGGTAGGAGTACCTTTACTGCGGCGTGAGCGGCCCGAAGGAGGTCGATCTGGCAGTACCAAGTATGTGGCCGAAAATCGTAAATGAAATCATAGTAGTCTATATAAAGCGGAGACATGTATGATAAACAAAACTACGATTCACAACAAATAGCGATCGTATGTCGAGCGAGGGCTCACGCCTCAAAGTCGTCATAAAGCCGTGCGGGGTAAATGCGAGGGCATAGCCGACTACTAAAAACCCCGATCTGACAAGATCGTAATCAGATCATGAGATCGGTCTACCGTCACATGATCAAAGTGGCGCTCGCCGCGATATCTAATGTCGCGCGTCAGCCACAGAACTTCCCATAGCTCGCGTGGGCCAATCGAATAGGCGCGTGGTATAACCCGCATCGAGGGTAGCTACTCCCGGCGTCACGGACTCGCGTCCGCGTAGCGCGAGACGCGTGACCACAAGGGCGCATACTAACACTGGAGCTCCGTAGCTCGCGCCAAACCATCTGAACCGCGTAAGGTATTCTCGAATCATAGGTCCATCGACCGCTGAGTCTACCCGCGTGGAGGCGGCTTAACCGGAATCATGAGTGATATAATATCAACATGCGGTTTATCGCTAAACAACCTAAGCACAATAAGGAAAACCCTCTACATAAACATCACGAATACTAACTCACGTAGCATCCTAACAAGCTTACTTATCAAGTCAACAAGAAAGTATTACGAGACTATCACAAATCAACAAAATCAAGTTATTCCACAAGGTACTTTACATTATGATAACAAGTTCGGGTTTTTAGCCCAAGTACTTCATGTATTACTCTTTTAAAAGATCCGTTTCTTTCACAAAAGTCATCTGATACGTAGTATAAAAATAGAGTAATTTCCTTTTGAAGTAAATCAAAACACTTCTCTTTGTAAAATCAAGTAACAACGTTCTTTTCCTAACGTTGAGTTTGCCTAGTTTCAATTACTCAAGTTTCTCATTTGAAAGGTTAGTAGTTCATAGTTTTAATCCTTTAAAACAATTTGAGAAACATATACCCTATGTGTGAGTAGGTTATTATTGTTCATAACAATCGATTCTGACAGTAGTGATCTAGGAAATGTAATATCATTTTGTCTCATCTTAGATCCTATGCGGATGGAAGTTTCTCTGGTTTTAATACATTATTAGTCAAAACATTTTCCCTTTATTAAGTATTTGTGGTTTGTTCGACATTCATTCGATTTAGAAATCGGTAAAACATTATTCCTTTTATCACTCTTAAGCCGTTATACCTAACTTCCCATAAAGCTAGTATAACTCTTAGCTTTTAAAACCAAGTGTTACTCTTATTTCAAAAAGTATTCTTAATTCCTTTGAACTACTTGATTCTTTTTATTCGGCTTAAGTCAAGACATTGCCGTAATTATTATTCAGCTTAAGTCAGAAGACATTGCGTAATTATTATTCGGGCTTAAGTCCAAGACATTGCGTAATTATTATTCGGCTTAAGTCCAAGACATTGCGTAATTATTATTCGCTTAACACGTCGTCACCGTTACTATATACATATTCTTTACAATATCATGCTCGAGAGGATAGGAAGAATCACATACCTTCTCGTGAAAACCACCGCCAAGTTGAATATGTCGCGCGCAGAGTATCGACCTATATCGTCAAATCGTCTATCAACGTCTGACATCTTGCATAAAGCTCTAAGCAGAGGTTTGCTATTACATGGACAATTAGGCAGCACTTCCTGCGGTGAGCTACTCGAGTCTCTTGTGAAACGATCGCATGTAATCTGATTCTATTATTCTTCTTTTAAGCCGCCTACTTGTGATAACAGTTCAATTCTATACGAAATATCCTTACAAGTATTTAATACTTATTCCTATACTTCTACAGTATATATACTCTAATTACAAAAGGAAGATAAGGTTATTTACCTCGGTAAGACCAATAATATCCTAGATAAAAGTCGCGCCTGAGCAAGGTTTAGCTCCTAAGTTGAGCGCTCCGTTAGCTCCAAGAAAACCTTAGAAGTTCTTCACATCTTCTACTAAGGACTAAGGGATTTGGGCTAGGGTAATTTGGGCATTATAACAATACTAGAAGGCAACTTTTCTACCAAGGGAGGGGGTAGTGTTTGGCTAGGCTAGCTTTAGAGGGGTTGCTCTCAGCCAGGGCTTCTCAAAGGGGAGGGGTGTGTTTGGACGAAAACAATGAGAGGGAGAGAGGGATTTGAGACTTAGAAAGATTGCTCAATTTAGGATGAAATAACTCTTGACAAGGGGTATTTATAGGTCGAGGATGGCCAACGATGGCCAAGATGATGCCAAGTGCAAGGCAAGTGTAGGGTGAGGATTTAGGCAAGTGTCCTTGGCCAACTTGCACACAAAATATCCTACCAACTCCAAGACAAAATAAGCCTCTCCATTCGGCCTAATACATACCAAGTCCACCAATGAGAGGTGACAAGTGTCGCCTCTCGTTGGTCCAAAGTGTTACGTCTCTCGGAAAAATCCGCAAAAATTAGAAATGACATAGCGGAATTTATCCTACGCGAGTCTTGTAAAGCGTTTCGTCGGAAAATGACTCTAGCGGGTGTTGTGCACAAAGTGAAATTCGTCCAAGCCAACTAGGGGTGACACGTGTCGCCTTCCTACACGCGTCAAAATATTTCATCTTAAAATATCCACAATGGCCAAAATCTCAAATCAAAGTGGGCCCCACAAAAGTAAATTTTCTCCGTGGGCCCCACGTGACCATTTCGAAAATAAAAATTCCTGATTCTCTAATATTCCAAGAAGTCCGAATACCAAAGCGGGAATCAATTCCCGTTAACGATCCTTTTTCCTTCACAAAAACCGGAAACTTTTCCGTGGAAAAAATCACCTGCTCTTCCTTTCTAATTCGATGTCGTATTCTCGCACGTGCGCCCTCGCATACATACCACGAAACTACTGGTATAACATATCTGATCTCTAATTCTACGGAAAATCGCAACACTTCCTTTGTTTCTACTCACTTTGCCACCTTTTCAAGGCCGAATACAATAACCAACACGCCACATTTAAGGCTCAAAACAACAACCAAACAAAGGGGATTACACGCCTTACAATACGTGTAAAATTCCGCCCACAATTCATACCAAGTAGTTTAAAACTCACTAGCCATTCTCGCCAACAAACCAACAATTCAAAGTCTTATCAATCCTTTTCCAATTCCAAGTTCTAAGGTCTAACATGTTATATAGTCATAAGCAACTTAACAACTACAATTTCCTTCTTTATACAACATGCGGCGGCTTAAACTAATAATCGACTTGAATTGCAATCTTAAGGCTAAACATGCTAGTTTTCTGATTAGGGTTCCAATAGCGATATACTTATCAACTTCATACAATATATCTCATGCTTGCTAATAACCATAGCTCTGACAACAAGTAATCTCAATTACTAAAGCGACAAGATTATACCTTTATAAGCCCTTAAAATTTCCAAGATTCAAAGTCGCCTTAGCAATTCTTAGCTCCTTTCCTTATGTTCCAATCCGCTCCAAGCACTCCTTAGAAGCCTATGAAGAACCCATCTTCAAGTTCCAACTCCAAAGTTGAAGAACTCCTTAAGTTTCCGCCTTGCGACTAATACGAAAACGTCGTTTTTCAAATCTTTCTATTGAGATATACTTACAATACCCTTAGGGACATTGGGTTAAAGTCTTGAGGCTAATGGATCAAAATTGCAAATTTTTTTGTGTGGGGATCTCAAACCAGAGCACTTATGCTAGCACAAAGTGTTGTGAAATTTTCTAAGTCTTCAAGACCTTGTCTTGCTACTAGTATGTATTTATAACACGTTGGAGGTCTAGACTTAAACAAATGGATGGCTAAGATGAGTTTCAGGATCAAGCCCATGTGGACAAGTTGACAAGTCAACAAAATCAAGCTTGCAAGACTTATCTTCCACCATGGTAAATGACCATCCAATCCTTACTAATTTTCGTCCAACACCATATGTGGGAGTGCCACGTGTCGCCCTCCCATTCGTCCATAAAATTCTGTAACCCTCGTGGGCCCCACAAAAATGTAAAATTCCTCGGGTGGGCCCCACGTGACCAAATCCGTAAAAATAATTTTCCATAATGTTAATAAGTTCCATACTCTTCAAATAATGCATTTTGAGAATCCAATTCTCAACAACGAACATTTCTCCTTTCCGACGTTCGGAAGATTTTCTGCCGGAAAAACAATTCTTCCTTTCGTACCAATTTCCAAGTCTTGACTCCTTACGTACATTCTCTTATACATGTCCTGGACTTACGGGATGTAACATCCTTCCCCCCTTAGAAACATTCGTCCCCGAATGTTCTTAGTCGGTTGTCAAGCTATACAAACTCCGGCACAAACTCTATACTATGCTTATCAATCAATACACCACAAGACCAACGATGCCACACATGACCACCACATATCATACGTAAACATATCAATGGACCTTCCGTCCGCGACCCCTTCTCACAAAACTCGAAGGTTACAGTCTTATCACAAACAAGATCTTTAGAGGTTACTTTCTTTCCTTACTTGTCATACTTTCTCGTACTTTCAAACTTATCTAGTACAGGTACAAAATCTCAAATATTGTTTCTGTTCTCCAATCCTTGGAGTTACTAACCAAACTTGGCCATTATGCTACTTGAATTTTCGCTAAGGCTCTTCTCGGTCCTTACGACCTGATTCCGGTGGAACGCATCCACAAACTCGTACAACGATTAACCCAACTTGGGTCTGGCATCCTCGTGACCCTATCACATAGCGGGACCACTACCAACTGACATCACCCCATTCCATACTACCGGCTGACCCGAAATGAGTCCACCATTCGACCCACACACACTTAACTTCTCATTCTTAGTCTGAAATAAATCTCTCTCTTATCTCAAGGTACTTCTTACCCTATCCCCTATTCACTAGAGGTTCATCACATAAGCCAAAGTATTCCTACTGTACATTCTTCCCTATCGGTCTTACTCTTATTATGGGGCAATTACTACGTGTGAACTCTACACAACTATAGTCTCAGTAACTTACCAATATTGTGAATATTCTTAACGTCTCAATTTAAAAATCAAGGTATTCTACCTCTGGGTGTAATATCACTTTACAACTCTAGCAATAAAGGGAAAACATATACGCTAGGGTAAAATCTAAATCTATCAATGCACGTATGATTCAAAAGAATCGAAATATACCTGTAACCCCGTGCGATGTTGCCTCCTGATCCTGCCTAGTAGTCACGTCATCTCTGCGGTTCGAAGGACCGCCAGAACTATAAACTCCACCCTGACCTCTACCACGATCGGCCGACATCCAACACCGCTCGGGACGACAATGTGGAGGAAAGGGAACTAACCACCGCCTCATAGCCGAGCCATCTCACCGGTGCTCCTTCTAAAAGGACATACCCTCAGTATATGGCCCGGACGGCCACAATAATAACAAACACCTGTGCCATAACGGCATTTCCCCAAATGACGCTTACTACATCGGAAACACTGAGGAAAAAGTGGCCTTGATGGAGAAACCTCGCTTCTTTGAGAACCTCGAACCACGGAGCTGGACCGCTCTTAAATACCTTGGGTCCAATCTCCCACCGTGCTCTGCGGGGTATGTACCGGGTGGGTGATTTAATATCTCACTACCGAGATCGCCGTCCAAAAACTCACCGGGATAACCAACCGGTCTAGCCCTCTTACGCTGATCTCCGCTTTGGCCCTCTACCCTCTGTACACCTGCCTGTACTGGCCGAATAACTTCCTGCTGGTGAAATTGTAGCACCGCTATCTTGGTCAATAACATAACTGCTTCCTCATGACCTATAGTCTTCCTAATCGAGAAATCGAGGCCTTGGTGCCGGGTCTCAAAACTCGCGCAGAAGAACTCGCCGATCGCGAACAACATCCAGATACCACAGGCATAAGCCCTATCAACTCCTCGAGTCCGACTAGTAGCTCTCGCTACTTTGCCCTCTCGGCGGCTTCTCCTCGAGGCATAAGCAGAACACAAAATCACGTCAGAGAGGAATTATCTTACTAACACAAACTCTATGACACGATCTTAGAGTGATAAGAATAGAAACTAACTCCAAATGTCCCGTAGCCTCCTGTTTATGCATGGTGGCGCGCAACACACCGATAATCAAGACTCTACTAGACACGGTCTCAGAGACATTCCGAGGATCGACTACTCGACATCACACGACCAAGCCGGGCTCGTGGATCGTGCCTACCGGGCACCCTAGTGACACAACATCGAGTAATCACAACATAAACAACAAATACGAGATAACGAAATATAAAACAATAATCAGGAAACTTGCCTTTCGCATATATATAACCATCAACTCTTTTACAAATGAACAGCTTAATCCTTTTACCAACCCGCCCACAACAAAGACTACAGCACCTCTAAGAATGATACGACCGTAGTGGCGGGACAGGCCCCGCCAAACCCCAGAATGTAAACACTTACTACGACCGGGGACTATACCACTGATAAGCCTCCGGAGAAACGGAGCTTCCCAAACGCTGAACTGTGACCCTGAGAGCTAGGATCAACGACTGGTGTACCTCAACCTGCGGCATGAACGCAGCCCCCCGAAGGAGGTCGATAACAAAGTCTTAGTATGTGAAACTAAAAATAAATATCAAATGAAATCATAGTAGTCTATACAAAGCGAGAGACATGTATGATAACCAAACTGATTCACGTAAATAAGCGATCGTGTCAAGTCGAGGACTCACGCCTCAAGTCATCACTTAATTTAACAATGGGTCTCACGCCCACAACATCAATCGTGCGTGGAATACCTTCCTCACCGCCGAGCTTTATGATATACAAGCACCAAGGAATACACGTGAACACCGGGTCCCACTGTGTCCTAATAAAACTGTGCAGGTAAGTACGAAGGCATAGCCGACTACTAACACCTACAGCGATCAACAAGGTCATAAATCGTATCATAAGATCTGTCTGCACCGTCACATGATCAAAGCCGCCACTTGCCCGCAGATCTAATGTCGCGTCTAGTCCTGAACTTCCACTCGCGTAAAGGCCAATCTCGTCGGCCCGCATGAGGTATTCCCGCGTCGAGGGTAGCTACTCCCGCATCGTCCCCGACTTTCGAGTCCGCAGCCACAAGGACCGCATGCCCGTAAAGGACGACACTAACACGAACTCTAGCTCGCATAGGCCCCGGGACCAGCGTGAGGTATTCTCGAATCATGGTCCTGCATCGCCTGAGTCTACCCCGCGTCGGAGGGCGCTTAACCTAATCATCTCAAGAGATGAATGCCACCATACTATCATAACGACCGAGATAGTTAATAAGCACAATCAAGCGGAAACCCTTTACACAAACATCACAAGATACTAACACACGTAGCATCCTAACACGCTTACTTATCACAAAGAACAAGAAAGTATTACAAGGCTATCACAAACCAATACAATCAAGTTATTCACACAAGGTACTTTCTACTAACAAGTTCTGCATCTATCCCCAAAGTACTTCACACATTAAAATCTTAAAAAAGATCTGCTTTTTCTACATAAGTCACACAATACCCGTAGTATAAAATAGAGTGACTGTCCTTTTAAGAAAACCAAAACTCTTACCTTTGTAAAATCAAGTAACAACATTATTTTTCAAACGTCCAAGTTTGCCTAATTTCAAATGTTCACGTTTCTTATTTTTAGAAAGGTTTAAGAGTTCATAGTCTTATTCATTTAAGAATATAATTCTCTTTTAAACAATCTGAGAAACATAAGCCTTATATGTGAGTAGGATATTCTTGTTTATAACAATCTTATTACAGCAGCCATGATCTAGGAAATATCATTTTGTCTCATCTTAGCTTCTATGCAGATGGAAGTTTCTACTGGTTTTCATAATACTTAATTATTCAAAACATTTCCTTTTATTAACGCTGCAGTGGTTTGTCGATACACATTCTGATTTCCGAAATCAGTAAAGCATTCTTAAGCCGTTATACCTAACTTCCCATAAAGCTAGTATAACTCTTAAGTTTTCAAACACCAAGTATTACTTCTCCTTTCAAAATGATTCAAAAAATCTTTTGAAAATACTTCAAGTTCTTTCTTATCATATAACAAGCCAGTTATAGTTCAAATCAGTTACCTTTTAAAAACCACATGTATTTTCTTACTAACATAAAGCTGTTATAACCAACTTCCCATAAAGCCGTTATAACACTTTATGTTTTAAACCATTCAAACACATTTAGCACATGTACGTCTACCGTACTACATAGTTCACACATATCATGCTAGAGAGATAGGAAGAGGTTCACATACCGCGACGATTATCGACTAATAGCAAAATGCTCGAGTACCTCAAGCCGCTCTACTCCTTAAGCCAAGTAGAACGCGCCACACGTAGTACTTCAACCTATAAGGCCACAAGGCGCTTTATTAACATTTAGGTCTCATCGTAGAACTTTCACTGAAATTTCTAAGACTTCCCCGCAACAACAGAAACCTCCTCTAACGAGGCCGGCTACCAACCCAACCAGGGGTTATACATCTAACCCTAACTGTACAATTCTACTCCACTAGGTACTACACAAGTCTATCAGAATACGCCCCATGTAATTACAGCCAGCTCACTTCGATTCTTGAGCTTAAGTCAAAAGACATTGCAGCGATTTAAGCTTAGTTCTATATATAGTATACTTCAACTATATAATCTAACAACATGTAATTTCCAATTACAATAGAGGACAAGATATTTACCTCAATAAGCCCATAATTATCCAAGTATAAAGTCGATCCCGCAATCGTTTAGCTCCAACTCCGAGCGCTCCAACCCGCTCTAAACCACCCTTAGAAGTTCTAACCAACTTCTACACAATACTCCAACTGACTATGGAGATTTTCCTGGGGGGTCGGTGTTGTGACTGACGGACGTAGAATAGTATAACTGGCTTTTTGTAAAGGTATAACCTTAGAATACTACAAGGTATATGGCTAAGGTAATTTGGGCATTACAACAATACTTTTGAGAGTATTTCTACCAAGAGGGGGGGGTATTATATGAAAACAAACTAGGCAGTGGGTACCCACTGCCACACCACAAAGGAGGGTGGCTACCCTCGCCTACCCCACTGTGGGGAACTCTCGGCGGGGCCTCACGAAGTGCGGGAAGGCTCCCAAGACTTAGGCATTTGGATGAAGAAGTTCATCAAAGGAGAGGGTATTTATAGCACAAGCCAAGGCCAACCAATGGCCAAGATCTAGCCAAGTGTTAGGCAAGTGGCCAAGATTCACCCATGTGTACCTAGCCAACTTGCACACAAAATATCTACCAAAATATCTCCCACTTGCCTTCCCAAAATCGTCCGTGTCGCCACTTTGCCCACCAATGAGAGGGTGCCAAGCCGCCTCTCGTTGGTCCAAAATGTTCCGCCTCTCGAAAAATCCGCAAAAATACTAAATGACATAGCCGGAAATTCCCTACGAAAGTCGTGAAAACGCTTAGCCGAAAAACGACTTAACCAAGGTCACAGACAAACATATTTCTACCCAAAAGGTGCCATGGGGTGACACGTGTCGCCCCGATTCGCCCAAAATATTTCGTCTTCCGAAAATATCCAAACGGCCAAAATCTCAAAATCAAAGCGGGCCCCACAAAATCAGAATTTCTCCCGTGGCCCCACGTGACCATTTTCGAAAATAAAATTCCATAATTCTCTAATATTCCGAAGTCCGAATACCAAACTGGGAATCCAATTCCATAAACGAACCTTTTTCCTTCACAAAACCTAAACTTTTCCGTGGAAAATTCACCCTTTCTTCCTTTCCAATCTTTTCTCGTGATTCTCGCACGCACGCCCTGCATACATACCTGGAACTACGGGTATAACAGATACCACTCATCACACCCGAACCCCGCCCATGACCGTGCCCTACCCGCACCCTTCTACCTTAACAACACAAGTAAACTGGAATTTAAATAACATTTTTTTAAAACCAACATACGTGTGCGGCAAAGCCGACTAGCCGCCATATAAAGTACATAAACAAAAGACACTTCACCGCATACACGAGCCCAACCCCACATATGAATACGCACTTAAGAGTTATATCAACTATGACGACAAGGCCCCGCTGCATCCATAATCATAAAAGCACATCTTGAAAGAACTTATACCAAAAAGATAAACTCCCGGAAAAGGAGCTATCCAAAACTCGAAAGGTGGTCCTACACTGCCGATCACCAAACAGATCTAAACTGCGGCATGAACGCACTTCAAGGTCGAAGACGAAGAATGTACCAAGTATGTGAAGTAGGCATCAGAATGAAATCATAACAGTCTAACAAAACAGGAGACATGTATGATAGCCAACCTACAGTACACAATACATAAACAGTCATATCAAGTCAGGGACGCATGCCCTCAAAGTCATTACTAAAATATAACCATGGGTCTCACGCCCATAATATCAATCATGCCCGTGGAATCCTTCCTCACTGCCGGCAGTCCATGATAATCAAATTATAGTACACTGTGCCTTACTAACAATGAGAGTAAACAGTAGTATACTTACAATATAAACTAGGGAGCTCACGATCAAAGCAGACCACCCGCCAAAGAGATCATTAAGCAATCCTATTCCTGGGACTATTTCACCCGCATAGGTCGCGTGGACCCGCATGAGGTATTCCTCGCATGGGACTATTTCACCCGCATAAGCCCTTACGGACTCGCATGAGGTATTCCTCGCATAGGCTGGACCCGCCCGCATGGGACTATTTCACCCGCATAAGCTGTTACACACCGTAGTTCCAGGGTATGTATGTGAGGACGTACGTACGAGAATACGACAGTAGTATTGGAAAGAAAGAAAGATGTGATTTTTCGACGGAAAAGTTTCCGGGTTTTGTGAAGGAAAAAGGTTCGTTAATGGGAATTGGATTCCCAGATTTGGTATTTGGACTTCTTGGATTATATTAGAATTTTGGGATTTGATTTTCGGAAATGGTCACGTGGGGCCCACGGGAGAAATTTACGGTTTTGTGGGGCCCGCTTTGTTTTTGTGATTTTCGATATTTTGGATATTTTCGGAAGACGAAATATTTTGGACGAGTAGGAGGGCAACACGTGTCACCCCCCCTAGGTGGATTGTAGCCGAAATGTGGTGCCATGTGTCTTGTGGCCGAAATGGCCTTACAAGTGGCAAGCCACTTGTCTTGTGTTTTGTGTAGCCATTTGGTGGGTGGGACCCACACACACTTGTACCCCAATCTCACCACACACTTGCCGTGATCTTGGCCCTTGATTTCTCTATAAATACCCCCCCTTGATAGCAAGACTTCTTCATCCACACTTGAGATAATTTCCAAGACAAAAATACTCCCTCCCCTTTGTAGGTTGCTCTCGGCTTTGCCTTGAATTCTTGAGCAAAAGTTGTCCAAAAATCCCTAAACTTATAAGTGTTCTTCCTTAGGGTGTTAGGAAGATTGTGTACCAAGAGTTGGAAAAGATTTCACACCCCTAGCCTTAGAATTTCACCTTGGCCGAAACTTGCCATAGTTGAGCCTTAGTGTTCTTCACTTGTTGGAGTTAGATCTTTAAGAGGAGTTGGTTAGGAGCTTCTAAGGGTTTCTTGGTGTGGGTTGGAGCATAAGGATTTGGAGCTAAACGTTGCTCAGGATCGACTTATAATCTTGGATAATTTTTGGGCTTATCGAGGTAATGATCTATGTCCCCCTATTGTAATTGGATATTACATATTGTAGTAGTTTAGAACTGAGTATAAGATATATTGGAAGGATGATTAGAAAGGATTGAACTGTATTTACATTGGACTGTATTTATGAGACTTGTGTAGTATTATTGTGAGAATTGAACACGTCCGGTTAGACGGTAATCCCCTCGAGTTGTTGGCTTGGTAGCGTGCCTTGTTGGGAGGTTATTTATGTGTTTGCGGGGAGGTGCTGCCAATTTTCCGTAGAATAAGGAACTGTTTACTTAGAATATGCTACGAAGAGAACTAGAGATTGATAGATATATTGTGGTTGTTATAGGTGGTTCTTCTACGCACGGCATACTCAACTTGGCTTGTGGATTAAGCTGAAGAGGTATGTGATTCTTCCTATACTCTTGAGCATGATTGTTGTGAACTATATAGTACGGTAGACGTACGTGTGTGAAATGAATTTTGTTTGTTTAAAACATAAAGTGTTATAATGGATTTATGGGAAGTTAGTTATAACGACTTTATGAGGATAAAAGAAAGATTTGATTTTGAAAGCAAAACGACTTGATTTTGAAAGTTAAGAGACTTGATCTTGAAAGATAAGAGACTTGACTTATAAACGACTTGATTTCGGAAAAGGAGAAGTAACTTGATTTAAGTATGGGTTACTTGTTTTGAAAAGAGTAAGTTACTTGGGTTTTAAAAGTATACATTGATGTTATTTTAAAAGAAAAGCACTTGGTTTAAAAAGTATAGAGTACTTGATTTTAAAAGTCTTGTAAAGATTTTTACGAAGGTGAAGTAATTTGGTTTGAAAAGGAAATGTGTTTTTGATACTACGAGTATTAGTATCTTTTACGTAAAAAGAGGTCTTTTTGAAAGAATGAAAGTAGGTATTATTTTTGGGTTTGAAACCCGTATTGTTGACATAAAATGAAAGTACGTTGAACTTGCCTATGCTTGTTGGATAGCCTTTGTGCAAGTGTTTGATTGTGCTACCGTGTTCTCTGGAGGGCCGCTATCCGATTGATTGCTTGGACATACCGACACGCTGGATGGTCCACGAGTACGCGCCCACTATCGAGTATTATCCGGTTATTTCTTTTCGACATACCGACACTTTGGATGGTCCACGAGTACGCGCCCACTTGAGTATTATCTTGTTATTTCCTTCGACATGCTGACACGATGGATGGTCCACGGGCATGCGTCCAATAGGATGGTTTCATGGCCATGCTTTCCGAGGTAAGATGTCGGGGCATGCGGTCATTGTGAGGATTATGTTATTTGTCCATGGACCGCTAATCCATGAAGCTTGCCGCGGTGACGAGCGATCACGGGCTTGATTTGTACATGTGGTTCAGGCACACTTTAGATACTTGTCTCGGTCATATCTCGTATCGTAGGCTCGTAGATAGCTTAAGATACTTGCCTCGGTCATATCTCGTGAGACGGTAGGCTAGGCACGTTAGCTTAAGATACTTGCCTCGCTTGCGTGGCTAGCTTTTGACCGGTAGTTGGCTTTCGCATTTGCCCGTGAAGCGGATATGACTAGCTTTGACCGTAGTTGGCTATTCTACTTGCCCGACGGTTTGACGACGCAGCGTGATCTAGTGTTCGTGTTCACATATGGGTGTTGTTTTACATCATGTACTGCCGGCAGTGAGGAATGAGTTCCACGGGCATGTGTGATATTATGGGCGTGAGACCCATAGTTATGTGTGAGTGATCATTTTGGGGAGATGCGTCCCCTTACTTGGCATAACTGTTTATTTATCGTAAAATGGTTTTTATAAAATGATGAAATGTGATTTCATTACAGTATTTTCAGTTTCACATACTTGGTACCTGTTGTACTGACCTCCTTCGGGAGGCTGCGTTCATGCCGCAGGTAGAGGTACACCAGTTGTCGATCCTCGCCACGGGATCGCAGTCATTGGGAAGCTCCGCTTTCCGAGGCTTATCTTAGGTATAGTCCCTGTCATTGTAGGTACTTGTACATTCGTGGTATGGCGGCCCCGCCCCGCCATAGTTGTTGTTACATTCTAGAGGTCTGTAGTAATCGTAAGTGTGGTTTGTAAAAGGATTTAACTGCTCGGTTTGATATGTATATACATAAAGGCAACCGCTTTGGTTAGCCTGCTTTCTTATTGTCTCGTTTCTGCTTAAATTTTATTTCCGCTGATTTTCTCTCGATGTTGTTATCACTAGGTGCCCGGTAAGGCACCACATGCGCCCGAGATCGGTCGTGACTTAAGCCTCGCGACTCGCATGAGGTATTCCTCGCATCGTGGGTAGCAAATCCACTAATATGCAAATGCCACAAACCCGGAATGACCAAAATGAATGATATACCAATAGCACACAACCGCTATTACCAAAGACACATAGGCAATTCTCAATTAAACAAGCCAAAGTACTTATCAAGGCACACTTAGAATAATTCTCAATTAGTCAAGCCAAAATACTTATCAAGGCACACTTAGACTAATTCTCAATTAATCAAGCCAAAGTACTTATCAAGGCATACTTAGAATAATTCTCAATTAAACAAGCCAAAGTACTTATCAAGGCACACTTAGACTAATTCTCAATTAATCAAGCCAAAGTACTTATCAAGGCATACTTAGAATAATTCTCAATTAAACAAGCCAAAGTACTTATCAAGGCACACTTAGAATAATTCTCAATTAATCAAGCCAAAGTACTTATCAAGGCACACTTAGAATAATTCTCAATTAATCAAGCCAAAGTACTACGTACGTACATTCTTTTCAAAAGACTCCTTTTTATTTAATACCCCAAGATACTAACACCCGTAGTATCAAGGTGTGTCTATTTTTCAAAGTAAGTTATTACACTCTTAGTAAACTCATTTCAAAGCTTGAAATCAAGTAACTTCAAATTTTCACAATCAAGGCAACTTATGCCCATTAATCAAAATAGACAACTTTCTAAACCTTCCATAATTCTGTTATAACCAACTTCCCATAAAGCCGTTATAACCCTTTATGGTTTTTAGACAATTTCATTCTTTTTATAACTAAGAGACTTATACTTAAAACCAAGTATCACAAACTTTCAAATCAAGTTTCTTAACTTTCAAAAATACTTCGAGTCTCTTAATATATAGAAAACAAGTTTCTTCTACTTTTAAACCTCAAGTAACTCACACCTTTAAAACAAGTTACTTCTCTTAAATCATGTCATTTCTCCTCTTTTAAAACAATTAAGTAAATCACTCCTTTGACTCCCCTAAAGTCATTATAACGACCTTTAGGTTTTGGAACTAAGGCACTAGCCAAAAGGTTTGGAAACAACTTCCTTTTCAAGACACTATGTACTTTAAGTAAAATACTTCCACTCTTTAAGAATCCAAACTTCACTAAGGCAATGGATTATACAACTTACAATTTAAACATCAAAGTACAATCAAGGAAGTACATAGAACAAATTCTACTTTAGGCAATCCAAATACAACCAAGGAATGGATCATTTAAGGAGTAGGAAATACTTTCTTTATCTTAAGGAATCATGCTAGAAGAGGAGATAGTTCACATACCTTTTCGGCTAAATCCACAAGATAAGACGAATACGCCGTACGTAGAAGTGTCAACCTATAATGGTCACAACAAGACTATCAACTTCTAGTTTCTAACGTAGAATAATACTAAGTATACGGTCTCTAATTCTACGGAAAATCGGGCAGCACTTCCTTTGTTTCTACTCACTTTGCCACCTTTTTCAAGGCCGAATACAATAACCAACACGCCACATTTAAGGCTCAAAACAACAACCAAACAAAGGGGATTACACGCCTTACAATACGTTTAAAATTCCGCCCCACAATTCATACCAAGTAGTTTAAAACTCACTAGCCATTCTCGGCCAACAAACCAACAATTCAAAGTCTTATCCAATCCTTTTCCAATTCCAAGTTCTAAGGTCTAACATGTTATATAGTCATAAGCAACTTCAACAACTACAATTTCCTTCTTTATGCAACATGCGACGACTTAAACTAATAATCGACTTGAATTGCAATCTTAAGGCTAAACATGCTAGTTTTCGGATTAGGGTTCCAATAGCCAATATACTTATCAACTTCATACAATATATCTCATGCTTGCTAATAACCATAGCTACAACAACAAGTAATCTCAATTACTAAAACGACAAGATTATACCTTTATAAGCCCTTAAAATTTCCAAGATTCAAAGTCGCGCCTTAGAAATTCTTAGCTCCTTTCCTTATGTTCCAATCCGCCCAAGCACTCCTTAGTTCCTACAAGAACCCATCTTCAAGTTCCAACTCCAAAGTTGAAGAACTCCTTAAGTTTCCGCCATGACTAATACGAAACGCTGCTTTTCAAATCTTTCTATTGAGATATCCTTACAATACCCTTAGGACATTGGGTTAAAGTCTGAGGCTAATGGATCAAAATTGCAAAATTTTTTGTGGGGATGCTCAAACCCGAGAGCACTTATGCTAGCACAAAGTGTTGTGAAATTTTTCTACGTCTTCAAGACCTTGTCTTGCTACTAGTATGTATTTATAATACATCGGAGGTCTAGACTTAAACAAACGGATGGCTAAGATGAGTTTCACTAGATCAAGCCCATTGTGAAGTTTCGATGCTCAACAAAATCAAGCTTGCAAGACTTATCTTCCACCATGGTAAATGACCATCCAATCCTTACTAATTTTCGTACAACACCATATGTGGGAGTGCCACGTGTCGCCCTCCCATTCATCCATAAAATTCCGTAACCCTCGTGGGCCCCACAAAAATGTAAAATTCCTCGGGTGGGCCCCACGTGACCAAATCCGTAAAAATAATTTTCCATAATGTTAATAAGTTCCATACTCTTCAAATAATGCATTTTGAGAATCCAATTCTTAACAACGAACATTTCTCCTTTTCGACGCTCTAAGATTTTTCACGAAAAACAATTCTTCCTTTCGTACCAATTTCCAAGTCTTGATTCCTTACGTACATTCTCTTATACATGTCCTGGACTTACGGGATGTAACATTAATGTTAGACACCTTGGGGATAGAGATCTCTTCGTTCCTACCAACTGACCTTGATTCTTGCATAGTGTGATTAATCAAAGTCTCATGGGCTCCCGTCTGACCCGCCAAAGTATTCTGACCCAAGACCTGTCCCGGAATAGGAGGAGGCTCATTGGTACCCGCAGCATTAAAGAATGATGCCTCGGCTCCCGCGACATTAATGTTAGACACCTTGGGGATAGGGATCTCTTCGTTCCTACCAACTGACCTTGATTCTTGCATAATGTGATTAATCAAAGTATTATGGGCTCCGGTCTGACCCGCCATAGTATTCTGACCCAAGATCTGTCCCGGAATAGGAGGAGGCTCATTGGTACCCGCAGCATTAAAGAATGACGCCTCGGCTCCCGCGACATTAATGTTAGACTCCTTGGGGATAGGGATCTCTTCGTTCCTACCAACTGACCTTGATTCTTGCATATTGGGATTAATCATAGTCTCATGGGCACCCGTCTGACCCGCCATAGTATTTTGACCCATGCCCCGACCCGGAATAGGAGGAGACTCTTCGGTTCCCGCGACATTGATGTTTGATGCCTTGGCACCCGCGATAAGCTCTTTGGGAATAGGAGTTTCTTCAATGCTCTCAACTGATATTGATTCTTGCAAAACGGGATTGTTCTTAGACCCATGGACACCCGTCCGACCCGCCCTGAACCTCTGACCCGCGCCCTGACCCGGTTTTGACCCGAGTATGCCATCACGCTTTGTTTCGTCAATTGCTATTCCTGACCCAGATTTTTTCCCTTTTCCGGTTTGCCTGAGTGAATTTCCAGGTACTGTGGAGGTACTAATGATGCTGTGGTTGTCCTGCTCTTCCGTAATGTTCCCTTTGTCTTTCAAATGACCCGTGATATGATCAACCACCCTAGTAGCATAAGGGCGCCAATGGCTATCTGATTCTACCGCTGTCGAGTTTCAAGAGGGTTCTTCCCAAGAGTATGTGGTCGGTGTCACGGTCTTCAACCGTGGTCACTTTAGTAGAGTAATAGGAGAGATTACTCGATTGGTTACCGATGGACCATGAAGTTTTCCGCTTCAAATTCACTAATATCCAAGCTCTCAATTTCTATATTTCGCCCCATTCATGTATCCTTTGTAGCATAGAATCATCCACTACATTCTCGAGTGGGATACACAATCGGGCGCGATATTAACTAACACCGCTGGTCCAAATTGCCGAATTAGATTTTCTTCAACAATGGTTGGACTACCGCCATTCTTTTTTTTTCTTGGTTCTAGCCTTTGTCAACTTCCGATCCTCCCGAATCATTGCCGAACGTGTAACGCTTAGACTTTTTCATGTTATGGACATTAAGCTTCAAAACATCGGGAAACAATGGTTGATTTTAGGGGAGATGAGAAAACCGGCGAGCAACTAAGGGAAAACGTTGAGAGCGTTTTCCTTGAGAGAAACTTCTCTAACACCTACCGTCGTTTTTCGAGTGCATGACAACGTGATTTTACGTACTATCAAAACAAAAACAAACCGGATTTACACTTGTTGTTGTATTAGTTTGATATCAATTGTGGGGCAGAATTTTACACGTCTAGTAGGCGTGTAATCCCCTATTGTTAATTGCACTGTTGGGCCTTAAATGTGGCGTGTTTGGTTATTGAATTCGGCCTTGAAAAAGGTGGCAAAGTATGTAGAAACAAAGGAAGTGATGTCCGATTTTCCGTATAATTTAGTGACTTAGCACTTAGAATATTCTACGTTTGAAGTAAAAGTTAATGGACGTATTATGGCCATTATAGGTTGAAGTACTAAGTATAGCGTATTCTACTTGAAGGATGGAATAGCTATCAAGGTGGAAGTACTTTGGAGCATTTTGCTACTTGTCGATAATCGTCGCGAGGTATGTGAACCTCTTCCTTCTTTTGGCATGATTCTATGTATGGAATATACATGTGGTATTATTTCATGTTCCCTTCTACTCTTAGAGGTTAAGAGGTATGTATGTGATTTACTCTATGTAAAGGTTATGTCTAGGTTACCCTAAGTTCTTACCAAGTCTTATGGGGGATGTTGGTAAGAGTCGTTAGGAAGTACTTGGAGCCAAGTTGACTTGGCTAATTTTAAGGCACGAATGAGAATAAGTATCGAACAAGCCATTGTAGCGTTAATAAAGGAAAATGTAATGACAATTGATTATATTAAAAATGAGTAGAATTCTCCATCTGCATAGAAGCTAAGATAAGAAAAAATTGTATTACATTTTCTAGATCATGGCTACTTGAATAAGATCGTTATAAATAAGTATAACTTATTCACAACGCACCAAAGTATATGTTACTTAATTTAAAAGAGTTTACGTATGAAGTTTTTAAGACTAAGAACCTTGAATTCTTAAAAGGTTAAGAAACTTTATTTTTCAAGTCATGAGACTTGATTTCTAAAGGAAGAAATGACTTGATTTAAATATATAGAATACTTGATTTGGAAAGCATGGATTTCTTGATATTCTAAAGATAAGAGATCTTAAATTCTAAGTTATGAAACTTGATTTCTAAAGTTAAGAGACTTGAAGTATTTTAAAAAGTTATGTAACTTGATTTGAAAGTATAAGTCTCTTGGTTATAAAAAGAATGAATTAGTCCAAGGCATAAAGTTAGTATAACGGCTTTATGGGAAGTTGGTTATAATAACTTTATGGGAGGTTAAGGGAATGGTTTCTCTAGTAATATAAACAAAGAATGACGTGAAATAAAGAAGGCCAAATTGTTTTAAAGGTGTCAATTGCTTAAGGTTTTTAAGAAAGAAGTCACTTGATTTAGAAGCCGATAAATGTACTTCTAAAAGGTATTGTGACTTGTCTTGAAGAGTAGATATGACTTGATACTACGATTGTTAATATCTTGGAGGTTTTATTTGAAAAAGAGTCATTTTTAAAAGGAGTAGAGGTACGTAGTACGTTGGGTTAAATTCCCGGATTTTATATGACATTACCGCGTCCCAGGAATGGGCCGCAAGATACCTTTACGGGCGCACTATATGACATTACCGCGTCCGAATGGGCCGCAAGATACCTTTATGGGCAGACTATATGACATTACCGCCCCGTGAATGGGCCGCAAGATACCTTACGGGCGTACTATGTGACTTTACCGCCCCAGAATGGGTCGGCAAGATACCTTTATGGGCGGACTATGTGATTTTACCGCCCCGTGAATGGGCCGAAGTATACCTTTATGGGCAGACTTGTGTGACTTTATCGCGTCCCAGATTTGGCCGGGCAGTATAGGCGCCCCTCCATAAAGGGCCGGATTATGTTATGTAAGGTAAGTAAGTTATATGGTAATGAACTTGATGATTTTCCTAAGTATGTACGTAAGAAAGTGACTATAACTTTTATTGAAAAATGGGAAAAGATAATAAGGTACGATTAAGTTCACGAGATGGTAATGACATGGTAGTTCTGCATTTACCCTTTTATACTTACCCCCGTCATGCTTTTATACGATATGTTTTGTTTATCAGACCTTATTTCCGCTCCATATTCTGTACTTGTTGTAATCGACTTCTTCGGGGTCAAGTTCTGCCCGCAGTTTTAGGTACACAGTTGGTGATCCTTGCTCTTAGGATCTCTGCTCGCTTTTTGGGAAAAAGCTCCATTTGCTCCGAGGCTTATCTCTGGTACGGCTTTTCCCGAGGTTGTAGATTCATGTATATTCGTGGTATGGCGGCCCTGTCCCGCCACTGTTGTTATGTTAAAACTCTTAGAGGTCTGTAGTCACATATTGTGGGTCAGTTTGTAAAGGAAATGAGGCAACTGCTTCGGTTGTATATATATATATGTCCAGGAAGGTAGCCCTATCGGCTAACTTGTTGTTTTACTGTTGTTTTATTTTATAAGTTTCATGTATGTTCCGCTGATTATCTCTGATGTATACCTGTAGGGTGCCTGTGTAGGGCACCGCCGCGCGGCCCTGGTCGCGTGACAAAAGTGGTATCGCAGTCGTTAGTCCTGAAAGTGTCTACGCATCGCGTGTCTAGTAGAATCTTGATTATCGGTGTGTCAGGCACCACATCTATAATCGAGGTCGCAGGACATTTAGGATTGGTTTCATTCTTCTCTCTTTGAGATCGTGCAGAGAGTCGTCATAGTAGGTCAATCTTCTATGACCTATTCTTGTAATAGTTATGCCTCCACCGGCGCACCGGGCCCGAAGGGCAAGGCAGCGAGAGCTACTAGTGGTGCGTAGAGGTTACCAGGACTCGCACGCACTATGCCCGAGGTAGTAGGCGGATCGGCGAGTTCAGCCACGCCATGTATTAGAGGAGCCGAGAGCGCAGAGCTCCAGAGGTTCCTGCACCGAGCCTCAGCTTGGCACCGGGCAGAGTTTAGAGATTAAGGTGAGCAGATCAGGCTATTGACTAGCATAGTGGTAGGGCAGCGCCGACAGGAGAATGTAGCTAACCCTAGAGCCGACAGTTTGAGGATTCGGGATTTTCTGGGTTGTAGTCCACCCGAGTTTTATGGTTCTAGATCTGAGGATGATCCTCAAGAGTTCGTTCGCGATTCATGACTATGCAGTGCTAGGGCCTCGGAGACAGAGTCAATTATGCTAGCCTCTACCGGTTACGCGATATTGCGTTGAACCGTTTGAGTCACGGAACTGCCGAGAGGTGAGGTGCTCTTCCACTGTTTGGGAGGAGTTCACGAGGCCTTCCCCGATCACTTTTTGCCTCCCGAAATGAGAGAGCCCGTGTTGATAGGTTCTTGTCATTGAGGCAGAATGGGAGGACTATCAGGGAGTACAACCTGGAGTTTGACTCGTTGGCCAGGTATGCGCATACTATTGTGGCTGACATGACGGACAGAGTTCACCGCTATGTGATGGGGCTAGACCGTTATATGATTCATCGACGTCTGGAGTGGCCTTCACCGTATGGATATTGTCAGACGCAGCTTATCGCAGGGATCAAGACAGAGAGAGAGGACCACCATGTCGACCAACCTGCCCGGATCGTGCCTTACCCTCGCACCCTAGTGATACAACATCGAGAAAAACTCGCTAAGTAAAAACTTAAACGCATAAATAGATACGGATCAAGATAAAGAAAAATAGGCCAACCAAAACGGTTGCCTTTCAAAGATGTATATATATCGACTTTGAACAAGCCACAATCCTTACAACCCCGCCACGACAATACTATGCACTTAAGAAAGTGATAACAACTATGACGGACAGGCCCCGCCATACCCCGAATGTACAAGAACCTACGCACTGTGGTAACATACCAAAAGATAAGCCTCCAAGGAACGAGCTTCCCAATACGCTGAAATGTGATCCTAAATGCGGATCGACACCGATGTACTTACCGCTGCAGATTGAACGCAGCCTCCGAAGGAGGTCAAGATAACAGTACCAAGTATGTGAAATCAGAATATCAGAAATGAAATCATAATAGTCTATATAAAGCGGAGACATGTATGATAACCAAACTACAAGACACATATAATGCTTATATCAAGTCAGGGACTCACGCACTCCAAGTCATTACTCAAATATAAATATTGGGTCTCACGCCCACAACATCAATCATGCCCGTGGAATACCTTCCTCACTGCCGGCAGTATATGATATGATAACACCAAGAAGTACACCTGGACACCAAGTCCTACCTGATGCCAAAGCCGTACTAACAATACAATACCACCAAACCACGGTCGACACGGCAAGTACGAAAGCCGACTACCGATACCAAGGCGGTCACGAGTCGACCGGGGCAAGCACGAGGGCTAACTACTGTGTACCAAGCGTCGGTCACGAGACTTCGCCACTAATCGAACGGGCAAGTGCGAGGGCTAACTACCGTACCAAGGCCGATTCAGCCACGAGGCGGCAAGTACGAAAGCCGACCACCGATACCAAGGCCGAACAAGAAACCTCATGGAGAGCTAGTCCATGGAATAACACTATCAACGAGCGCACTGCGTGGAATTCTCCACACCGCCAGACATCCAAGTAAGTTCTCAACAAGTCAACCGACCCTCCATCGAGACGCCAGAGTATAGAAACACAATTCTTGCACAACAAAGGCTATCACAATAAGCATAGGCAAGTTTCACAACAACAAGCATAGGCAAGTTATACACAACTCAAGGTACTTTCATTTTATGTCAAAGTCCGGTTTTAACCCTAAAGTACTACGACGTTAAATTCCTTTTAAAGATCCATTTCTTTTACAAAGGTCACCCGATACCGTAGTATAAAAATAGAGTGACTAACATTGTTAAGTAAACTAAAATGCTTTCCTTTGTAAAATCAAGTAACAACATTATTTTCCAAACGCTCAAGTTTGCCTAATTTCAAATGCTCAAGTTTCTCATTTTCAAAAGGTTTCAGATTCATAGTTTTAATCCTTTAAAACATAATTCTCTTTAAACAATTTGAGAAACATATGCCTTATATGTGAGTAGGTTATTCTTGTTTATAATCAATCTTATTAAAGCAACATGATCTAGGAAATATAATATCATTTTGTCTCATCTTAGCTTCTATGCATGGAGGTTTCTCTGGTTTTAATAATAGTTAATTATTCAATACATTTCCCTTTATTAGCGCCGCAGTTGGTTTGCTCGATCCTTATTCGATTTCAAATCAAGAAACATTATTCCTTTTAAAACCAAGTACTCACTATTCACGAACGAGGTTTCACACTTTTAACAAAATTCATATCAATTCAATTAAGTCAAGTCTCTTATCTTTTAAGATCAAGTCTCTTAACTTCTAAAATCAAGAAACCATTTTCTTTACCTCTCTTAAGACGTTATACCTAACTTCCCATAAAGCTAGTATAACTCTTATGTTTTCAAAACCAAGTATTACTCTTCTTTCAAAACGGTTTCTTAATCTTTGAAATACTTCAAGATTCTTTATTATTCAGCTTAAGTCAAAAGACATCAGTAACACTACATTCGCTAACACACGACGCCTACCGTACTATATATATATTCTTTAAAATACTTCAAGATTCTTATTATTCAGCTTAAGTCAAAAGACATTGCGTAACACTACATTCGCTAACACACGACGCCTACCGTACTATATATATATTCTTTTAAAATACTTCATTCTCAAGAGTATAGGAAGAATCACATACCTCGCGACGATTATCGACTATAAGCAAAACGCCCACGGCTATAACCCGTTAGCCTTGTCCACCTTCCAAGTAGTACATGCTACTCGCAGAACATTCAACCAATAAGGTTATAAGTTCATCAGAATACAAATTCATGTAAGTACTTTAATCTTCTACTTTAATATTCTTCCGATGTGATTTCATTCAAGTCTTTCTTGTAATATCCTTCTATTACGCTTCAATTCTCTTCTATGAATCTTATATTCATTTCAATACAACTACAAAGATGTAATTTCCAATTACAATAGAAGGATAGGATTATTTACCTCTGAAGCCCCAAAATTATCCAAGTTTAAAGTCGATCCTGAGCAAGGTTTAGCTCACACCTGCGCTCCATTCGCTCCAAGAAACCCTTAGAAGTTCTACACAACTTCTACTTAGTACTCCAACCAATTATGGAGATTTTTCCATGTGGTTTCGTTAGTGGCTAAAGGAAAGTATAATAGTATTTCCTGACTCTACGTGATAGAGGTAACTTTGGAAAGTATTACAAGGTATTTGGGCTAAAGTACTTTGGCATTATAACAATACTTGGAGAGTATTTCTATACCCAAAGGGGGTATTATACTGAAACCACTAGGCAGTGTGGGTAGATTCTCGCCAAGGCTTCCCCGAGGGGACCTGACTAACACAACACTTAAGGGGAGAGGGTTTTAGACTTGGAGAATGATTTTTGGATGAAGAAGTTCATCAACTTAGGGGGGGTATTTATAGGTCAAGCAATGGCCAACCAATGGCCAAGATCAATCCAAGTGTTAGGCAAGTGTAAGGCCAAGATTTACCTAAGTACACCTTATCCATCTACCACCAAAATATCACAAAATATCCTACCAACTCCCTTCACCCCAAATCGTCCAAGCCGCCCACAATCACGCCCAATGTGAGGGTGACACATGTCACCCTCCCGTTGGTCCAAAATGTTTCGTCTCTCGGAAAAATCCGCAAAAATTAAAAATGACATAGCCGTATTTTTCCCTTAGCAAGTCTTGTAAAACGTTTCGTCGAAAAACGATTCTTTTCGGCACTTGTGTACAAATTTTGAACCTTGCCAACCTTAAGGCTTAAATTTTTATACGTACGCCCTCACGTACATACTCTGGAAATACGGGGTATAACATTCTCCCCTCCTTAGAAACATTCGTCCCGAATGTTCCTTTTCAAGACAGATAACGATCAAGTTCCTCATAGCTTAACCAGTTTGCAAATGCCACACATGGTCACAGAATAACACGCGCGCAAATACTTAAATCCAAGCCAACGAGGAATCACCTCGACGATGCAAAACAGTACCAACTCTCGTTTCTGGTCCAAAGGATACTCCCTTCGCACATTCATTTCACAAAAAATGATTACTCCCATCTTTCGGCACAAGTTCACTTCTTTCCTTTCTCGTCGTACCCTTCTCGAACACTCGAACTCTTCTTAGTACACGTACCACACTTCAGTCAACACTTCTGTTGCCGAAACTTTGGAGTCACTACCTCCAAACTTGGTCATCTTACTAGCCTCAATCTCCCTTAAGGCCATTCCCGGCCTTCACGATCCGCTTCTGGTCGAACATATCCACGAACTCATACGATGGTCATCTAACTTGGGCCTAGCACCCTCGTGACCCTACCACCTGGCGGGACCACCCAGCCGACCCACTCAAACAGCCGGGTTGGCCCGCAACATGGCCCCGACCCGACCCACTTAACGCATCAAGCTCTTGTTTCCCGATCTGGAACAATCTTACCTATACAGGTCATGAAAGCTACCACTTCCATTTTACACCACCCAAGGAAATTTCCCACAATTACTCCACGTATACTTACATTCTGACAAAGATCACCCGCAAAGTCTTGTACTCAAGACGACCTTACATCTAAGGTCTCAACTGTAATATTCTAAGGTTCATAATTTTCTCACCCCCAGGCTTACCCTTTTTCACTAACCAGGTTTTGAAATCACATTTTAGCACAAAGCTAACCGAACATAACACTAAACACATCATCATAACATCAATACATACAAGTCTCTAGAGGGTTAAGGATATACCTGAAAATAGGCGGTTCAAAGGACCGCTAAAACTGGGAACTTCCACCGACCTGCCGTGGCTCACGGCAGTATGAACATCCCGCCTAGCTATGGAAGGTGAAGAACCCGCAATCGATCCGTAATCAGTGCTATCCTACCGCTACCCCTGGTCGGACGATCTCGCCGGATGGCCATGTTGGCGCAAGAATAACAATCTCCCTGTTAGTACGACACTCTCCCTTATGAAGTTTTCCACAACGCCACATCGAGACAAGTGGCGACCTCATCCGCGAGCACTTACTCCCGAAAATCGAAACACAGGAGCCCCGACCGCTTCCCCGAATACCCGAAGGTCCCGGGCGTGGAGGACCACTCAGATCGGCGGAGGTACATAACTAGTCTGGCCGAGGCGGTCCGCCTCGAAAGTCACCAAAGGACCTGGCTGCTCGCCCTCTCGCCGATCTTCGTCATTCCGTCGATTTCTCCGCCTCACATCCAGTGCATAAGCTGCGCACGCGGCAATGTCCATGCCCTACCAAGAGCTACACGAACAACTTCTCGCTAGGTAATCATCGAGCCTCGTAACATATCGGTGCACTCGATCCTCCATACTAGCTACTAACGCGGACGCATCGCCAATGAGTCGAACTCACATTGTACTCCCGAACCGCACGCCGCTTCGCCGCAACACCAAAAATATGTCGGCGAGCCCTCCTCATCCGCGAGGCAAGAAATGTGCAAGAAATGCTCCGAGAACTCGTCCCATATACCGGAAGTGCATTCTCTCCCGACAGCTCCCACGAATCAAACGATCGATTGCGGTATCACGCGGCCGATGCGAACCTAGACCACCGACTCGGTCTCCGATGCCTTGATCACTCTCGCGATCCGTCAGAATCGCTTGATGAACTCGTGGATCATCCTCGTGCCTCGACCCATAAAACTCGCGGGCTACATCTCGGAAAATCCCGTAGCCTCAAACTATCGATCTAGGGTGAACCATCAGCATCGAACTGCCGTCACCCCTATCCTCAAGTCTGCCACAACCCCGCCATTAATCGCCCACTCCTTGTAACCCATCTCCTCTGCTCCATACTGTGGGACTGGAGGCTCATGTCATGACCCGTTCCGGAGCCCGTGACTGGTGCCTTACCCCGGACACCCTAGTGATACAACATCAGAGAAAAACCAGCGGAAATAAAAACTTAAACATTCAAATAGACATGAATCAAGATAAAAGAAAATAGGCCAACCAAAACGGTTGCCTTTCAACATATATATATATAGACATTTGAGCGATTCTGATCCTTACAACCCCGCCACAACAAAGGCATGCACTCTAAGATTTTTACAACAACTATAACGGACAGGGCCCCGCCATACCCTGAATGTACAAGAACCTCTGCACTGTGGTAACATACCGAAAGATAAGCCTCGAAAGAACGGAGCTTCCCAATACGCTGAAATGTGATCCTAAACGCGGATCGACAGCGATGATTTCTACTGCGGCATGAACGCACTTCGAAGGAGGTCGATAACAGTACCAAGTATGTGAAATCAAAATATCAGAAATGAAATCATAATAGTCTATATAAAGCAGAGACATGTATGATAACCAAACTACAAGATACACATATAACAGCTTGTAACAAGTCGTGGTCTCACGCCTCCAAGTCATTACTCAAATATAATTATGGGTCTCACGCCCACAACATCAATCATGCGTGGAATACCTTCCTCACCGCCGAGCCTATGATATGATAACACCAAGAAGTACACCAACACCAAGTCCTACCGATGCCAAAGCCGTACTAACAATACAATACAACCAAACCACGGGCGACACGGCAAGTACGAAAGCCGACTACCGGATACCAAGGCCGAGCAAGAAACCTCACGAGAGCTAGTCCATGGAACAACAATCCCAATGGAACCATACCCGCGCGCACGATCGTCGGTCGATGTCCGTAGGAAACAACAAGACGTAAATCCCAATGGAACCATACCCGGCGCCACGCGTCGTGTCGATATGTCCAAAAGGAAACAACTAGACAAAGAATCAAAATGGAACCATACCCGCGCGCCACGATCGTGTCGATGTCCAAAGCGATTAGCAAAAATAACACTATCAACAGGAGCGTACCCGTGGAATTCTCCGTCACTGCCGGCACGTCCAAGTAAGTTCTCAACAAGTCAACCGGCCCTCCATCGAGAGACGCGGTAGTATAGAAACACATTTCTTGCACAACAAAGGCTATCACAACAAGCATAGGCAAGTTTCACAACATCAAGCATAGGCAAGTTATACATAACTCAAGGTACTTTCATTTTATGTCAAAGTCCGGGTTTTAACCCTAAAGTACTACGTACGGTAAATTCCTTTTAAAGAGATCCATTCCTTTTATAAAAGTCACCCGATATCCGTAGTATAAAAAATAGAGTGACTCACATTTTTAAGTAAACCAAAACACTTTCCTTTGAAAAATCAAGTAACAACATTATTTTCCAAACGTTCAAGTTTGCCTAATTTCAAATGGTCAAGTTTCTCCTTTTCGAAAAGGTTTCGTAGTTCATAGTTTTAAATCCTTTAAAACATAATTCTCTTTTAAACAATTGAGAAACGTATGCCTTATATGTGAGTAGGTTATTCTTGTTTATAATCGATCTTATTAAGCAGCCATGATCTAGGAAATGTAATATCATTTTGTCTCATCTTAGTTTCTATGCAGATGGAGGTTTCTACTGGTTTTAATACAATACTTTATTATTCAATACATTTTCCTTTATTAACGCTGCAGTGGTTTGTCGATACTCATTCTGATTTCCGAAATCAGTAAAACATTATTCCTTTTAAAACCAAGTACTCATTACTCACGAATGAGGTTTCACACTTTTAACAAAATTCATATCAATACAATTAAGTCAAGTCTCTTATCTTTTAAGATTAATTCTCTTAACTTCTAAAAATCAGTAAACCATTTTTTTACCTACATAGAGTCGTTATAACTAACTTCCCATAAAGCTATTATAACACCCTATGTTTTAAACCGACCAACTCATTTAGCACATGTACGTCTACCGTACTACATAGTTTACAAAACATCATGCTAGAAGGATAGGAAGAGGTTCACATACCTCGCGACGATTATCGACAATAAGCAAAACGCTCCACAGTACTGTAACCCGGCTAGCCTTTTCCACTCTTCAAGTAGAATACGCTACTCGTAGTACTTCCACCTAAATAGGCCACAAACGTCTATTAACTTCTAAACGCACGGTTCCATATTCTACGTAAAAATTCGCAAAGACCTACCCCGCAACAGCGTAAATCTCCTCCTCTATCGAGGCCGGCTACCAAGCCAACCGGGGGTTATACGTCTAACCGGACGTATACAATTCTACTACACAGTAATACTACACAAGTCTATCAGAATACACCCTATGTAATTACATCGATTCTTCTTTATATTCAGGCTTAAGTCAAAAGACATTGCCGCAAAGCTATGTTCAGTTCTATATATAGTATACTTCAACTATATAATCCTACAACATGTAATTTCCAATTACAATAAGGGGACAAGAATATTTATGTTATACCCCGTATTTCCAGAGTATGTACGTGAGGGCGTACGTATAAAAGCTTAAAGCCTTAAGTAGGCAAAGTGGCGAAATTGTGCACAAGTGCCGAAAAGAGTCGTTTTCCGGCGAAACGTTTCCACAGCTTTTGTAGAGAAAATTCCGGCTATGTCATTTATTATTTTTGCGGATTTTTCCGAGAGACGAACATTTTTGGACCAACGGGAGGGTGACACTTGTCACCCTCATTGGACGGTAAAGGGGTTGGTTGGCCTTGGCCGATTGGTCCCTTATTTTGGGCCTTGTTTTGTGGCTTGTTTTGTGGCTTGTTTTGTGCCTTGTTTTGTGGAGTAGGGTTAGGGTGCACTTGGCTTGATCTTGGCCTTACACTTGCCTTGCACATGGCTTAATCTTGGCCATTGGTCGCCTTGGTTTTCCTATAAATACCCCCCCTTAGTGATGAACTTCTTCATCCACTCTTCACTTGTTCTAAGTCTTGGAAACCCCTCTCCTCCCTCTTGTTGACTCTCGTCCAAGAGCCCCTCTCCCCCTTGTGAAGGCCTTTGGCCGAAACCCTCTCTCATGAGCCTTAGCCGAGAACCCCCCCTCTCTTAGAGTGTTGTTCTCGTGTAACATACCCCCCCTCTTTGTAGAAATACTCTCAAAAGTATTGTTACTATACCCAAATTACCTTAGCCGTATACCTTGTAGTATTCCAAAGAAACCTCTATACGTAGAGCCCGGAAATACTACCGTATGTCCTTTTTGTCTCAAACCGAAACCCTAAGGAAAATCTCCATAGTTGGTTGGAGTATTAAGTAGAGGTCGCGTAGAACTTCTAAGGGTTGTTTGGAGCGGGTTGGAGCACCCGGAGTAGGAGCTAAGCATTGCTAAGGATCGACATTTATACTTGGATGATTATGGGCTTATCGAGGTAATTATCTTGTCCCCCTATTGTAATTGGATATTACATGTTGTAGGAATATATAGTTGAAGTATACTATATATATAACTGAACATAGCTTGTGGCAATGTCTTTGGACTTAAGCCTGAATTTAAAGAAGAGAACTGAACTGTAATTACGTAGGACTGTATTACAGTAGACTTGTGTAGTTTGACGGGTAGGGAAGGGCTGCCCAATTTCCCGTAGGATCTTGTATCTAGATTTATTCTACCGAGTAGTCTAGACTTTGATAGACTTGTATAACCTGTATAGGTTGAATGTTCTGCGAGTAGCATGTGCTACTTGAGAAGGTGGACCAGGCTAGCCGGGTTATAGCCGTGGAGCGATTTGCTAATAGTCGATAATCGTCGCGAGGTATGTGAACCTCTTCCTATCTCTTCTAGCATGATATGTGTATAACTATGTAGTACGGTAGACGTACATGTGTTAATTGAACGTACTTGTACGACAATGTCTTTTGACTTAAGCCCGAATAATAATAATCTTGAAGTAGTTCAAGAGAATTAAGAACTGTTTTTAAAAGAAGAGTAATACTTGGTTTTAAAAGCTTAAGAGTTATACTAGCTTTATGGGAAGTTAGGTATAACGGCTTAAGAGAGATAAAACGAATGACTTATTTATTTTAGAAGTTAAGAGACTTGATCTTGTAAGATAAGAGACTTAACTTAAATAAATTATATGAATTTTGTGTGAAACCTCATTCGTGAGTAATGAGTACTTGATTTTTAAAAGGGATAATGTTTTACTGATTTCGGAAATCAGAATGTGTATCGACAAACCATCGCAATACGTTAAAGGGAAATGTTTTGATTAATGAAGTATTAATAAAACCAGTAGAAACTTCCATCTGCATAGAAGCTAAGATGAGACAAAATGATATTTCCTAGATCATGGCTGCTGTAATAAGATTGTTATAAACAAGAATATCCTACTCACATATAAGGCTTATGTTTCTTAGATGGTTTAAAAGAGAATTATATTCTTAAATGAAGAAGACTATGAACTACGAAACCTTTCTAAAATAAGAAACGTGAACATTTGAAATTAGGCAAACTTGGACGTTTGGAAAATAATGTTGTTACTTGATTTTACAAAGGTAAGTGTTTTGATTTACTTCAAAAGATAATCACTCTATTTTCATATACTACGTGTATTGTGTGGTTTTTGTGAAAGTAACGTATCTTTTAAAAGAGTTAATGTATGAAGTACTTTGGGGATAAAAACCCGAACTTGTTGACATATAGTAGAAAGTACCTTGTGTGCATAACTTGATTGTGTTGGTTTGTGATAGTCTTGTAATACTTTCTTGTTGATTGATAAGTAAACATGCTAGGATGCTACGTTGTGTTAGTATCTTGTGATGTTTGTGTAAAGGGGTTTTTCCTTTGTTGTGCTTATGTTGTCTAACGATAAGCTGTTATGTTAGTATTATACATCACTCATCTCTTGAGATGATTCCGGTTGGCGCCTCCACGCGGGTAGACTCAGCGTCGATGGACCTATGATTCGAGAATACCTCACGCGGGTCCCGTGGGCCTATACGAGCTACGAGAGTTCCGTGTTAGGTACGCCCTTATGGGCACGCGGTCTACGCGGGCTACGCGGATCGCGAAGTCCGTGCGGACGCCGGGAGTAGCTACCCTCGATGCGGTTATACCTCATGCAGCCTATGAGTTTGGCCTACGCGAGTCGCGGAAGTTCCAGGGCTAGACGCGCACATTAGATACTGCGGTCGAGTGTCCCGCTTTGATCAGGTGACGGTCTAGACAGATCTCATGATACAGTTTATGACCTTGTTTGTACCTGTGTTTTTTATTAGTCTGCTATGCCTTCGCATTTACCCCGCATGTTTTATTATAACACGAGGGACTGGTGTTCATGTGTGTTCCTTGGTGCTTTCATATCATAGATCGCGGTGAGGAATGTGTTCCACGCACGATTGATGTTGTGGCGTGAGACCCATTGTTAAATTTGAGTGATGACTTGAGGCGTGAGTCCTCGACTTGACATGATCGCTTATTTATCAGGAATCGTAGTTTGGTTATCATACATGTCTCCGCTTTATATAGACTACTATGATTTCATTTACGATTTATTTTCGCCACATACTTGGTACCTGTTAGATCGACCTCTTTCGGGGTTGCGTTCATGCCGCAGTAAAAGGTACACTATCGTTGATCCTCGGATCACGCTCAGGTTGGGAAAGCTCCGCTTCCGAGGCTTATCAGCGTATAGTCCCTGTTGTTGTAGGTATTTACATTCAGGTATGGCGGGCCATGTCCCGCCATTGTTGTCGATCATTTCTTAGAGGTCCGTAGTAATCGCGTGTGGTTTGTAAAAAGGATTAAACTGTTCTTTTTGTAAGAATTGTTATTTATATATATGCCGAAAGGCAAGTTTTCCTCAGATTACTGTTTCATACTTCCTTGGTTTCATGTATGTGTTTTATGTTCCGCTGATTACTCTGATGTTGTATCACTAGGGTGCCCGGGGTAAGGCACCAGTCACGGGCCCGGGTTCGGGTCGTGACAATTTACCTCGATAAGCCCAAAATTATCCGAGATAAAAGTCGATCCTGAGCAAGGTTTAGCTCCTACTCTGCGCGCTCCAACCCGCTCCAAACAACCCTTAGAAGTTCTACACAACTTCTTCTAAGTACTCCAACCAATTATGGAGATTTTTCCTTAGGGTTTCCTTTTGTGGCTAAAGGAAGTATAATAGTATTTCCCGGGCTTTTCGTATAGAGGTAACCTTGGGAATACTACAAGGTATTTGGGCATAATAACAATACTAGGAGAGTATTTTTATACCACAAAAGGGGGGTATTATACGAAAACAACTAGGCTAGGGGGGGGGTAGGCTCGTGAGGCCTCTCAAAGGGGAGGGTGGTGGCGGACGAACTACCCTGAGGAGGAGTATTTGAGACTTGAAATGATTTTAGGATGAAGAAGTTCATCACTTAGGGGTATTTATAGGTCAAGCAATGGCCAACCAATGGCCAAGATCCATCCAAGTGTTAGGCAAGTGTAGGGCTAGGATTAAGCCATGTGCACCTTATCCATCTACCACACCAACTTGCACAAATATCCTACCTAACCAACCCACCCTTTCGCCCACCTTTGCCGCCCACTTGTTTCCAATGTGAGGTGACACATGTCACCCTCCCGTTGGTCCAAAATGTTTGTCTCTCGTAAAAATCCGCAAAAATAAGAAATGACATAGCCGAAATTTTCCCTTCGAAAGACTAGTAAAACGATTCGTCGAAAAACGATTCTTTAAGGCACTTGTGTAAAAATTCGACACTATGCCTACTTTAAGGCTCAAACTTTTCTACGCACGCCCTCACGCATATACTGAAATACGGTATAACAGCTCAGTCTCGTGGTCTCTGTAGAGATCGCCGCCGCTTACTCGCAGCCTCCTCTCCGCCTTGCCCTTCGGGCGGGTTGCCTTGCGCGGAGGCATAAGCGGTAAAAACGGCACGCGTCGGAGGGTCCAACTTATCACTCTAAGGCACGATCTCGTAATGAGAAGAATGGAAACCAATCCTAAATGTCTCAGAGCCTCATGATTATAGATGTGGTGCACAACACATCGATAATCAAGACTCTACTAGACACCGTCTGTAGACACTTTCCGAGGACTAACTGCTCTGATACCACTTTTGTCACGACCCGAACCCGGGCCCGTGACTGGCGCCTTACCCCGGGCACCCTAGTGATACAACATCAGAGAAAAACCAGCAGAAATAAAAACTTAAACATTCAAATAGACATGGATCAAGATAAAAGAAAATAGGCCAACCAAAACGATTGCCTGTCAACATATATATATATAGACATTTGAACAAGCATAATCCTTACAACCCCGCCACAACAAAGGCATGCACCTCAAAGAAAGTGACAACAACTATGACGGACAGGCCCCGCCATACCCCGAATGTACAAAAACCTCTGCACTGTGGTAACATACCAAAAGATAAGCCTCCGAAGGAACGGAGCTTCCCAATACGCTGAAAAGTGATCCTAAACGCGGGGATCGACAGCCGATGTACCTCTACCTGCGGCATGAACGCAGCCCGGCGAGGTCGATAACAGTACCAAGTATGTGAAATCAGAATATCAGAAATGAAATCATAATAGTCTATATAAAGCAGAGACATGTATGATAACCAAACTACGATACACACATATAATGATTATATCAAGTCGTGACTCACGCCTCCAAGTCATTACTCAAATATAAATATTGGGTCTCACGCCCACAACATCAATCATGCCCGTGGAATACCTTCCTCATCACGGCAGATATGATATGATAACACCAAGAAGTACACCGACACCAAGTCCTACCTGATGCCAAAGTCGTACGGACAATACTATCCAACCAAACCACGAAGGCGACACGGCAAGTACGAAAGCCGACTACGGATACAAGGTGTGTCACGAGCTGACCGGCAAGTACGAGGGCTAACTACTGTGTACCAAGGCGTGTCACGAGACTTCGCTACTACACCGAACGGGTAAGTGCGAGGGCTAACTACCGTGTACCAAGGCCGAATCAGCCACGAGACGGGCAAGTAAAAGCCGACCACCGGATACCAAGGCGAACAAGAAACCTCATGGAGAGCTAGTCCATGGAATAACACTATCAAGCGAGCGCACGTGGAATTCTCCGTCACCGCCATGACGCCCAAGTAAGTTCTCAACAAGTCAACCTACTCCATCGAGACGCGTAGTATAGAAACACAATTCTTGCACAACAAAGGCTATCACAATAAGCATAGGCAAGTTTCACAACAACAAGCATAGGCAAGTTATACACAACTCAAGGTACTTTCATTTTATGTCAATGTCCGGGTTTTAACCCTAAAGTACTACGTACGTTAAATTCCTTTTAAAGATCCATTTCTTTTACAAAGGTCACCCGATACCCGTAGTATAAAAATAGAGTGACTAACATTGTTAAGTAAACCAAAATGCTTTCCTTTGTAAAATCAAGTAACAACATTATTTTCCAAACGTTCAAGTTTGCCTAATTTCAAATGCTCAAGTTTCTCATTTTCGAAAAGGTTTCGTACTTCATAGTTTTAATCCTTTAAAACATAATTCTCTTTTAAACAATTTGAGAAACATATGCCTTATATGTGAGTAGGTTATTCTTGTTTATAATCAATCTTATTAAAGCAGCCATGATCTAGGAAATGTAATATCATTTTGTCTCATCTTAGCTTCTATGCAGATGGAGGTTTCTACTGGTTTTAATAATACTTAATTATTCAATACATTTCCCTTTATTAGCGCTGCAGTGGTTTGCTCGATCCTTATTCTGATTTCCGAAATCAGTAAAACATTATTCCTTTTAAAAACCAAGTACTCATTATTCACGAATGAGGTTTCACACGTTTAACAAAATTCATATCAATTCAATTAAGTCAAGTCTCTTATCTTTTAAGATCAAGTCTCTTAACTTCTAAAATCAGTAAACCATTTTCTTTACCTCTCTTAAGACGTTATACCTAACTTCCCATAAAGCTAGTGTAACTCTTATGTTTTCAAAACCAAGTATTACTCTTCTTTCAAAACGGTTTCTTAATCGTTTGAAATACTTCAAGATTCTTTATTATTCAGGCTTAAGTCAAAAGACATTGTCGTAACACTACATTCAGTTAACACACGTACGCCTACCGTACTATATATATATTCTTTTAAAATACTTCAAGATTCTTATTATTCAGGCTTAAGTCAAAAGACATTGCCGTAACACTACATTCAGTTAACACACGTACGCCTACCGTACTATATATATATTCTTTTAAAATACTTCATGCTCAAGAGTATAGGAAGAATCACATACCTCGCGACGATTATCGACTATAAGCAAAACGCTCCACGGCTATAACCCAGCTAGCCTTGTCCACCTTCCAAGTAGTACATGCTACTCGCAGAACATTCAACCAATAAGGTTATAAGTTCATCAGTAAATACAAATCCTATGTAAGTACGATTTAATCTTCTACTTTAATATTCTTCCGATGTGATTTGGTTCAAGTCTTTCAGTAATATCCTTCTATTACATTTCAATTCTCTTCTATGAATCTTATATTCATTTCAATACAACTACAAAGATTATGTAATTTCCAATTACAATAGAAGGATAGGATTATTTACCCTAAGCCCCAAAATTATCCAAGTTTAAAGTCGATCCTGAGCAAGGTTTAGCTCCTACTGGCGCTCCAATTCACTCCAAGAAACCCTTAGAAGTTCTACACAACTTCTACTTAGTACTCCAACCAATTATGGAGATTTTTCCATAGGGTTTCGTTTAGTGGCTAAAGGAAAGTATAATAGTATTTCCTGCTCTACGATAGAGTAACTTTGGAAAGTATTACAAGGTATTTGGGCTAAAGTATTTTGGCATTATAACAATACTGAGAGTATTTCTATACCACAAAGGGGGGTATTATACGAAACCACTAGGCAAGGGGGGGTAGATTCTCGGCCAAGGCTTCCCAAGGGGGGGGGGGGACCTTGGACGAACACAACACTTAAGGGGGAGAGGGTTTTTAGACTTGGAGAATGATTTTTGGATGAAGAAGTTCATCAACTTAGGGGGGGTATTTATAGGTCAAGCAATGGCCAACCAATGGCCAAGATCAATCCAAGTGTTAGGCAAGTGTAAGGCCAAGATTTACCCAAGTACACCTTATCCATCTACCACCAAAATATCACAAAATATCCTACCAACTCCCTTGACCCCAAATCGTCCAAGCCGCACACAATCACGCCCAATGTGAGGGTGACACATGTCACCCTCCCGTTGGTCCAAAATGTTTCGTCTCTCGGAAAAATCCGCAAAAATTAAAAATGACATAGCCGTATTTTTCCCTTCGCAAGTCTTGTAAAACGTTTCGTCGAAAAACGATTCTTTTCGGCACTTGTGTAAAAATTTCGAACCTTGCCAACCTTAAGGCTTAAATTTTTATACGTACGCCCTCACATACATACTCTGGAAATACGGGGTATAACAAGCCAGACACAGTCCAACCCAAGAGGGCCAGGACGGCCGGGTTTCAGGGTAACTTTTGAGGCGGACAGCCTAAGCAGCAAACTAGGTCTACATTGCAGCCAGCACCGAGTGCTCCTCCATAGTTTTCCGGTGGTGTGTTTTACAACCCCGGGAATGTAGGGGCCGGTCAGATCTCTAACGCGTGGTCTCGGGAGATGGGGTTCCATCGATCGAGGCCACATTTGCCTCAATGCGCCCAGTGTGGTAGGTTACATTCTGGGGTATGTCGCGCCGGTACGGGTGCTTGTTTTTCTTGTGGTCGTCTAGGCCATATGTTAAGAGAGTGTCCTTATAGAGGGGGTCCTGGTGGGATAACACAGTCTACTGGATCAGTTGCGGGTTCTTCGCCTTCAATAGCTAGGCAGGATATTCATGCACCGACAGGCCGTGGCAGAGGTCGTGGTGGGAGTTCCCAGTTTTAGCGGTCCTTGAACCGCCTAAATGATTTCAGGTATGTCTTTGACCCTTTAGAGACTTGTATGCATGATAAAGTTGTTGTATGTTTAAGTGTCATGAACGGGTTATATTGAGACTATGTATATGCTAGAAAGGGGTTGGAAGTACGAAAAGATAATCCCTTTTGGGCTTATGATAGACGAATATGCGTGTGCGAGGTATTAGGGCCATGTGTGTCATTATTGGAATGTCGGGGTGGTAAAAGGAAACTATGTCGCTAATTATAAGTTTGACTCCGAAAGAACATTCGGGGACAAATGTTTCTAAGGGGGGAAGAATGTTACACCCCGTATTTTACAGGACATGTTTTAAGAACGTACGTGAGAATCCCAAATGTTAAGATTATAGACTTGTAAAAATTTATCGGAATTATGAAATTGTCGGAAAACGAAATATTGTGACGAATGGGAGGGCGACATGTGTCACCCCCCCCCCCCCCCTTAGGTAGCCTTGGATGAAAATAGCATGGCCAAAAGGGTCATTTGGCCATTGCTAGTATGACAAAGGCTTGCAAGTTGAGGAGCTTGATAATATTGACTTGGTCAATGGGACCACTTACCTTGATATTTAAAAATGATGCATCCAAGCCACACATTTGTACACATCTTGACCCTCTATGTTACTATATAGTAGTACTAGTAGCAAGACAACTTCTATACTTAGACAAATTTTCAAGAAATTGGAGAACTCCTCTACTATGCTCTCGGGTTCAAGGTCCAAAGAAAGAAAAAAAAATGTGTTTGTTGTCCAATAAGCTCCACACTTTAAACCAAGGTTCATGAGGGTATTGTAAGGGTATCTCTATAGAAAGATCCAGGAAAATTAGCGTTTTCGTATTAGTCACAAGGTGAAAACCTAGTTGCTTTTCTAGGTTTTGATTGGAAGATTTAAGGGAAGTGGTTTGTGATATTCTAAGGGTTTCAAGGGGCGGATTGAAGTGTCAAGAAGAGGCCCTAAATTGCTAAGGAGCGACTTTGGATTTGAAGTTGGATTAAGACTCGTTGAGGTAACAATCTTGTTCTCTTAATGTGTTACAAGATTATATATTGTTGTTAGCCTTACATTTTACTAGCATGAAGTATATGTGTTGAAGTTTTATAAGTGTTATGGATTGTTGTAGCCTAAAATCCGAAATGACATATTAGCCATTTGAATTTGGATTACAATTTGGTCGTATTTAGAATAGTCGCATGTTACTTACTTGAAGATTATAGTAGTTATAATCGATTGCGACTTGATATCATGTTATGCTAACAATTTGGATTGAAAAGGAAATTGGATAAGAATTGGTATTGTTGTATCCCAAGATTGCCGGATTTACACTTGTTGTTGTATTAGTTTGATATCAATTGTGGGGCGGAATTTTACATGTCTAGTAGGCGTGTAATCCCCTATTGTTAATTGCATTGTTGGGCCTTAAATGTGGCGTGTTTGGTTATTGAATTCGGCCTTGAAAAAGGTGGAAAAGTATGTAGAAACAAAGGAAGTGTTGTCCGATTTTCCGTAGAATTTAGTGACTTAGCACTTAGAATGTTCTACGTTTGAAGTAAGAAGTTAATGGACGTATTATGGCCATTATAGGTTGAAGTACTAAGTATAGCGTATTCTACTTGAAGGATGGAATAGCTATCAAGGTGGAAGTACTTTGGAGCATTTTGCTACTTGTCGATAATCGTCGCGAGGTATGTGAACCTCTTCCTTCTTTTGGCATGATTCTATGTATGGAATATACATGTGGTATTATTTCATGTTCCCTTCTACTCTTAGAGGTTAAGAGGTATGTATGTGATTTACTCTATGTAAAGGTTATGTCTAGGTTACCCTAAGTTCTTACCAAGTCTTATGGGGGATGTTGGTAAGAGTCGTTAGGAGGTATTTGGAGCCAAGTTGACTTGGCTAATTTTAAGGCACGAATGAGAATAAGTATCGAACAAGCCATTGCATCGTTAATAAAGGAAAATGTAATGACAATTGATTATATTAAAAATGAGTAGAATTCTCCATCTGCATAGAAGCTAAGATAAGACAAAATTGTATTACATTTTCTAGATCATGGCTACTTGAATAAGATCGTTATAAATAAGTATAACTTATTCACAACGCACCAAAGTATATGTTACTTAATTTAAAAGAGTTTACGTATGAAGTTTTTAAGACTAAGAACCTTGAATTCTTAAAAGGTTAAGAAACTTTATTTTTCAAGTCATGGGACTTGATTTCTAAAGGAAGAAATGACTTGATTTAAATATATAGAATACTTGATTTGGAAAGCATGGATTTCTTGATATTCTAAAGACAAGAGATCTTAAATTCTAAGTTAAGAAACTTGATTTCTAAAGTTAAGAGACTTGAAGTATTTTAAAAAGTTATGTAACTTGATTTGAAAGTATAAGTCTCTTGGTTATAAAAAGAATTAATTAGTCCAAGGCATAAAGTTAGTATAACGGCTTTATGGAAAGTTGGTTATAATAACTTTATGGGAGGTTAAGGGAATGGTTTCTCTAGTAATATAAACAAAGAATGACTTGAAATAAAGAAGGGCAAATTGTTTTAAAGGTACCAATTGCTTAAGGTTTTTAAGAAAGAAGTCACTTGATTTAGAAACCGGTAAATGTACTTCTAAAAGGTATTGTGACTTGTCTTGAAGAGTAGATATGACTTGATACTACGGTTGTTAATATCTCGGAGGTTTTATTTGAAAAAGAGTCATTTTTAAAAGGAGTAGTGGTACGTAGTACGTTGGGTTAAATTCCTGGATTTTATATGACATTACGCGTCGAGAATGGTAGGCGATGATACCTTTACGGGCGGACTATATGACATTACCGCATCCCGAGAATGGGCGGGCGATACCTTTATGGGCGCACTATGTGACTTTACTGGCGTCGGGAATGGGCCGGGAAGTATACCTTTATGGGCAGACTATGTGACTTTACCGCGTCCCAGGAATGGGCCTGGCAGTATACCTTTATGGGCAGACTATGTGACTTTATCGCGTCCCACATTGGGCCGGGTAGTATAGGTGTCCCTCCATAAAGGGCCGGATTATGTTATGTAAGGTAAGTAAGTTATATGGTAATGAACTTGATGATTTTCCTAAGTATGTACGTAAGAAAGTGACTATAACTTTTATTGAAAAATGGGAAAAGATAATAAGGTACGATTAAGTTCACGAGATGGTAATGACATGGTAGGTTCAGGTATTTACCCTTTTTATACTTACCCCTGTCATGCTTTTATACAGATATGTTTTGTTTACTGTACCTTATTTCCATTCCATATTCGGTACCTGTTGTACTGACCCGCTTCTGGGGGCTGCGTTCATGCCCGCAGGTTTTAGGTACACAGGTTGATGATCCTTGCTCTTAGGATCTCGGTTCAGTTTTTGGGAAAAAGCTCCATTTGCTCCGGAGGCTTATCTCTTGGTACGGTTTTCCCTGAGGTTGTAGATTCATGTATATTCAGCGGTATGGCGGGGCCCTGTCCCATATGTTGTTATGTTAAAACTCTTAGAGGTGCATAGTCACATATGTGGGTCGCTTTGTAAAGAAATGAGGCAAGCTGCTTGGTTGTATATATATATATGTCGGAAGGTAGCCACTATCGGCTAACTTTGTTGTTTTACTGTTGTTTTATTTTATAAGTTTCATGTATGTTCATGATTATCTCGATGTATACTGCGGTGCCGTGTAGGGCACGATCGCGAGCTTGGTCGTCGTGACAAAAGTGGTATCGAGCCATTAGTCCTCGGAAAGTGTCTACTGAGCCGTGTCTAGTAAGTCTTGATTATCGGTGTGTTGTGCACCACATCTATAATCGTGAGGTCGCAGACATTTAGGATTGGTTTCCATTCTTCTCTCTTTGAGATCGTGCATGAGTTGTCATAGTAGGTTGAATCCTCTCGACCTATTCTTGTGTAACGCTTATGCCTCCACGGAGGCGACTGTGGCCCGAAGGGCAAAGCGAACAGAGGCGCTAGTGGTACAGAGGTTACTGGGACTCGAGCACGCACTATGCCCGAGGTAGTAGGCGGATCGGCGAGTTCAGCCACGCCGGCGGTATTGCAGAAGGCGAAGCGGCGGTAGCTCGAAGGTTCCGTGCAGAGCCTCGATTCCGGCCGAGCGGTTTAGAGATTATGGAGAGCGGTCGGGCTATTGACTAGCATAGTGGTAGGCGGCAAAGCCGGGAGCGTATAGCTAACCCTGAGCCGATAGTTTGAGGATTCGGATTTTCTAGGTGTAGTACACCAGTTTTATGGTTCGAGATCGAGGATGATCCTCAAGAGTTCGTTCGGCGATTCTGACGGACTATGCAGTGCTTAGGGCCTCGGAGGCAGTCGATTATGCTAGCCTCTTCAGGTTCTGCGATATTGCGTTGAACTGTTTTGAGCATGGGAAGCCGAGAGGTGAGGTGCTCTTCCACTGTTTGGGAGGAGTTCACAGAGGCCTTCTGAATCACTTTTGCCTCCTAAAATGAGAGAGCCCGTGTTGATAGGTTCTTGTCATTGAGGCGTAATGGGAGGACCATCGAGTACAACACGAGTTTGACTCGTTGGCGGTATGCGCATACTATTGTGGTGACATGGCGACAGAGTTCACCGCCATGTGATGGGCTGGACCGTTATATGATTCTGCGTATGCAGGAGTAGCCGCCCTTCCCGTGTATGGATATTGCCAGATGCGAGCTTATGCGCGAGGATCGAAGACGAGAGAGAGAGGACCAGCGAACAGTCCAGCCAAGAGGCCAGGCGGCCGGGTTTGTGGTAACTTTCGGCGGGCGATCTCAGCGAACTAGGTCTACATTGCGGCCAGACCGAGTGCTCCTCCACGCGATTTTCGGCGGTGCGTTTTACAACCCGGAATGCAGGCGGTCGGATCTCTAGAACGCCGGTCTCGGGAGATGGTGGTTCGATCGATCGAGGACACCTTTGCCTGTCGCCCGATGTGGTAGGTTCCATTCGGGTATGTCGCGATGCAGTGCTTGTTTTCTTGTGGTCGTCTAGGCCATGTGTTAAGAGAGTGTCCTTATAGAGGGGGTCCTGGTGGGACAACACAGTCTACTAGATCAGTTGCGGGTTCTTCGCCTTCAATAGCTAGGCAGGATGTTCATGCACCGGCAGGCCGTGGCAGAGGTCGTGGTGGAAGTTCCCAGTTTTAGCGGTCCTTTGAACCGCCTATATGATTTCAGGTATGTCTTTGACCCTTTAGAGACTTGTATGCATGGTAAAGTTGTTGTATGTTTAAGTGTCATGAACGGATTATATTGAGACTATGTATATGCTAGAAAGGGGTTGGAAGTACGAAAAGATAATCCCTTTTGGGCTTATGATTGACGGATATGCGTGTGCGAGGTATTAGGGCCATGTGTGGCATTATTGGTATGTCGGGGTGGTAAAAGGAAACTATGTCGCTAATTATAAGTTTGACTCCAAAAGAACATTCGGGGACGAATGTTTCTAAGGGGGGACGAATGTTTCTAAGGGGGGAAGAATGTTACACCCCGTATTTTACAGGACATGTTTTAAGAACGTACGTGAGAATCCCAAATTTTAAGATTATAGACTTGTAAAAATTTATCGGAATTATGGAATTGTCGAAAAACGAAATATTGTGACGAATGGGAGGGCAACACGTGTCACCCCCCCCCCCCCCTTAGGTAGCCTTGGACGAAAATAGCATGGCCAAAAGGGTCATTTGGCCATTGCTAGGATGACAAAGTCTTGCAAGTTGAGGAGCTTGATAATATTGACTTGGTCAATGGGACCACTTAGCTTGATATTTAAAAATGATGCATCCAAGCCACACATGTGTACACATCTTGACCCTCCATGTTACTATATAGTAGTACTAGTTGCAAGACAACTTCTATACTTAGACAAATTTTCAAGAAATTGGAGAACTCCTCTACTATGCTCTCGGGTTCAAGGTCCAAAGAAAGAAAAAAAAATTGTTTGTTGTCCAATAAGCTCCACACTTTAAACCAAGGTTCATGAGGGTATTGTAAGGGTATCTCTATAGAAAGATCCAGGAAAATTAGCGTTTTCGTATTAGTCACAAGGTGAAAACCTAGTTGCTTTTCTAGGTTTTGATTGGAAGATTTAAGGGAAGTGGTTTGTGATATTCTAAGGGTCTCAAGGGGCGGATTGAAGTGTCAAGAAGAGGCCCTAAGTTGCTAAGGAGCGACTTTGGATTTGAAGTTGGATTAAGACTCGTTGAGGTAACAATCTTGTTCTCTTAATGTGTTACAAGATTATATATTGTTGTTAGCCTTACATTTTACTAGCATGAAGTATATGTGTTGAAGTTTTATAAGTGTTATGGATTGTTGTAGCCTAAAATCCGAAATGACATATTAACCATTTGAATTTGGATTACAATTTGGTCGTATTTAGAATAGTCGCATGTTACTTACTTGAAGATTATAGTAGTTATAATCGATTGCGACTTGATATCATGTTATGCTAACAATTTGGATTGAAAAGGAAATTGGATAAGAATTGGTATTGTTGTATCCCAAGATTGCCGGATTTACACTTGTTGTTGCTTTAGTTTGATATCAATTGCGGGGCGGAATTTTACACGTCTAGTAGGCGTGTAATCCCCTATTGTTAATTGCATTGTTGGGCCTTAAATGTGGCGTGTTTGGTTATTGAATTCGGCCTTGAAAAAGGTGGAAAAGTATGTAGAAACAAAGGAAGTGTTGTCCGATTTTCCGTAGAATTTAGTGACTTAGCACTTAGAATATTCTACGTTTGAAGTAAGAAGTTAATGGACGTATTATGGCCATTATAGGTTGAAGTACTAAGTATAGCGTATTCTACTTGAAGGATGGAATAGCTATCAAGGTGGAAGTACTTTGGAGCATTTTGCTACTTGTCGATAATCGTCGCGAGGTATGTGAACCTCTTCCTTCTTTTGGCATGATTCTATGTATGGAATATACATATGGTATTATTTCATGTTCCCTTCTACTCTTAGAGGTTAAGAGGTATGTATGTGATTTACTCTATGTAAAGGTTATGTCTAGGTTACCCTAAGCTCTTACCAAGTCTTATGGGGGATGTTGGTAAGAGTCGTTAGGATGTATTTGGAGCCAAGTTGACTTGGCTAATTTTAAGGCACGAATGAGAATAAGTATCGAACAAGCCATTGCAGCGTTAATAAAGAAAAATGTAATGACAATTGATTATATTAAAAATGAGTAGAATTCTCCATCTGCATAGAAGCTAAGATAAGACAAAATTGTATTGCATTTTCTAGATCATGGCTACTTGAATAAGATCGTTATAAATAAGTATAACTTATTCACAACGCACCAAAGTATATGTTACTTAATTTAAAAGAGTTTACGATGAAGTTTTAAGACTAAGAACCTTGAATTCTTAAAAGGTTAAGAAACTTTATTTTTCAAGTCATGGGACTTGATTTCTAAAGGAAGAAATGACTTGATTTAAATATATAGAATACTTGATTTGGAAAGCATGGATTTCTTGATATTCTAAAGATAAGAGATCTTAAATTCTAAGTTAAGAAACTTGATTTCTAAAGTTAAGAGACTTGAAGTATTTTAAAAAGTTATGTAACTTGATTTGAAAGTATAAGTCTCTTGGTTATAAAAAGAATTAATTAGTCCAAGGCATAAAGTTAGTATAACGGCTTTATGGAAAGTTGGTTATAATAACTTTATGGGAGGTTAAGGGAATGGTTTCTCTAGTAATATAAACAAAGAATGACTTGAAATAAAGAAGGGCAAATTGTTTTAAAGGTACCAATTGCTTAAGGTTTTTAAGAAAGAAGTCACTTGATTTAGAAGCCGGTAAATGTACTTCTAAAAGGTATTGTGACTTGTCTTGAAGAGTAGATATGACTTGATACTACGGTTGTTAATATCTTGGAGGTTTTATTTGAAAAAGAGTCATTTTTAAAAGGAGTAGTGGTACGTAGTACGTTGGGTTAAATTCCTGGATTTAATATGACATTACCGCGTCGAGAATGGGCCGCGATACCTTTATGGGCGCACTATATGACATTACCGTGTCCCGTGAACGGGTCGCGATACCTTTACGGGCGCACTATTTGACTTTACCGCGTTCCGGGAATGGCGGGCAAGATACCTTTATGGCGCACTATGTGACTTTACCGCGTCGTGAATGGGCGGGCAAGATACCTTTATGGGCGCACTATGTGACTTTATCGCGTCCCAGTTGGGCGGGTAGTATAGCGTCCTCCATAAAGGGGCGGATTATGTTATGTAAGGTAAGTAAGTTATATGGTAATGAACTTGATGATTTTCCTAAGTATGTACGTAAGAAAGTGACTATAACTTTTATTGAAAAATGGGAAAAGATAATAAGGTACGATTAAGTTCACGAGATGGTAATGACATGGTAGGTTCAGGTATTTACCCTTTTTATACTTACCACTGTCATGCTTTTATACAGATATGTTTTGTTTCGTACCTTATTTCCGCTCCATATTAAATTTTTGTTATCGACTTCGGGCTGCGTTCATGCCCGCAGGTTTTAGGTACCCAGGTTGGTGATCCTTTCTCTTAGGATCTCGGTTCAGTTTTCGGGGAAAAGCTCCATTTGCTCCGGAGGCTTATCTCTTGGTACGGTTTCCCTGAGGTTGTAGATTCATATATATTCAGGGGTATGGCGGGGCCTTGTCCCGCCACTGTTGTTATGTTAAAACTCTTAGAGGTCTGTAGTCACATATTGTGGGTCAGTTTGTAAAGGAAATGAGGCAACTGCTTCGGTTGTGTCACACCCCGAACCCCGGGCCCGTGACTGGTGCCCTACCTGGGCACCCTTCTACCTTAACAACTAAGTAAACTGCGGAAATTAAATAACGCCTCATTTTTTTTTAACCAACGTACGTGCAAGGGCAAAGCCGACAAGGCTGCCATATAATATACATAAACAAAAGACACTACACCGTACATGAGTCCAATCCCACATATGAATACAGACCTCTAAGAGTTATACTGAACTATGACGGGACAAGGCCCCGCCGTACCCATAACTGTACAAAAGCATGTACTGAAAGAACTTATACCAAAAAGATAAACTCCCGAACAGAAGGAGCTATCCAAAACTCTGAGCAGGGTCCTACACCTGCAGATCACCAAACTGCGTACCTAAACCTGCGGCATGAACGCAGCCCCCCGAAGGAGGTCAGTACGAAGAATGTACCAAGTATGTGAACAGTAAGTACTGTAATGAAATCATAACAGTCTAAACAAAACAGGAGACATGTATGATAGCCAACCTACAGTACACAATACATAAGCAGTTATATCAAGTCAGGGACGCATGCCCTCAAAGTCACTACTCAAATATAACCATGGGTCTCACGCCCATAATATCAATCATGCCCGTGGAATCCTTTCTCACTGCCGGCAGTCCATGATATAATGTAACACCAATAAGCATATCCAAGGAGTATCCCTCGTGGTCGCATGCCCCGGAATCCCACATCGTATAAGCATGACCATGGGGTATACAAACAAATCCGGGAATCAAACCCGCTCCTGGTCACATGCCCCGGAATCCCACATCGTATAAGCATGTCCAAGGAGTATCCCTCGTGGTCGCATGCCCCGACATCCCACATCGTATAAGCATGACCATAGGGTATCCCTCGCGGTCGCATGCCCCGGCATCCCACATCGTATAAGCATGACCGTAGGATAACACAAACAAATCCGGGAATCTAACCCGACTCCTGGTCACATGTCCCGGAATCCCACATCGTATAAGCATGTCCAAGGAGTATCCTCGCGTCGCACGCCTTGCATCCCACATCGTATAAGCATGACCATAGGTATCCTCGCGTCGCATGCCCCGGCATCCCACATCGTATAAGCATGACCGTAGGGTAACACAAACAAATCCGGGAATCTAACCCGACTCCTGGTCACATGCCCCGGAATCCCACATCGTATAAGCATGTCCAAGGAGTATCCCTCGTGGTCGCATGCCCCGGCATCCCACATCGTATAAGCATGACCATAGGGTATCCCTCGCGGTCGCATGCCCCGGCATCCCACATCGTATAAGCATGACCATAGGGTATCCCTCGCGGTCGCATGCCCCGGCATCCCACATCGTATAAGCATGACCGTAGGGTAACACAAATAATGGAAGCATACCCGTGGAATCCCACCTCACTGTCGGTACGTCCAAGTAAACTTACAACAAGGCAGCCGACCCTCCAACCGAGAGTCGCGGCAACGTAATAAAACATAATACTTGCACTCAAAGGCTATCACCAGCACATATAGGCAATTCTCAATTAATCCAGCCAAAGTACTTATTAAGGCACACATAGAATAATTCTCAATTAATCAAGCCAAAGTACTTATCAAGGCACACATAGAATAATTCTCAATTAACCAAGCCAAAGTACTTATCAAGGCACACATAGAATAATTCTCAATTAAACAGGCCAAAGTACTTATCAAGGCACACATAGAATAATTCTCAATTAAACAGGCCAAAGTACTTATCAAGGCACACATAGAATAATTCTCAATTAAACAGGCCAAAGTACTTCGTACGTGCATTCTTTTCAAAAGACTCATTTTTATGTAAAACCCGAAGATACTAACACCCGTAGTATCAAGGTGTGTCTATTTTTCAAAGTAAGTTACTACACCTTTAGAAAACTCATTTCAAAGCTTGGAATCAAGTAATTTCAAATTTTCACAATCTAGGCAACTTATGCCTAATAATCAAAATAGACAACTTTCTTAACTTTCCATAAAGCCGTTATAACCAACTTCCCATAAAGCCGTTATAACCCTTTATGGTTTTAGACACATTCATTCCTTTTTATAACCAAGAGACTTATACTTAAAACCAAGTATCACATACTTACAAATCAAGTTCTTAACTTTCTAAAATACTTCAAGTCTCTTAATATTTAGAAAACAAGTTTCTTCTACTTTTAAACCTCAAGTAACTCACACCTTTAAAATGAGTTACTTCTCTTAAATCATGTCATTTCTCCTCTCTTAAAACAATTAAGTAAATCACTCCTTTGACTCCCCTAAAGTCGTTATAACAACCCTTAGGTTTTGGAACTAAGGCACTAGCCAAAAGATTTGGAAACCACTTCCTTTTCAAGACTCTATGTACTTTAAGTAAAATACTCTTACTTTTAAGAATCCAACTTCACTAAGGCAATGTATTATACAACTTACAATTTAAACATCAAAGTACAATCAAGGAAGTACATAGAACAAATTCTATTTTAGGCAATCCAAATACAACCAAGGAATGGATCATTTAAGGAGTAGGACATACTTTCTTTATCTTAAGGAATCATGCTAGAAGAGGAGATAGTTCACATACCTTTTCGGCTAAATCCACAAGCTAAGCCGAATACGCCGTACGTAGAAGTGTCAACCTATAATGGTCACAACAAGACTATCAACTTCTAGTCTCTAACGTAGAATAATACTAAGTATACGGTCTCTAATTCTATGGAAAATCGGGCAGCACTTCCTTTGTTTCTACTCACTTTGCCACCTTTTTCAAGGCCGAATACAATAACCAACACGCCACATTTAAGGCTCAAAACAACAACCAAACAAAAAGGGGATTACACGCCTTACAATACGTGTAAAATTCCGCCCCACAATTAATACCAACTAAGTCCATAATCAAGCCATTCTCGGCTAATATATACAACAACACTAAGTCTTTTCCAATCCTTTTCCAATTCCAAGTTCTAAGGTCTAACATGTTATATAGTCATAAACAACTACAATTTCCTTCTTTATACAACATGTGACGCCTTAAACCAATAATCAACTTGAATTGTAATCTTAAGGCTAACATGCTAGTTTTTTCGGATTAGGGTTCCAATAGCCAAAACACTTATCCAACTTCATAATAAATAACTCATGCTTGCTATTATCCATAGCTACAACAATAAGTAAACTTAATTACTAAAACGACAAGATTTATACCTTTATAAGCCCTTAAAAATTCCAAGATTCAAAGTCGCGCCTTAGCAATTCTTAGCTCCTTTCCTTAAGTTCCAATCCGCTCCAAGCAATCCTTAGAGGCCTATGAAGAACCCATCTTCAAGTTCCAACTTCAAAGTTGAAGAACTCCTTAAGTTTCCGCCTTGCGACTAATACAAAAATGCCGTTTTTCCGAAATCTTTCTATTGAGATAACCTTACAAAACTCTTAGGAACCTTGGGTTAAAGTCTTGTGGCTAATGGATCAAAACTACAAAATTTTGTCTTCCAAAAGAGGCCTTGGCCGAGAGCAACCTTTGAAGAACAAGGTGTTCTCTAATTTTTCTAAATGTAGAAATGCCAAGTCTTGCTACTAGTGTAGTATTTAAAACACATTGGAGGGCTTAGATTACAACAAATGTGTGGCTTGGATGGGTTTCACTAGGATCAAGCCCATGTGGACAAGTTGACAAGTCAACAATGTCATGCTAGCAAGACTAATCTTCCAAGGTGGTCAATGACCATATTACCCTCACTTAATTTCGTCCAAGACCAAGTGTGGGGGTACCACGTGTCGCCCTCTCATTCGTCCATAAAATTAGAATCCTCGTGGCCCCACAAAACGTAAAATTCCTCAAAGGGCCCCATACGACCAATCCGTAAAAATAAATTTCCATAATGTTAATAAGTTCCATACTCTTCAAATAATGCATTTTGAGAATCCAATTCTCAACAACAGACATTTTTCCTTTCCGACGTTCGGAAGATTTTCCGCCGGAAAAACAATTCTTCCTTTCGTACCAACTTCCAAGTCTTGATTCCTTACGTACATTCTTTTTTACATGTCCTGGACTTACGGGGTGTAACATTCTTCCCCCCTTAGAAACATTCGTCCCCGAATGTTCTTAGTCGGTTGTCAGGCTATACAAATTCCGGCACAATCTCTATAATATGCCTATCAATGAAAACTGCACAAGACCAACGATGCCACACATGGCCACCACATAACATACGTACAAAATCTCAATATTGTTTCTTGTTCCCCAATCCTTGGATTTACTATCCAAACTTGGCCATTATGTCACTTGAATTCCGCTAAGGCTCTTCTCGGTCCTTACGATCTAGTTCCGGTGGAACGCATCCACGAACTCGTACAACGATTAACTAAACTTGGGCCTTTCATCCTCGGGGCCCTATCACATAACGGGACCATTTCTAACTGACATCACCCCATTCCATACTACCGGTTGACCCGAAATGAGTCCATAACCCGACTCATCGTCACACTTAACTTCTCATTCTTAGTCTGAAATAAATCTTTCTCTTATATCAAGGTACTTCTCACCCTATCCCCCTATTCACTAGAGGTTCGTCACATAGGTCGAAGTATTTCTACCGTACATCCTTCCCTATTGGTCTTACACTGTTATGGGGCAATTACTACTTGTGAACTCTACACAACTATAGTCTCAGTTCACTTACCATTCTTGTCACATTCTTAACTTTCCACTTTACTGATCAAAGTATTCCTACCTCTGGGGTACTATCACTTACAACGGCTAGCAACAAAGGGAAAACATATACGCTAGGGCGAAATCTGAATCTAACAATGCATGTATGATTCAAAAGAATCGACATATACCTGTAACCCCATGCGATGTCACCTCCTGATCCTGTCCCGTAGTCACGTCATCTACGCGGTTCGAAGGACCGCCAGAACCATAAACTCCACCCTGACCTCTACCACGATCCGACATCCGAACACCTTGCAGGGGACGACGCATGCGGAGGAAAGAGAATTAACCATCGGCCTCATAGGCTGAGCCTTCTTACCGGTGCTCTTTCTAACAGGACATTCCCACTTCTTGTGGCCCGGATGGTCACAATAATAACAAACACCTGTGCCATGACGGCATTTTCCCAAATGACGCTTACTACAATGGAAACACTGAGGAATATGTGGCCTCGACTGAGAAAATCCTCTGCTCCTTTGAGAACCTCGACCCCTAGAGCTTGGACCGACTCCTAAATACCTTGTGGGATCAAATCTCCCACCTGTGAGCTTCGGGGGTGTGTACTGGGTAGGCTGGGACGAATATCTCACTGGCCTTTGAGCGCTCATCCAAAACTCACCGATAACCAACCGGCCTAGCCTCTTACGATCCCGCGCTGCCTCTCTACCCTCTGCATAACCGTGTGTATCGCCGAATAACCTCTCGCTGATGAAAATGTAGCACCGCTTATCTTGGTCAATAACATAATCGCTTCCTCACGACCATATAGTCTTCTCCTAACTGAAACCGAGGCTTTGGTGCTGAGGCCTCAAAACTGGCGCGCAAGAACTCGCCGATCGCAAAACACCAGATACCCGGGCATACGCCCTATCAAATCTCGAGTCGGCTAGTAGCTCTGCTACTCCTTTGCCCTTCTCGGGCGGCTGTTCTCCTCGAGGCATAATCAGAACACAAAATTACGTCAGAGAGGAATTATCTTACTAACACATCTCTATGGCACGATCTTAGAGTGAGAAGAACAGAAACCAACTCTTAAATGTCCTGTAGCCTCCTGTTTATGGGTGTGGCGCGCAACACACCGATAATCAAGACTATACTAGACACGGCCTCAGATATTCCAGGATCGATCGCTTCGATACCACTCACACACCCCGAACCCCGGGCCCATGACTGGTGCCCTACCTGGGCACCCTTCTACCTTAACAACTAAGTAAACTGCGGAAATTAAATAACGCCTCATTTTTTTTTAACCAACGTACGTTCAAGGGCAAAGCCGACAAGGCTGCCATATAATATACATAAACAAAAGACACTACACTGTACATGAGTCCAATCCCACATATGAATACAGACCTCTAAGAGTTATACTGAACTATGACGGGACAAGGCCCCGCCATACCCATAACATTACAAAAGCATGTACTGAAAGAACTTATACCAAAAAGATAAACTCCCGAACAGAAGGAGCTATCGAAACTCGGCGGGTCCTACACTGCCGATCACCAAGCTAGCGTACCTAAACTGCAGATGAACGCACTGCCCAAGGAGGTCAAGACGAAGAATGTACCAAGTATGTGAGCGTAGGCATCGTAATGAAATCATAATCTAAACAAAACAGAGACATGTATGATAGCAAACTACGATACAATACATAAGCGGTTATATCAAGTCGTGACGCGCCTCTGTTACACCGTAATTGCGGGACATGCCTTAAGAAAGTAAGTAAGAACTCACAAATGTTAAGGATTGGAGACTTGTAAAAACTTATCGGAAATTATGGAATTGTCGGATAATGTATTATTGTAACGAATGGGAGGGCGACACGTGTCACCCCCTTTTAAGATGCCTTGGTCGAAATTGTGCAAGGGCATGAAGGTCATTGGACCTTTGTTGCAAGACTAGTCTTGCAACTTGTGTAGCTTGAGAAGGTTGACTAAGTCTTGGTCAATAAGTCTTGATATTTAGCAAGACTAGATCCCAACCAACCATTTGTTTGTATCCTAACCCTCCAAGGTGCTACTTATATTACTACTAGTAGAGAGGGAGCTCAACACTTAGAAATTTTACACAAAAAATTGGAAGAACATAGGCAAAGCTCTCGGGTTCACCTTGCAAAAAGAAGAAAAAAATTTGTTCCTTGTTCTTTTAGTTCCCCACTTTAAACCATGGTTCCTAGGTGTATTGTAAACACATCTCTATAGAAAAATCTTGGAAAAAGATTGTTTTCGGGTTAGTCGCAAACGAAAACCTAAGGGTCTTTCTAGGTTTTGCTTGGAGTTTTGAAGGATATTTGTTGGTATTGTTCTAAGGGTCTCAACAAGCGGATTGAGGTGTCTTGGAGAGGCTATAAACTACTAAGGAGCGACTTCGGATTGGAGTTGGTTTAAGAATCATTGAGGTATAATCTTGTTCTTTGAAAGTATTACAAGATTATTCATTTTGTTGTTGTTAGCTTTGTATGTTGCAAGCATGAAATTGTTATATTGAAGTTATAAAGATTATGGATTGATTATAGCCTTGGAAATCCAAATGTAAGGTAATCCATTACTAAGTTGAATTACAATTTAATCGTTAGAACCGCCGCATGTCATTGACTTAAGGATTATGGTTATTATAATCGAATGCGACTTGATATCATGTTATGCTACAAATTTGGGTTGAAATATAAATTGTGAGCCAATTGGAAAGTTTAGTTAGTCATTTGTATTGGACTACTGCTATATTGATTGTGAGCCAATTTGGGCTGTTTGGTTATTGTATTTCACCTTGGAAAAGGTGGCAAAGTAAGTAAAAACAAAGGAGGTGCTGCCCGATTTTCCGTAGAATTTAGAGACTTAACACTTATAATATTCTACGTTTGAAGTAAGGCTTTAATAGACGTATTGTGAATATTATAGGTTGACATAGTGCAGCGGGACTTCAGACTTGGCAAAGTGGTTTGACCCGACAAGGTATGTAGAACTTTTTCCTATCTTTTGAGCATGACTAGTTAGCGTGTAGTACGGTGGACGTACAAGCCTTTGACATTCTTTACTAGCCTTATAAAATGCCAAGTCGGGTGAGTTAGGAAGTTAACTCACTTCTTTGAAATATTAAGGATGTCTTAAGTCTTAGTAAAGTTAAGGGACTTGAAGAGATTTAAAGTATGTGATACTTGTGTCGCTTAATCGTATAAGTCCTCGATAGGAAAAAAATGTACTTGACTAAGGTATAAAGTGAATATAACGACTTTATGGGGAGTTGGTTATATTGACTTTATGCAAAGGTAAATGGCTTGTGTTAACAAAAGGCAAATTGATTTTTAAGGTATCAATTGCCCAAGGTTTAATAAGAAAGGAGTCATTTGATTTAGAAACCTACTTTAATTCTAAAGGTATTGTGACTTGCCTTGAAATGTACTTTGGACTTGATACTATGGTTAATAGTGTCTTGGAAGCTTTCTACTAAAAGAGTCATTTGATTTTTAAAAGAATAGAAGTATGTAGTACTTTGGGTTAAATTCCCGGATTCTTATAAAAGACATGAAAGTGCCTTAAGTAAACTAAAATGAGAATGTAGATGAATAAGACTAATAAGAAGTTAGGGGGATTGCTAACTTGCTTAATTATTGTATGAAGGCCGGTTTTGAGGTAGGGTAAGAGTATCAGTGAGGGGCAAACCCCCAAGACGCTATACCACCTTCTTCAGGATAAGAGTATAAATGGGAAGCCCCAAGGCGTTATACCACTGCGTTACTATCTTCTACAGGATAAGAGTATAAATGAGGGGCAAACCCCCAAGACGTTATACCACCTGCTTTAGGGTAAGAGTATAAATGAGGGGTAGACACCCCAAGACGTTATACCACCTGTTTTTATGGGTTCGCTACCCATGGTATGATCGGAGACCGCTATTGTGATGTTATACGTATTCTCTGATGTACTCCCATTGTTAGCAAGCAATGTATCGTAATTTTGTTATCATACATGTCTCCGCTTTCTTATAAACTTATGTTGTAATTACTGATTTTCAGATTTACATACTTAGTACATATTATGTGTCGACTTCCTCGGGCCGCGTTCATGCCGCAGAAAGGGTAAGGTGGCGCATCCACATTCTTAGGATCGCTTATCGCACGCCTAAGCTCCATTCTCCGAGGCTTGTCTTTCTTTTGGTACGCCTTATCCCTGATGTTGTAGATTTTGTACATTCAGTATGGTATGGTTCTGTCCCGACACAATTGTTAATCCTGAGGTCCGTATTCACCTTTGTGGTTGAATGTAAGAACCGAGTTGTAAAGTTGTACTTTGACTTTGTTTATATTATGGAAGCGGCTTATCGCCAGCCTTTGTTGTTATATTATTTACACACGTGTTTATGTTGTGTATGTTCCATTGCTATTCTCTCGATGTATACGAACAGGGTGCCCAGTAGGGCACGATGCGCCCGGGTCGGGTCGTGACAAAAGTGGCATCGAGCGATTAGTCCTCGGAAAGTGTCTACGCATCGTGTCTAGTAGAGTCTTGATTATCGGTGTGCACCACATCTATAATCGTGAGGCTCTGAGACATTTAGGATTAGTTTCATTTTTCTCTCTCGAGATCGTGCATTAGAGTGTCTTATTAGGTTGAATCCTCTCGACCTCTTCTTATTAAACACTATGCCTACCTGAAGCTACCGGGGCCCGAGAAGGCAAAGCGGAGGAGTCGCTATGGTACTCGAGAGTCACACGGGCTCGAGCACGACTATGCACGAGGTGGTAGGCGGTCGTTGAGTTCACCACGCCGACTGATTAGAGGAGCCGAGGCGGCGAGCTCGAGGATTCCGATACTGCACCCTCCAGTTCCCGGCCGGTGTATAGAGACTACGGGAGCAGTTCGGTTATTGACCAAGATAGTAGCGGCGGCGTATGCCAGGGCAGCGACCGCACCCAGGCGGTTTGGATTAGGGATTTTCGATGTAATCCACGAGTTTTATGGTTCAAGGTCCGCGAGGATCGCGCGAGTTCGTTCGACGGTCTGACGGACCGTGCAGGTTCTTAGGGCTTGAGGCAGTCTGTTACACTAGCCTCTTACGGTTGCGCGATATTGCGTTGAAGCTGGTTTGAGTCGTGGTTGCTTTGAGAGGTGATGATGCTCTTCCACTGTTTGGGAGGAGTTTACAGAGGCCTTTATGGATCACTTTATACCTCCCGACATGATGAGAGCCCGGCTAGACAGATATTTGACCTTGCGGCAGAACGGGAGGACCGTTAGGGAGTACAGCCTGGAGTTTGACTCCTTGGCCAGGCATGCTCACACTATTGTAGCTAGCATGGCGGATAGAGTTCATCGTTATGTGATGGGGCTAGACCGTCATATGATTACAAAGATTGGGGGTGGCTCTTCAGCCCGGTATGGACATCGCCCGGATGCAGGCCTATGCACAGGGGATAGAGGATAGAGAGAGGGAGGACCAGATTGACGCAGGCCAGCCCAAGAGGGCCAGGACATCGGGGTCTCAGGGCGCTGAGGCGACAGCCCTCAGCCAGAGTAGCAGTCCACGTTCGGCCCACCGCAGAGTGCCGTCACGGTTTCGGCAAGAGGTCGACCAGCGGCCGATCCGGCAGTCGAGGCTCGGGACTACTGGATTTCGAGGAGGCAGAACCGTCACCGATCGGGACCGCCCACGCCTCGGTGTGCTTTCGATGCGTAGGATTCCACCGAGGTGAGTGTCGCGAGCCGGAGCTTGTTACTCTTGCGGCACCGGGCCATTTGAAGAGAGATTGTCCGCTCAGAGGCGATGGGTGGTACAAAGCCACCGACGGATCGATTGTTGGGTCTTCTTCTCCTTACGTGGTTATGCGCCCGGGCGTGGTATCACGGGCCGCGAGCCGCGGTAGAGGTCGTGGTGGTGGTTCGATTCTAGCGGTCCCCGAACCGCATATATTCTCTAGCCACCGCCAGATCGGGAAGCTTCCACGACGTCGTCACGGGTATATTATCGATTTGCCGTGATGTTTATGCATTGATAGATCCGTGTTCTACCTTGTCCTATGTGTCCTCTTATCGGGTAGAATCGAGTAGAGCCGGTGTCGATAGAGTCGTTTGAGGTAGCTACGCCATTGGTGATTCGGTGTTAATTTGGCGGGTGTATAGAGGTTGTCCGATTTATTTGATCGTCCGACCGCAGACTTGATAGAGCCGAGATGGCGATTTTGATGTCATTATGGGTATGGACCGTTGGCCTCGTTATGCCAACGCTGATCGTAGGGACGAGTTGGTTCGGTTCCGTTTCTGGCGAGCCGCTTATCGAGTGGAGGGCAACACGACGCCGGGGGTAGGTTTATTTCTTACCTCGAGGCTGGAAGATGGTGCGAAGAGTGCATCTATCATCCGTTCGGGTATTCGTCTGAGGTGAGGTTCCGATTCTTCGCCGATGGTTAGGGAGTTTCCAGATGTGTTCCCAGATGATCTTCCGGGTATCCCTCCTGAGAGGGAGATCGAGTTTTGTATTGACACGTTGCCAGACACTCGACCTATTTCCATTCCGCCATACCGGATGGCACCTGCTGAGTTGAGGGAGCTGAAGGACCAGCTGAAAGACTTGCTAGAGAAAGGCTTTATCAGGCCTAGTGTATCTCCCTGGGGAGCGCCGGTGTTGTTTGTAAAGAAGAAGGATGGGACGCCGCAGCGTATGTGTTGACTACAGCATGAATAAGGTAACCATTAAGAATAGGTACCCTCCCGGGATTGATGATTTGTTTGCGATTCGCGAAGTGCGAGGTGTTTCTCAAAGATAGACTGCGATGCAGTTATCATCGAGTTCGAGTTCGAGAGGCGAATATCCCAAAGATCGCATTCGGGACCGGTATGGGCACTATGAGTTGAGGTTATGTCTTTCGGTTTGACCAACGCCCAAATGTATTTATGGATTTGATGAACCGGTGTTCAAGCCATTTTTGGATACATTTGTGATTGTATTCATTGATGACATCTGGTGTATTCACGACAGAGCGAGCACGCATCACTTGAGGACGGATTGGGATTCTCCGAGCCGCGATTATTCTCCAAGTTCTCCAAGTGTGAGTTTTGGTTGGCCTCGTGGCATTCTGGGGCATATTATTGGCGATGGTGTTCGGTAGATACGGCAAGATAGAGGCGATCAAGTCTTGGCGAGACCTACTACTCCGACCGAGGTGCGCAGATTTCTTAGGATCGAGTTATTATCGCGAGTTTATGGGCGGTTGCTTCGATTTCAAGACCGTTGACTAGGTGACTCGAGCAGCCAAGTTCCGATGGGAGGCTTGCGAGGAGGGTTTCCAGTTGCTGAAGGAAAGGTTGACTACAGCTCCAGTTCTTACTCTTAGGAGGTTAGATGGTACGTGATCTATTGTGATGCCTGCATCGGGCTAGGTGTGTTTGATGCCACGCAGACGGCAGTTATAGCCTATGCTTCGGCGATTCTGAAGCATGAGAGGAATTACCCTACCCATGACTTAGAGTTGTGCAGATTATTCATGCCTTGAAGATTTGGAGACATTATTTGTGCGGAGTTCATGTGGATATTTATACGCACTCACAAGAGCCTCCAAGATATCTTCAGCAGTGAGTCGAACTTGAGGCGAGACGGTGGTTAGAATTGCTGAAAGATTATGATGTTGATATTCTATACCATCCGGGGAAGGCCAACGTAGTTGCTGATGCCTTGAGTCGTAGATCTATGGGGAGCCTATCGGAGGCCAGAGAGACAGATACGGTCCGTCGATCCACCGATTAGCGAGCCTTGGGGTTCGATTGATCGATGCCGACGATAGTGAGTACGGGTTCGTGAGGTTGCCGAGTCTTCCATCGTTGATGAGGTGAAGAGGCGACGCTTGAGGACCCGGTTGGTACGGCATCAGTGATGTAGCTCTTCGGAGAAGAGAGTCTATTCGAGTAGCGCTGATGGTGCTGAGATTTGAGGGCCGGTTGTGTGTTCCCGATGTGTTAGGACTTCGTCAGCAGATTTTGGGGGAGGCACACAGCGCTCGATATTCTATTCATCCGGGGTCGACCAAGATGTACCATGACCTCAGATGTTTGTATTGGTGGGATGACCTGAAGAGGGACGTGGCAGGTTTTGTTGCACAGTGTCCTAATTGCCAGCAGGTCAAGGTCGAGCACCAGAGGCCCAGTGGTTTATTGCAGTCTATTGAGATTCCGACTTGGAAGTGGGAGATGATCAACATGGACTTTGTTACAGGGTTACCTCGTACTCGGAAGAACGACTCCATTTGGGTTATTGTTGACAATGTGAAATCAGCCCATTTCCATCCGGGCCAGACGACGCCACCGAGACTATGCCGATTGTACATCCGAGAGATAGTGAGGCCGCGGTGTTCCTGTCGATTATATCCGATAGGGAGCCCGATTACCTAACTTCCGGAGGTCTTTCGTAGGGTTTAGGGACACAGTGAGTCTCAAAGACATCATTTCACCTCGATCGACGGGCAGGCGAGCGCACTATCCGGACACTCGAGGATATGCGAGCTGCGTGATAGATTTCGAGTAGCCAGGAGGATCATTTGCCTCTTGTGGAGTTTGCTTATAACAACGGCTACCATTCCAAAGATACGATGGCGCCATACGAGGCTTTATAGCGGAAATGCAGTCGCCGACGGTTGGTTCGACGTGGCGAGGTACGCTAGTTGGCGGACTTGGTACAGCAGTGGATAAGGTGAAGCTTATCCAGAGAGACCGTAGCGGCTCGAGTTGGCGAAGTCATATGCGGATAATCGGCGTCGACATTTGGAGTTTCGTGCACGATTGGGTCTTCTTGAAGGTGTCACCCATGGCGGTGTGATGAGATTCGGTAAGAAGGGGGAAACTCACCCAAGGTACATTGGGCCCTACCAGATCGTCCGTAGAGTGGGACAGGTTGCTTATGAGTTGGATCTGCCATCAGAGTTAGAGGCGGTACATCCGGTCTTCCATGTTTCTATGTTGAGGAAGTGTATCGGTGATCCAGCGAGAGTTTTTCCTACTAGTGAGGTCCAAGTAATGAGAGGGTTATCGTATGAGAGAGTCCCATAGCGATACACGATCGCCAGTCGCGATCATGACCAAGGATGTAGCTTCCACAAATCCCGTGGAGAAATGATAACCGGGAGGAGATGACTTGGGAAGCGGAGGAGGACATGTTGAGGAGGTATCCTCACTTATTTCCTATACCTTCAGGTATTTCATTTTGCCCTTGCTTGTCAGGTTTTAATTGAAGTGTTTCTTTTGCTTAAATGCTTTTATGTGGCCATGAGTGGCATTTTTGGTATGTCGGGGCTGTGAAAGGAAACTATGTCGCTAATAGTAAGTGTGACTCCGAAAGAACATTCGGGGACGAATGTTTCTAAGGGGGGAATAATGTTACACCCCGTAATTGCAGTGACACGCCTTAAGAAAGTAAGTAAGAACTCACAAATGTTAAGGATCGAGACTTGTAAAAACTTATCGGAAATTATGGAATTGTCGGATAATGTATTATTGTAACGAATGGGAGGGCGACACGTGTCACCCCCCTTTTATGATGCCTTGGTCGAAATTGTGCAAGGGCATGAAGGTCATTGGACCTTTGTTGCAAAGACTAGTCTCGCAACTTGTGTAACGAGAAGGTTGACTAAGTCTTGGTCAATAAGTCTTGATATTTAGCAAGACTAGATCCCAACCAACCATTTGTTTGTATCCTAACCCTCCAAGGTGCTACTTATATTACTACTAGTAGAGAGGGAGCTCAACACTTAGAAATTTTACACAAAAAAATTGGAAGAACATAGGCAAAGCTCTCGGGTTCACCTTGCAAAAAGAAAAAATTTGTTCCTTGTTCTTTTAGTTCCCACTTTAAACCAAGGTTCCTAGGTTTATTGTAAACACATCTCTATAGAAAAATCTTGGAAAAAGATTGTTTTGGTTAGTCGCAAACGAAAACCTAAGTGTCTTTCTAGGTTTTGCTTGGAGTTTTGAAGGATATTTGTTGGTATTGTTCTAAGGGTCTCAAATGCGGATTGAGGTGTCTTGGAGAGGCTATAAACTACTAAGGAGCGACTTCGGATTGGAGTTGGTTTAAGAATCATTGAGGTATAATCTTGTTCTTTGAAAGTATTACAAGATTATTCATTTTGTTGTTGTTAGCTTTGTATGTTGCAAGCATGAAATTGTTATATTGAAGTTATAAAGATTATGGATTGATTATAGCCTTGGAAATCCGAAATGTAAGGTAATCCATTACTAAGTTGAAATACAATTTAATCGTTGTTAGAACCGACGCATGTCATTGACTTAAGGATTATGGTTATTATAATCAATTGAGACTTGATATCATGTTATGGTACAAATTTGGGTTGAAATATAAATTGAGCCAATTGGGGCTGTTTAGTTAGTCATTTGTATTGACTACCCGCTATATTGATTGTGAGCCAATTGGGGATGTTTGGTTATTGTATTTCACCTTGGAAAAGGTGGCAAAGTAAGTAAAAACAAAGGAGGTCGCCCGATTTTCCGTAGAATTTAGAGACTTAACACTTATAATATTCTACGTTTGAAGTAAGGCTTTAATAGGCGTATTGTGAATATTATAGGTTGACATAGTACAGGCGGGACTTCAGACTTGGCAAAGTGGTTTGACCCGACAAGGTATGTAGAACTTTTCCTATCTTTTGAGCATGACTAGTTAGCGTATGTAGTACGGTGGACGTACAAGCCTTTGACATTCTTTACTAGCCTTATAAAATGCCAAGTCGGGTGAGTTAGGAAGTTAACTCACTTCTTTGAAATATTAAGGATGTCTTAAGTCTTAGTAAAGTTAAGGGACTTGAAGAGATTTAAAGTATGTGATACTTGTGTCGTTTAATCGTATAAGTCCTTGGATAGGAAAAAATGTACTTGACTAAGGTATAAAGTGAATATAACGACTTTATGGGAGTTGGTTATATTGACTTTATGCAAAGGTAAATGGCTTGTGTTAACAAAAGGCAAATTGATTTTAAGGTATCAATTGCCCAAGGTTTAATAAGAAAGGAGTCATTTGATTTAGAAACCTACTTTAATTCTAAAGGTATTGTGACTTGCCTTGAAATGTACTTTGGACTTGATACTATGGTTAATAGTGTCTTGGAAGCTTTCTACTAAAAGAGTCATTTGTTTTTAAAAGAATAGAAGTATGTAGTACTTTGGGTTAAATTCTGATTCTTATAAAAGACATGAAAGTGCCTTAAGTAAACTAAAATGAGAATGTAGATGAATAAGACTAATAAGAAGTTAGGGGGATTGCTAACTTGCTTAATTATTGTATGACGGCCGGTTTTGAGGTAGGGTAAGAGTATCAGTGAGGGGCAAACCCCCAAGACGCTATACCTCCTTCTTCAAGATAAGAGTATAAATGAGGGGGAAGCCCCCAAGACGTTATACCACCTGCGTTACTATCTTCTACAGGATAAGAGTATAAATGAGGGGCAAACCCCCAAGACGTTATACCACCGCGTGGTAAGAGTATAAATGAGGTAGACACCCCAAGGCGTTATACCACCGTTTTTATGGGTTCGCTACCCATGGTATGATCGGAGATCGCTATTGTGATGTTATACGTATTCTCTTGATGTACTCCCATTATTAGCAAGCACTGTGGTATCGTAATTTTGTTATCATACATGTCTCCCGCTTTCTTATAAACTTATGTTGTAATTACAAGACTTTCAGCTTTACATACTTAGTACATATTGTGTAACCCTTCGAATTCTCGCGTTCATCATGCGCAAAGCGAGCGTGGCGCATCCACATTCTTAGGATCGCTTATCAGACGTCGGATCTCCATTCTCCGGAGGCTTGTCTTTCTTTTGGTACAGTCTTGTCCCTGATGTTGTAGATTTTGTACATTCAGGGTATGGTGGGGCCCTGTCCCGCCACAGTTGTTATTCTAAGTGCGTATTCACCTTTGTGGTCAATGTAAGAACGAGTTGTAAAGTTGTACTTTGACTTTGTTTATATTATGGAAGCGCACTTATCAGCTTTGTGTTGTTATATTATTTACATGTGTTTATGTTGTGTATGTTTCATCGCTATTCTCCGATGTATACAACGGTGCCTGTAGTGGGCACCGATCGCGGTCGGGTCGTGACACCTCAAAGTCACTACTCAAATATAACCACGGGTCTCACGCCATAATATCAATCATGCCCGTGGAATCCTTTCTCACCGCGATCCATGATATAATGTAACACCAATAAGCATATCCAAGGAGTATCCTCTTGGTCGCGTGCCGAATCCCACATCGTATAAGCATGACCGTGGGTATACAAACAACCGAATCAAACCCGCTCGTCACATGCCTAATCCCACATCGCATAAAGCGTGTCGAGTATCCTCGTGGTCGCGTGCCGGCATCCCACATCGTATAAGCATGACCATAGGGTATCCTCGCGTCGCATGGCCCGCATCCCATATCGTATAAGCATGACCGTAGGTAACACAAACAACCGAATCTAACCCGACTCGTCATACGCCTTAATCCCACATCGTATAAGCGTATCGAGTATCCTCGGTCGCGTGCCGGCATCCCACATCGTATAAGCATGACCATAGGGTATCCTCGCGTCGCATGCCCGGCATCCCACATCGATAAGCATGACCGTAGGGTAACACAAACAACCGAATCTAACCCACTCCCGGTCACGTGCCGGAATCCTACATCGTATAAGCATGTCCAGGAGTATCCCTCGTGGTCGCATGCCCCGGTATCCCACATCGTATAAGCATGACCATAGGGTATCCCTCGCGGTCGCATGCCCCGGCATCCCACATCGTATAAGCATGACCATAGGGTATCCCTCGCGGTCGCATGCCCCGGCATCCCACATCGTATAAGCATGGCCGTAGGGTAACACAAATAATGGAAGCATACCCGTGGAATCCCACCTCAGTGTCGGTACGTCCAAGTAAACTTAGAACAAGACAGCCGACCCTCCAACCGAGAGTCGCGGCAATGTAATAAAACATAATACTTGCACTCAAAGGCTATCACCAGCACATATAGGCAATTCTCAATAAATCCAGCCAAAGTACTTATTAAGGCACACATAGAATAATTCTCAATTAATCAAGCTAAAGTACTTATCAAGGCACACATAGAATAATTCTCAATTAACCAAGCCAAAGTATTTATCAAGGCACACATAGAATAATTCTCAATTAAACAGGCCAAAGTACTTATCAAGACACACATAGAATAATTCTCAATTAAATAGGCCAAAGTACTTATCAAGGCACACATAGAATAATTCTCAATTAAACAGGCCAAAGTACTTCGTACGTGCATTCTTTTCAAAAGACTTCTTTTTATGTAAAACCCCAAGATACTAACACCCGTAGTATCAAGGTGTGTCTATTTTTCAAAGTAAGTTACTACACCTTTAGAAAACTCATTTCAAAGCTTGGAATCAAGTAACTTCAAATTTTCACAATCTAGGCAACTTATGCCTAATAATCAAAATAGACAACTTTCTTAACTTTCCATAAAGCCGTTATAACCAACTTCCCATAAAACCATTATAACCCTTTATGGGTTTAGACATATTCATTCCTTTTTATAACCAAGAGACTTATACTTAAAACCAAGTATCACATACTTACAAATCAAGTCTTAAACTTCCAAAATACTTCAAGTCTCTTAATATTTAGAAAACAAGTTTCTTCTACTTTTAAACCTCAAGTAACTCACACCTTTAAAACGAGTTACTTCTCTTAAATCATGTCATTTCTCCTCTCTTAAAACAATTAAGTAAATCACTCCTTTGACTCCCCTAAAGTCGTTATAACAACCCTTAGGTTTTGGAACTAAGGCACTAGCCAAAAGATTTGGAAACCACTTCCTTTTCAAGACTCTATGTACTTTAAGTAAAATACTCTTACTTTTAAGAATCCAACTTCACTAAGGCAATGGATTATACAACTTACAATTTAAACATCAAAGTACAATCAAGGAAGTACATAGAACAAATTCTATTTTAGGCAATCCAAATACAACCAAGGAATGGATCATTTAAGGAGTAGGACATACTTTATTTATCTTAAGGAATCATGCTAGAAGAGGAGATAGTTCACATACCTTTCGCTAAATCCACAAGCTGCTAATACGCCGCACGTAGAAGTGTCAACCTATAATGGTCACAACAAGACTATCAACTTCTAGTCTCTAACGTAGAATAATACTAAGTATACGGTCTCTAATTCTACGAAAAATCGGGCAGCACTTCCTTTGTTTCTCCTCACTTTGCCACCTTTTTCAAGGCCGAATACAATAACCAACACGCCACATTTAAGGCTCAAAACAACAACCAAACAAAAGGGATTACACGCCTACAATACGTGTAAAATTCATGCACAATGAATACCAACTAAGTCCATAATCAAGCCATTCTCGGCTAATATATACAACAACATTAAGTCTTTTCCAATCCTTTTCCAATTCCAAGTTCTAAGGTCTAACATGTTATATATTCATAAACAACTACAATTTCCTTCTTTATACAACATGCGACGCCTTAAACCAATAATCAACTTGAATTGTAATCTTAAGGCTAACATGCTAGTTTTTTCGGATTAGGGTTCCAATAGCCAAAACACTTATCCAACTTCATAATAAATAACTCATGCTTGCTATTATCCATAGCTACAACAATAAGTAAACTTAATTACTAAAACGACAAGATTTATACCTTTATAAGCCCTTAAAAATTCCAAGATTCAAAGTCGCGCCTTATCAATTCTTAGCTCCTTTCCTTAAGTTCCAACTGCCCAAGCAATCCTTAGAGGCCTATGAAGAACCCATCTTCAAGTTCCAACTTCAAAGTTGAAGAACTCCTTAAGTTTCTGTCTTGCGACTAATACAAAAATGCCGTTTTTCTGAAATCTTTCTATTGAGATAACCTTACAACACTCTTAGGAACCTTGGGTTAAAGTCTTGTGGCTAATGGATCAAAACTACAAAATTTTGTCTTCCAAAAGAGGCCTTGGCCGAGCAACCTTTGAAGAACAAGGTGTTCTCTAATTTTTCTAAGTGTAGAAATGCCAAGTCTTGCTACTAGTGTAGTATTTAAAACACATCGAGGGCTTAGATTACAACAAATGTGTGGCTTGGATGGGTTTCACTAGATCAAGCCCATGTGGACAAGTTGACAAGTCAACAATGTCACGCTAGCAAGACTAATCTTCCAAGGTGGTCAATGACCATATTACCTCACTTAATTTCGTCCAAGACCAAGTGTGGGGTGCCACGTGTCGCCTCTCATTCGTCCATAAAATTCAGAACCTGCGGCCCCACAAAAATGTAAAATTCTCAGTGGGCCCCACATGACCAAATCCGTAAAAATAAATTTCCATAATGTTAATAAGTTCCATACTCTTCAAATAATGCATTTTGAGAATCCAATTCTCAACAACGAACATTTTTCCTTTCCGACGTTCGGAAGATTTTCCGCCGGAAAAACAATTCTTCCTTTCGTACCAATTTCCAAGTCTTGATTCCTTACGTACATTCTCTTTTACATGTCCTGGACTTACGGGGTCTAACAGGTTGTATATATATATATATATGTCCAGGAAGGTAGCCCTATCGGCTAACCTGTTGTTTTACTTCTGTTGTTTTATTTTATAGTTTCATGTATGTTCCGCTGATTATCTCTGATGTATACATGTAAGAGTGCCCAGGTAGGGCACCAGTCGCGGGCCCGGGGTCGGGTCGTGACACCCTTCCTGGGTCACTGCTGCCTTTCTCATAGCTGCAATCAACATTACTCGTTAGGGAGACGACCCTAACAACACAGCTCTATCGCACGATCTCAGAGTGAGAAGAATGGAAACCAATCCTAAATGTCCTGCAGCCTGCTGGTTATAGATGTGGTGCACAACACACCGATAACCAAGACTCTACTAGACACGGTCTGTAGACACTTTTCGAGGACTAACTGCTCTGATACCACTTTTGTCACGATCCGACCGGCTCACATCGGTGCCCTACCTGGGCACCCCTTTCATGTATACATCAGAGAATAACAGCGGAACATACACAACTTATAAAAATACTCAGACATTAAATATCAACAGGCTAGCCGATAAGACCACCTTCCGTAAAATATACATAATCCAAAAATAAAACAGTACATCTTTTTTTTTTTTTACAACCCAATCCACAAGACATGAATACAGACCTCTAAGAATAACAACCGTGATTTTGACAGGGGCCCCGCCATACCCCTGAATGTACAACAACCGACAATACCAGGGATCTGAACCAAGGATAAGACTCCGGCGTAATGGAGCTTCTCAACAGCTGAACATTGATCCTAAGAGTGAGGATCAGCAACCTGTATACTCTACCTGCGGCATGAACGCAGCCCCCCGAAGGAGGTCAGTACAACATGTACCAAGTATGTGAAACTGAAAGTATTGTAATGAAATCATAAAGTTTAAAAATAAAGCTGGAGACATGTATATTAACGCAAATAACAGTACACTGTGCCTTACTAACAATGAGAGTAAACAAGAGTATACTTTACTGCATAAAAATAGGAGGCTCGTGATCAAAGTAGGGTCACCCGCCCGTAGTATCATTAAGCAATCCTACTCCTGGGACTATTTCACCCGCATAGGCCGTATGGACCCGCATGAGGTAATTTCCTCGCATAGACTGTATCCGCCCGCATAGGTCATGTGGACCCGCATGAGGTAATCTCCTCGCATAGGACTGGTCCGTCCCGCATAGGACTATTTCACTCGCATAAGCCCTACGGACTCGCATGAGATATTCCTCGCATCATGGGTAGCAAATCCACGAAATATGCAAATGCCACAAACCCGGGGAATGACCCCGTAATGAACAACATATCACTAGCACAACCGGCTATCATACATAACATAAGCACTACCAGCTTATCATACATAACATAAGCACTACCGGCTTATCATACGTAACATAAGCACTACCGACTTATCATACATAACATAAGCACCACCGGCTTATCACAATTATCATAAGCAAGTTAAGAAATCCCCTAACTTCTTATTAGCTTTGTTAATATACACTCTCATTTTAGTTTACTTAAGGCACTAACATGTCATTATAAAAACCGGGAATTTAACCCAATGTATTATGTACTTCTATTCTTTTAAAATGACTCTTTTCATATAAAACTTCCAAGATACTAATAACCGTAGTATCAAGTCATACTAATAACTGTAGTATCAAGTCATATCTACTTTTCAAAACAAGTCACAATACCTTTTAGAACTACATTTAAAGACTTCTAAATCAAGTGACTGTTTACTTTAAAACTTTAAGCAATTGATGCCTTCAAATCAATTTGCATTTCTTCATTTCAAGTCATTTTATCTTAATTTACATTGCTAGAGTAAACCATTATTTTAACTTTCCATAAAGCTATTATAACCAACTTCCCATAAAGCCGTTATACTAACTTTATGCTTTAGACACTTACATTCTTCTTTATAACCAAGAGACTTAAACTTTCCAAAAACCAAGTATCATATACTTTCAAAAATACTTCAAGTCTCTTATCTTTAGAAACTAAGATATCCTTAATCTTTAAAACAAGTGAGTTAATTCCCTAACTCAACCAACTTGGACATTCTTAAAACAAGTCAAGGATATCAAATGAAACTAGATTCATCAAAATCTCGTACGTCTACCGTACTATATATTTACAACTACTCATGCTCAAGAGATAGGAAAGTTCCACATACCTCTTTGGTTCAATCCACTTGCTAAGTCCAATATGCCGTACGTAGTATGTCAACCTATAATGACCATAATACGTCTATTAACTTCTAACTTCAAACGTAGAATATTCTAAGTGCAAAGTCACTAAATTCTACGAAAAATCGGACAACACTTCATTTGTTTCTACATACTTTTCCACCTTTTTCAAGGCCCGAATTCAATAACCAAACATGCCACATTTAAGGCTCAACAATTCAGCAATTCAAAGGGGATTACACGCCTAACAGGATGTGTAAAATTCTGCCCCACAATTAATATAAAACTGTCCAAAAATAAGTGCGATTCTCGGCTACAATCCATGCCTACAACAATGTCAATTTCCGTTCGATTCCTTTTCAATCCAAGTTGTTATTCCAACATGTTATATACATAATAACAATTACAACAACTATATTCCCTTCTCTCAATAACATACGACGATCGTAATTAATAATTAACTTGAATTACAATCTTAACGGCTAACATGCCATTTTCGGTTTTGAGCTTCTAAAATTCCATAACACTTATCAATCTTCATAACATATATCACATGCTCATTTCTAACTTATCATAACATGGAATCTTCAATTACAATAGTAAGACGAAGATTATTACCTCATTTAGCCCAAATAATATCCAAGATTACAAGTCGATCCTTAGCAACTCTAGCTCCTCTTTTCGACGTTCCAATCCACTCCAAGCAACCCTTAGAAGCTTATGAAGAACTCCTCTTCAAGTTCCAACTTCAAAGTCAAGAACTCCTTAGGTTTTCGCCTTGCGACTAACGTGAAAACGTAGTTTTTCCGGGGTCTTTCTATTGAGATATCCTTACAATACCCTTAGGAACCTTGGGTTGAAGTATTGTGAATTATGAACAACAATTGCAAAATTTCCTCCTCCATAAGGCCTCATGGCCGAGAGCTCATTAGAGAGCAAGAACAAGATTTTTAAATTTCTTTAAGTGTTGAAATGACAAAGTCTTGCACTACTAGTGTAGATATATACTACATTAAAGGGTCTAGATTAGAACATTTGTGTGGCTTGGATGAATTCATTTAAATATCAAGCTATGTGGGCTCATTGACTTGGTCAATAATGTCAATCCTTGGCCTTTCAAGACTTGGCCCATTCTTGCCCATTTTCGTCCAAGCTCAAGTGTGGGGGGTGACACATGTCACCCTCCCATTCGTCCATAATGTTTCGTTTCCCGAAATTTCCATAATTGGTCAAAATATCGGAAACCTCGTGGGCCCCACAAAAACGTAAAATTTCTCGGGTGGGCCACACGTATCAATCAGAATAAACTTCCGTAGTTCGACAAATTCTAACCGTCTTAAATAGCAAACTCGAGAACCCAATTCCCTTTAACAAACACTTCTTTGCCGAGGTTCTAAGATTTTTCCTTCGGAAAACAATTTTTCCTTTCGTTCAAATTTTTAAAATCCTGGTTCCTTACGTATATTCTTATATATGTGTTCTGGAATTACGGGGTGTAACAATTTCCTTAAGGCAATTCTCGGCTCATATGTGTAACAACATAAAGTTCATTCCAATTCCTTTTTAATCCAAATTGTTATTCTAACATGTTATATAGCCGCAATCGATTATAACAACTATAATCCCTTCTTTCTATAACATGCGACGATCGTAATTAATATTTAAATTGAAATACAATCTTAATGGCTAACATGAACTTTTCGGATTTTAGGCTCCCAAAATTCCATAACACTTATCAATCTTCATAATATATACCACATGATCATTTCTAACTTATCATAACATGGAATCTTCAATTACAATAGTAAGACGAAGATTTTTACCTCAATTAGCCCAAATATAATCCAAGATTAAAAGTCGATCCTTAGCAACTTTAGCTCCTCTTTTCGACGTTCCAATCCACTCCAAGCAACCCTTGGAAGCTTATGAAGAACTCCTCTTCAAGTTACTACTCCAACTATGAAAAACCCCTTTAGTTTTCATGTTGCGACTAACGTAATAACGTAGTTTTTATGGGATTTTTGTATTGAGATATCCTTAGAATACCTCTAGGGATCTTAGTTTTGAATATTAGGATTTATAAAACAAGATTGCAAAATTTCTTCTTCTTGTTGAGAGCTTGGCCGAGAGCTCTATTTAGAGCACACAAGATTTGCCCATTTTTTTCTAAATGTTGGAAATGATCTAGTCATGCACTAGTATACATTTATATAACATAACCAAGGGTTTAGATCAACACAAATGGATGGCTAATATTGGTCAATAATATCAAGCTTCACTTGTCTTTCTTGACTTGGTCAATTGTGTCAAGCCTTGGCTTTCAAGACTTGACCATCTACCCCTTGGTCATTTTCGACCAAGGCTAAGTGGGGGGGGGGGGGGTGACACGTGTCGCCCTCCCATTCGTCCATAGAATTTTGTTTCTCAAAAATTCCATAATTGGTCAAAATATCGAAAACCTTGTGGGCCCCACAAAACGTAAAAATTCCTCGGGTGGGCCCCACGTATCCAACTCTGAAAATAAAATTCCATAATTCCGATAAACTCTTAAAAGTCTTAAATAACCAATTTGAGAACCCAATTCTCATTAACGAATAATTTTCCTTCCCGATGTTCGGAAGATTTTTCCTTCGGAAAATAATTCTTTCTTTCGTTCAAATTTTTAAGCCCTGTGTTCTCCCGTCTATTCTCCTATACATGTCCTGGAATTACGGGGTGTAACATTCTCCCCCCCCCCCCTTTAGATACATTCGTCCCCGAATGTTCTTTCGGAGTCCAATCTAATTAGATAACGACATAGTTCCCTTTAACCATACCTTACAAAATCACATATGCCACATAATAATACTTAGGCAAATACGTCAATCTAACATTGACAAGTAGGGAAGCAATTTTCCTGTAGGTGTAGAGAACAAGTGTGGGTACTCTTCCTCATGTCCTCCTCGGCTCCCCAAAATCATCTTCTCTTTCAATATCATTCCGCCACAAGACTTTGACGGAAGCCACGTCCTTAGTCGCCTGTCCTGGCAATCAAGTATCGCTATAGGACTCTCCTCAAACGATAACCCCTCTGTCACTAGGACATCACTAACCGGGAAACTCTGAATGGATCTCCGATACACTCCCATAACATAACAACATGGAAGATCGGATGTACATGCCTCCCAAGCGGACGCATATCTAACTCATAGGCAACCTTGCCTACTCTACGGACAATCTGATAAGGCCCAATGTACCTTGGGCTTAGTTTCTCTCTCTTACCAAGCCTCATCACACCCTTCATGGGTGATGCTTTTAAGAAGATTCCATTGTCAATCTGAAACTCTAAGTGTCGACGTCGATTCTCTGCATAAATCTTTTGTCGACTCTGAGCTTGCTAATAATATTTCCTGGATAAGCTTCGCTTTATCCACAGCCCGTTTAATCAAGTCTGGGTCAACTAACTGAACCTCGCCTACGTCGAACCAACCAACCGGCGATCTACACTTTCTTTCATACAAAGCCTCATACAGGGCCATCTGAATACTGGAATGGTAACGGTTATTATACGCAATTTAACGAGAGGCAAAAGATCCTCCCAACTACCCCTGAAATAATAACACAGGCCCGCAACCTATCCTCAAGTGTCTGGATAACATGCCCTGCCTGTCCGTCGGTCAGAGGGTGAAATGCGACACTGAGACTCACATGTGTCCCTAACCCCTTCTGGAAAACCTCCAGAAGTTAGCCGTAAACTGAGCTCATCTGTCTGACATCATAAATGTAGGAACCCCGTGCAGTCTCACCATCTTCCTGCTATATAATCTAGCATAATCCTCATCCGAGTAAGTGGTCCTGACCGGAAGAAAATGGGTTGATTTCGTCATCCTGTTTACTATAACCCATAAGGAGTCGCACTTCCTCTGAGTACGATGCAACCCTATGACATAATCCATATCAATCACCTCCCACTACCAAGTCGGGATCTCAATCGTCGATAATAGCCCACTGGGCTTCTGGTACTCACCCTTGACCTGCTGCCAATTTGGACACTGAGCAATAACTCTGCTATGTCCCTCTCTAGGCCATCTTACCAATACATACATCTGAGGTCATGATACATCTTAGTCGACCCCGAACAAATAGAGTAATGAGCACTGCGTGCCTCCTAAGACTCACGACAAGTCTGCAAAGACGGCACACACAATCTATCCTCATATCACAACACCCCATCCGGTGCTACCCAAACAGGTCCTTCTCCTCTCGGAGAGCCGTATCTCAAATCCGCACTAGAATTGGATCCTTATATTGTCGCCTTTTCACCTCTCCAACAAGGGAAGACTCGGAAACCTCTCGTATCTGAACTCCATTATCATCGGAAACAAACAACCGAACCCCTCTGCTTGCTAGCTGATGAATCTCACGGACCATGTCCTGTCCATCTGGCTGTCCATCTGACAGACTACCCATAGATCTACGACTAAGAGCATATGTAATCACATTGGCTTCCTCCGGGTGGTATAGGATGTCAACATTATAATCCTTAAGCAACTCTAACCACCGTCTCTGCCGCAATTTCGGCTTCCTCTGTCCGGCGATATACTGGAGACTCTTGTGGTCTGCCTAAATATCTACCTGAGCTCCACATAACTAATGCCTCCAAATCTTCAAGGCATGAATAACGTCTGCCAACTCTAAATCGTGGCTAGGATAACTCCGCTCATGCTCCCGTAGCTGCCGGGAAGCATAAGCTATAACCTTACTGTTCTGCATCAGCACACAACCTATCCCAACACTCAAAGTGTTACAATAATAACCTAACTATCTAGTCCCTCAGAAGGGGTTAGAACTATAGTTATAGTCAGCTTATCTCCCAATAATTGGAAGCCTTTCTCACACTTCCGCAATATTCGGCACGATACAATCTTAATCATGATTCATGTTTCCATTTTCTCATTGCAACCAAACTTGGTTACTATACTTAGATTCAAATTCCTTCACTTTCCTCATGGCTACGACTTTCTACCGATCACAATCTAGGGGTAGATTTACTTGATCTCGCCAAGTAGTAATCCTATTATTCTTCCCAGCTCATAAAGCTTATAGTCCGGTATTCAACCTCAATTCATGGTATTACATGATCCAATGGTTTGCCAAGATTTCTTATTTTGTCATGATTATGTCTCTCATCGTTCGAGTGTCTGCTCGTCTTACCTTTATTTTCCATTTCACGTTGTCCTGGGGTCTCTTATCTCCCCGTATTTCCTTCTATCTTGATTCTTAATCATACAGGTTCATTCATGCATATTACCCGCATTTGTATCCTTACGACACTTCTTCAACCATTTCCTCGTGTCGTCCTCAATTACCACAACCCAATAACTTGTTCTAAGGTTATCTAAAATTGTAACCTATTACATAACGAGGCCGGAGACTTTACCAGTCCCGTATCTATGGCCAAATAATATGGATACACATAACTCTCAATAATACATAAAACTATCCTTTTACGTGGGGTAGAGAGCTTATCTCCCTTTCATAATATTTATCATCAAGCGCCACCTTATAATCGTATAGATTTTTAAGACCTACCAATGATATCTTATGTTTTCCGCAGGAAGCACTCGTACTTATCTTATTCTTGCTTTGCGTATTTTTCCTGAAACCATTCGGAAGGTCGTGGCCCTGACTGCCACACTAAACCAACTCCAAGTACCTCCAAGGGCACTTAACATAAACTCCTTCAATGATCGTACGTTCTTATCTCCGTCTCTTAACGTTCAATATTCAAATCAATTACTTCAATGAAACAAGTCACATAGACTCCACAATTTATCATGTCAAAGAAGGAAGGAATAACTTACATATTACTAACACTTCCATTCCTTTCCAATCGATCACCGGCTTACCGGGAAACTGGAATCGAACCAATCTCTCTCTGTAGTCAACGTTGGCCTAACAAGAAGCCAACTAGTCCGTACCCATAATGACCTCAAAGTCTGTCATTTCCAAATTTACTAGGTTCTGAGTGGTCTGACGATCAGATCATCACCGGGCAATTCTTATATATCCGCTCATCTACCACCCAATCACTCACGGGTGTAGCTACCTCGAAAAGTTCTTATGGATTCAGGCTCTATTCTTTTACACTTGGTTGCTCCCTTTCCATACTTCCAAACTTATTCTAACATACGTACATAACCTCCATACTGATTCTGACCTCCAAATTTGGAGTTACTACATCAACCAATTTAAGGCCATTCCCATGCCCCAAACCTACATTACCCTTTCCTTCATACGGGTAAGATAGCTTCTCATAATACGGCAATCGTGTTGTCTTGATCACAACAACCATACTTACTCCATACGGATCTCATCTGTACAATTTCTTAAGCATACTACGTAGCTTAATCTATAACATAGTCTTCCATTAAGTCCCTTAACATGATTTCTTAAGTGTTCATTACCTTCTCAGACAGCTCATCACCTCCTAATTATCTCAAATTAGCACGTAAAACTTTGATGAGAATTCATTAAGCTGTTTCATACCTTCCCGGTATCTAATTAGTCCTTATCAATTCTTGGTAATCTATAATCATTCTTGGCAACACGCGTTTGACCCTCATACATAAATCCGTATAGCTGTATGTCATTATACCAACTATACAACAATTATTACCAACCTGGATACGCAATCTACATCATCCTTCACGGTCACCGCTTTCTCATACCGCAATCAACATAACTCGTTAGGAGAGAAGACCTAACAACACTCTATTGCACGATCTCGAGTGAGAAGAATGGAACCAATCCTAAATGTCCTGCAGCCTCACGGTTATAGATGTGCACAACACAATCGATAACCAAGACACTACTAGACACGATGCCTCAGACACTTTCCGAGGACTAAGCGCTCGATACCACTTTTGTCACGACCAGACCAAGCTCGCGATCGTGCCCTACCTGGGCACCCTTACAGGTATACATCAGAGAAAATCAGCGGAACATACACGAAACTCATAACAAACATCAATAGTAAGTAAACCACGTGCTGGAGATAAGGCTACCTACCTGGACCTATATATATGTACATAGTCAAAAGCAGTTACATCTTTCTTTTTTTTCAAATCGACCCACATACATGACTACAGACCTCTAAGAATTTTAACATAACAAATGTGACGGGACAGGGCCCCGCCATACCACTGAATGTAAAACAACCGACAATACCAGGGATCTGAACCAAGGATAAGCCTCCGTAGTAATGGAGCTTCTCAACTGCTGAACAATTGTCACGACCCGACCTCGGGCCCGCGACTGGTGCCTTACCCCGGGCACCCTAGTGATAAAACATCAGAGAAAATCAGCGGAAAATAAAACTCATGAAAAATAAACAGTGATACTAAAAACAGGCTGACCAAAAAGTCGCCTTACTGCATATATATATAAATAAACCTTGAACAGTTATCATTTACAAACCCTGCCCACAACAGTACTACAGACCTCTAAGAATGTAACAACAACTATGACGGGACAGGGCCCCGCCATACCCCTGAATGTACAAGTACCTACAATGACAGGGGACTATACCAAAAGATAAGCCTCCGGAGAAACGGAGCTTCCCACAATGCGGAACTGTGACCCTATGAGCGAGGATCAGCAAACGGTGTACCTGCGCAGCGTGACGCAGCTTCAAGGAGGTTAGTACAACAGTACCAAGTATGTGAATCGAAATATCAGAATTAATCATAACGATCATATAAAACAAGAGACATGTATGATAACCAAACTACGATACAATGTATAAGCGAATATGTCAAGTCGTGACTCACGCCTCAAAGTCATCACTCAAATATAACCATGGGTCTCACGCCACAATATCAATCATGCCCGTGGAATTCCTTCCTCACCGCCAGCGATCTATGATATAATAACACCGAGTACACATGAACATCGAGTTCCACTGTGTCATAAGAATCAGACGGCAAGAAATGCGAAGGCATAGCTACGATCCACCTCGCATCATCAATCGATCGGCAAGTACGAAAGCCAGCTACTAGAACCTACCGTACCAACAATACTATATAACTGTATCACGAAGCTGACCGGGGCAAGTACGAAAGCTACTACCAGATCCACCCTGCATCACATCGCTGACCGGGGCAAGTACGATAGCCAACTACCAGATCCACCCTGCATCACGAGACTTCATCCTAAAACTGCTATAAAACTAACTCACGAAGCTGACCGGGGCAAGTACGAAAGCTACTACCAGATCCACCCTGCATCACGAGACTTCGTCCTAACACTGCTATAAAACTAACTCACGGCCGATCGGCAAGTATGAAAGCTACTACCAGATCCACCCTGCATCACGTCGCTGACCGGGGCAAGTACGATAGCCAACTACCAGATACCGCCTGCATCACGAGACTTCGTCCTAACACTGACCGGGGCAAGTACGAAAGCCAACTACGTAACCACCGCATCGAACGGCCAGGGGCAAGTATGGGGCTAGCTACGATCCACCGCATCAGTAAACCTCATGGAGAGCTAGTCCATGGAATAACACTATCAACAGGGAACGAACCCTCATCATGGCCGCATACCCGTGGACCATCCATCGAGTCAGTATGCCCAAAATGATCAAGAATAACATGATCGGCCCTCCATCGAGAGACGCGGTAGCATAAGGATACAATACTTGCACAACAAGGCTATCACAAGCAAACATAGGCAAGTTACTCACACTCAAGGTACTTTCATTTTATGCCAAAAATCCGGGTTTTAACCCCAAAGTACTACGTACTTTAACTCTTTAAAAAGATCAATTTCTTTCACAAAAGTCACATGATACTAACACCCGTAGTATCAAAATAGAGTAACTATTATTTTAAGTAAACCAAAACAATTTCCATACCTTCTTTTTAAATAAACCAAGACAATATCATGCCTTCTTTTTAAACCAAATCAAGACAATACCATGCCTTCTTTTTAAACCAAAATACTTCTCCTTTTTAAAGTCAAGTAACAATATACTTTTCAAATAGTTCAAGTTTCATAACTTCAAATTCTCAAGTCTCTTCTTATCTTTAGAAATCAAGACCTTACATCAAAGTCTCATTACTTTTAAAAAAATGTCAAGTTACCATTTTAAATCCAATAATAAAACCATTATTTTGTTTTCATAAAGTCGTTATAACTAACTTCCCATAAAGCTATTATAACACTTTATGTTTTAAACCAACCAAGGAAAACTACTCTCATTTCCGAAATCAAGATAACTTTATTCTTTTAAAGACCAAGTACCCATTACTTCACGAATGAGGTTTCACAACTTTTTAACACAATTCAAGTCCTTAACATTTCATATCAAGTCACTTAACTTTAGAATCAAGTCAAGGACACAAAAAGTAAGTCAAACTCCTTTAACACACGTGCGTCTACTGCACTATATATTTCACAAATATCATGCTCAAGAGAATAGGAAGAATCACATACCTCATCGGCTTAATCCACTAGCCAAGTTGAGTATGCCCTGCGTAGAATATCCACCTATAATAACCACAACACATCTATCAACATCTAGGTTCCTTCGTAGAATATTTCTAAGTATAAGGTTCCTTATTCTACGGAAAATTCGGCAGCACTTCCCCTGTAACTATGTACTTCCACCTTTTTCAAGGCCTGATATCAATAACCAACATGCCACATTTAAGGCGCAATAATATAACAACTCAAAGGGGATTACACGCCTAACTGGACGTGTAAAATTCTGCCCCACAATATACAATACAGTCCATTTCTTTTCAATCTTCCTTCCACATATCAAATACTCAATTATACACTACTACAACATGTAATCTCCAATTACAATAGAAGGACAAAGATCATTACCTCGTTAAGCCCAAAAATATCCAAGAACTTAAAGTCGCTCCTTAGCAAGTTTAGCTCCAAATCCTTACATTCCAATCCGCTCCATGCAACCCTTAGAAGCTCCTAACCAACTCCTCTTCAAGATCCAACTCCAAAAAGTGAAGAACACCTTAGGCTCAAACTTGGCAAGTTTCGGCCAAGGCAAGCTTTCAAGGCTAGGGGTGTGAAATCTTTTCTAACACTTGGTTCACAATCTTCCTAACACCTTAAGGAAGAACACCTACAAGTTTAAGGATTTTTGGACAACAATTTGGTCAAGATTTTAGCCAAAACCGAGAGCACTAACAAAGGGGATGGAGTATTTCAAGTCTTGGAAATTATCTAAGTGTTGAAGAAGTCTTGCAACAAGGGGGTATTTATAGGGAAATCAAGGGCTAGGATGCAAGCAAGTGTGTGGTCTAGATTGGGTACATGTGTGTGTGGGTCCCACAATCCACATGTTCCACAAAAACTTGAGACAAGTGGCTTGCCACTTGTCTCACCATTTCGGCCAAGGGACAAATGTCCACAAGATTTCGGCCCTATGGCCACATGCGGGTAACACGTGTCGCCCTCCTATTCGTCCAAAATATTTCATCTCCCGAAAACATCCATAATAGCCAAAATCTCAAAATCAAAGTGGGCCCCACAAAATCGTAAATTTCTCCCTTGGGCCCATGTGACCAAATCCGGAAATAAAATTCCATAATTCTCTAATATTCCAAGAAGTCCAAATACCAAATCTGGGAATCCAATTCCCATTTACGAACCTTTTTCCTTCACAAAATCCGGAAAATTTTCCGTCGGAAAATCAGATCTTTCTTCCTTTCCAATCTTAATATCGTATTCTTGTACGTACGTCCTCACATACATACCCTGGAACTATGGGGTGTAACAACAGTGATCCTAAGAGTGAGGATCAACAACCTGTTTAACTCTACCTGCGGTATGAACGCAACCTCCCGAGGAAAGGGGGTCAGTACAAAATATGTACCAAGTATGTGAAACTGAAAGTATTGTAATGAAATCATATAGTCTAAAATAAAGCTGGAGACAAGTATGATAACCAAACTAACAGTACACTGTGCCTTACTAATAATGAGAGAAAAAACAAGAGTACACTTTACTGCATAAAAATAGGAGGCTTATGATCAAATTTGGGTCACCCACCCGTAGTATCATTAAGCAATCCTACTCCTGGGACTATTTCACCCGCATAGGTCCTGTGGACCCGCAATGGAGCAATTTGCTCCGTATGGGACTATTTCACCCACATGGGACTATTTCACCCGCATGGGCCCGGTGGACCCGCAATGAGTACAAACACCGCACTCGCATCGTGGGGAGCAAATCCACAGAATATGTAGTAACCCGGGGGTTTACCCCGCAAGAATAACATAATACTAGCACAACCGGCTATCATACATAACACAAGCAAGTTAAGAAATCCCTTAACTTCTTATTGGACTTAATTAGCATGCACTCTCATTTTATTTAAATTAAGACACTAACATGTCATGAAAATCCGGGAATTTAACCCAAAGTACTACGTACTTCTATTCTTTTCAGAGGACTCCTTTTTAAATAAAACCCCAAGATACTAATGCCCTTAGTATCAAGGCATGCTTGCTTTCTCAAAACAAGTCACTACATCTTTAGAATTTCAAATCAAAGCTTTTCAAAAAGAATCAAGCATTTTTTACTTTCACAACCTAGGAAACTCATGCCTATAAATCAAGTAGACCACTCTCTTAACCTTCCATAAAGCCATTATAACTAACTTCTCATAAAGCCGTTATAACCCTTTATGTTTTAGACAAACCAAAACAATTACGTTCCTCTTTGAAACCAAGAGACTTATACTTTTGAAACCAAGTATCATATACTTTCAAATCAAGTTTCATAACTTCCAGAATACTTCAAGTTCCTTGACTTTAGAAATCAAGTCTCTTAACTTTAAAATAGTTCAAGTAACCCATACTTTTCCAAATCAAGTATTCTATTCTTTTCAAGTCAAGTATTATTTACATGTAACATCAAGTAACATATACTTTTAAAAGTCGAGTTACTTCACTTTTCGAAATCAAGGCAAGGATATCGAACTGAAACCAAGTTCACTTAAAATACGTACGTCTACAATACTATACCTTTGTAAATACTCATGCTCAAGAGATAGGGAAGAGTTCACATACCTTTCCGACTTAATCCACTTGCCAAGTTGAATATGCCGCATGTAGAATGTCCACCTATAATGACCATAATACGTCTATCAACTTATAGCTTTCTAACGTAGAATATTCTAAGTGTAAAGCTTCTTATTCTACGGAAAATTGGGCAGTACTTCCTTTGTTTCTACGTACTTTTCCACCTTTTTCAAGGCCCGAAATCAATAACCAACATGCCACATTTAAGGCTCAATAATTCAGCTAACCAAAGGGGATTACACGCCTGACAGGACGTGTAAAATTCTGCCCCACAATTAATATAAAACTGTCCATTTCCTTAAGGAAATTCTCGGCTCATATGTGTAACAACATAAAGTTCATTCCAATTCCTTTTTAATCCAAATTGTTATTCTAACATGTTATATAGCCGCAATCGATTATAACAACTATAATCCCTTCTTTCTATAACATGCGACGATCGTAATTAATATTTAAATTGAATTACAATCTTAATGGCTAACATGAACTTTTCGGATTTTAGGCTCCCAAAATTTCATAACACTTATCAATATTCATAATATATACCATATGATCATTTCTAACTTATCATAACATGGAATCTTCAATTACAATAGTAAGACGAAGATTTTTACCTCAATTAGCCCAAATATAATCCAAGATTAAAAGTCGATCCTTGACAACTTTAGCTCCTCTTTTCGACGTTCCAATCCACTCCAAGCATCCCTTGGAAGCTTATGAAGAACTCCTCTTCAAGTTACAACTCCAACTATGAAAAACCCCTTAGGTTTTCATGTTGCGACTAACGTAATAACATAGTTTTTACGGGATTTTTGTATTGAGATATCCTTAGAATACCTCTAGGGATCTTAGGTTTGAATATTGGGATTTATGAAGCAAGATGTCAAAATTTCTTCTTCTTGTTGAGAGCTTGGCCGAGAGCTCTATTTAGAGCACACAAGATTTGCCCATTTTTTCTAAGTGTTGGAAATGATCTAGTCTTGCACTAGTATACACTTATATAAGACAACCAAGGGTTTAGATCAACACAAATGGATGGCTAAGATTGGTCAATAATATCAAGCTTCACTTGTCTTTCTTGACTTGGTCAATTGTGTCGCCTCGCTTTCAAGACTGACCATCTACCCTCGTCATTTTCGATCAAGGCTGCCGTGGGGTGACACGTGTCTCCCTCCCATTCGTCCATAGAATTTCGTTTCCCGAAAATTCCATAATTGGACAAAATATCGAAAACCTTGTGGGCCCCACAAAACATAAAAATTCCTCGGGTGGGCCCCACGTATCCCACTCTGAAAATAAAATTTCATAATTCCGATAAACTCTTAAAAGTCTTAAATAACCAATTTGAGAACCCAATTCTCATTAACGAACAATTTTCCTTCCCGAGGTTCGGAAGATTTTTCCTTCAGAAAACAATTCTTTCTTTCGTTCAAATTTTTAAGCCATGTGTTCTCTCGCTCTATTCTCCTATACATGTCCCGAAATTACTGGTGTAAATGTATGACACATCATAGAAAACTATGTCAACCTAAAACATAGATACAATATTCGTAACTGAGGCGCAGAAAGGTTTCTGCCTGACGAGATTGACCCTCGAGTGCAAAGGCAGAAGGGAGCTTGACTGCAAGACCCACCAGAAACTTTTATTTCATAATGAGATCAGAGAAAGAAGGCCCACTCAAATATCGTATGTAATGTAAGGAAATCCTCTCTGTTAAAAGCGAAATGGAATGTTGCAAGCAGCAAAGAAGTTCATAGTAGCTCGAACGAATGTAACGACCGCTTGGTCGCTTAGCACTTTAAGACTACGGTGCGGGTATGATACTGTAGGTATTTAATTATATGATTTTTAATATATGAAATGGGCATGAAATTAATTAAGTGAGTGGGTGGGCTAAGCCCACTACCCTTTCAGGTAGGCACGACTTTGTTACAAAAAGGAAGAAAAGGAAAACGTGCAGAACCCAAGAAAAAGAGTAAAAAGAAAAGAAAGAAAAAGAAAAGAAAAGAAGAGGAGGAAAACGTAGGAGCAGCAGCAGGAAAACAAAGAGAAAAACAATAAAGAAAAAAAACCCTAGGCATGAAAGCTTTATCCCTCTCTTTCTACTTTTAGTTACACACAAATATATATACATATCTATAACCTATCAATTATGTAAACTCCACATTACGTAGAATATGAATTCATATGAAGGGAAACTATTTATTGGAGGATTAGGATGGGACATAAAGGAAGAAACCCTTAGTAACTAGAAGACAAGGAGGAAGTGCTCAATTAAGTTCAGGTTAGATTCTATGTTATATGGTTGAGTTAATCTATGCATGATCCTTATAATAATGTGTTGTATAATGAAATCAAAATTCAAGAAGTCATTACACGGCAATTCCACAATCCACTTGAATAGAGAAATTTGAGGGATGTAACATGGCATAATGATTACTGCAGAACCTTAAACGTTAAAACTGTATAAATCCGTAAAGAATATAAAAGTATGTCATGAATGAAAGTTGTAGCATACTCTGTTACCGTCAGTTTAATATCTTACGGAGATAAATCCGACTTATGGTTTTAAAGTTATGACTGTTTAAAGTTTCTTCCTTGTTTTACCGAAACCCAGGTGACATAGCATATAAAACGTGAAAACTGGACAAATCCTTAAGGAATATGAAAATATGGGCTGCCTTAAAGTTCTAGATTACTCTGTTCCTGTCAGTTTGATATCTTACGAAGAAACATCCGACTTATCGTTTGGAAGTTATTACTGTTTGAAGTTTCTGTCTTGTTTTACAAAAATTCTGGCGACACAGATTTCATAAGGTTGTTTCTTTCGTAAATTTTCATCATCTACACTAAGTATTGTCAGGTGGGATTTTTCTTAATAAGAGATCCTAGTGTTGCCTTCGATGTGGTATAATAAACACCTTATTTGGAGTTTCAAATTTAATGTTATATCCTTTACAAGCGGGAGATACGAGAAAGTTAAAATAAAAGAATATTATTTGGTTGTCCTGAAGTGATGCTAATATTTTTATAGGGGTATGAGTTTAGTCATACAATGGAAATGGTAAAGATCTTGTTAATATAAATATAGCAATATGGGTGTCCTTAGATTCGTATTATAATGTAGTTCAAATATTTTCTAGATTTTAATCGTTCAGAGGCTCTACGCAAGGGGAAGGCATTGGTTTGATTGTTCGTGGCACCCGCTCGACATTGAGGTAGGTTACGGTTTACTTTAGTTAGACTGGGAGTGATTTCCTTCGAGGTTTTTGCCGGAGAGCGGGAGTGATTTCCTCCGAGGTTCTGCCGGAGAGCGGGAGTGATTGCCTCCGAGGTTTCTGCCGGAGAGCGGGAGTGATTGCCTCCGAGGTTTCTGCCAGAGAGCGGGAGTGATTGCCTCCGAGGTTTCTGCCGGAGAGCGGGAGTGATAGCCTCCGAGGTTTCTGCCGGAGAGCGGGAGTGATTACCTCTGAGTTTTCACGAGAGCGGAGTGATTGCCTCGAGGTTTCGCCGAGGCGGAGTGATTTCCTCCGAGGTTTCGCGGAGAGCGGGAGTGATTGCCGCAGAGGTTTCTGCCGGAGAGCGGGAGTGATAGCCTCCGAGGTTTCTGCCGGAGAGCGGGAGTGATTGCCTCCGAGGTTTCTGCCGGAGAGCGGTAGTGATTGCCTCCGAGGTTTCTACTGGAGAGCGGGAGTGATTGCCTCTTAGGTTTCTGCCGGAGAGCGGGAGTGATTGCCTCCGAGGTTTCTGCCGGAGAGCGGGAGTGATTGCCTCCGAGGTTTCTGCCGGAGAGCGGGAGTGATAGATTGCTCTATGGGCTACTTGTTGGTTTCAAGTTCTTCATGTGTTATCTAATCACCGCTCCTATGATGCTTACTCTGCACTAGTGTTGTAATCGATACTACTTTCCGCACTTTTGTTGAGTGCAGAGTACGGTCCAGATTCCAGCTCTACCCCCCGTGGCTGATTCACAAGGGTGATATCTTTCAGTCATTCAGGGTGACCTACTTGATCATCCGTGGCCCCTGAAGGGCTTCCTAGTTAATTCCATTTACTTTGTTAGTTGACAGACAATATGTAGCCTTCGGGCCTTTTTCAGACTTTTATTCCAGACCATGTTTAGTGCTCTTGTACTCGTTTTGACCAGATTTTTGGGGAATTCCGTGTTTAAGACTTAATAACCTCTATGTTTATTTTATTTTCCGCTGATTAACTTATTATTGAGAATGTGGTTCGCCTACTCGGGGGAATAGGGTAGGTGCCATCACGACTCGTGATTTGGGTCGTGACACGTAAACACTAATCCTCTACCAAATCATGGCGCCAACCATATTCATATGATTAAGCGGAAGAAGGACTAGGCCAGCTGCAAACCACTTATCCAAAGATCAGTTAAGAGTTTGGAACAAATAGTAGCCTCTCTCACCCACCAGTCTTAGCTCAATTATCGCAAGAGATAGTCCTATCCCTGAAGAAAGAATGTATTGTCCAGGCAGATGTAGCTTATGAAATGACAAGATCAGGAAGATGCTATTGTTACACCCCGTAGTTTTGTATTTAGTCATGTCTTTAATGGAGACCGATGTCCCAGAAAGAGGTACGGCCATACGAAAGGGTAATGAAGTTTTACAACCTATTTATGGAAGTTACAGAATGTATAAAAGTTAAACGGATCAAAGAAAATATGTGTCAATGAAAATCTGAAAATTGTGCAATTTGACGGAAAAGTTGACGGACCAACCGTTTTGACGAAAATCAGAAAACTATGAAATTTGACGGCAAGGTTTATGGACCATCAATCTAAGATTTCAGATTTGGATTTGACGATTCAGAGTGATGGATTGTCAATCTGGCCGTCCTTTTATAGCGGTGGAAATTTTTGTCGGGTTTAAATTGGGTTGGTCGATTTATGGCTCATTTATTCTTCGAAAATAGTTCATAAGTTCTCTCCGAACCCTCCAAAAGGTATCCCAACATCCCAAGATCAAATCAAAGGCTAATCGCGCAAGATTAACGTAATAATCCCCGTGGATATCGTAGAAATCCTCTTCTTCATATTGAATCGATTTCGGAAACCCTTTGTGATGGAGTAGTTTGTAATTTTAGGAGGGTTTTGGTGCATCAAGGTTACCCATGTTTGTGATTAATTGATGATTTGGAGTAAGTTGTGAATGGATTGTCATAATCAAAAACTCATAAACCTATGAAATTATTGTAATATGACTTGTGGGCTTTTGTATTTGAGATATGAGTTGGAATTGATTGCCAAACTAAATGTTGTTGTTGTAACTAAGAAAGAATATCTCAGAGAATTGTGGGATATAATTATCTAAATATCCCTTGTTAAGAGGTCTAAGAACTTATATGCTTAAAGTTGTCAACAAAATGCGTAAGTGAAGTTTCTCTATAAAATATGGATTCAATATTGATGTAGACCCTTTGTATAACATAGATAATCATCTTTAAGGAGTGCAAGGACTTGTAAATGAAATCCAAGAGTTAGCATTTTCAAAAAAAAACATTGAAAGCTTCATTCGATTAGTATATTGTAATCGCTTGTCGAGAGTTGTTCATTACTAATTCTACTCTTATGATAATTTTATTGGTTTGGGGTCTATATTATTAGCCTTCTGAAAAAAGTATTTCACACAGTTAATTGTCAAAGTCGACTAAAAGTCGTTCCAAAAGTAAAGTCAAAGAGTTATGAATTCCAAAAAGGCCTTAAAGTTCTATTATTACTATATACATATGATGTCACGAATTCGCCTGTGGTTCGTGATCGTGCTCACGGCACCCAAGTAGTCATACATCGAGTAATCGGAAATATAAAGCAAGACATGAAACAGCTTTATAAAATAGAACACGCTTTAAGTGAGAAAACATCGCTTTCTGCATATATATAAAAACATGGTTTAGCGCTACATCCGATATCGCATAACAGACTACTGCACTTAAGGAAATATACAACTATGGCGACAGTGGCCCCGCCATACCCTCGACTGCATAAAACTATCTACAACAGTGAGATCATACCTAAAAGTAGAGCTCCCGAAAGGATGGAGCTCCCGACACCAACGTAGATCCTAGGAATGTGGATCTAGCACCTTGCCCTTACCGCAGATGAACGCAGCCCCGGGCGAGGTCAAGATAACAGTACCAAGTATGTGAAACTATAAAGAATCAAATAAAATCAAAGTATTTAAAACCTTTTCACAAATACACCGCTTCAATTGCACATAGTGTCACATCACAAACAACAACAGAATAGGAAAATCAGAATGTGTCTATTCTAGGCCGCGAATGATCGGGCAAGGCCAATCGCCCATAGTATCATTCTCACGTGCCTAGTCCTCGACTTCCGCACCAGCATAGGTCACACACTGCACCCGCATGAGGTATTCCCGCATCGGGGCAGCCAACCCCGGATCCGCCTAGGCTCCCGCACTCGCATAGCCTAAAAAGACCGCGATAGTCTCAACAGCATCGCATAGGAATCCCCGCATCGTGCTAAACACCCGAATGATCAATCTCGAGCATACCGCTGCCCGCATAGTCTCACAGACCGCATAGCCGTATAGACCAAGATCAAGGGCAAGCCCTCAGATAATAAAGTGGGTAGGTGATACAATAACAAGACAACGGACTTACCGTTAGCAGCGTAAGCACAACAAGAATCACCCTTTTACACAGCAATTCAAGACACTAACCCATGTAGCATCATAATATGTCTACTTATCACACAAATCTTACTACACTTAACAGAAATCAATACAAGGCTTTTATAAACAAACAAGTAAACAGCCTTTTTATCATCTTAAGTTGTTATACCTAACTTCCCATAAAGCTAGTATAACTCTTAAGCTTTTGTTTTAAAACCAAATATTCATCTTCTGTTAAAAATGATTCAAGATTCTTTTGAAATGTTTTCGCTTTGTTATTCAGCTTAAGCCGTGAGGCATTGCCATAAGTATTATTCAGCTTAAGTCAAAGACATTGCCGTAGTTATTATTCGCTTAACACACGACGCGTCACCGCACTATATATTGTAAAATATCATGCTTTAGGAAGAATCACATACCTTCTCAAATAAAACCACCGCCAAGTTCAATATGTCGCGCAGAGAGTCACCTATAATAGTCACAGATATCTATCAAAGACTACTCAAGGTCATTCTAAACAGAGGGTTCATAATTCTACGGTAAGTCGCAAAGACTTCCCTACCCGTGAGCTATATAAGTTCATCGTGAAAACAAATCTATGTAAGTACAAGTTTGATTATTCTTCTAAGTATTTATACTTATTCTTATTCTACAACGTAAGTATTCTCTAATTCAAAAGAGGGTTAGGATTAGTTACCCTGTAAGCCCAATAATATCCTAGAAAAGTCGCACTGAGCAAGGTTTTGCTCCTAAGTTGTATGCTCTAAGGAAACCTTAGAAGTTCTTCACAACTTCTACTAAGTACTAAGGTATTTGGGCTAGGTATTTTGGGCATTATAACAAAACAAGAAGGCAACTTTTCTACCAAGGAGGGGGTAGGTTTCGCTAGGCTAGGGGTGGTAGCCTCGCCAAGCTTCTCGGCGAGGGGGGTGTTGGACGAATTGCTACAAAGGAGAGGGAAGGATTTTTAGACTTGAAAGCTTTTGTGGATGAAGAACTCTTCATCTCAAGAGGGTATTTATAGCTCAAGCCTTCGCCAACCAATGGCCAAGATGAAGACAAGTGCAAGGCAAGTGTAAGGCCAAGATCAAGCCAAGTGCACCCTAACCCCTACTCCACAAAACACTCCACAAAACACTCCACAAAACATGGCACAAAACAAGGCCTAAGCAAGGAACCAATCGCCAATGCCAACACCCTCTCGACGCCCAATCGCCCAAAGCCACCCCACTTGCTTCCAATGTGAGGTGACACATGTCACCCTCCCGTTGGTCCAAAATGTTTCGTCTCTGAAAAATCCGCAAAAAGAAATGGCATAGCCGAATTTACTCTACGAAGTCGTGGGAAACGTTTCGTCGAAAACGATTCTTTTAGTGAGTTGTGTACAAAAGAAAACGCCCAAGGCTAACTAAGGCCAACTTTTTGACGTATTCCTTACGTACATACTCCGAAATACGGTATTACATTATCCTCTCCTTAGAAACATTCGTCCGAATGTTCCTTCTCAAGACGCTTAACGATAAGATTCTTCATAACTTAAATAGCTTTGCAAATGCCACACGCGCCACAAAACAACACTTAGGCATAAATGATAACGAAAATTTATAAGTAGGAAAGTGAATTACCCGAGGTGTGGGGAATAGTGAGATACTTCTGCCTCATGTCCTCCTCGCTTCCCACGCCATCTCCTCTCTCGAGCTCGTTCGCCACAAGACTTTGACGGAAGCCACGCCCTTCGTCCGCAGACGCCTAACTCGACGATCGACTATCGCTATGGGAATCTCTCATACGATAACCCTCACACCGACATCGTCAATCGTGTACCCTAGATGGATCCCCGATACATCTCCTCAAAGATAGATACGTGAAAACCGGATGCACCGCCTCCAGATCGGACGGCAGATCCAACTCATAGCAACCTTGCCTACCTCGCGACAACTGAAACGCCCAATGTACCTAGGGTCGAGTTTCTCCTTCTTCCCAAATCTCATCACACCCTTCATGGGTGACACTTTAGGAAAACCCAATCATGAACCTCGAACTCAAGATGCCGACGACGATGATCTGATACGACTTGCCGACTCAGCCGCCGATAGCCGCCTTGATAAGCTTCACCTTATCCATCGCTGCCGCACCAAATCTGGTCCCACTAGCCGCACTCGCCCACATCGAACCAACCTATAGGCGATCTGCACTTCCTCCCATACAAGGCCTCATAAGGCGCCATCTCAATACCGAGTGGTAGCTATTATTATACGCAAACTCAACCAGAGGCAAATGATCCTCCCAACTACCATCGGTCAATAACACAGCTCGCAGATATCCTCGCAGTCGGATAGTGCGCTCGCTGTCCGCCTGCTCGTGGATGAAATGCGACTCGTGCTCACCGGCCCCTAAACCCTCTGGAAGGACTCCGGTTAGCCGTAAACCGGGCTCTCTGCTCGATATGATCAAGTAGGACTCCATGCAATCGACGATCTCTGATGTAAAGTCCGCATAATCCTCACCAAAAGTCGTCCGGACGGAAGAAAGTGGGCTGATTTCGCCACCGTCGACGATAACCCATATAGAATCATGTCTCTCCGAGTGCGAGGTAATCCCGCGATGAAGTCCATGTTGATTACCTCCCACTTCCGTGCCGGATCTCAATCGTCAGAATAAACCACCGTGCCTCTCGTGCTCTACCTTCACCGCCGACAACACGCACCGAGCTACGAACTCGCAACGCTCTCTTCAAGCCATCCCACCAATACACGTATCTAAGGTCGTGGTACATCTTGGTCGACTTTGACGATGGATGAGTAACGCGCTACCGTGCTTCCCAAGAACTCACAAGTCCTCAAACATCCGAACACACACCGCTTCCTTAGCACCCCATCAAAGTGCTACCTCGCGACCTTGCCTCACGAAGAGTCAGATCACGATATCGAATCAAAGCCGATCTCGAATCGCCGCTCTTCACCTCCTCGACGATGGAAGACTCGCAACCTCACGAACTCTAACCCCACCGCTATCGTAATCAATCAAACGGACACCAAGGCTCGCTAATCGATGCAAATCACGAACCATGTCCCTCCTCTCTAGCCGCACATCCGATAGGCTCCCATCGACCTACGACTAAGAGCATCCGCCACAACATCGCCTTCCCGTGGTACAGATATCAACATCGTAATCCTTAAGCAACTCTAACCACCGCCTCTTTCGTAAGTTCACTCCTCCGTCAAGATATACCGAGGCTCTGTGGTCCGTATAAATATCCACGTGAACCCCATACAAATAGTGCCTCCGCATCTTCAAAGCGTGAATTACTACCGCCAACTCCAAATCATGCGGGTAGTTCTCGTGTTTCTTCACCGCCGACGATATGCTATAACCCCGCCATGCTGCATCAACACACATCCCAACCCGATGCCCGACGATCACAATACACGACATAACCGTCTCGACCTCTGGAAGAGTAAGAACGGGGCCGTCAATCTCTCCTTCAAGAATCGAAACCCCGCCACAAGCATCACCATCGAACTTGGCCGCTTTCCGAGTCACCTAGTCAATGGTGCGTAGATAGAAGCAAACTTCTACGAACCGATAATATCCTCGCAAGGCCCGTAAAATCGCGAACCTCTCGTCGGAGTAAGAGGTTCAGGCCAAGTCCTCGATCGCTTCGATCTTGGCCAGACAACTCGAATGCCATCACCGACAATATGCCCAAGAAACGCCATCAAGTCAACCAAAACTCACATTTGGAAAACTTGGCGCATAAATCGCTGGTCTCGAGAATCACAAGATAGCCTCAAATGCTCCGCATGCTCCTCGCCTCGAGCGAGAATAAACCAAGATATCATCAATGAACACTATCACAAACGTGTCCAAAATGGTTTGAACACTCGTTCATCAAATCCATGAATACCGCCGAGCATTGGTCAACCCAAAAGACATGACTCAACTCATAATGCCCGCACGTCCGAATGCAATCCTAGGGACATCCACCTCTCTCGACTCGCACTGATGATAGCCCGATCGCAGATCAATCTTGAGAAACATCTCGCACTCGCAACCGGTCGAACAAATCATCAATCTCGGAAGGGGTATTCGTTTAATGGTCACCTTGTTCACCGTCAGATCAACACACATGCGCAGCTGGGCCCCGCCCTTCTTCTTCACGAACAATACCGCGCTCCTGCGAGAAACACTGGGCCTAATGAAGCCCTTCTCTAGCAAATCCCTGCCGATCCTTCAACTCTCTCAACTCGCAGTGCCATTCTGTATGGCGGAATGGAAATAGGCCGAGTATCCGCAACACATCTATACAAAACTCGATCTCTCTCGAGGGATACCCGGAGGTCATCCGAAACACGCCTGGGAACTCGACCATCGGAATCGATCAAAATCTGGTACCGCAGCCTTCAAGATCAAACACCCGAACGATGATAGATATACCCTTCAGACATCTTCCTAGCCTCGAGGTAGGAAATAAACCTACCCCTCGGCGATACCGTGCTCCTCCCACTCAACAACCGGCCTCAGAAATCAAACTGCATTACTCTCTCTCTCAGCCTACATTGGCGTAGCAAGAAGCTAGCCAATCCATCCCCATAATCACGCCGGTCAATCATCTCCAACTCTATCAAGTCGGCCAGGTCCGACGATCGTAAATGGTCACAGGACAAGCTCTATATACCCGCCGAGCTACCACCGAATCACCCATCGCGTAGCTACTCGAAAGCGGTCTATGGACTCGTGCTCTATCCCTATCCTACTAGCAACAAGGGGAGATATATAGACAGAGTAAAACCCGGATCTATCAAAGCATACACATCAAACCTGTGAACCGAGCAAGGTACCGTGACGACATCAGCGAGGCCTCCGATCCCGCTGGCCGGACAAAGCATATATGCGGTTCGAGGACCGCTAGAATCGACATGCGCCACGACCGCCGCGACCCGCTGATCCACGTGTACCTTTCTCCGGCGAGTAATCGCGGACGAAGAAGCGGCAATGCACTGTGATCGGGCCCTACTACCGCCGCCTCCCGGCCGACAAACTCGCGAATGACCGCTGGCCACAAGTATAGCAGCTCCCGAGTACGCCCTGTAATGGTATTCGCCATAACGGGCACACCGAGCGGACCTCGAACGGTTAGCACTTCGCTACCCTCGAAATCAAGTCCCGGGCCCCGACCGCTCGATCGCCTGGGTCAGATCAAATGAGGTAGAGCGCTCTGCTGGGCCGTGGTGCAACCGACTTCACGATGCCGCCACCCCGAGGACCACTAAAAGAACCGCCGCCTTGGCCTTCTTCTCTGCCGATATCGCTTACCCGGCGGTCTCTACGCCTCACATCCCAGCCGCATGAGCTCGCATACGGTTATGTCCATGCTCGGGCGGACACACCCGCACAAGACTCGGCCATGTAATCATCTAGCCCTGACATAGCGATGCACTCGCCCTCCATCTCGCTACCACGGGGACATATCGAGCCAAAGAATCAAACTCGACATTGTACTCCCTCACTGTGCGTCCTCCCTGTCTCAGCAACAAGAATCTATCAGCTCGTGCCCTCCTCATCTGCGGAGGCAAGAAGTGTGTGAGAAAAGCCTCTGAAAACTCATCCCATACCGCCGGAGGTGCATGCTCTCCCCGGGAAAGCTCCCATGAATCAAACCAATCGACTGCGGTATCACGCAGCCGATGCGAACCGAATGTCACAGACTCAGTCTCTGAAGCCCTGATCACCCGCATAATCCTCTGCAGCTGACGGATGAACTCCTGCGGATCATCTTCCGGCCTCGACCCGTAAAACTCTGGAGGGCTACAACTAAGGAAATCCCGTAGTCTCAAACTATTCGCCTCGGGTGCACTACGGGTGCGACCGGGCGAGCCAGGCTCGCATCCAGCCTCTCCTCGTATCGGGCCACAACTTTAGCCAAAAGCTGGGCCATCTCCTTGTACCCTAACTCCTCCGCCCCAGGCTGTGGGACAGGAGGTGGGGGTACTGTGGTCTCTGCTGGGGCTGGCGGCGTCATAGAACTCGCCGTCTCTGGTATAGACTGGGCCTGAGCCCTCGTAACTCTGGGTGTCCTGCTAGCAGCTCCTCCGCCTTGCCCTTCGGGCGGGTTGCCTTACGTGGAGGCATAATCATACAGAAAGGAATACGTTAGAGGTCCAACCTATAACATGACTCTAAAGCACGATCTCGAATGAGAAGAATGGAAACCAATCCTAAATATCCTATAGCCTCGATTATTGGTGTGGTGCACAACACACCGATAATCAAGACTCTACTAGATACGGCGTAGACACTTTCCGAGGATTAATCGCTCGATACCACTTTTGTCACGACCCGTTCGGGCGTGGATCGTGCCTTACCGGCACCCAGTAGTCATACATCGTAGTAATCACGGAAATATAAAGCAAGACATGAAACAGTTTATAAAATAGAACCACGCTTTAAGTGAGAAAACATCGCCTTTCGGCATATATATAAAAACATGGTTTAGCGATTACATCCGATCTCGCATAACAGACTACGCACTTCTAAGGAAATATACAACTATGGCGGACAGGCCCCGCCATACCTGATCAGACAAAGCTATCTACAACAGGAGATCATACCCAAAAGTAGAGCCTCAGGAAAGGACGGAGCTCGACACCAACGTAGAGATCCTGGAATGTGGATCTAGCACTGCTGCCCTTACCTGCGGCATGAACGCAATTTCCCGAGGTCGACACAAGTACCAAGTATGTGAAACTATAAAGAACTGAAATAAAATCAAAGTATTTAAAACCTTTTCACAAATACAATCAGTTCAATTGCACATAGTGTCACATCACAAACAACAACAGTAATAGGAAAACTGTAACAGGTCTATTCTAGGCCGCGAATGATCGAAGCAAGGCCAATCGCCCATAGTATCATTCTCCGTGCCTCGTCCTGGACTTCCGCAGCCCGCATAGTCACACATGCACTGCGTGAGGTATTCCCGCGACGGGGCAGCCAACCCCCGGCATCCGCCTAGGCTCCCGCAGCCCGCATAGCCTAAAAAGACCGCATAGTCTCAACAGACCGCATAGGGAATCCCCCGCATCAGGCTAAACACCCGGAATGATCAATCCTGGAGCATACCGCTGCTCCGCATAGTCTCACAGACGCGTAGCCGTATAGACCCGCGTCAAGGGCAAGCCCTGTATAACGATCGAGGGTAGGTGATACAATAACAAGACAACGGACTTAGGTTAACGTAAGCACAGCAAGAATGACCCTTTTACGCATTATTTCAAGACACTAACCCAGGTAGCATCATAATATGTCTACTTATCACACAAATCTTACTACACTTAACAGAAATCAATACAAGGCTTTTATAAACAAACAAGTAAACAGTTCCTTTTTATCATCTTAAGTTGTTATACCTAACTTCCCATAAAGCTAGTATAACTCTTAAGCTTTTGTTTTAAAAACCAAATATTCATCTTCTGTTAAAAATGATTCAGTATTCTTTTGAAATGTTTTCAGTTCTTTGTTATTCAGGCTTAAGCCGTGAGGCATTGCCATAAGTATTATTCAGGCTTAAGTCAAAGACATTGCCGTAGTTATTATTCAGTTAACACATGTACGTCTACCGTACTATATATTGTAAAATATCATGCTTTAGGAAGAATCACATACCTTCTCAGCGAAAACCACCTGCCAAGTTGAATATGTCGCGCAGAGTCGACCTATAATAGTCACAGATATCTATCAAAGACTACTCAAGGTCATTCTAAACAGAGGGTTCATAATTCTACTGCAGTAAGTCGAGCACTTCCTACACCGTGAGCTATATAAGTCTCATGAAAACAGTCCTATGTAAGTCTGTTTGATTATTCTTCTAAGTATTTATACTTATTCTTATTCTACAACGATAAGTATTCTCTAATTCAAAAGAGGGTTAGGATTAGTTACCTCTGTAAGCCCAATAATATCCTAGAAAAGTCGCTGAGCAAGGTTTTGCTCCTAAGTTGTATGCTCCAGAAACCTTAGAAGTTCTTCACAACTTCTACTAAGTACTAAGGTATTTGGGCTAGGTATTTTGGGCATTATAACAAAACAAGAAGGCAACTTTTCTACCAAGGGAGGGGGTAGGTTTCGTAGGCTAGGGTGGGGTAGCCTCGGCCAAGCTTCTCGAGGGAGGGGTGTTGGACGAGTGCTACAAAGGGAGAGGGAAGGATTTTAGACTTGGAAAGCTTTTGTGGATGAAGAACTCTTCATCTCAAGAGGGTATTTATAGCTCAAGCCTTGGCCAACCAATGGCCAAGATGAAGACAAGTGCAAGGCAAGTGTAAGGCCAAGATCAAGCCAAGTGCACCCTAACCCCTACTCCACAAAACACTCCACAAACACTCCACAAAACATGGCACAAAACAAGGCCTAAGCAAGGAACCAATCGGCCAAGGCCAACACCCTCTTGGGCCAATCGCCCAAAGCCACCCCACTTGCTTCAATGTGAGGTGACACATGTCACCCTCCCGTTGGTCCAAAATGTTTCGTCTCTCGGAAAAATCCGCAAAAAGAAATGGCATAGCCGAATTTACTCTACGAAAGTCGTGGAAACGTTTCGTGGAAACGATTCTTTTAGTGAGTTGTGTACAAAAGAAAACGTCCAAGGCTAACTAAGGCCAAACTTTTTGTACGTATTCCCTTACGTACATACTCTGGAAATACGGGGTATTACATATGATTCACACCACTGTTGTGAATAGTCGGTGGGTAGCTATACATGTACATTATACACACCGCACCACACTATAGTCGGCCTGAAAGGTACTTATATGTGCATCCATACATATACCTTGGAGTATATATGAGGGTAGTGACATGTTATACACCTCGCACTATAAGTCGGGGACAATTTATACAGTAAGCCTATCTAGACAGGTTCCCTTTTAGTTTTATAGTTTCATTATTCGCCTTATATGGAATCCATGTTTCCTTATGCTTTCTTTTACAACTTTCTTTCATATTTCTATTATGCCTTTCTTTACAAATTTGATATTGTTATTCATGCTTTACATACTCAGTACATTATTTTGTACTGACCTCCCTTTTTCCGTGGGTACTATATGTTCATGTCGTACGTTCTGATAGGGGCTCTAACATGCCACCATAGTATAAGCTATCGAATTCAGCCGTCAGTAAGTAAGATTCATTTTTCTCGGAGCCTCATGGTCATCTAGTGAGTATGTTTTGTAGAATTATGTATAGTATGGGTAGGTAGGTGCCTTGTCCCGGCCATATGACAGTACAATTATACTATCACGACCCCTTTACAGGAGTCGTGGTGGCATCTACACATTCCCCACCGATAGGAAAACCACTTCCCAGATTATCAACAAACTCAAGAAGAATTATGAAAATAGTAATATTAAGTAAGTTATCTCATATTTCTGTAAAAGCAGAACATAAGATTGAATTATCAAATACAATCCCCCAAGATCTAGTCAATAATACAAGAGTGCAAATACGGATACAAGTTGTCACGACCCGATTCCGGGCCCGTGACTGGTGCCTTACCCCGGGCATCCTAGTGATACAACATCAGAGTAATCAGCGGAACATAAAACAATAATCTGAGAAAAACTTGCCTTTCGGCATATATATAAATAACAACTTTTTCCAACATGAAGCTTTAATCCTTTTACAAACCCCGCCACAAGATTTACTGCACTTCTAAGAAATGATACGACAACAATGGCGGGACAGGGCCCCGCCATACCACTGAATGTAAACACCTACAACAACAGGGGACTATACCACTGATAAGCATCCGGAGAAACGGAGCTTTCCACACGAATCGTGACCCTAAGAGCGAGGATCAATGGCGGTGTACTTTACTCGCGGCATGAACGCAGCCGGGCGAGGTCGCATAACAGTACCAAGTATGTGAAATCAAAATAACATCAGTAAATGAAATCATAGTAGTCTATACAAAGCGGAGACATGTATGATAACCAAACTACGCTTCACCATAAATAAGCAAATATGTCAGTCGTGACTCACGCTCAAGTCATCACTCAATTTTACCAATGGGTCTCACGCCACAACATCAATCGTGCGTGGAATACCTTCCTCACCGCAGCTTTATGATACACAAACACCAAGGAATACACATGAACACGTGTCCCACCGTGTCCTAATAAAACGACAGGAGTAATGCGAAGGCATAGCCGACTACTAACACCTACAAGTATCAACAAGGTCATAAAATGTGTCATGATATCTGCCTGCATCGTCACATGATAAAAGCCGTCACTCGCCTGCAGATCAAATGTGCGCGCCTAGCCCTCGAACTCTCGCAGCTCCGCATAGGCCAACCTCATAGGCCCGCATGAGGTATAACCCGCATCGAGGGTAGCTACTCCGGCATCGCCCCGACTCGCGATCCGCATAGCCACAAAGACCGCGCATGACCACAAGGGCCGTAAACTAACTCGAACTCCCGTAGTTCCGCATGGATCCTCGACCCGCATGAGGTATCCTCAAATCACGGTCCTGCATCGCTCGAGTCTACCCGCGTCGGTGGCGGCTTAACCTTCTGACACAAGTCAAGGCGAGTGGTACAATACCAAAATAACGGCTGATAGTCTAACAACTTTAAGCGCAGTCGAGGGGAAAACCCCCTTTACACTAACATCACAAGCTACTAACACACGTAGCATACTAACATTTTTACTTCTCATATCAACAAGAAAGTATTACAAGGCTATCACAAACCAATACAATCAAGTTATTCACACGCGTGCTTTCTACTAACAAGTTCGTATCTAACCCCAAAGTACTTCACACATTAAATCTTTAAAAGATCTGCTTCTTTCACATAAGTCACACAATACCCGTAGTATAAAATAGAGTGGTATCCTTTTAAGAAAACTAAAACTCTTACCTTTGTAAAATCAAGTAACAACATTATTTTCCAAACGCCCAAGTTTGCCTAATTTCAAATGTTCACGCTTCTTATTTTAGAAAGGTTTCGTGGTTCATAGCCTTATTCATTTAAGAATATAATTCTCTTTTAAACAACTGAGAAACATAAGTCTTATGTGAGTAGGATATTCTTGTTTATAACAATCTTATTACAATGACCGTGATCTAGGAAATATCATTTTGTCTCATCTTAGCTTCTATGCAGATGGAAGTTTCTCGGTTTTAATAATACTTAATTATTCAAAACATTTCCTTTTATTAACGCCGCGTTGGTTTGTCGATACACATCCCGATTTCCAAAATCAAGAAACATTCTTAAGCCGTTATACCTAACTTCCCATAAAGCTAGTATAACTCTTAAGTTTTCAAAAGAAACCAAGTATCACTCTTCTTTCAAAACGATTTAGAAATCTTTTGAAATACTTCAAGTTCTTTATTATCACACATCAAGCCGCTTATAAACAAATCATTTACCTTTTAAAAACCACAAAGTATTTTCTGACCTACATAAAGTCATTATAACCAACTTCCCATAAAGTCGTTATAACACTTTATGTTTCAAACCAATCAAATACATTTAACACGTACGCGTCACCGTACTACATAGTTCACACATATCATGCTAGAAGAGATAGGAGAGGTTCACATACCTCGTGAGTATCGACTAATAGCAAAACGCTCCAAGTACTTCCAACCGTCTACTCCTTGCCAAGTAGATCGCGCATACGTAGTACTTCAACCTATAAGGCCACAAGGCGCTTATTAACATTTAGACCTCATCGCAGAACATTCTACCAAAATTCAAAGACCTCCCCAACAACAGTAAATCTCCTCCTTTATCGAGGCCTACTAAGCCAACGGGGTTACACATCTAACCCGAACGGGTACAATTCTACTCACGTAAAAGCTACACAAGCCTCAGTCTGATCCTATGTAAAAACATTCGATTGATTCTTGAGCTTAAGTCCAAAGACATCGCCACAAGCTATGTTGATTATATACATAGTATACTTCAACTATATATTCCTACAACATGTAATATCCAATTACAATAGGACAAGATAATTACCTCGATAAGCCCATAATTATCCGAGTTTAATGTCGCTCCTGAGCAAGGTTTAGCTCCAACTCCGGGCGCTCCAACCCGCTCCAAACCACCCTTAGAAGTTCTAACCAACTTCTACAAAACACTCCAACTAACTATGGAGATTTTCCCTAGGGTTTCGGTTTTGTGACTGACGGAAAGTATAATAGTATTTCCGGGCTTTTCGTATAGGTATAACCTTAGAATACTACAAGGTATACGGCTAAGGTAATTTGGGCATTATAACAATACTTGAGAGTATTTCTACACCACAAAGGGGGGTATTATACGAAAGCAACTAGGCTGTGGGTACACTCGGCTAGCACCCCTAGAGGGGGTGCTCTCGACCACAAGGGAGGGACGAGAACCAGAAGGCAGGGCGGGGGAGGATTCTAACACTTAGGAAATATTTAGGATGAAGAAGTTCATCAAAGGAGAGGGGTATTTATAGCACAAGCCAAGGCCAACCAAGGGCCAAGATCTAGCCAAGTGTATAGCAAGTGTAAGGCCAAGATTCACCCAAGTGCCCCCTAGACCCTACTCCTTAAAACCCTCACAAATATCTACACAAAAATATCTACCACTTGACACCCCAAAGTCGTCCAAGTGCGCCCACCTTGCCCACCAATGAGAGGGTGCCAAGTTCCGCCTCTCGTTGGTCCAAAATGTTCCGCCTCTCGGAAAAATCCATAAAAATAAGAAAAGACATAGCCTAATTTTCCCTGAAGTTATGTAAAACGCTTCGTCGAAAAACGACTCTAACAAGTGTTGGGCACAAATGCCATTCGGCCTAAGCCACTGGCGGGGTGACACGTGTCACCCTCCTATTGGCCCAAAATAAAACATCTTCCAAAATATCCACAATGGCCAAAATCTCGAAAACAAAGTGGGACCACAAAACAGTAAATTTCTCCGTGGGCCCACGTGACCATTTCAAAATAAAATTCCATAATTCTCTAATATTCCAGAAGTCCGAATACCAAATCTGGGAATCCAATTCCCATTAACTAACCTTTTCCTTCACAAAACCGGAAACTTTTCCGTGGAAAAATCACCTCTTTCTTCCTTTCCAATCTTTCTCAGATTCTCGCACGCACGTCCTCGCATACATACCACGGAACTACGGGTATAACATTCTTCCCCCCTTTGAAACATTCGTCCCGAATGTTCCTTCTAAGTCTCAAAACAATCGTGCGCCAGTATAGTCTTCACTACTATACTTACTAAACAATCCTGCCATACCGCCACGTAAATACTGCGCAACATACTTATATCCAAGTCTACGAGGAAACACCTCTAACATCACCACAAATACACTTTTGTCACTTTGCCGCGAGCCTAGCTCCGAGACCCAACAAATGGTACCGGCCGCTGCGATCCTCGAGGCGCCTACGGCCCTTCTCAGGATGTGCCATACGGAGAGCCACGGTTCGGGTCTGTTCCCGTGGTAGAGGCTCTGGCCTCTTTATACGCTCAGCCCCCCGAACATAACAATACGAAAGACCGGACGTACTGCCTCCTAAGTCGGACGGCAATTGCTAACATATAGGCAACCTGGCCTATTCTTCACATGAACTCAAAAGGCCCAAAGTAACTCGGGCTAAGTTCCTTCTGTTTCCACAACTCGTCACACCCTGTCCGGGGTGGTACTTTCAAGAAGACCGACCGTCAACCTGAACTCTAAGCGTCGTCGCCGATTATCCGCACGATTCCTCTGAGCTGCCAGAACTTCTTCTAGATGAGCTTTTCCCTATCCACAGTCTGCTGGAACAAGCCTGAACCAACTGTCTGAACCTTGCCAACATCGAACCAATCGACCGGCAACTTACACTTCCGCCCCTACAAGGCTTCATAAGGCGACCTCCGAACACTGAAATGGTAGCTTAAACGCTCCCTCCACAGGAGACAACAATCTTCACAACTACCCCTGAAATCCACATGCTGGCCCAAGGGCGAATGCGATTCTGAGACTCACCAGAGTCCTTAACCCTGCCTGGTAAAACTTCCAGAAACAAAAACAGCCGTAACACTGGCTCCATGCGCCATAAGGTGCGCGTAGGCACCGTGCAGCCTTACAACCTTTCGATAAATCAACATCCCGAGTGAACGGTCCTGACCGAAGAACACGATGAGCTGCCCCCATCGACCCGACCACCGGTCGAACGCATCCACGAACTCGTACGCTGGTTAACTAAACTTGGGCCTAACACCCTCGTGACCCTACCACAAGGCGGGACCACCACAACCAGACCCCACCACCAAACATGCCGCGGGTTGACCCGCAACGTGGCCTCAACCCGACCCGGCGCGCAAAATACTATCTCCCCGAAGGAACAATCTTACTAAACATGTTACGAAAACCTAGCGGTCTTCTTAGCTCAACTACCCTCTTTCATTTCATACTACTTAGGGACCTATCCCAAACATAGCTCACGTGCACTATGCACTCCGATAAGGATCAAACATAACACTACACCTTTACTCGAGATGGCCTTACCTCTAAGGTCTCCACGTATAACACTCTAAGGCTCACACCTTCTCTATCCCCCAAAATCTTACTCGGTTAACCCACCATGATTTCTAATCACAACTAACACACTGCTATCAGAACATAGCACTTAAGGTATACTCACCTTGAAAGTTACCGAAGGACCTTGCGCTCGGGTCCTCTTCTCTTCGCCCTTGGTTAACCCGCCGATCTACGCTTTTTCGGCCTCATCGTAAGCCCGTACCACGCCATGCTCAACCAATCAAGAATTACTCTTGCACAACCTCTCAACTCAACTCGCGCCTCCGCCGTTTGCCCTCCTCTGGGCGGGTTGCCTGCGCGAGGCATAACGATAAGGGAATGAATTTCGTAGGTCCAACTTACAACATGCTAAGGCACGATCTCGAGTGAGAAGAATAGAAACCAATCCTAAATATCCTATAGCCTCGATTATTGGTGTGGTGCACAACACACCGATAATCAAGACTCTGATACGGTGCAGACACTTTCCGAGGATTAACTGCTCTGATACCACTTTTGTCACGACCCGATTCCGGGCCCGTGACTGGTGCCTTACCCCGGGCATCCTAGTGATACAACATCAGAGTAATCAGCGGAACATAAAACAATAATCTGAGAAAAACTTGCCTTTCGGCATATATATAAATAACAACTTTTTCCAACATGAACAGTTTTAATCCTTTTTACAAACCCTGCCCACAACAGTACTACAGACCTCTAAGAAATGATACGACAACAATGGCGGGACAGGGCCCCGCCATACCCCTGAATGTAAACACCTACAACAACAGGGGACTATACCACTGATAAGCCTCCGGAGAAACGGAGCTTTCCCACACGCTGAACTGTGACCCTAAGAGCGAGGATCAATGACTGGTGTACCTTTACCTGCGGCATGAACGGCCCGGGCGAGGTCGGTCTGACAGTACCAAGTATGTGAAATCAAAATAAATCGTAAATGAAATCATAGTAGTCTATACAAAGCGGGAGACATGTATGATAACCAAACTACAGTTCACTATAAATAGCAATATGTCAAGTCGTGACTCACGCCTCAAGTCATCACTCAATTTTACCAATGGGTCTCACGCCCACAACATCAATCGTGCGTGGAATACCTTCTCACCGCCAGCTTTATGATACACAAACACCAAGGAATACACATGAACACGTGTCCCACCTGTCCTAATAAAACAAAGCAGGTAAGTACGAAGGCATAGCCGACTACTAACACCAGCATCAACAAGGTCATAAAATGTGTCATGATATCTGCCTGCACCGTCACATGATAAAAGCTGGTCACTCACCCGCAGATCAAATGTGCGCGCTAGCCCCGAACTCTCCGCAGCTCGCATAGGCCAACCTCATAGGCCCGCATGAGGTATAACCCGCATCGAGGGTAGCTACTCCCGGCATCGCCCCGACTCGCATCGCATGGCCACAAAGACCGCATGACCACGCGGCCGTAAACTAACCTCGAACTCCGTAGTTCCGCATGGATCCCCGGACCCGCATAGGTATCCTCGAATCATGGTCCTGCATCACCGAGTCTACCCCGCGTCGGAGGCGGCTTAACCTCCGGACACAAGTCAAGGTGAGTGGTACAATACCAACATAACGGTGATAGTCAAACAACTTTAAGCGCAATGGAGGAAAACCCCTTTACACTAACATCACAAGATACTAACACACGTAGCATCCTAACATGTTTACTTCTCAAATCAACAAGAAAGTATTACAAGGCTATCACAAACCAATACAATCAAGTTATTCACACAAGGTGCTTTCTACTAACAAGTTCTGTATCTAACCCCAAAGTACTTCACACATTAAATCTTTAAAAGATCTGCTTCTTTCACATAAGTCACACAATACGTGAGTATAAAATAGAGTATTTGTCCTTTTAAGAAAACCAAAACTCTTACCTTTGTAAAATCAAGTAACAACATTATTTTCCAAACGTCCAAGTTTGCCTAATTTCAAATGTTCACGTTTCTTATTTTAGAAAGGTTTCGTGGTTCATAGCCTTATTCATTTAAGAATATAATTCTCTTTTAAACAATCAGAAACATAAGTCTTATGTGAGTAGGATATTCTTGTTTATGACAATCTTATTACAAATGCATGATCTAGAAATATCATTTTGTCTCATCTTAGCTTCTATGCAGATGGAAGTTTCTACTGGTTTTAATAATACTTAATTATTCAAAACATTTCCTTTTATTAACGCTGCAGTGGTTTGTCGATACACATCCTGATTTCCAAAATCAGTAAAACATTCTTAAGCCGTTATACCTAACTTCCCATAAAGCTAGTATAACTCTTAAGTTTTCAAAAGAAACCAAGTATCACTCTTTCTTTCAAAACGATTTAGAAATCTTTGAAATACTTCAAGTTCTTTATTATCACACATCAAGCCGCTTATAAACAAATCATTTACCTTTTAAAAACCACAAAGTATTTTCGACCTACATAAAGTCATTATAACCAACTTGCCATAAAGCCGTTATAACACTTTATGTTTCAAACCAATCAAATACATTTAACACGTATGCGTCACCGCACTACATAGTTCACACATATCATGCTAGAAGAGATAGGAGAGGTTCACATACCTCGCGACGAGTATCGACTAATAGCAAACGCTCCAAGTACTTCCAACTGTCGGCTACTCCTTAAGCCAAGTAGATCGCGCCACACGTAGTACTTCAACCTATAAGGCCACAAGGCGCTTATTAACATTTAGACCTCATCGCAGAACATTCTACCAAAAATTCGGCAGCACCTCCCCCCCCGCAACAGCGTAAAACTCCTCCTCTATCGAGGCCGGCTACCAAGCCAACCGGGGTTACACATCTAACCCGAACTGTACAATTCTACTCCAGAAAAGCTACACAAGCTCATGTCAGATCCCATGTAAAACAGTTCATTCGCTTCTTGTGCTTAAGTCCAAAGACATTGCCAGATGCTATGTACAGTTATTTACATATTATACTTCAACTATATATTCCTGACATGTAATATCCAATTACAATAGGGGACAAGATAATTACCTCGATAAGCCCATAATTATCCGAGTTTAATGTCGCTCCCGAGCAAGGTTTAGCTCAACTCAAGCGCCCAACCCGCTCCAAACCACCCTTAGAAGTTCTAACCAACTTCTACAAAACACTCCAACTAACTATGGAGATTTTCCCTAGGGTTTCGGTTTTGTGACTGACGGAAAGTATAATAGTATTTAGGGCTTTTCAGATAGGTATAACCTTAGAATACTACAAGGTATACGGCTAAGGTAATTTGGGCATTATAACAATACTTTTGAGAGTATTTCTACACCACAAAGGGGGGTATTATACGAAAGCAACTAGGCTAGGGGGGGGTACACTCTCGGCTAGCACCCCTAGAGGGGGGGGGGTGCTCTCGGCCACAAGGGGGAGGGACGAGAACCATAAGGAAGGGAGGGGGAGGATTCTAACACTTAGGAAATATTTAGGATGAAGAAGTTCATCAAAGGAGAGGGGTATTTATAGCACAAGCCAAGGCCAACCAATGGCCAAGATCTAGCCAAGTGTATAGCAAGTGTAAGGCCAAGATTCACCCAAGTGCCCCCTAGACCCTACTCCTTAAAACCCTCACAAATATCTACACAAAAATATCTACCACTTGACACCCCAAAGTCGTCCAAGTGCCGCCCACCTTGCCCACCAATGAGAGGGTGCCAAGTGCCGCCCTCTCGTTGGTCCAAAATGTTCCGTCTCTCGGAAAAATCCGCAAAAATAAGAAAAGACATAGCCGGAATTTTCCCCTCGCAAGTTATGTAAAACGTTTCGTCGAAAAACGACTCTAACCGGGTGTTGTGCACAAATGCCATTCGGCCAAGCCACCTAGGCGGGGGTGACACGTGTCACCCTCCTATTGGCCCAAAATAAAACATCTTCCGAAAATATCCACAATGGCCAAAATCTCGAAAACAAAGTGGGCCTACAAAATCAGTAAATTTCTCCCGTGGGCCCCACGTGACCATTTCCAAAATAAAATTCCATAATTCTCTAATATTCCAGGAAGTCCGAATACCACATCTGGGAATCCAATTCCCATGAACGAACCTTTTTCCTTCACAAAAACCGGAAACTTTTCCGTGGAAAAATCACCTCTTTCTTCCTTTCCAATCTTTCTGTCGTATTCTCGTACGTACGTCCTCGCATACATACCCTGGAACTACGGGGTATAACACAAGTCTAAATAAAAGATGACATAAGCCATAACTAATCTACATAGTCTGAAAATTTGAGTCATGTATGTCGAATCAAGGTAAAGGCATAGTAAGAGAACGAGCATCTAAAGTATGCCGAAAGTTAGCATCCTTACCCTGAATACTGGAAGTCAACCTACTCGGACTCAAACTTGAGATTTCGAACTATAAGAGGGACCTGCATCTGCATGAGAAAAGATGCAGCAAGTGTAGCATGAGTACACAACTTCCCCCAACATTATAGGCCGACAATGAGGAAGTTACGTAACAAAGGTAAATATAAAGTTGACACCAGATAAGTCTATAATAGACATTTTAATAGCTCATATAAGTCACATTGTACACATATCAATTCACTTATTCATCAGTCACATTGTTCACGCAAGGTTCCAATCACATACAAGTACGATCAATCCATTCACATATACAATGATCTTATTATTAAACTACCCACCGACTAGTACTCTCTTGTCCAAGTCATATTCAAGATTAACCCCATTTATCCAACTTATCAAGTTAAATAAAAGAGTCAAACATATATCACAACAACCATTTTAGAATGCTTTCTAGAGTGTTACACCTAAGCTATGCATGATGACGTTAACTCCTTTTTTAACCTTAGCATTTACACTTAGTTAAGTTTGTATACAGTTATAGTCTGACACACATAGATCGTTTCACATCTACTTTTCCACTGGTGAAACTTAATACAAGTTCCTTACTAGACTTGTTACCTAGTCACGCAATCAATTACCAGACAACACACAAATGCACATAATTCCCTAGATCTAGACAATAGTCATGGAATAATTTATATTCTCACCACAGTAGTAGTTGACATCAAACACTTGGACTTACAATTATTACACCCCAAAACCCATACACGAGGAAGCAAGACACACACGAAAACCAAATCAATTCAACAACCTCAATCATTTATCCAAGTGTTCATAAACACCAGCATAATCATTATTTCCAAGTATTCACAGAGACAAGCTTAATCATAGTGACCATTCTAGTCCAATACAATCAATTAAATCCAAGTAAATCAGGATTTCACCAACGTTCCAATAACCAACCATATCATATTATCAAACCACAATTAAGCAATGTATAGATGTATGTATGATATAAGTGCAATGCATATGCAATATACTATTCTCAGCCTAATATATAGTACATCAAGGTTTAGTTATGATTTGTACACCCATGAGGGACACGTGAAGTCCATATACCGCTCTTACCCAGCTGAAATTCCATACACGAATCTGGCTAGAGCCCAAGACTAATTTGTATTGAATAATATCATGTTGAAGGCATGCAACTCCGTTCTCCGCGTAGCAATATATGAATAGGAATGCAACCCTAGCCATCTATATTATCATCATCTCAATGTTTTCATAATCTCATAAGTGTTCTTACCTTTCGGCCTTTTGGGCCTACATCATATTCATATCAGTCTCATATCAATATCACAGAACCATGAGTGTATGAATACAAATGACAATATAAGTTAATATATCATGATATAATGAGATGCAAACAAGTAAAGAGATGAAATATCACATGCTTTCAAAAGTTTAATAACACACGTATAATGTTACACCCCGTATTTACAGGACATGCGTTAAGAACGTACGTAAGAACTCGCAAGTGTTAAGATTAGAGACTTGTAAAAATTTATCGGAATTGTGAAATTGTCGGAAAACGTAATATTGTTTAATGGGAGGCGACACGTGTCACCCCCCCTTATGGTGCCTTGGACGAATTGTAGCATGGGCACAAGGGTCATTTGACCCTTGTTAGGAAGACAAGTCTTGCTAATAGAGAGCTTGACAAAATTGACTAAGTCAAAGGGTCCAAAGTCTTGATATTTTAATTAGAGATCATCCAAACCACCCAATTGTTTGCATCTTGACCCTCCATGTCCCTTTATAATACTACTAGTAGTGAGACAAGCCTAACACTTAGCAAAATTTACACAAAAATTGGATGAACATGAGCCTTAGCTCTCGGGTTCAACATGGGTGAGAAAGAAAAAAATTTGTTTGTTGTCCAATAATCTCCCCACTTTAAACCAAGGTTCTTGAGTGTATTGTAAGCATATCTCAATAGAAAAATCTCGGAAAAAGATAGTTTTCGGGTTAGTCGCAAAGTGAAAACCTAGTGGCTTTTCTAGGTTTTGTTTGGAAGTTTGAAGGAAATTGGTTGATGTTGTTCTAAGGGTCTCAAGTAGCGGATTGAAGTGTCTTGAAGAGTCTCTAAGTTGCTAAGGAGCGACTTCGGATTTGAAGATTGGATTAAGATTCGTGGAGGTATAATCTTGTTCTTTGAAAGTGTTACAAGATTATTTATATTGTTGTTAGCTTTACATGTTGCTAGCATGAAGTTGATATGTTAAAGTTTATAAGTATTATGAATTGATTGTAGCCTTGAAAATCCGAATGTAATGTAAGCCATGATTAGTTGGATTACAATTTGGTCGTTATTAGAATCGTCGCATGTTAATTACTTGGAGATTATAGTAGTTATAATCGTTTGCGACTTGATATCATGTTAGGCTAATAACTTGGATTGAAATGGAAATTGGATAAGAATTGATGTTGTAGTACTTCAAGTTAGCCGAATTGGCCTAGTAAGTTGTATTAATTTGATATCGTTTGTGGGGCAGAATTTTACACGTCTAGTAGGCGTGTAATCCCCTATTGATTGGGCCTTAAATGTGGCGTGTTTGGTTATTGTATTCGGCCTTGAAAAAGGTGGCAAAGTAAGTAAAACCAAAGGAGGTGCTGTCCGATTTTCGGTAGAATTTAGCGACTTAGCACCTAGAATATTCTACGTTAGAAGTAAGAGGTTAATGGACGTATTGTGACCATTATAGGTTGAAGTACTTAGTATAGCGTATCCTACTTGAAGGATGGATTAGCTATCAAGGTTGAAGTACTTTGGAGCATTTTGCTACTTGTCGATAATCGTCGCGAGGTATGTGAACCTCTTCCTTCCTTTGGCATGATTCTATGTATGGAATATACCTATGGTATCATTTCATGTTTCCTTCTACTCTTAGAAGTTAAGAGGTAGTTGGATGATTTGCTCTATGTATAACTTTTCCTATCTTTTGAGCATGACTAGTTGCACGTATGTAGTACGGTAGACGTACAATACCTTGATATCCTTTACTAGTTTTATAAATAGCCAAGTCAGGTGAGTTAGGAGATTAACTCATTTCTTTGAAAGAATAAAGGATGTCTTAAGTTTTTTTTAGGTTAAGGGACTTGAAGAGTTTTAAAGTATGTGATACTTGTTTCGTTTTAAACGTATAAGTCCCTTGGATAGGAAATTATATTTTTTTGGCTAAGGTATAAAGTGAATATAACGACTTTATGGGGAGTTGGTCATATTTGCTTTATGGAAGGATAATGACTTGATTTTTAAGGCATCAATTGCCTAAGGTTTTATATAAAAGGAGTCACTCGATTTCTAAGGTTAAGAGACTAATTGTATATTTTGAAGATAAGAGAATCGATTTGAAGGTATACAATACTTGGTTTTTAAAAGTAGAAGTCTCTTGGTTATAAAAGGAAAGAGATTTGTCTAAAACCATGAAGGGTTATAACGGCTTTATGGGAAGTTGGTTATAACGGCTTTATGGAAAGTTAAGAGCATGGTTTTCTCTAATAAAGTAATCAAAGAATTAACTTTTATTAAGGAAGGGCAATGTGATTTAAAGGTATCACTTGCTTAAAAGCTTTAAAGTAAGGGTCACTTGATTTAGAAGCCGAGAAATATATTTCTAAAAGTATCGTGACTTATGTGAAATGTACACAAGCCTGGATACTACGGGTGTTAGTATCTTGGGGTTTTACACAAAAAGTAGTCTCTTGAAAAGAATGTACGTACTAGTACTTTGACCTGTTTAATTGAGAATAATTCTATGTGATGCCTTGATAAGTACTTTGGCTTGATTAAAATGAGAATTATTCTATTTGTGCCTTGATAAGTACTTTGGCTTGATTAATTGAGAATTAGTCTAAGTGTGCCTTGATAAGTACTTTGGCGTGATTAATTGAGAATTAGTCTAAGTGTGCCTTGATAAGTACTTTGGCTTGTTAATGGAGAATTAGTCTAAGTGTGCCTTGATAAGTACTTTGGCGTGATTAATTGAGAATTAGTCTAAGTGTGCCTTGATAAGTACTTTGGCGTGATTAATTGAGAATTAGTCTAAGTGTGCCTTGATAAGTACTTTGGCGTGATTAATTGAGAATTAGTCTAAGTGTGCCTTGATAAGTACTTTGGCTTGTTAATTAAGAATTAGCCTATATGTGCTGGTGATAGCCTTTAAGTGAAAGTATTATGTTTTATTACGTTGTCGCGACTCTCGGTTGGAGGGCCGGCTGTCTTGTTGTAAGTACTTGGACGTACCGACAGTGATGTGGGATTCCACGGGTATGCTTCCGTTATTTGTAGTACTTGGGTTAAATTCCTGGATTTTTATAGAAGACATGGTAGTGCTTCTGTTTGTTTGATGGTCGGTCGAGATAGGGTAAGAGTATAAGTGAGGTGTAAACCCCCAAGATGTTATACCACCTGCTTTACCACCTTCTCCAGGGTAAGAGTATAAGTGAGGGGTAAACCCCCAAGACATTATACCCCCTGCTTGTTTTGTTTGATGGTCGGTTGAGATAGGGTAAGAGTATAAGTGAGGGGTAAACCCCCAAGATGCTTTACCACCTTCTCCAGGGTAAGAGTATAAGTGAGGGGTAGACCCCCAAGATGCTATACCACCTGCTTTACCACCTTCTCCCAGGTAAGAGTATAAGTGAGGTAAACCCCAAGACATTATACCCCCTACTTTGTTTGATGGTCGGTTGAGATAGGGTAAGAGTATAAGTGAGGTAAACCCCAAGATGTTTTACCACCTTCTCGTGGTAAGAGTATAAGTGAGGGTAGACCAAGATGCTATACCACCGCTTTACCACCTTCTCCAGGTAAGAGTATAAGTGAGGGGGTAGACCCCAAGACGCTATACCACCATTGACTTGTTCATGTATGCCTATTGGTGTATTATTATACCGTGGACTGTCAGCGTGATGTGGGATTCCACGCGTGAGATATCTATATGTGTTGTGTATGTACGCAGAAGCGGTGAGGTGGGATGCCAGGCGAGTCACATGATTATATTTTACACTTATAGGTCGCAGTGATGGGGGATTCCACGGACACGCTTGATATTTATGTGACTTGATCGCGTCCCAGATTGGGCCGGGTAGTATATGTGCCCTCCTTAAAGGGCCGGATTATACTTATGATAGATAAGTAAGTTATATAGTAATGAACTTAATGATTTTCCTAATCATGTGCGTAAGAATGTGGCTATAACCTTTATTGAAAATGGGAAAAGATATTGATGTGAAATTAAGTTCCTAAGTGGTAATGACAGCGAGATCTCGCATGTACTTTTATACTTGTCACTCGCCATTCTTTTATGCATTATGGTGCATTTCAGACGTTATTTACGTTCCATATTCATTTTTGTTATGACCCCGCCCAGCTGCGTTAAATGCCGCAGGTTTTAGGTACCCAGGTTGGTGATCCTTGCTCTTAGGATCTCGGTTCAGTTTATGGGAAAAGGCTCCATTTGCTCCGGAGGCTTATCTCTTGGTACGGCTTCCCCTGAGGTTGTAGATTCATGTATATTCAGGGGTATGGCGGGGCCCTGTCCCGCCACAGTTGTTATGTTAAAAATCTTAGAGGTCTGTAGTCACATATTGTGGGTCGGTTGTAAAGGAACAGGCACCGCTTGGTTGTATTTATATATGTTCAGGATGGTAGTCTTATCGGCTAACCTGTTGTTTTACTTCTGTTGTGTTATTTTATAAGTTTCATGTATGTTCCGATGGTTATCTCTGATGTATACCTGTAAGGGTGCCCAGGTATGGCACCAGTCGCGGACCCGGGATCAGGTCGTGACAAAAGTGGTATCAGAGCAGTTAGTCCTCGGAAAGTGTCTACAGACCGTGTCTAGTAGAGTCTTGATTATCGGTGTGTTTTGCACCACATCTATAATCAGGAGGCTGCGGGACATTTAGGATTGGTTTCCATTCTTCCCACTCTGAGATCGTGCCATAGAGCTGTGTTGTTAGGGTCGTCTCTCCCTAACGAGTTATGTTGATTGCGCCACTGAGAAAGCGGGTGACCAGGAAGGACTATGTGGATTGCGTATCCAGGTTGGTAATGATTATAGTATAGTTGGTATTGTGCATTACCTCTATACGGAGTTATGTATGAGGGTCATTTATGGGTTGCCTAGAATGGTTTTAGATTTACCAAGAGTGGTAAAGACTAACTAGATACCGGGAAGGTATGGAATAGTTAATGAATTTTCGCCAAGGTCTTGTGGTTTATTTTGGGATCTTTGGGAAAGGATGAGCTGTCTGATAGGGTAGTGAACCCTTAAGAGGCCGTGTTAAGGAACTTAACGGAATGTCGTGTAAATAGATTAAGCTGCGTAGTAGGCTTAAGAGAACTGTACGGATGAGGTCCGTATAGAGTAAATAATGGTTGTTGTGATCAACGACACGATTATGGTATTATGAGGAGTTTTTGTACCCGTTTACGGGGAGACTGATAAGATAGGCTTGGAGCATGGAAATTGCGAGCCTAAGAATGTTGAAGACCGCTGAGACCTTAGATGTACAAGGTCTTCTGCAGAAAGATTTATTATAGACAAGAATAAGAGTTAAGTGCGACGGCGGGTCGGTGAGGACTGTTACAGGTCTCCCATGGCCTGGAATGGAGTGGGATCAGTTGGTAGTAGTTCCGCTACGTGACAGGGTCACGAGGGTGCAAGGCCCAAGTCTAGTTAATTGTTTTACGGGTTCGTGGACGCGTTCCACCGGAACCAGGTCGTGGGAGTCGGAAATGGCCTTATGTTGTTTAAAAGAGTGACTCCAAAAGATTGGAGGCCAGCATCGGTATGGAAGTTATGTATACTAGTATGAGTTGGAAATACGGAAGAAATGCGACCAGAAGAAAGATAACAACCAAGTGTAAAGGAATAGAGCCCGAATCCATAAGAACCTTTCGAGGTAACTACACCGAGTGTGTGTGGGGTGGTAGCCGAGCGGAATATGAGGTTTTCCGGTGATGATACACCATCGCACCTAGTAGACCTAGTAGAGAGGATTATGACAGACTTGGAGGTCATTATAAGTATGGGCTAGTTGGCTTCGTGAGTGCCAGGGGTGGCATCTTAGTTTAAATATTGTTATGTGGCCATGGGTGGCATATGTTGTAAGAAGGGTGTAGTATGAGTAGACTATGTCGCGCTTTAATCAGATTGGACTCCGAAAGAACATTCGAGGACGAATGTTTCTAAGGGGGGAAGAATGTTACACCCCGTATTTACAGGACATGCGTTAAGAACGTACGTAAGAACTCGCAAGTGTTAAGATTAGAGACTTGTAAAAATTTATCGGAAAACGTAATATCATGATTTAATGGGAGGCGACACGTGTCACCCCCTTATGGTGCCTTGGGACGAATTGTAGCATGGGCACGCGGTCTTTGACCCTTGTTAGGAAGACAAGTCTTGCTAATAGAGAGCTTGACAAAATTGACTAAGTCAAAGGGTCCAAAGTCTTGATATTTTAATTAGAGATCATCCAAACCACCCAATTGTTTGCATCTTGACCCTCCATGTCCCTTTATAATACTACTAGTAGTGAGACAAGCCTAACACTTAACAAAATTTACACAAAAATTGGATGAACATGAGCCTTAGCTCTGGTTCAACATGGGTGAGAAAGAAAAAATTTGTTTGTTGTCCAATAATCTCCCACTTTAAACCAAGGTTCTTGAGTGTATTGTAAGCATATCTCAATAGAAAAATCTCGGAAAAGATAGTTTTCTGTTAGTCGCAAAGTGAAAACCTAGTGGCTTTTCTAGGTTTTGTTTGGAAGTTTGAAGGAAATTGGTTGATGTTGTTCTAAGGGTCTCAAGTAGCGGATTGAAGTGTCTTGAAGAGTCTCTGTTGCTAAGGAGCGACTTTGGATTTGAAGATTGATTAAGATTCGCGAGGTATAATCTTGTTCTTTGAAAGGTTACAAGATTATTTATATTGTTGTTAGCTTTATACGCTGCTAGCATGGTTGATATGTTGAAGTTTATAAGTATTATGGATTGATTGTAGCCTTGAAAATCCGAATGTAATGTAAGCCATGATTAGTTGGATTACAATTTGGTCGTTATTAGAATCACATGTTAATTACTTCGAGATTATAGTAGTTATAATCGCTTGCGACTTGATATCATGTTAGCTAATAACTTGGATTGAAATGGAAATTGGATAAGAATTGATGTTGTAGTACTTCAAGTTAGCCGAATTGGCCTAGTAAGTTGTATTAATTTGATATCGTTTGTGGCGGAATTTTACACGCCTAGTAAGCGGTAATCCCCTATTGATAATTGCTTTGATCGGGCCTTAAATGTGGCGTGTTTGGTTATTGTATTCGGCCTGAAAAAGGTGGAAAAGTAAGTAAAAACAAAGGAGGTCTGTCCGATTTTCTGTAGAATTTAGCGACTTAGCACCTAGAATATTCTACGTGAAGTAAGAGGTTAATGGACGATTGTGACCATTATAGTCAAGTACTTAGTATAGCGTGATCCTACTTGAAGGATGGATTAGCTATCAAGGTTGAAGTACTTTGGAGCATTTTGCTACTTGTCGATAATCGTCGCGAGGTATGTGAACCTCTTCCTTCCTTTGGCATGATTCTATGTATGGAATATACCTGGTATCATTTCATGCTCTTCTACTCTGAAGTTAAGAGGTAGTCATGATTTGCTTCATGTATAACTTTTCCTATCTTTTGAGCATGACTAGTTGCACGATGCAAAGACGTAGACGACAATACCTTGATATCCTTTACTAGTTTTATAAATAGCCAAGTCGTGAGTTAGAGATTAACTCATTTCTTTGAAAGAATAAAGGATGCCTTAAGTTTTTTTAGGTTAAGGGACTTCAAGAGTTTTAAAGTATGTGATACTTGTTTCGCTTTAAACGTATAAGTCCCTTGGATAGGAAATTATATTTTTTTGGCTAAGGTATAAAGTGAATATAACGACTTTATGGGGAGTTGGTCATATTTGCTTTATGGAAGGATTATGACTTGATTTTTAAGGCATCAATTGCCTAAGGTTTTATATAAAGGGAGTCACTCGATTTCTAAGGTTAAGAGACTAATTGTATTTTTTGAAGATAAGAGAATCGATTTGAAAGTATACAATACTTGGTTTTTAAAAGTAGAAGTCTCTTGGTTATAAAAGGAAAGAGATTTGTCTAAAACCATGAAGGGTTATAACGGCTTTATGGGAAGTTGGTTATAACGGCTTTATGGAAAGTAAAGAGCATGGTTTTCTAATAAAGTAATCAAAGAATTAACTTGTATTAAGGAAGGGCAATGTGATTTAAAGGTATCACTTGCTTAAAAGCTTTAAAGTAAGTGGTCACTTGAGAAGCCGAGAAATGTATTTCTAAAAGTATCGTGACTTATGTGAAATGTACACAAGCCTGGATACTACGGGTGTTAGTATCTTGGGGTTTTACACAAAAAGGAGTCTCTTGAAAAAAATGTACGTACGTAGTACTTTGACCTGTTTAATTGAGAATAATTCTATGTGATGCCTTGATAAGTACTTTGGCTTGATTAAAATGAGAATTATTCTATTTGTGCCTTGATAAGTACTTTGGCTTGATTAATTGAGAATTAGTCTAAGTGTGCCTTGATAAGTACTTTGGCGTGATTAATTGAGAATTAGTCTAAGTGTGCCTTGATAAGTACTTTGGCTTGTTAATGGAGAATTAGTCTAAGTGTGCCTTGATAAGTACTTTGGCGTGATTAATTGAGAATTAGTCTAAGTGTGCCTTGATAAGTACTTTGGCGTGATTAATCGAGAATTAGTCTATGTGCCTCGATAAGTACTTTGGCTTGTTAATTAAGAATTAGCCTATATGTGCCGGGTGATAGCCTTTAAGTGAAAGTATTATGTTTTATTACGTTGTCGCGACTCTCGAGGTCTACCGTCTTGTTGTAAGTACTGGACGCACTGCACAAATGACGATGATTCCACGTATACCGCTATTTGTAGTACTGGGTTTCTTGATTTTTATGTAAGATACGGTAGTGCTTACATTTGTTCACGGCTCACGAGATAGGGTAAGAGTATGTGAGGTGTAAACCCCAAGATGCTATACCACCCGCTTACCACCTCTCCGTAAGAGTATAAGTGAGGGTAAACCCCAAGACATTATACCGCTTGTTTTGTTTGATGGTCGGTTGAGATAGGTAAGAGTATAAGTGAGGGTAAACCCCAAGATGCTTTACCACCTCTCCAGTAAAAGTATGAGGGGCAGACCCCAAGATGCTATACCACCTGCTTTACCACCTTCTCCAGGTAAGAGTATAAGTGAGGGTAAACCCCAAGACATTATACCCCTTGCTTGTTTTGTTGATGGCTCACGAGATAGGGTAAGAGTATAAGTGGGTAAACCCCAAGACGCTTTACCACCTTCTCCAGGTAAGAGTATAAGTGAGGTAGACCCCAAGATGCTATACCACCGCTTACGACCTTCTCCAGGTAAGAGTATAAGTGAGGGTAGACCCCAAGACGCTATACCACCGTTTGACTTGGTGTTCATGTATGCCTATTGGTGTATTATTATACCTGGATCGTGGCAGTGATGTGGGATTCCACGCAGAGATATCTATATGTGTTGTGTATGTACGACAGAGGTGGGATGCCACGGGCCACATGATTATATTTTACACTTATAGTTGTCGGAGTGATGGGGATTCCACGGACACGCTTGATATTTGTGTGACTTGATCGCGTCCCAGATTGGGCCGGGTAGTATATGTGCCCTCCTTAAAGGGCCGGATTATACTTATGATAGATAAGTAAGTTATATAGTAATGAACTTAATGATTTTCCTAATCATGTGCATAAGAATGTGGCTATAACCTTTATTGAAAATGGGAAAAGATATTGATGTGAAATTAAGTTCCTAAGTGGTAATGACACGGCAGGATCTGGTATGTACTTTTTATACTTGTCCCTGTCATTCTTTGCACGATTATGGTCTGCACATCAGACGTTATTTCGCTCCATATTCGGCACTGTTGTAATCGACTTCTTCGGGGGCTGCGTCATGCCCGCAGTTTTAGGTACCTGTTGGTGATCCTTGCTCTTAGGATCTCGGTTGATGGGAAAAGGCTTCATTTGCTCCGAGGCTTATCTCTTGCACGGCTTCCCGAGGTTGTAGATTCATGTATATTCAGTGGTGGCGGGCCCCGCCCCGCCACAGTTGTTATGTTAAAAATCTTAGAGGTCTGTAGTCACATATTGTGGGTCAGTTTGTAAAGGGAACGAGGCAACTGCTTCGGTTGTATTTATATATGTCCAGGATGGTAGCCTTATTGGCTAACCTATTGTTTTACATCTGTTGTGTTATTTTATAAGTTTCATGTATGTTCCGCTGGTTATCTCTGATGTATACCTGTAAGGGTGCCCAGGTAGGGCACCAGTCGCGGGCCCGGGGTCGGGTCGTGACATATAATCTAATACACATGATTTCATATAAAAGCAGTCCATCAACAATAATCACAATACAATCAGGATATCATATCAAAGCATGTATATGAATAAATACAACAATATCAAATATGGTGACAAACCCAAATAATAGTAGTCAGAATCAAATGTTCAACACTGGTACCCACTCGAAATCAAATGTTCAACATCGGTACCCCTAAATCACCAATCATCACAGTTCAATACGGGTACCCACTCAAATGTTTATCACAACTATTTGAGTGGAAACCCCAAATACGCCTAATATCTCTCAACATTTATAACTACTATATACTTTTATCAGTCTCGAAAAGATAAACAGTAGCCTACATCTTACCAAACATGAGCGCTAACAAATCAAGCCTCGGTGATCGACTTTCCCTTCTGATTCACCTTGCGATAGTTGAAGTCTATCCACGTACATATTATTCTTTAATATAAAGCTAATCACAACAAAACAATACTTTAAATACCCATCTCGAGCCCACGTCATCAAGACTTAAACTTTAATACTCAAAAACCTCTATTACATACTAAGTAATCATATCCTTAAATTAATTTAAAAACTTTACACATTTGAACCCCCAATTGAACAATCCTTAAAGAGCCTCAATTTGAAACCCTAGAATTTCCCAAATTGAAAACATGCTTCTACAATCAAATTAGGACTTATAACATGATAATATTTTATTATCCAGTCCTATTCATTATATTAACACCATTTGATCCGTAAATCTCTATTAAAATCATCCATATAGCTCTCTTATTTTCACAACATGCATAATTCATCTTCCTCAACTCAAATAATATGATAACCCGCCATTAACAAGCTTAGAATCATAAACTTAAACCAAATATTGAAGGAAACTCTTACCCATTGGTTAAAATTGCTCTTAAGGCTCTGGATATACCCTTATGCGACACTTTTTTCGAGATAGACTATCTTGGGAAAGAAAATCTGACCGAATATCTACAATGAGAATTGCATAAGCCATAAATCGATGGGATATGATGTCAACAACATTTATCCATTAAAGCAATGAATATTAAGGTTAATTATATCCCTCAGGTAGGATAGAATAAGAGTTGGAGACTTTCAAGATTACATAATAAAAATATATCATGGAATGGCAAAATAAGCAGTTAGGCAATAAAGGAATAAACTATAAGGAAGGGAAATCTTTGAAGGTTAGTAGTAAGTGAGTCCCTAAGATTAACATTTTTGGTATTGAAATTAAGTGTTTCAGATATGAACATGTGAAACCTTACCTAGGAGAACGATTTAGTGACCCTATTAAAGGATATTGCTTAAAATAAAGTTGGACATTGTAAAAGGATCGTATATTTTGATAAACGTAGATTTAACGACTTGATAACCTAAGGAGAAATTCATGGTGCATGAAGAATGACCCGTGGGATATGAGGCGTGGAAGAACCAACATAGACTCGTGCAATAGTTTAGCAAGCAAGTGTAAGGGCCATAGAGAGAAGTTTGGCGATGAGTAAGGTTGCATTACGTGGAGTTGGTGAGAAGTTCCATGAATAACAATGGATATGTACATACTAATATTGAGAATAGAATGGTAGTGACCTCCAAGTTAGATGGGGATAAAGTAACAGCAAGGACCGCTAAATGTATGATATTCATGAAAGAAAGTGCGAAGAGTAATCAATGAAAAAAACATATGAATACTTATGAGGAGCTACTCGGGGTTTATGAAAAAGAGACAAGTCAAGTTATTTCGAGAAAAGGTGCATGTGAAGCCTATAAGAAGATGAATTGAACGATAATAATTCTTGAAAAGTATTTTGATTAGTAAATAATAATGAGAAGGGCTAAGGTAAAGTGATCGAGCTAAGGAGTTATAGAGCCTGGAAGTATAAAGTCCACGGTTAAGGAGGATACTCATGATGAACAGAAGGATATGTAATGGTAAGAAGGTTAAATGGTAAAGGATTAAGGATGTCCAAGATCTCGTAAGAATATATGACTAAGAAATTGCTAAAAATGTATCACCTGTAGATACCTTCTAAAAAAAGAAGGATCGTGTTACACCCCGTAATTCCAGGACATGTTTATAAGAACGTACGTAAGAACTCAAATACGTTAAGATTTGGGACTCGCAGAATTTACCAGAATTATGGAAATGTCGATAAAAGAAACATTATGGACGAATGGGAGGGTGACATGTGTCAACCCCACACTCATATGGGCTTGGACGAAATGGACAAGGTCCAAATTGTCAAGTCTTGCAATGCTAAGACTTGACATAGTTGACCAAGTCAACAAGCCCACCTACGTCAAGATATTTAAATCCATTTCATCCTAACCCAACATGTGTTGTAATCTCAACCCTCCATTCAATTATATAGTCATCTATATTGCAAGACAAGTCTCATAACACTTAGAAAAAAAATAAGGAAACTTGAGAGTGAGAGATGTGCTCTCGGGTTTGCCCTCTTCCCTTCATGAATTTTTTTTGTTTGTTGTTCAATAATCACCATACGTTAAACCAAGGTTCCTAAGGGTATTGTAAGAGTATCTCAATAGAAATATCCCAGAAAAGTGGCGTTTTCGTATTAGTCGCAAGGTGAAACCCTAGTCACTTTCCTAGGTTTGGATTGAGAATTGAAGGAAAGTTGTTTGTGATCTTCTAAGGGCTTCAAGTGGAGGATTGGAATGTCAAGGAGAGGCACTAAGTTGCTAGGAAGTGACTTCGGATCTTGAAGTGGATTAAGGCTCGTTAAGGTAACAATCTTGTTCTCTTAAGTATTATAAGATTACATATTATTGTAGCCTTACATTTTTAACTAGCATGAAGTATATGTATTGAAGATTGATAAGTGATATGGATTGTAGAAGCCTAATCCGAAATGACATTATGAGCCATTTGGAATTGAAATACAATTTGGTCGTTAATTAGAATTGTCGCATGTTACCTACTTGAAGAGTGTAGTAGTTATAATCGATTGCGGCTTGATAACATGTTATACTAAACAACTTGAATTGAAAAGGAATTGGAAAGAAAGATATGTTGTGACACCTTTGGCCGAGAATGACTTTGTATGTTGGACTAGTTTGATATTAATTTGTGGGGCGGAATTTTACACGTCTTGTAGGCGTGTAATCCCCTATTGATAACTACATTGTTGGGCCTTAAATATGGCGTGTTTAGTTATTGAATTTGGGCCTTGAAAAAGGTGGAAAGGTATGTAGAAACAAAGGAAGTGTTGTCCGATTTTCCGTAGAATTTAGTGACTTTGTACTTAAAATATTCTACGTTTGAAGTAAGAAGTTAATAGACGTATTATGGTCATTATAGGTTGACATACTACGTACGACATTTTGGACTTAGCAAGTGAATTGAACCGAAGAGGTATGTGGAACTTTCCTATCTCTTGAGCATGAATAGTTGTAAATATGTAGTACGGTAGACGTACGAGATTTTGACGAATCTAGTCCATTTGATATCCTTGGCTTATCTTAAGAATGTTCAAGTTGGTTGAGTTAGGGAATTAACTCACTTGTTTAAAATTATTAAGGATATCTTGGTTTATAAAACTTAAGAGACTTTGAGTATTTTGAAAGTATTTTTGATACTTGTTTTGTTGGAAAAATTTAAGTCTCTTAGTTATAAAGAAGAATGTAAGTATCTAAGGCATAAACCTAGTATAACGACTTTATGGGAAGTTGGTTATAATAGCTTTATGGAAAGTTAAAAAGAGTGGTTTACTCTAAGTAATGCAAGTATGATAAATGACTTGAAATAATGAAAGGCAAATTGATTTGAAGGCATCAATTGCTTAAGGTTTTAAAAGAAAGAAGTCACTTGATTTAGAAGCCTAAATGTATTTCTAAAAAGGTATTGTGACTTGTCTTGAAAAGTAGATATGACTTGATACTACGGTTATTAGTATCTTGGAAGTTTTATATGAAAAAGAGTCATTTTTAAAAGAGTAAAAGTACGTAGCACTTTGGGTTAAATTTCCGGATTTTTATAATGACATGATAGTGCCTTAAGTAAACTAAAATGAGAGTGTATATGTATAAGACTAATAAGAAGTTAGGGGGATTTCTTAACTTGCTTATGTTATGTACGATAAGCCGGTAGTGCTTATGTTATGTATGATAAGCCGGTAGTGCTTATGTTATGTATGATAGTCGGTTGTGCTAGTGATATATTGTTCATTACGGGGTCATTCTCCGGGTTTATGGCATTTGCATATTCCGTGGATTTGCTACCCATGATGCGAGGAATACCTCATGCGAGTCTGTAAGGGCTTTTGCGTGTGAAATAGTCCTATGCGGGGCGGACCAGTCCTATGTGAGGAATACCTCATGCGGGTCTATACGACCTATGCGGGCGGATACAGTCTATGCGAGGAAGTTACCTCATGCGGGTCCATACGACCTTTGCGGGTGAAATAGTCCCAGGAGTAGGATTGCTTAGTGATACTACGGGCGGGTGGCCCTACTTTGATCATGAGCCTCCTATTTTTATGCAGTAAAGTATACTCTTGTTTACTCTCATTGTTAGTAAGGCACAGTGTACTGTTATTTGAGTTATCATACATGTCTCCAGCTTTATTTTTGGACTTATGATTTCATTCTGATGATTTCGATTTCACATATTTGGTACATGTTGTACTGACCTCCTTCGGGGGGCTGCGTTCATGCCGCAGGTAGAGTATACATGTTGTTGATCCTCACTTTTAGGATCACTGATTAAGTTGTTGAGAAGCTTCATTACTCCGGAGGCTTATCCTTGGTCCAGATCCCTGGTATTGTCGGTTGTTGTACATTCAGGGGTATGGTGGGGCCCTGTCCCATCACAGTTGTTATTCTTAGAGGTCTGTAGTCATGTCTTGTGGATTTGGGTTGTAAGAAAAAAAAATGTAACTGATGTTTTTGAGTATGTGTATATTTACGGAAGGTGGCCTTATCGGCTAGCCTATTGTTGTTTATTGCCTAAGCATTTATATGTGTTGTATGTTCAAGTTATTCTCTCGATGTATACAGAGGAGTGCCTGTGTAGGGCACCGGTCGCCCGGCCTGGGTCGTGACAAAAGTGGTATCAGAGCAGTTAGTCCTCGGAAAGTGTCTACAGACCGTGTCTAGTAGAGTCTTGGTTATCGGTGTGTTGTGCACCACATCTATAACCAGGAGGGTACAAGACATTTACGATTGGTTTCCATTCTTCTCACTCTGAGATCGTGCGATAGAGCTGTGTGGTTAGGGTCGTCTCTCCCTAACAAGTTATGTTGATTGCAGCTACGAGAAAGGCAGCAGTGATCTAGGAAAGATTATGCGGATTGCGTATCCAGGTTAGTAATATTTGTAGTATAGTTGGTATTACGCAGCAGGCTCGAATACCCCTGGCTCGACGCCCTCCTTTTGACTTTAGTTACGGGTTGTAATGCTTCTTTCCTTCCGCCGCGAGTCCTCAGGCTTCACCCCCATCTTGTATGTTCCCCGTTCCATGTGGTATTGCGCCCTTATGAGCAAGAGTAATGCTAGTGAGCTACGGGAGTAATAACTAGCGCTTCGCACCTTGCTTGACTACCAAACCTCTTTCGCCACATGGGGGCTATGGGATTCGAACCCAATATTATGACATACAACTATACGGATTTATGTATGAGGGTCACATATGGGTTGCCTAGAATGATTTTAGATTACCAGGAATTGGTAAGGACTAAATAAATGTCGGGAAGGTATGGAACAGTTTAATGAACTCTCATCAAGGTTTTGCGTACTGATTTGAGATAATTAGGAAAGGATGAGTTGCCTGATAGGGTAATGGACCCTTAAGAAGTTTAATTAAGGGATTTAATGGAATACTATGTTAATAGATTAGGCTACGTGGTATGATTAAGAGAATGGTACGGATGAGACCCTTATGGAGTAAGTATGGTTGTTGTGATCAAGACAACATGATTAGGGTATTACGAGAAGTTTTTGTACCCGTTTACGGGGGGACTGATAAGGTAGGCTTGGAGCATGGGAATTGCGAGCCTAAGAATATGGATAACCGTCGAGACCTTAGGTATATAAGGCCTTCTCGGGTAGTAAAAAGTTAAGTCAGACCAAGGATAAGAGTTAAGTACGACGCCAAGTCGGGTTGAGGACCTATTAAGGGTCGTCCCATATCCTGTAATGGAATGGGATCAGTTGGTAGTACTCCCGCTACGTGACAGGGTCACGAGGGTGCAAAGCCCAAGTCTAGTAAATCATTTTACGGGTTCGTGGACGCATTCCCCCGGAACCAGGTTGTGAGAGCCAGAAATGGCCTTATAGTGTTTAATTTAGTAACTCCAAAGATTGGAGGCCAGATTTAGTATGGAAGTTATGTACGTATGCTAGTATAAGTTTGGAAGTACGGAAAGAGTACGACCAGTGAAAAAAGAGAGCAACCAAGTGTAAAGAAATAGAGCCTGAATCCATGAGAACCTTTCGAGGTAACTACACCCGTGAGTGATGGGTGGTAGCCGAAGGTGTATAATAATCGCCCGGTGATTTATACGTCGACCAGCGCACTAGTAGAGCCGATACATTGCACTTGAGGTCATTATGAGTACGAGTTAGTTGGCCTCTTGTTATGCCAACGTTGACTACAGAGAGATTGATTCGGTACTGGCTTTCCTAGTTTGCCATCGAGTGGAAAGGAAGAGAAGTGGTGGTAACCAGTGAATTATCCATCCTTCTTTGATATAGTTGATTTTAATAAGTCTGTGTGACTTGTTCATTTGAGGTGAATTAAGGCAGAAAGTAAGTAATACTCAAATTTGAAGGAGTGTATGCTAAGTTCCCTTGGAGTACTTGAGTTGGTGCGTGTCGGCCACGACCTTCCGGATAATATCAGGAAAATGCGCAAAGCAAGAATAAGATAAGTACGAGTGTTGCCTGCGGAAAACAGAAGACATCGTTTGTAGGTTTTGAAAATCTATACGACTATAAGGCGGCGCTTGATGATTAAGCTTTTGAAAGGGAGATAAGTTCTCTCCCCCACGTAAAGCGACGCTTTACGACATGGGTTATGTGTACCCATGTTGTTAGACAAGGGATAGGAGACTGGTAAGGTCTTCAGTATCGTCATGCCATAGGTTACAGTTTTAGATAACCGTGGGAAAAGTTTTGTGTTGGGGTAATTGTGAACGACATTACGAAATGGTCGAGGAAGTGTCGTAAGGATATAAATGCAGGTGGTACGCATGTATGAAACTATACGATTATGAATCAAGAATGAAATACTCTTGCTAATAATAAGCATAAGGAAAGGTTATGACTAGAATGATAAAAGAGAATATAACTATGGTTATGTAAGTTGCACGAGATATGATTACCCCAGACTAGTGTAAAGACCATTAGTAGACGATGGGCAGTAAGAACACTTCGAGGAAATGTGGTAACACATGTACTGACGAGAAAGATAGTAAGAATATACGGAGGGGTGAGGGACCCCAGGACAACTTGAAAATAACTTATAAAGGAAAGACGAGTAGACACTCGAACGATAAGAAATTTTGACAAGTCATTGGATTATGTAATACCATGAATTGAGGTTGAACACCTGGCTATAAGATCTATGAGCTGGGAGAAAATAATCGGGTTACGACTTGACGAGAGCAAGGAAATCCCCCCCCCCCCTAAATTGTGATTGGCAGGAAGTCTTAGCCAAGAGGCAAGCAAATGAATCAAATCTAAGTTTAGTGACCAAGTTTGGTTGCAACAGAGAAAGGGAAACAGGAACCATAATTGAGATTAGGGATGCCGAATATTCCGCAGAATGAGAAAGGTTTCCAGTTATTGGAAGATAAGTTGACCACGACTACAGTTCTAACCCCTCATGAGAGACTAGAGGGTTAGGTTGTTATTGTAACACATTGGGTGTTGGACTAGGTTGTGTGCGGACGCAATACGATAAGGTTAGAGCCTATGTTTTCCCGGCGGTTAGGGAAGCATGAAAGGAAATACGCTACTCACGATTTAGAGTCGGCGGCAGTTAATCATGCCTTGAAGATTTGGAGGCATCCCTTATATGGACTTCATGGAGATATTTGTGCAGACCACATGAGCCTCCGGTAGGTCTTCAGATAGAGGCAGCTGAATTTGCGACAGAAACAGTGGTTAGAGTTACTCAAGGATTGTGATATTGATATCCTATACCACCCGGGGAAAGCCGAGACAGTTACAGATGCTCTTAGTCGTGGATCTATGAGTAGTCTGTCAGATGGGTAGACAGATAGACAGGACGTGGTCCGTGAGATTCATCAGCTACCGAGCCGAGAGGTTCGATTATTTGTTCCAAGGTTAATGGAATTTAGATCCGAGGGGTTCCGAGTCTTCCTTCGTCGAGGAGGTGAAGAGGCGACAATATGAGGATTCAGCGTTAGTATGTGATCGAGATACGGCTCTCCGAGAAGAGAGGAGCATGTTTGAGTAGCAACGGATGGGGTGCTGATATGAGGATAGATTGTGTGTACCCGATGCTACAGGACTTGTCAACAGGTTTTAAGAGAGGCACTTGCTTATTGCTCTAATTGTTCGGGGTCGACTAAGTTGTGTCGTGACCACAAATATAGGTATTGGTAAGATGGCCTGAAGGGGGACGTAGCAGAGTTGTTGCTTAATGTCCGAATTAGTAGCAGGTCAAGGTGGAACACCAGAAGCCCAGTGGGCTATTACAGGCGATTTAGATCCCGACTTAGACATGGGAGATAATTAATATGGATCTTGTTACAGGGTGGCATCGTACTCAGAGGAAGTGCGACTCCCTAGGGGTCATAGTAAACAGGCTGACGAAACCAGTCGTGTTCTTCCGATTAGGACCACTTACTCGGCTGAGGATTATGCTAGTTTATATAGCACGGAGATTGTGAGACTGTGGGGTTCCTACTTTTATGATGTCAGTCAGATGAGCTTAGTTTACGGCTGACTTCTGGAGGTTTTCCAGAAGGTATTAGGGACACAGGTGAGTCTCAGTGTGGCATATCACCCTCAGACCGACAGACAGGCAAAGCGTACTATCCAGGCACTTGAGGATAGGCCGCGGGCCGGTGTAATTGATTTCAGGGGTAGTTGGGAGGATCATTTTCCTCTTTTTGGGTTTCCTTATAACAACAGCTACCGTTTTTGCAGTCAGATGACGCCATATGAGGTTTTGTATGAGCGGAAGTGTAGGTCGTCGATTGGTTGGTTCGACGTGGGCGAGGTACAGTTAGTTGACCCAGACTTGATTCAGTAGGCTTTGGATAAGGTGAAGCTTATCCAGGAGAGTCCATGATTCGTAGCTCAGCAAACTTTATACGTATATTTGGCGTCGACACTTGGAGTTCAGGTTGACATTTTAGTATAAATGTAGTTTTGTGGCCACGTGTGGCATTATTGGTATGTGGGGGTTGTAAAAGGAGAATATGTCACTATCTATAAGTTTGACTCCGAAAGAGCATTCGGGGACAAATGTTTCTAAGGGGGGAAGAATGTTACACCCCGTAATTCCAGGACATGTTTATAAGAACGTACGTAAGAACTCAAATACGTTAAGATTTGGGACTCACAGAATTTATCGAAATTATGGAAATGTCGGTAAACGAAACATTATGGACGAATGGGAGGGTGACATGTGTCAACCCCCCACTCATATGGGCTTGGACGAAATGGACAAGGTCCAAATTGTCAAGTCTTGCAATGCTAAGGCTTGACATAGTTGACCAAGTCAACAAGCCCACCTAAGTCAAGATATTTAAATCCCTTTCATCCTAACCCAACATGTGTTGTAATCTCAACCCTCCATTCAATTATATAGTCATCTATTGTTATACCCCGTATTTCAGAGTATGTACGTGAGGGCGTACGTATTATAATTTGAGCCTTAAAGTTAGGCAAGTTTCGAATTTGTGCATAACTACCTAAAGAGTCGTTGATTTAAACGCTTCCACGACTTTCGTCGGGAAAATGCCGGCTATGTCATTAATATTTGTTTGCGGATTTTTCCGATAGACGAAACATTTTGGACCAACGGGAGGGTGACATGTGTCACCTCACATTGGAAGAAGGTGGACGGCCAAAGTGGAAGGGTGAGCACGTTTTTGTGCAAAAATGTGGTCAAGGGTTAGGTAGGATATTTTGTGTAGTTGATGAGCAAGTGGGACCCACAAACACATGGCTTCATCTTGACCTTACACTTGCCTTACACTTGGATAGATCTTGGCCATTGGTTGGCCATTTCTTGACCTATAAATACCCTCTGTTGATGAACTTATTCATCCAAAAATTGTCTAAGTCTTGAAAACCTTTCCTCCCTCTTGCTTTCTCGCCCCATAGCCCTCTCCCCTTTGAGAAGGCCTTGGCGAAACCCTCCCCTTGTGGTGCCTGCCGAGGGTACCCCTAGCCTAGTGGTTTTCGTATAATACCCTTTTTGTGGTATAGAAATACTCTCCTAGTATTGTTATAATGCCCAAAATACTTTAGCCAAATACCTTGTAGTACTTTCCAAAGTACCCTTTACAAAAGCCCGTAAAATACTATTATACTTTCCTCACTACCAAAACGAAACCTAAGTAAATCTTCACCCGTTGTTGAAGTTATTAGTAGAAGTTGGTTAGAACTTCTAAGGGTTGGTTGGAGCGGCCTGAGCGCACGAGTAGGAGCTAAACCTTGCTCAGATCGACATATAAACTCGGATAATTTTGGGCTTATCGAGGTAAACATTCTTGACATACATTTGTAATTGGAAATTACATGTTGTAGGAGTATATGGTTAAGTATACTATATATATAACTGAACATAGTTGTGCGGCAATGTCTTTCGACTTAAGCTCGAATAATACTTACGCGATGTCTTCGCGACTTAAGCCTAATTTTAAGAAGTGAATCGAATCGTAATTACATAGGATTGTATTCTGATGAGACTTGTGTAGCATTGCTGTAGTAGAATTGTACACGTCCGGGTGACGTGTTAACTCGGTTGGCTTGGCAGCCTACCGATAGAGAGAGATTTACGCCGCTGGGGGGAGGCCGCGAATTTTCTCGTAGGATATTCTCCATCGAGATCTAAATGTTAATAGGCGCATTGTGGCCTCTATAGGTTGAAGTACTACGATGGCTTGGTCTACTTAGCTAAGGAGTAGCCGACGGTTTGAGGTACTTGGAGCTTTTTGCTATTAGTCGATAATCTTCATGAGGTATGTGAACCTCTTCCTATCTCTTCTAGCATGATATGTGTGAACTATCTAGTACGGTGAGACGATACGTGCTAAATGTATTTGATTGGTTTAAAACATAAAGTGTTATAACGGCTTTATGGGAAGTGGGTTATAACACTTTATGTAGGTAAGAAAACACATGGTTTTTAAGAGGTAATCGATTTGAACTATAATCGTGGCTATGTGATAATAAAGAACTTGAAGTATTTCAAAAGATTTTTGAATCATTTTGAGAAAAGAAGTAATACTTGGTTTTTGAAACTTAAGAGTTATACTAGCTTTATGGGAAGTTAGGTATAACGGCTTAAAAATGTTTTACTGATTTCGGAAATCAGAATGTGTATCGACAAACCACGCAGCGTTAATAAAAGGAAATGTTCGACAGATTTAGTATTATTAAAACCAGAGAAACTTCCATCCGCATAGAAGCTAAGATGAGACAAAATGACATTTCCTAGATCATGGCTGCTTAATAAGATTGATTATAAACAAGAATAACCTACTCACTTATAAGACATAGGTGTCTCAAAACGTTTAAAGGAGAATTATGTTTTAAAGGATTTAAAACTATGAACTACTGAAACCTTTTTCTAAAATGAGAAACTTGAGCATTCGAAATTAGGCAAACTTGAACGCTTGGAAAATAAGGTTGTTACTTGATTTTACAAAGGAAAGCATTTTGGTTTACTTAACAATGTTAGTCACTCCAATTTTATACTACGTATCGGGTGACCTTTGTAAAAGAAATGGATCTTAAAAGGAATTTAACGGATGTAGTACTTTTAAGGTTAAAATCTGACTTTGACATAAAATGAAAGTACTTGAGTCGTGTGTAACTTGCTTATGCTTGTTGTTATGAAACTTGACCATGTTACGTGTGATAGCCTTGTTGTGCAAGTAATCGTGTTCTACTCGACTACCGGTTCATCCGAATGTATTTCACTTGATTACGTCATCCGAATGTATTTCACTTGATTACCGGGTCATCCTGAATGTATTTCACTTGATTACGGTCATCCGAATGTATTTCACTTGATTACCGGTTCATCCGAATGTATTTCACTTGATTACCGGTTCATCCGGAATGTATTTCACTCGACTACGGTTCATCCGAATGTATATCACTTGACTACGGTTCATCCGAATGTATTTCATCGACCACCGTTCATCCGGGAATGTATTCCACACGCTTTCTATATTGGGTCCATAAGATGGGCCGAGACTCATTATACTGATCACATGATTTGTACCTAGATGGCGGTGAGGAAGAAGTTCCACTGCATGAGGATGACTTTGAGGCGTGAGTCCTCGACTTGACATGACCGCTTATGTTGTGAATCGTAGTTTGGTTATCATACATGTCTCCCGCTTTATATAGACTATTATGATTTCATTTACGATTTTACGCCACATACATGGTACTGTTATCGACCTCCTTCGGCCGCTCACGCCGCAGTAAAAGGTACATCGGTGTCGATCCCCGCTTTTAGGATCACCTTTCAGCGATTGGAAGCTCCGTTCCTTCGAGGCTTATCTTTTGGTATGTTACCCGAGTCCAGTAGATTCTTATACATTCGTGGTATGGCGGGCCCCATCCGTCATAGCCAGAAAATCTAGAGGTCCGTGCATCATTGTAAGCGTGGTTTGTAAAAAGGATAAACTGTCGGTATTTATGTATATATGATGAAGGCAACCGCTTTGGTTGCTTTGCTTATTTATCTTTTCTCTTAATTCATGTTCATGTTTTTATTTCGCTGATTTTCTACGATGTTGTATCACCAGGTGCCCGGTAGGCACTGATCACGTCTGGTTCGGTCGTGACAAAAGTGGTATCGTGAGCGATTAGTCCTCGGAAAGTGTCTCTGCACCGTGTCTAGTAAGTCTTGATTATCGGTGTGTTGTGCACCACATCTATAATCGTGAGGTCGCAGGACATTTAGATTGGTTTCCATTCTTCTCATTCTCGAGATCGTGCCTTAGCCGTGGTGATAAATCGACCCTCCGACGATTCCTTTCCTTTACCGCCATGCCTCCGCAGGCAACCTGTGCCCATGGGCAAGGCAATGAGGGAGCTAGTGAGATACAGAGGAGTACGAGCGCGCAGTCTCTGGCCAAGACTGAGACAAGATTCGACGGCGGGTTTCGGCGCCAAAGACCAAAGAAGTTTAGAGCCGCAGCAGCCGGGCTGAGACTACAAGACTGAGCCTCCACCCCACACTGAGCCGATGAGATGGGTACAAGGAGATGGCCCACATCGGCGTGGTCGTGGCTGACATGAGGATAGGCCGACGCAGCAGCCAATTTCAAAGAAGACCGTAGTTCACCCCCGAGCGCATGTTTGAGGCTACGGACTTCGAGTTGTAGCCTCCGTTGTTCTATGGATCGAGCCGAGGACGACCCTCGTGGAGTTTATCCGACAAATACTGGATCATGAGAGTGATCGAGCCTCAGAGGCGAGTCGGTGGTATTGGTTCGCATCACCGCGTGATACCGCAGCTGACCGTTTGATTCGCGAGCTGTCCCGGGAAGAGCATGCACTTCCAGCATTTGGGACGAAGTTCTCGAGGGCATTTCTTGCACATTTCTTGCCTCCACAGATGAGGAGGGCTCGGCCGCAATTTTTGACGCTGAGGCAGACGCGACGGTTAGAGAGTACAATGTGAGTTCGACTCATTAGCTCGGTATGTTCCCGCCAGAGTAGCGATATGGAGGATGAGTACACCGCCACGCCACCGGCCGACGACATTACTTGGCGTAGGCTTGTACGGTGTAGCTCTTCACCGCATGGACATTGCCCGCACGCAAGCTCACGCACCAGATGCGAGGCACCGAGAGGTCGACGGAACGACCGAGATCACAGAAAGAGGCCGCAATGCCAGGTCCTTTGGTAACTTTCGAGGCGACCGCCTCGCCAGCAGCCTAGTTATGTACCTCCGCCAAGCATGAGTGGTCCTCCACGCCTTCGTGTCGTTCGGTATTCGAGCTGGTCGAGCTCCGTGGCTTCGGTTCACAAAGTTTACGTGAGTGCTAGCCGCCAGGATTCACGTCCTCTCAGGCACGATGTGGCAAACATCATCCCGGAAATGTCGCTTTTTATCGGTGCTTGTTTCACCACCGCTGTGGCCATGTGACGAGAGACCAGGCTTATAGGAGAGGTACCGCACTTAGCGCAGCCTACCGGATCGATGGCGTGTTCATCGCTTTCTATGCATACCGCAGGCGTACTTATGATTAGAGCGAGCGGTAACTTTGTATATCCTTAACCATCTAGAGGCTTGTATGTTTTGATGTTATGTTAATATGTTAAGTGTTATGTTCGGATAGCTTTGTGCTAAAATGTGATTTAGGAACTCGTTGGGGAAAAGGGTAAGCTGGGGTGAGAAAATGATGAACCTTAGAATATTACGCTTGAGACCTTAGATGTAAGCGCCGCTTGAGTACAAGATTTTGCGAGTGATCCTTGTCAGTGCATTTTATGCCTAGAATATATTGTGTGATAAGTATCTGGTTGGGTAAATGAAAGTGGTATCTTTCATGATGTGATTTAGCAAGGTTGTTCCGATCGAGAAACGAGAGTCGGCGGGCGCAGGCTCGCTGAGGACGTGTTGCGTGTCAACCCGTGAGTCTTAATGAGCGGGTCAGCTCGTGGTCCCGCCAGCGGTAGGGTCACGAGGGTGCTAGGCCCAAGTTTAGATGACCATCGATGAGTTCGTGGATATGTTCGACTGAATCGGATCGTGAAGGCCTAAGTGGCCTTAAGGAAGATTGAGGCTAGTAAGATAACCAAGTTGGAGGTGGTGACTCCAAGGTTTGAGAATCAAGCGATGATCAAGTGTGGTACATTATCTTTGGAAGAGTTCAAGAGTTCGAGAAGAGTACGACGAGTAAGGGTAGAGGCGAGCATGTATTGCGAGCATAGATATGATCATTTCTTGTAAAGGGAGAAGGCGAAGGATGTATATTTTAGACCTCGTGAATCGCACGCAAATCGGCACCATTTGTTGGTCGCCGAGTGACACTAGAACCTCGCGCAAAGTGACAAAAGTTTGTGATGTTAGAGGTGTTTCCTCGTGGACTTGGATATAAGTATTTGCGCACGTGTTGTTTCGTGGCTACCAGTGGCGTTGCAACTTATTAGAAGAACTTTATCGTTATCCGCTTGAGAAGGAACATTCGGACGAATGTTTCGGAGTGAGAATGTTATACCGTATTTCGTAGTATGTACGTGAGGCGCACGTATTATAATTTGAGCCTTAAAGTTAGGCAAGTTTCAATTTGTGCATAACTACCTAAAGGAGTCGTTTCGACGAAACGTTTCACGCTTTCGTAGGGAAAATTCGGCTATGTCATTAATATGTTTTATGGATTTTTCCGAGAGACGAAACATTTTGGACCAACGGGAGGTGACATGTGTCACCCTCACATTGGAAGAAGGTGGACGGCCAACGGGAAGGGTGAGCACGTTGTTTGTGCAAAAAAATGGGGTCAAGGGTTAGGGAGGATATTTTGTGTAGTTGATGAGCAAGTGGGACCCACAAACACAGGGCTTCATCTTGACCTTACACTTGCCTTACACTTGGATAGATCTTCGCCATTGGTTGGCCATTTCTTGACCTATAAATACCCTCTAAGTTGATGAACTTATTCATCCAAAATTGTCTAAGTCTTGAAAACCTTTCCCCTCCTCTTGCTTGCTCTCGCCCCATAGCCCCTCTCCCCTTTGAGAAGGCCTTGGCCGAAACCCCTCCCCTTGTGGTGCCCTGCCGAGGTACCCCTGCCTAGTGGTTTTCGTATAATACCCTTTTTGTGGTATAGAAATACTCTCCTAGTATTGTTATAATGCCCAAAATACTTTAGCCAAATACCTTGTAGTACTTTCCAAAGTACCCTTTACAAAAGCCCGTAAAATACTATTATACTTTCCTCACTACTAAAACGAAACCCTAAGTAAATCTTCACCCGTTGTTGAAGTTATTAGTAGTTGGTTAGAACTTCTAAGGGTTGGTTGGAGCTGGCCTGAGCGCACGGAGTAGAGCTAAACCTTGCTCAGATCGGCATATAAACTCGGATAATTTTGGGCTTATCGAGGTAAACATTCTTGACCTTCTGTAATTGGAAATTACATGTTGTAGGAGTATATGGTTAAGTATACTATATATATAATCGAACATAGTTGTGCGGCAATGTCTTTCGACTTAAGCTCGAATAATACTTACTGCAATGTCTTCGCGACTTAAGCCCTAATTTTACGAAGTGAACTGAACTTTAATTACATAGGATTGTATTACAGTAGACTTGTGTAGCATTGCGGTGTAGGAGATTTGTACACGTCCGGTCAGACGTGTTAACCCCCCCTGGTTGGCTTGGTAGCCTACTCGATAGAGAGGAGATTTACGCCGCGCGGGGAGGTGTCTTAGAATTTTCTGTAGGATATTCTCCATTGAGATCTAAATGTTAATAGGCGCATTGTGGCCTCTATAGGTTGAAGTACTACGTATGGCTTGGTCTACTTAGCTTAAGGAGTAGCCGACGGTTTGAGGTACTTGGAGCTTTTGCTATTAGTCGATAATCTTCGCGAGGTATGTGAACCTCTTCCTATCTCTTCTAGCATGATATGTGTGAACTATCTAGCACGGTGAGACGCATACGTGCTAAATGTATTTGATTGGTTTAAAACATAAAGTGTTATAACGGCTTTATGGGAAGTGGTTATAATTTTTATGTAGGTAAGAAAACACTTGTGGTTTTAAGAGGTAATCGATTTGAAATATAACTGGTCAATGTGATAATAAAGAACTTGAAGTATTTCAAAAGATTTTTGAATCATTTTGAGAAAAGAAGTAATACTTGGTTTTTGAAACTTAAGAGTTATACTAGCTTTATGGGAAGTTAGGTATAACGGCTTAAAATGTTTTCTCGATTTGAAATCGAATGTATCGACAAACCACTGCAGTTAATAAAAGGAAATGTTCTAGACAGATTTAGTATTATTAAACCGTGAGAAACTTCCATCCGCATGAAGCTAAGATGAGACAAAATGACATTTCCTAGATCACGGTCGCTTAATAAGATTGATTATAAACAAGAATAACTACTCACTTATAAGACATAGGTGTCTCAAAACGCTTAAAGGAGAATTATGTTTTAAAGGATTTAAAACTATGAACTACTAAACCTTTTTCTAAAATGAGAAACTTGAGCATTCGAAATTAGGCAAACTTCAACGCTTGGAAAATAAGGTTGTTACTTGATTTTACAAAGGAAAGCATTTTGGTTTACTTAACAATGTTAGTCACTCCAATTTTATACTACGCATCGTGACCTTTGTAAAAGAAATGGATCTTAAAAGGAATTTAACGGATGTAGTACTTTAAGGTTAAAATGACTTTGACATAAAATGAAAGTATCTTGAGTCGTGTAACTTGCTTATGCTTGTTGTTATGAAACTTGACCATGTTACGTGTGATAGCCTTGTTGTGCAAGTATCGTGTTCTACTCGACCACCGCTCATCCGAATGTATTTCACTTGACACGTCATCCGAATGTATTTCACTTGATTACCGGTCATCCGAATGTATTTCACTTGATTACCGTTCATCCGAATGTATTTCACTTGATTACCGGTCATCCGAATGTATTTCACTGACTACGGCTCATCCGAATGTATATCACTTGACTACCGGCTCATCCGAATGTATTTCACCGACTATCGGTTCATCCGGAATGTATTCCACACGCTTTCTATATCGGGTCCATAAGATGGGCCGAGACCGTTATACGATCACATGATTTGTACCTAGATCGCGGCGGTGAGGAAGAAGTTCCACGGGCATGGAGGATGACTTTGAGGCGCGAGTCCCCGACTTGACATGATCGCTTTATGTTGTGAATCGTAGTTTGGTTATCATACATGTCTCCCGCTTTATATAGACTATTATGATTTCATTTACGTGATTTTACGCTTTCACATACTTGGTACTGGTCTTGACCTCCTTCGGGCTGCGTTCATGCCGCAGTAAAAGGTACATCGGTGCCGATCCTCGCTAGGATCACCTTTCAACAGATTGAAGCTCCGTTCCTTCGGAGGCTTATCTTTGGTATGTTACCCACGAGTCAGATTCTTATACATTCGGGTATGGCGGCCTCGTCCCGCCATAGCCGTTGTAAAATCTTAGAGGTCTGTAGAGTAATCACAAGTGGGGGGTTTGTAAAAGGATAACTGTTCGTATTTATGTATATACGATGAAGGCAAATGCTTTGGTTGCTTTGCTTATTTATCTTTTCTCTTAATTCATGTTCATGTTTTTATTTCCGCTGATTTTCTCTGATGTTGTATCACTAGGGTGTCCGGGGTAAGGCACCAGTCACGGGCCCGGGTTCGGGTCGTGACATCTATATTGCAAGACAAGTCTCATAACACTTAGAAAAAAAACAAGGAAACTTGAGAGTGAGAGATGTGCTCTCGGGTTTTCCCTCTTCCCTTCATGAAAAATTTCCGTTTGTTGTTCAATAATCTCCATAGGTTAAACCAAGGTTCCTAAGGGTATTGTAAGGGTATCTCAATAGAAAGATCCCGGAAAAGTGGCGTTTTCGTATTAGTCGCAAGGTGAAACCCTAGTCACTTTCCTAGGTTTGGATTGAGAATTGAAGGAAAGTTGTTTGTGATCTTCTAAGGGCTTCAAGTGACGGATTGGAATGTCAAGGAGAGGCTCTAAGTTGCTAGGAAGCGACTTCGGATCTTGAAGTGGATTAAGGCTCGTTAAGGTAACAATCTTGTTTTCTTAAGTATTATAAGATTACATATTGTTGTAGCCTTACATTTTTAACTAGCATGAAGTATATGTATTGAAGATTGATAAGTGATATGGATTGTAGAAGCCTAATCCAAAATGACATTGTGAGCCATTTGAAATTGAAATACAATTTGGTCGTTAATTAGAATTGTCGCATGTTACCTACTTGAAGAGTGTAGTAGTTATAATCGATTGCGGCTTGATAACATGTTATACTAAACAACTTTTTTTTTTATAGGTAAATGCAAATATTATTACTAATAACGAAAAGGAAGTGGCTACAATCAGTCGTTGTGGTATCTCAAGCCTCAACGTAATGCAAACAAGAAGAGATAGAGGGGAGGGGTGGTCACTCAAAAGGTGCCACTACAAGAGGGGATAAAATCATAGAGAACTCTATAAGATGTTGTTTTGATTCTTGCAATGACCTCTTCTGCCGGCAAGCTTGTGCATTCAAAGAGCATTGTGTTTCTTGCCCTCCAAATCTCATAAACCATTATGCAAAAAGTAAGCAAAATAGCTTTGGCTCGGATGTCATTCCGCTGTTCTTTCTTAATCCATTTAAGGAGCTTTCAACAGCTTGTCATCTCTCTTCTAATACCCAACCAATCTTTTATGCTCTTCCAAATCATGTGTGTATAAAGGCGTGCAAAGAAGAGGTGTTCCTTGTTTCATTAGCTTGCTTGCAGAATCCGCAAGATTTATCCTCCAAGTTGAGAAATGATAGAGTATCCTTTGTAGCTAACCGCCTCGCATTTAGCCACATAGTAAAAGAGAATTTGGGAGGAATGAATCCTTTCCAAATTTGTGACATCCAAGGATTTTTAGCTTATGAGTGCGCAAGATATCATATACGAGGCTTGAATCAAATATACCGCTGGTACAACATTTTGTAAAGCCACAATAGCATCACCATGGCTACTAAAGATAGAAACAAATTTGTCGCTAATCCCACAAATTTTTTTGAATAAAGGAGTCCCTAGGACGCACTCATAGTCCCAAATTGTAATATCTCTCAAATAGTGGCTATTGATCCATTGGACCCATAGAGAATCAATAGTGTGAGTTTGCCAAATCGTCTGGATAGCAAGGCATGATTCCATTCCTCGATGTTCATAAGACCCAAGCCACCTTCTGAGGCGTGCAAATGATATCCCAAGCAACTCGTGGTTTCCCCATAAGAATTGAATACAAGCGCACCTTACCTTGTTGATAATGGTGGCCGGATAGGAAGTGCCCAAACCAAAAGCTCTCAACCCTCGGACGACCGACTGATTAGTTCCACTTACCAAAGATAAGAAAGTGTGATGCCCCATTTCTGAATGTAATTCGAAATAGCACTAGTGAATGGGGCAAATTGATCCACCGAGACTGAAATTGGGGACAAAGGGATCCCCAAGTATCGCATCGAAAGCTTCCAATGGCGAAACCCACTCGTCAATATCAAGTCCCGAATCAGAATCATTCTCGCTTAAGTAGACGGAGGATTTAGCGGGGTTAAGAGTTAATCCTGAGGCAGCCTCCAACTCTTCCAGACAATCCACAAGAATCCCAACTGAAGATATATCTCCTTTGGCAAAAAGCATGAGGTCATCCGCGAATGCAAGATGAGTAATGCCCAATTTCTTACACTTTGGAAAATATGAGAAAGCTCTTGCCTCAGCCTTCATTTTAAGCGATTTTGAGAGGTATTCCATGCACAAGATAAAGAGAGTAGGGACATAGGATCACCTTGTCTTAGGCCGCGCTTTCCTTTGAAGTATCCATGTAGCTCACCATTGATAGAAAGGGAGAAGGAGGTTGAGCTAACACATTCCATGATCCATCTTATAAATCTGTCTGGAAATTTTAGACTTCTTAGTACCAATTCGAGGAAGCTCCAAGAGACTGTATCGAATGCTTTACGAAGGTCCACCATAAGCATACATCTTGGTGAGACTCTGGCTCTATTAAATCCCCTCACAAGCTCTTGTGCCACATATACGTTATCCATCATGTTTCTTCCTTTCACAAAGCCCTCGGATTTGTCAATGAGAGAAGGAAGGATCAATGCCATTCTGTTAGCTAAAATCTTTGTGATGATCTTATAGATCACATTAGTCAATCCGATGGGCCTGAAATCATTTACCTTGGGATCATGGTCAGTTTTTGGTAGCAGGGTAATGATGGTATGATTAACCTGCTTCAAAAGAACTCCAGAGAAGAACTCTTGGACACATCTTACAACATCACGCCCACATCTTTCCATCTATTCTTGAAGAAAGGCACCGTATAACCATCCGGTCCAGTGCCTTGTCATTGCCTATATCGAGAGTGCTTCCCAAATCTCCTTTGGGGTGATGAAATGCAAAAGTTGTAATCTCTCTTCTTCACTCACTTTGGGCCGTAGTTGAACACATCAATCAAAGTTGGTAGTGGCCTGAAGTACCTAATAGATCTTTGTAAAATTCAACAAGCAACTTCCCGACTTCTTCGGTGATGTAGTGATAGTACCATTAGCTTTAACAAGAAAGTTAATGGAGTTCCCGACATTACTCCTTTGATCAAACTATGAAAGTATTTGGAACATCTATCACTTCCAATCGTGCTTCGCTTGACTTACGCCTTATGAAGTGTCTTTCACTTCCAAGTAGGTGTTTGCTCTAGCTCTTGAGGACTTAACCTCGCTTTAAGCTCCTCATCAAAGGATTTTCCATGTGTGCATTGATAGCCTCCTGAACTCAATGTTTGCCCCTTTTGCTCTTTGTTCGATACCTCCAAAGTCACTTATGTTCAAAGCCCTTAAAGGTCGCTTCAAGGCTTTCAATTTGGAGGCGGGCGAATTGAGCAAGATTATATGTCTTGTCTCCAACATGAAGTCATAATGTTCTCAAATTTTGGTGAGAAAGCCACATATTCATGAACTTGAAAGGCGTTTCCCAACATTATAGGATGCAATAATCGTGGCTATCACAGACGGTGGTCCGAGATGTGCTCCATAGGCATGAAATTGGCCTTGCATTCTAAGGTCAAATCACTCCAATTTTGATTCATCAACACTCTATCAAGCTTAGACCAAATCGAACCATTCGCCCAAGTGTAGAAGGAACCTGACATGAAGGAGCGTCTTTCTAGTCCATGAGAATTCTGAAATCTCCAAGATCCTTAAGTGCATAAGACGCGAGAGGAGGACCCCCACCTTATCATTAGGGTTGCGTAAGTGTTGAAATCTCCCATAATCATCCAAGGCTTATTGATGCCAACGCCCAAGTGAGAAAGGTGATGCCAAAGCATCCTTCTATCCGAGATGCTATAAACGGGTACACAAATGTGGCAAGGAAGGACACTTGTGTTATATTGCAACTTGCTCGGACATGGATATGCCGAGAGTCCATACCAAGCACTTCGCAACAAACCCCGGATGGGTCCCAAAGTAATAGCATTCTACCGCTCCAATGAATTCCAAATTTGAGCAAAACTTCCACGCTTTGAATCTTTGAGTAGAGAAAGACTACCTCGGGTTGTGATAGCTTAGTTTCCAATAGACAAATCATAGCCGCATGTCATTTTTGTGATACTACACACTAGAGCTTGCGTGGCAGCCCTATCCCTTTGTCCGCAAAGACCACGGACATTCCAACATAGTATTTTCATAAGGAAACAAAGGAGGTTTTATTAGCACTCCGCGCTTAGCCGCCGCTTCCCAACGCTGCCCATTCTTTTTGGACAAAACCTCTTGCCATCCATCATCTTTGTTGCTGGAAGCCATAATTTGTGTACCAGCCAAGCTATGTTCCCCGCGTTCAAAGTTAACGTTACTTGACACAAGTTGAGCCTTTTCCGTAGCACCGTTGAATGTAACTTCATCCAATGAAGGTGGCGGGTTCATAGGCATCTCAGATTAGGCTTCTACAATCCATATGGACTCTCAGCATATCCATGTCCAGGCAAGTTGCAATATAACACAAGTGTCCTTCCTTGCCACATTTGTGTACCCAGTTTATAGCATCTCGGATAGAAGGATGCTTTGGCATCACCTTTCTCACTTGGAAAGAAAGATATGTTGTGACACCTTTGGCCGAGAATGACTTTGTATGTTGGACTAGTTTGATATTAATTTTGTTATACCCCGTATTTCCAGTGTTAAAGGAAAGAGGGTAGTTGATCTAAGAAGACCACTAGGTTTGCGTAACTTGATTAGTGAGATTGTTCCGGATCGGGGAACAAGAGTTTTGCGTGATAGCGGGTCGGGTTGCGGACCACCACGTCAACCCGCGACCCATTGTGGGTTGTGGTGGCCATGGTTCCACTTTGTGGTAGGGTCACGAGGGTGTTAGGCCCAAGTTTAGTTAACCATCGTACGAGTTCGTGGATGCGTTCGACCAGTAGTCGGGCCGATGAGGTCAGCCCATCTTGTCTTTCAGTCAGGACCGTATACTCGGAAGAGGGTTATGCGAGATGTTATATCAGGAAGGTTGTAAGGCTGCACGAGGTGCCTACCTTCACCTTATGACAGGAAGTGGAGCCTGTGTTACTATTTCTTTTCCGAAGTTTTACCAGCAGGTTAGGAACTCGGGTGAGTCTCAAGATCGCGTTCGCCGGGCCGGTGTTTGGATTTCGTGGGTAGGCAGGAGGGTTGCCTCTGCTGAGGGAGTGTTTATAGCTACCATTTCGGTATTCGGATGTCGCTTTATGGCGCCGTATGGGATGTATGTAGGTTGCGCCGATCGATTGGTTCTGACAAGCTGGTACCTTCACCTAGTAGGTTCATACTTGTTCACAGGATGTGGTAGGTGAAGCTTATCCAAGAAAGGTTATTGGCGGCTCGTGGTCACCGTAAGTCATGCGGATAATCGACGACACTTGAAGTTCAGTCGATCGGTACTCTTGAAGGTACCACCCGGAAAGTGTGACGAGTTTTGGAAAGAGGGAACTTAGCCCGAGATACTTGGAGCGTTTCATCATGTGAAGAATAGGCGGTTGCCTATAAGTTGGCATTACCGCATTTAAGGAAGCAAAGACGTCCGGCTTTCAGTTGTTATGTTCGGAAAGTATCGAGATCCATCAGTGTTCCCGCTTAATGATGACCAAGTTGGAGATAGTAGCCCGAGATTTTGGGAACCAAGCGAGCGTAAAATGTGGTAAGTTATGAGAAAGAGTTCGAGTGTCGCGAGGGCAACGACGAGTAAGGGAAGAAGTGAGCATATGTTAAGTGGAATGTTATCGTTATACAGATCGAGAAGGAACATTCGACGAATGTTTCAAGGAGGGAAGAATGTTATACCGTATTTCCAGTATGTACGTATGACGACGCATTTAAAGTTTTAGCCTTAAGATAGGCAAGGATCGAAAATTTTGTGCACAACTAAAACGAATTGTTTTCCGACTAAACGCTTTCCAAAACTGCGTAGGGAAAATTCCGCTATGCCATTTATAATTTTTGCGGATTTTTCCGAGAGATGAAATATTTTGGACCAACGAGAGGGTGACACTTGTCACCTCAAGTGGGCGTACTGGACGATTCTTGGCAAGATTTTGTGGCTTGTTTGTGGCCTAAAACTTGGGTCAATGTTTATAGGGATTTATGGAGTAGGATAGGTGCACTTGTGCAAATCTCCACCATACACTTGCCTACCACTTGGCTTCATCTTGGCCCTTGAAAGCCCTATAAATACCCCTCGAGTTGATGAATTCTTCATCCACAAATCAATTTTCCAAGTCTAACAATCCTCCCTCTCCCTTCATGTAGTTCTCTCCCAAGCCTCCCTCCCCCTTGAAGGCCTTGGCCGAACCACCCTCCCCTTGGTAGTGTCCTAGCCGAGACACCCCCTTCCCTTGAAATTGCTCTCGTCCAAACATACCCCTCTTGGTAGAAATACTCTCCAAGTATCACATTATCCCAAAATACCTTAGCCAATCCTCGTAGTATTTCCAAAGTTACCTCTATACTTAGAGTCTAAATACTACTATACTTCCTTTAGCCACTAAACGAAACCTAGGAGAAACTTCATTGTTGGTTGAAGTTGTAGAAGTTGTGTAGAAACTTCTAAGGGTTTCTTGGAGCGGATGGAGTGTTCAGACAGAGCTAAACCTTGCTCAGATCGACATTTATACTTGGATAATTTTGGGCTTATCGAGGTAAATACTTGTCCTTATATTGTAATTGGAAATTACATACTGTAGTAGTATAGAAGAGAATTGAACTGTAATGAAGGATATCAAAAGAATTGAATCAAATCACATCGGAAGAATATATATATATGACGGTGACGACGCGTGTGTTAACCTAACGTGGTTTTACTCATGTCTTTTGACTTGAGTTTAAATACTAAGAATCTTGAAGTATTTCAAAAGAATTAAGAAACCTTTTGAAAGAAGAGTAAGGCTTGGTTTAAAAGCTTAAGAGATTTACTAGCTTTATGGGAAGTTAGGTATAACGACTTAAGAGAGATAAAAGAATGGTTTATTGATTTTAGAAGTTAAGAGACTTGATCTTAAAAGATAAGAGACTTGACTTAATTGAATTAATATGAATTTTGTTAAAAAGTGTGAAACCTCATTCGTGAGTAATGAGTACTGGTTTTTCAAAGGAATAATGTTTTACCGATTTTAAATCGTAATAAGTATCGAACGAACCACCGCTAAGCTAATAAAGGGAAATGTATTGACTAATTAAGTATTATTAAAATCAGAGAAACCTCCATCCGCATGAAGCTAAGATGAGACAAAATGATATTACATTTCCTAGATCATGGCTGCTTTAATAAGATTGTTATAAACAAGAATAACCTACTCACACATAAGGCATATGTTTCTCAAATTGTTTGAAAGGAGAATTATATTATTAAGTGATTAAGACTATGAACTACTAAACCTTTCAAAATGAGAAACTTGAGCATTTGAAATTAGGCAAACTTGAACGTTTGGAAAATAATGTTGTTACTTGATTTTACAAAGGAAGTGTTTTGGTTTACTTAAAAAGATAGTCACTCTATTTTATACTACGTATTGTGTGACTTTTGTGAAAGAACGGATCTTTAAAGAGTTAACGTATGAAGTACTTCGGGATAAAACCCAACTTGTTAAATATAGTAGGAAGTGCCTTGTGAATAACTTGATTGTGGTTTGTGATAGCCTTGTAATATTTTCTTGTTGATTTGATAAGTAAACATGTAGGATGCTATGTGTGTTAGTGTCTTGTGATGTTTGTGTAAGAGGTTATTCTTATTGTGCTTATGTTGTTTAACGATAAGCCGTTGTGTTAGTATTATATCACCACATTGACTTGATCCCGGTTAAGCCCTCCGACGCGGGTAGCCTCAGTGCAAATGTGACTATGATTCGAGATACCTCACGCGGGTCCAGTGGCCTATGCGAGCTACGAGTTCCGTGTTAGCGGCCTATATGGTCACGCGCGGTCTATGTGGCTACGCGATCGCGAGTCCAGACGCCGGGAGTAGCTACCGATGCGGGAATACCTCACGCGGCCTATGGAGTGGCCTATGCGGAGTCAGGGAAGTTCGTGACTAGACGCGACATTAGATATCGCGCGAGTGGCGGCCGATCATCATGGCGGTTAGACAGATCTCATGATACGCTTTATGACCTTGTTGCACTGTGGGTTTTAGTAGCCGGCTATGCCTTCGCATTTACCCGTGACGGTTTTATTATGACACGTGGACCGTGTTCATATGTATTCCTTCGTGCTTTTATATCATAGATCGCAGAGGAAAGGTATTCCACGCACGATTGATGTTGTGGGCGCGAGACCCATAGTTATATTTGAGTGACGACTTTGGCGCGAGTCCCCGACTTAACATGATCTTATTTATTGTGAATCGTAGTTTGGTTATCATACATGTCTCCCGCTTTATAGACTACTATGATTTCATTTACGATTTTCGGCCACATACTGTACCGCTGTAATCGACCTCCTTCTGGCCGCTCACGCCGCAGTAGGTACCACGCCGCCGATCCTCGCCTTAGGATCACAGTTTTGGGAAGCTCCGCTTCTCGAGGCTTATCAGCCGTATAGTCCCCGTCGTTGTAGGTACTTACATTCGGTATGGCGGAGCCCCGTCCCGCCATTATCGTTATATCATTCTGTGGCGTAGTAATCAAGTGCAGTTTGTAAAAGGGATGTAATCGTTCGATTCATGTTTTTATATATATGCCGAGGCAACTTTTCTCGTATAACTGCTTTACACTTCATATTATTTCATGTCTTGTTTTATGTTCCATTACACTGATGTATGTCTACTGGTGCGGTAGGCACGACACGCCCGGTTCGGTCGTGACAAATTTGTGGGGCAGAATTTTACACGTTTTGTAGGCGTGTAATCCCCTATTGATAACTACACTGTTGGGCCTTAAATGTGGCGTGTTTGGTTATTGAATTCGAGCCTTGAAAAAGGTGGAAAAATATGTAGAAACAAAGGAAGTGCTGTTCGATTTTCCGTAGAATTTAGTGACTTTGCACTTAAAATATTCTACGTTTGAAGTAAGAAGTTAATAGACGTATTATGGTCATTATGGTTGACATACTACGTACGGCATTTTGGACTTAGCAAGTGGATTGAACCGAAGAGGTATGTGGAACTTTCCTATCTCTTGAGCATGAATAGTTGTAAATATGTAGTACGGTAGACGTACGAGAGTTTGACGAATCTAGTCCATTTGATATCCTTGGCTTATATTAAGAATGTTCAAGTTGGTTGAGTTAGGGAATTAACTCACTTGTTTAAGAATATTAAGGATATCTTGGTTTCTAAAACTTAAGAGACTTTTGAGTATTTGAAAGTATTTTTGATACTTGTTTTGTTGGAAAAAATTAAGTCTATTAGTTATAAAGAAGAATGTAAGTATCTAAGGCATAAAGCTAGTATAACGACTTTATGGGAAGTTGGTTATAATAGCTTTATGGAAAGGTTAAAAAGAGTGGTTTACTCTAAGTAATGCAAGTATGATAAATGACTTGAAATAATGAAAGGCAAATTGATTTGAAGGGATCAATTGCTTAAGGTTTAAAAAGAAAGAAGTAACTTGATTACTTGTTTTGAAAAGTAGATATGACTTGATACTACGGTTATTAGTATCTTGGAAGTTTTATATGAAAAAGAGTCATTTTTAAAAGAGTAAAAGTACGTAGCACTTTGGGTTAAATTCCCGGATTTTTATAATGACATGATAGTGCCTTAAGTAAACTAAAATGAGAGTGTATATGTACAAGACTAATAAGAAGTTAGGGGGATTTCCTAACTTTCTTATGTTATGTACGATAAGCCGGTAGTGCTTATTTTATGTATGATAAGCCGGTAGTGCTTATGTTATGTATGATAAGCCGGTAGTGCTTATATTATGTATGATAGCCGGTTGTGCTAGTGATATATTGTTCATTTACAGGTCATTCGCCACGACCACCCGGACCGCATCGTTCCCTACCCGCACCCTTACAGTAAACATCGAGAAAATCAGGAACATACATGAAACTTATAAATAAAACATCGGAGTAAAACAACAAAGTTAGCCGATGTGGCTACCTTCCCGAACATATATAAATACAACCAAGCAGCTTGCCTCATTTCTTTTACAACCCACTCCACATGTGACTACACTTAAGAGTTTTAACATAACCATCTGCGGGAGTGGCCCCATACCTCGAATATACATGAATCTACTACCTCGTGGAAAACTGCACAAGAGCTAAGCCTCCGAGCAACAGAGCTTTCTCAAAATCAACCGAGATCCTAAGAGCAAGGATCACCAACCCGGTACCTAAACTCGCGGCATTTAACGCAGCCGGCGGGGTCGCATAACAGTACCGAATATGGAATGTAAATAACGTGATAAGAAATGTGATCATAATCGCATGCAAGAACGACAGGCAAGTATAAAAGTACATACCAGATCCCGCTGTCATTACCACTTATGAACTTAATCGTAGCTTATCATCATTTCCCATTTTCAATAAAAGCTATAGTCACACTCTTATGTACATGATTTAGGAAAATCATTAAGTTCATTACCATATAACTTACTTAACTTTCATAACACAATCCGCCTTTATGCGAGGGACGATATACTACCCGCCCAATTCAGACGGCGATCAAGTCACACAAAATAGCAAAGGGTGGCCGTGGAATCCTCATCACCGCCGGCTACCTATAAGTGTCAAATATAACCACGGGTCTCACGCCCATAATATCAATCCCGCCTGTGGAATCCTTCCTCACCGCTGCCCATGATATAATATAACACCAATAGTATACAAAGCACCAAGTCCCACCTGGTATAAATGCCTGGGGTTTACCCTCACTTATACTCTTACCCGAGAAGGTGGTAAAGCAGTGGTATAGCATCTCGGGTTTACCCTCACTTATACTCTTACCCCGGGAAGGTGGTATAACGCCTGGGCTTGCCTCTCATTTATACTCTTACCCTATCTCAACCTACCAAACAACATATAAAGGTGGTACAGTCCTGGGGTTTACCCTCACTTATACTTTTACCTCGAGAAGGTGGTATAACGTCTTGGGACTTGCCTCATTTATACTCTTACCCTATCTCAACCGGCCATCAAACAGACATAAGCACTACTCCTTTTATAAAAATCCGAATTTAACCTAAGTACTACAAATAACTAAGCATACCCGTGGAATCCCACATCACCGCTGTGACGCCCAAGTAGCTTACCACAAGACAGTTCTCCAACCGAGAGTCACAACGTAATAAAACATAATCCTTGCACTCAAAGGCTATCACCAGCACACATAGGCTAATTCTCAATTAACCAAGCCAAAGTACTTATCAAGGCACAAATAGAATAATTCTCATTTAACAAGTCTAAGTACTTATCCGGGCACAAAGAGAATAATTATAAATTTACAAGCCTAAGTACTTATCCGCACAAATAGAATAATTCTCATTTAACAAGCCTAAGTACTTATCCGCACAAATAGAATAATTCTCATTTTACAAGCCTAAGTACTTATCCGGGCACAAATAGAATAATTCTCATTTAACAAGCCTAAGTACTTATCCGGGCACAAATAGAATAATTCTCATTTTACAAGCCTAAGTACTTATCCGGGCACAAATATAATAATTCTCATTTTACAAGCCTAAGTACTTATCCGGGCACAAATAGAATAATTCTCATTTAACAAGCCTAAGTACTTATCCGGGCACAAATAGAATAATTCTCATTTTACAAGCCTAAGTACTTATCCGGCACAAATAGAATAATTCTCATTTTACAAGCCTAAGTACTTATCCGCACAAATAGAATAATTCTCATTTAACAAGCCTAAGTACTTATCCGCACAAATAGAATAATTCTCATTTTACAAGCCTAAGTACTTATCCGGCACAAATAGAATAATTTCATTTTACAAGCCTAAGTACTTATCCGCACAAATAGAATAATTCTCATTTAACAAGCTTCCAAGTACTTATCCGGCACAAATAGAATAATTCTCATTTTACAAGCCTAAGTACTTATCCGCACAAATAGAATAATTCTCATTTTACAAGCCTAAGTACTTATCAAGGCATCACATAGAATTATTCTCATTTAACAAGCCAAAGTACTAATGACGCATTCTTTTCAAAAGACTCCTTTCCAAATAACACTTCCCGATACTAACAACCGTAGTATCAAGTCCTATTCACCTTTCAAGACAAGTCACAATACCTTTTAGAAATACAATTACCGCTTCTAAATCAAGTGACTTCCTTATTTAAAACCTTAAGCAATTGGTACCTTTAAAACAATTTGCCCTTCCTTAACACAAGTTCTTTCTTTGATTACTTTATTAGAGAAAATCATTCTCTTAACCTTCCATAAAGCCGTTATAACCAACTTCCCATAAAGCCGTTATAACCCCTTTATGTTTTAAACCAACACGTTCCTTTTATAACCAAGAGACTTCTACTTTTTGAAACCAAGTATTAAATACTTTCAAATAAATTCTCATAACTTTCAAAAATACAAATAGTCTCTTAACCTTTAGAAAACAAGTGACTCCTTTTATTATAAAACCTTAGGCAATTAATGCCTTAAAAATAAGTGGCCTTTTCACTAAAATCAAATCACTTATCTTTCCATAAGTCAAATATAACTAACTCCCATAAAGCCGTTATATTCACTTTATACCTTAGCCAAAAACAATTTCCTATCCAAGTGGACTTATACGCTTAAAACGAACAAGTATCACATACTTGGAAACTCTTCAAGTCCCTTAACCTTAATAAAACTTAAGACATCCTTACTATTTTCAAAGAAGTGAGTTGATCTCCTAACCCACCCGACTTGGCATTACATAAAACAAGTAAAGAATATCATAGTCTTCAGACGCTCACTGCACTACATAACGCATAACTAGTCATGCTCAAAAGATAGGAAAAGTTCTACATGTAGTAAATCACATAACTACCTCTTAACTTCTAAGAGTAAGGAAACATGAAATGATACCACAAGTATATTCCATACATAGAATCATGCCAAAGGAAGGAAGAGGTTCACATACCTCGCGACGATTGTCGACAAGAGCAAAATGCTCCAAAGTACTCAACCTTGATAGCTATTCCACTCTCCAAGTAGATACGCTATACTTAGTACTTCAACCTATAATGGTTACAATACGTCCATTAACCTTCTTACTTCACACGTAGTATTCTAAGTGCTACGTCACTAAATTCTACTAAAATCTGACAAAGACTTCCTTTGTGTTTACTTACTTTGCCACCTTTTCAAGGCCGAATACAATAACCAAACAGCCCCAATTGGCTCACAATTTCTATAAGGTACTCCAATAAAACTAAACACCCAATTGGCTCACAATTTAGAAAGTAGTCCAATACAAATGAAAAACAAACTAAAAGTCCAATTCGCTAACTTGAAATACTACAACATCAATTCTTATCCAACGTTAGGATAACATGATATCAAGTCGCCACCAATTATAACTACTATAATCTCTAAGTAGGTAACATGCGACGATTTCTAATAAACGACCAATTAGTAATCCAATTTTCAAGTGGCTTATATAACATTTCGAATTTAGCTACAAGCACTCCACAATACTTATAAACTTCAACTTAACCACTTCATGCTACCAACATGTAAAGCTAATAACAACAATATAAAAATCTTGTAACACTTTCAAAGAACAAGATTATACCTCAACGAATTGTAACCCAATCTTCAAAACCGGTTGCTCTTAGCAACCTGAGCCTCATCAAGACACTTCAATCCGCTCGAGACCCTTAGAACCACACCAACAACTTTCCTTCAAACTTCAATCCAAAACCTAGAAAGTCTCTAGGTTTTCTCTTTACTAATACGAAAAACTCTCTTTTTCCGGATTTTTCTATTGAGATACACTTACTATACCCTCATGAACCTTGGTTTAAAGTGGGAATTAAAAGAACAAGGAACAAATTTTTCTCCTTCTAATGCTAAGTGAACCCGAGAGCTAAGCCTATGCTCTTCCAATTTTGTGTGAAATTTCAAGTGTTGGCTCTCTCTAGCACTACTAGTAATATAAAGAGTAAAGGATGGTCAAGATATCACCAAACGCAGGCTCGATAAGCTCTTAGTAAGTCAAGACTTATTGACTAATCGACTTGGTCAAATGTCACGCCACAAGTTGCAAGACTTTAGTCATCCAAGACTTAAGGTAAATGACCAAAATGGCCATGCCATTTCGTCCAAGGCAAAGCTAAGGGGCGACACGTGTTGCCCTCCCGCTCATCGCAATATTTCGCTTTCCGACCATTTCCAAAATTCGCTAAATAATTACTCGCCTCAACCTTAACATTTTGAATTTTACTTACATTCTTATAAACATATCCCGAAATTCCGGTGTAACATTCTTCCCCTTAGAAACATTCGCCCCCGAATGTTCTTTCTGAGTCAATCTTTATAATTTGCGACATAGTTTCCTTTCACAACCTCATTATACAACAATGCCACACATGGCCCTAATACCTTGTACACGCATACTGCCCCTCTTAAGCCCAAAAGAGATTATCTTTCGCATTTCCAACTCATACTAGCATACATACATAACTTCCATAATTCTGGCCTCAAATCTTTGGAGTAACTCTATAAAACAATATAAGGCCGCTTTCCGCTCATGACTGTTCTGGAACGCGCCCACTAACCCGTGAAACAATTAACTAAACTGCCTTGCGCTCGTGACTCGCCACGAGCTTTAACTACTACCAACTGATCCCACTCCATTCCAGCCATGAGACCCGTAATGTGTCCTCAACCGACTCACGCACTTAACTCTTATCCTCGTCCGACTTAAAATCTTATCGCAGAGAAAACCTTATACATCTAAGGTCTCAGCTTATCAATATTCTTAGGCTCGCAATTTCCATGCTCCCACCTATCTTATCATCCCCAAAGAACGTACAAAAACTTCTCACAAAACTATAACCATGTTGTCTCGATCACAACAACCATTATTTACTCTATACAGCCTCATCCGTATAATCCTCTTAAGCTTACTACACAGCTTAATCTATTAACATGACATTTCCGTTAGGTTCCTTAATATGGCTTCTTAAGGGTTCACTACCCTATCAGACAGCTCATCCTTTCCCAATTATCTCACAATAAAACACAAGACCTTGGCGAAAATTCATTAACTATTCCATACCTTCCCCAGATCTAGTTAGTCTTTATCGATTCTCGTAATCTAAAATCATTCTAGGCAACACGCGTCCGACTCATACATAACTCCGTAGATGTATGTCACAATACCGACTATACTATAATCATTACCAACCCGATACGTAATCCACCACATCTTTCCCGGTCATCACGCTTTCTCAGAACAAACAACATAACTCGTTAGGAGGACGACCCTAACAACACGTTCTATCGCACGATCTCGAGTGAGAAGAATGAAACTAATCCTAAATGTCCTGCACTCCTCGATTATAGATGTGGTGCACAACACACCGATAATCAAGACTCTACTAGACACGGCCTGTAGACACTTTCCGAGGACTAATCGCTCGATACCACTTTTGTCACGACCGACCCCGACCGCGATCGTTCCCTACCGGCACCCTTTACTGTAAACATCGAGAAAATCAATGAACATACATGAAACTTATAAATAAAACATCGGAAGTAAAACAAAGTTAGCCGATAGGCTACCTTCCCGAACATATATAAATACAACCAAGCAGCTTGCCTCATTTCTTTACAACCGACCCACACATGTGATCTATGCACTTCTAAGAGTTTTAACATAATCCATCACAGCGGGACAGGGCCGCCATACCCCGAATATACATGAATCTACTACCTCGTGGAAAACCGTGCATCAAGAGCTAAGCCTCCGAGCAAATAGAGCTTTCTCAAAATCAACCGAGATCCTAAGAGCAAGGATCACCAACTCGTACCTAAAACTCGCGGCATTTAACGCACTTCGGCGGGGTCCGCATAACAAAAATTTAATATGGAATGTAAATAACGCATGATAAATAGATCATAATCGCATGTAAGAACGACAGGCAAGTATAAAAGTACATACCGATCCTCGCCGTGTCATTACCACTTATGAACTTAATCGTAGCTTATCATCATTTCCCATTTTCAATAAAAGCTATAGTCACACTTATGTACATGATTTAGGAAAATCATTATGTTCATTACCATATAACTTACTTAACTTTCATAACACAATCCGCCTTATGTGGAGGGACGATATACTACCCGCCCAATTCAGACGCGATCAAGTCACACAAAATAACAAAGGGTGGCCGTGGAATCCCCATCACCGCCGACACTATAAGTGTCAAATATAACCACGGGTCTCACGCCCATAATATCAATCCCGCCTGCGGAATCCTTCCTCACCGCCATCCATGATATAATATAACACCAATAGCATACATGAGCACTAAGTCCCACCTGGTATAAGGCCTGGGGTTTACCCTCACTTATACTCTTACCCCGGAGTAGGTGGTAAAGCAGTGGTATAGCATCTTGGGGTTTACCTCACTTATACTCTACCCCGGAGAAGGTGGTATAACGCCTGGGCTTGCCTCTCATTTATACTCTTACCCTATCTCAACCTACCACAAACAACATATAAAGCAGTGGTACAACGTCTCGGTTTACCCTCACTTATACTCTTACCCCGGAGAAGGTGGTATAACGCCTCGACTTGCCCTCATTTATACTCTTACCCTATCTCAACCTGCTACATCAACAGACATAAGCACTACCCTCCTTTTTATAAAACTGGGAATTTAACCTAAGTACTACAAATAACGGAAGATACCCGTGGAATCCCACATCATCTTGTGACGCCCAAGTAGCTTACCACAAGACACTACCTCCAACCGAGAGTCGCAACGTAATAAAACATAATCCTTGCACTCAAAGGCTATCACCAGCACACATAGGCTAATTCTCAACCAACTGCCAAAGTACTTATCAAGGCACAAATAGAATAATTCTCATTTAACAAGCCTAAGTACTTATCCGCACAAATAGAATAATTCTCATTTTACAAGCCTAAGTACTTATCCGGCACAAATAGAATAATTCTCATTTAACAAGCCTAAGTACTTATCCGGCACAAATAGAATAATTCTCATTTTACAAGCCTAAGTACTTATCCGCACAAATAGAATAATTCTCATTTAACAAGCCTAAGTACTTATCCGCACAAATAGAATAATTCTCATTTTACAAGCCTAAGTACTTATCCGCACAAATAGAATAATTCTCATTTTACAAGCCTAAGTACTTATCCGGCACAAATAGAATAATTCTCATTTAACAAGCCTAAGTACTTATCCGCACAAATAGAATAATTCTCATTTTACAAGCCTAAGTACTTATCCGCACAAATAGAATAATTCTCATTTTACAAGCCTAAGTACTTATCCGCACAAATAGAATAATTCTCATTTAACAAGCCTAAGTACTTATCCGCACAAATAGAATAATTCTCATTTTACAAGCCTAAGTACTTATCCGGCACAAATAGAATAATTCTCATTTTACAAGCCTAAGTACTTATCCGCACAAATAGAATAATTCTCATTTAACAAGCCTAAGTACTTATCCGCACAAATAGAATAATTCTCATTTTACAAGCCTAAGTACTTATCCGGGCACAAATAGAATAATTCTCATTTTACAAGCCTAAGTACTTATCAAGGCATCACATAGAATTATACTCATTTAACAAGCCAAAGTACTACGTGACGACATCTCTTTCAAAAGACTCCTTTCCAAATAACACTTCCTCGATACTAACAACCGTAGTATCAAGTCCTATTCACCTTCAAGACAAGTCACAATACCTTTTAGAAATACAATTACGCTTCTAAATCAAGTGACTTCCTTATTTAAAACCTTAAGCAATTGGTACCTTTAAAACAATTTGCCCTTCCTTAACACAAGTTCTTTCTTTGATTACTTTATTAGAGAAAATCATTCTCTTAACCTTCCATAAAGCCGTTATAACCAACTTCCCATAAAGCCGTTATAACCCTTTATGGTTTAGACCAACACGTTCCTTTTATAACCAAGAGACTTCTACTTTTTGAAACCAAGTATTAAATACTTTCAAATAAATTCTCATAACTTTCAAAAATACAAATAGTCTCTTAACCTTTAGAAAATAAGTGACTCCTTTTATTATAAAACCTTAGGCAATTAATGCCTTAAAAATAAGTGGCCTTTTCACTAAAATCAAATCACTTATCTTTCCATAAGTCAAATATAACTAACTCCCCATAAAGCCGTTATATTCACTTTATACCTTAGCCAAAAACAATTTCCTATCCAAGGGACTTATACGTTTAAAACGGAACAAGTATCACATACTTGGAAACTCTTCAAGTCCCTTAACCTTAATAAAACTTAAGACATCCTTACTATTTTCAAAGAAGTGAGTTGATCTCCTAACCCACCCGACTTGGCATTACATAAAACAAGTAAAGAATATCATAGTCTTGACGCTCACCGCACTACATACGCATAACTAGTCATGCTCAAAAGATAGGAAAAGTTCTACATAGAGTAAATCACATAACTACCTCTTAACTTCTAAGAGTAGAAGGAAACATGAAATGATACCACAAGTATATTCCATACATAGAATCATGCCAAAGGAAGGAAGAGGTTCACATACCTCGCGACGATTGTCGACAAGTAGCAAAATGCTCCAAAGTACCTCAACCTTGATAGCTATTCCACTCTCCAAGTAGGATACGCTATACTTAGTACTTCAACCTATAATGGTTACAATACGCCCATTAACCTTCTTACTTCACACGTAGAATATTCTAAGTGCTACGTCACTAAATTCTACGGAAAATCGGACAGCACTTCCTTTGTGTTTACTTACTTTGCCACCTTTTTCAAGGCCGAATACAATAACCAAACAGCCCCAATTGGCTCACAATTTCTATAAGGTACTCGATAAAAACTAAACAGCCCCAATTGGCTCACAATTTAGAAAGTAGTCCAATACAAATGAAAACAAACTAAAAGTCCAATTCGCTAACTTGAAATACTACAACATCAATTCTTATCCAATGTTAGGATAACATGATATCAAGTCGCCACCAATTATAACTACTATAATCTCTAAGTAGGTAACATGCGACGATTTCTAATAAACGACCAATTAGTAATCCAATTTTCAAGTGGCTTATATAACATTTCGAATTTAGCTACAAGCACTCCACAATACTTATAAACTTCAACTTAACCACTTCATGCTAGCAACATGTAAAGCTAACAACAACAATATAAAAATCTTGTAACACTTTCAAAGAACAAGATTATACCTCAACGAATTGTAACCCAATCTTCAAAACCGTTTGCTCCTTAGCAACCTGTAGCCTCATCAAGACACTTCAATCCGCCTCCGAGACCCTTAGAACCACACCAACAACTTTCCTTCAAACCTTCAATCCAAAACCTAGAAAGTCTCTAGGTTTTCTCTTTGACTAATACGAAAACTCTCTTTTCCGGGATTTTCTATTGAGATACACTTACTATACCCTCATGAACCTTGGTTTAAAGTGGAATTAAAAGAACAAGGAACAAATTTTTCTCCTTCTAATGCTAAGTGAACCCGAGAGCTAAGCCTATGCTCTTCCAATTTTTGTGTGAAATTTCAAGTGTTGGCTCTCTCTAGCACTACTAGTAATATAAAGAGTAAAGGATGGTCAAGATATCACCAAATGTGAGGCTTGGATAAGCTCTTAGTAAGTCAAGACTTATTGACTAATTGACTTGGTCAAGAATGTCATGCTACACAAGTTGCAAGACTTTAGTCATCCAAGACTTAAGGTAAATGACCAAAATGGCCATGCCATTTCGTCCAAGGCAAAGCTAAGGGGGGGCGACACGTGTTGCCCTCCCGTTCGTCGCAATATTTCGTTTTCCGACCATTTCCAAAATTTCGCTAAATAATTACTCGTCTCGAACCTTAACATTTTGAATTCTTACTTACATTCTTATAAACATATCCTGAAATTCCGGGGTGTAACAATTCCCCGGGTTTATGGCATTTGCATATTTCATGGATTTGCTACCCATGATGCGAGGAATACCTCATGCGAGTCTGTAAGGGCTTTTGCGGGTGAAATAGTCCTATGCGGGGCGGACCAGTCCTATGCGAGGAATACCTCATGCTGGTCTATACGACCTATGCGGGCGGATACAGTCTATGCGATGAAGTTACCTCATGCGGGTACATACGACCTTTGCGGGTGAAATAGTCCCAGGAGTAGGATTGCTTAATGATACTACGGGCGGGTGGCCCTACTTTGATCATGAGCCTCCTATTTTTATGCAGTAAAGTATACTCTTGTTTACTCTCATTGTTAGTAAGGCACAGTGTACTGTTATTTGAGTTATCATACATCTCTCCAGCTTTATTTTTGGACTTATGATTTCATTACGCATTTCTGGCCACATATTTGGTACATGTTGTACTGACCTCCTTCGGGGGGCTGCGTTCATGCCGCAGGTAGAGTATACAGGTTGCTGATCCTCACTTTTAGGATCATTGATTCAGTTGAGAAGCTCCATTACTCCGGAGGCTTATCCTTGGTCCAGATCCCTGGTATTGTCGGTTGTTGTACATTCAGGGGTATGGCGGGGCCCTGTCCCATCACAGTTGTTATTCTTAGAGGTATGTAGTCATGTCTTGTGGATTTGGGTTGTAAGAAAAAGAAAATGTAACTGATGTTTTTGAGTATGTGTATATTTTACGGAAGGTGGCCTTATCGGCTAGTCTGTTGTTGTTTATTGCCTAAGCATTTATATGTGTTGTGTATGTTCACGCTATTCTCTCGATGTATACTGCGAAGTGCCTGTAGGGCACCGCGCCCGAGGTCGGGTCGTGATCAGTTAGTCCGCATCTGAGTGGAATGACTCACCAATAATGGTGATGGTTGAGTAAGGACCAAGATTTAATCCTAGAAGGGAGCACAAGATTAGTCATACAAGGGACCCCAAAATAATAGAAGCTAAAACCCATCGATGTATGACAATGTAAAGACTCAGGGTGAACAAAAGGACGAGGTTGTTTACACTAAGAGAGCAGATGGAGAAGTTAAGCCCATGATTCAAGATTGAAAAAAGTAAGTTTCATTAAGGTGAAAGTCACAAGGACTTTCGATATAAAACAATTGAGGGGAGTTCTCTCACCAGTATGTAAGAATGTCCTCTCGGACGTGCCGATATGGCATAAAGGATTATGAACCATCTTAATGGAAATAGAAGTTCTTGGAAAGGAAAAGAAATTATGTGAATAAAGGTGAACCCCGATGATGTATTCAGTGTGACTCTTCTTAGTTTCAAATAAATTCGACTTCATTAAATGAGTAGCCACGGATATAATAAAAATAGAAGAGCATAACATAGTTCGAGTCGATCAATTGATAGTCCAAGAAAGGGACTAAGTCAATGATATAGGTGTTATATAGAACTTAGTGGTACCCCTCCTTGACAGGATGGAGTGGAAAATAATCACACAAGAGTTCGATCTTACTACTTTTTGAGGTAGTAATGTTTCAGTGGCCAGATGTATATGAGTGCAGTTTTCAAGAGTTAAGGACAAGTTGATATTCAAACCTATGTTAGCTCTTCCCAAAGGTACTGATGGGTATGGAGTTTATTGTGATGCCTCTAGTGTCGGCCTAAAATGTGTATTGAGGCAACACGGGAAGGTTATAACATATGCTTTAAGGTAGTTGAGGAAGCACGAGGTGAATTATCTGACATATGATCGTGAGTTAGCAGCGGTTATATTTGCCTTGAAGATATATTATCACTATTTATATGGAGTCCATGTTGATGTATTTACATACCACAAGAGTATATAGTATGTATTTCACTAAAAGGAGCAGAACCTAAGGCAAACGAAGGTGGCTGGAATTATTAAAGGACTACGACATCGACATTTTATACCACCCCGGTAAGACTAATGTCAAGACTGATGCCTTAAGTTGCAAGTCCATAGGAAGTTTGGATGGTCTTGAAGCTAACAAGTTGGAGATAACCAAATAATTATATCTCCTACCTAGTTTAAATGTGCGACTTGTGGACATGGATGATGAAGGAACGATGGTGCAGAATACCACAAAATTATCCTGGATAGTAGAGGTGAAAGAAAGACAATTTGATGACCCTAAGTTAGTCCAAATCAAAGAACGGAGTCGCCTGTAAAAAAAGACGATATTGTAACTTAGAGGAGATGGAGTCCTTAGATATCAAAGTAGACTATGTGTGCTAGGTGTAAGAGGACTCCAAGAGCATATTAGGGTCGACATCCACCAGTCCAGATATTTCATTCATCATGGATCGACAAAGATGTGTCATGACTTTTGATAAGTTTACTGGTTCAATGATATGAAAAAAGGATGTCACGACGTTTATAGCTCAATGCCTAATTTATCAATAAGTTAAGATTCTTGAGGTTTGCTTCAACATATTGAAATCCGTATTTGAAAGTGGGAAATTATTAATATGGATTTTATCATTGGGTTACCCCATTCATATCAAAGATCGATTCCATTGGGGTTATCATCGATAGGATTACGAGATCGACCCATTTTCTTCTTGTTTGCATGAATTTTTTGGTGGAGGATTACGCCAAGTTGTATATCAAAGGAATAGTCTGGCTGCATGGTGTGCCGATCTCTATCATATCCAACAGTCGTACTCAGTTTACGACTCACTTTTAAAGGTCATTTCAGAAAGGTATAGGCACCCAAGTAAACATTAGCACATATTTTCATCCACAGACTGATGGTCAGGACGAGAGAACAATTCAAACCCTTGAATAAATGCTACATGCTTGTGTATTGGATTTCAGAGGTAGCTGAGATGATCATTTGCCCCTTTCATGTTTTTTTATAATAATAACTGTCAATCCAGCATCAAGATGGCCCTATATAAGGCATTGTATAGACAGAAGTGTAGATCCCCAATTGACTAGTTTGAAGTAGGTGAAGTTGTGTTACTAGATCGTGATTTGGTCCAGCGAGCAATAGATAAGGTAAAGTTAATTCAAGAATACTTATTGACTACTCATAGTCGATAGAAATCTTATTCAGATGTTCGATGTAACGATTTGGAATTTTCAATTGGAAATTGGGTATTCTTAAAGGATTCTAAAATTAAAGGGGTTATGAGGTTTGGTAAGAAAGGAAAACTTAGACCGAGATACGTCGGGCCACATGAAAATCATTTGCAGGATAGCCCGAGTGCCTTAGGATCTTGAACAACCCTCATAATTGAATGTAGTTCACCTGGTATTCCATGTATCGATATTGCATAACTTCATAGGAGATCCCTCCCGTATTACTCCCATAGAGGATGTGTAGATCACCAAGGATTTAACCTATGAAGAAACTCTGGTAGTCATTCCAGACCACCATGTTCGAAAATTGAGAACTAAGGAAGTACCCTCTAGTTAGGTTTTATAGAAAAATAGCAACACAGAAGAGATGACTTGGGAGGCCGAAGAAGATATGTGACCCGTATATACTACAATCTTCAGGTTTATATCAACACTTATGCGATAAGATTCTCTCATTTCTATTCTATTTGACAATCATAAATTGTATATCTTGTCTAGGAATTAATATTGAGGTAGATATGGCAGGTTAAACTCAAAGTACGACAGAGGATGGTTGAGGTGAGTTATGACTAACTCTCTTAATTTTAGTATATATAGATGGTCGTGTGAGGCCTAGTTGATATTGTTTTATTGTTATGTTGCTCTGTGTGGTATTGGATATATTTTTAGGTTGTTTAACAGGTTTCGGATAGTCCTTATTACAAAGGAGACTCTGCCGAAATTTTTTAGAACCTTCGAGAGTTAATAATACCTTCAACATTCGCGGATGAATGTTCCTAAGGAGGGAAGAATGTTGCACCCCGTAGTTTTGTATTTTGTCATATAGTTAATGGATATCGATGTCTCGAGAAGAGGTACGACCTTACAGAAGGGTGATGAAGGTTTACATCCTTTTGATCGAAGTTATGGTGTGTATGGATTTGATGGTCTAGATTGACGATCCGTCAAAGTTAAAATTTTGATGGACCGTCAATCTGACCGTCCTTTTGTCGCGGTGGAAATTTTTGTCGAGTTTAAAATCAGGTTGGTCGAATTGGGGCTCATTTTTTCTTCAAAAACAGTTCATAAGTTCTCCCTAAACCATCAAGAAGGTATTCCAATATCCCAAGATCAAATCAAAGGCTAATCACGCAAGATTAACGTAATAATTATCGTGGTATCATAGAAATTCTCTTTTTTCATATTGAATCGATTTCAGAAACCCTTGGTGATGGAATATCTTGTTCCTTTAGAAGGGTTTTGAAGCAACAAGGTAATATTTATCCTCCTTTACCCATACTTGTGATTAATTGATGATATGGAGTAAGTTGTGAAATGATTGTCACAATAAAAAACTCTTAAACCTATTAAATAATTGTAATATGACTTGTGGGCTGTTGTATTTGATATATGAGTTGGAAATGATTGATAAACTGATTTTTGGTGTTGGAAAACTAAGAAAGAACGTCTCAGAGAATTGTGGAATCGAATTATTTAAATATCCCTTGTTAAGAGGTCTAAGAACGTATATGCTTAAAGTTACTGATAAAATGACTAAGTAAAGTTTCTCTATAGAATTTGGATTCAATATTGATATCTACCCTTTGTATGACATAGATAATTAGTCCGTACGAAGTGCAAGCACTCATAGAGCGATTATAGCTTCAAGGACAAGGTGTGTAAGGCTATCCATTTCTTTCAAATGCGTGAAATCCAAAGAGTTGACATTTTCAAAAGAAACGTCGAAAGTCTCATTCGATTTGTATACATAATCGCTTGTCTAGAGTTGTTCATTGCTAATTCTACTCTTATGGTCATTATTGTTGGTTACTGATCTATCTTATTATAAGCCTTCTGAAAGAAGCATTTAACAGAGTTAATCGACAGAGTCACCTAAATGTCATTCCAAAAGTAAACTCAAAGAGTTCTGAGTTCCAAAGAGGCCTTAAGTGCTATTATTACTATATACATATGATTCACACCGTCGTTGAGAATAGCCGATGGGTAGATATACATATACATTATACACACCGCACCATTCTATAGTCCGTCGGGTAGACACTTATACATGCATCCATACATACACCTCAGAGTATACTTGAGGGTAGTGACATGTTATACACCTCATACTATAAGTCTACGATAGTTTATACAGTAAGGCTTATCCAGATAGGTTCCCTTTTAGTTTCAGAGTTTCATTATTCGCCTTATATGACATCCATGTTGCCTTATGCTTTCTTTTATAGCTTATCTCTTCATATGTTTTGATGTTTTTCTTTACAACTTACAGTTTCATATTGTTATTCATGCTTTACATACTCGGTATATTATTTCATATTGACAATTCTTTTGTTGGGGGAGATGTGTTACACCCCGTAATTCCAGATCATGTATTTGAGAACGTACGAAAGGAAATAAGAATTGATATTGGAAAGATAAGTTGACAGAATGTTTTGGTCAGATTTTCAGTCAACTTTGGAGAGGTATATCTCCTTGTATATTAAGAGTTTTAGGTGTTTTTGAAGCCTAGTGTGAAGTTCATTGAGTCTAGTTTCCAACAAAACAAACCGCTCATCGATAGGACATCGGAGTAGAAAGTTATGGACGTTAGAAGTTCAGTTGACGGAGGAGAAAGAAAGCCTCAGTCAGGCCCCACGGCGCCGGCTGCAGGGCCGCGGCGCCAAGACGGGATTTTTCGCGGAAAAAGGGTAAAAATCATAAGATATTTTTTTGTAGGGACCCTTTGGGAGGGCGACAAGTGTCCCCCCCCCCCAACTTGTGGATCAAGATAAGGCTTATATCTTGGCCAAGTCTTGCAAGACTTGGCCATTCTACACAATAAGATCATCCAAGCAGTTTTTCTCTTCTCTATCAAATTGATAAACCCTAAGTGTGATGAGATTTTTGGAAAGGCGACAAGAAGGAAATATGTTGGCAAGCTTGTAGGGGGATTCGTAGAGGTGATTTTAACGTGAAGAGGAATTATGGAAAGAGGGCTAAAGTGGGAGATTTGTTGGACTATTTTGGGCGAATTCCAAGGTAAAAATTCATTCTCCTTTTGAAGTAAATTATGTCACGTGTTGTAGAAATTGGAAAAGGGTATTGTGATGGGTAAAATGGATATAGGAATCGAAGGTTTTCATATTATAAATGAAAGTATAAAATGGCAATTTTCGAGCTCTAGTAGTGGATAATTATGGTCGTCGTCTTCACTTTTTATGTGGGGTTTATTGAAGTGATTTTAGTCATTCAAATTGTCAATGTGAATTATGTAGTAACTTGGGAATAACGACTTGGGTTATAAGAAATGGAAAAGGACTATATGTTACAATTGTTATTAGGTATAAAACATGTAGGAATAACGATTTGGATTTGAAAGGATTTGATAAGGATGATATGTGAGCATGTTGTAGCCGAGAAGTTGCCTTAAACTTATTGGATTGTTTAATATGAATTGTGGGACAAAATTTTACACGTCCGGTTAGGCGTGTAATCCCCTTTGTATTACTGAGTTGTTGGGCCTTAAATATGGCATTTGGTTATTGATTTCGGGCCTTGAAAAAGGTGGAAAAGTACGTAGAAACGAAGGAAGTGTTGTCCAATTTTCCGTAGAATAAGTGAATGTACACTTAGAATATTCTACGTTGAAGCTAGAAGTTAATAGACGTATTATGGTCATTATAGGTTGACATACTACGTACGACATATTGGACTTAGCAAGTGGATTAAACCGAAGAGGTATGTGATTCTTCCTATCCTCTTGAGCATGATTGTTGTGAAATATATAGTACGGTAGACGTGCGTGTGTTAAATGAATTTGGTTTCACTTTGATGTCCTTGACTTGAGTTCTAAATGTTAAGAACCTTGAATTATTCTAAAAAGTTATGAATCGTTATTCAGAAGGAAATTGATACTTGGTCTTTAAAAGAATAAAGTTCTCTTAATTTCATAAATGAGTGTGGTTGTCTTTGGTTGGTTTAAAACATAAAGTGTTATAATGGCTTTATGGGAAGTTAGTTATAGCGACTTTATGAAGATAAAGAATGACTTGATTATTTTGAAAGTTAAGAGACTTGGTTTTGAAAAGATAAGAGATTTGACTTATAAACGACTTGATTTTGGGAAAGGAGAAGTAACTTGATTTAAAAGTATAGGTTACTTGTTTTGAAAAAGGTGAGTTACTTGGGTTTTAAAAATATACTTGACGTTGTTTCAAAAGTGTAAGCCACTTGCTTTAAAAAGTATATAACACTTGATTTAAACATGAGAGTGTCTTGATACTACGGGTATTAGTATCATGTGGTTTTTACTTAAAAAGGGATCTTTTTAAGAGAATTGAAGTATGTAGTACTTTGGGGTTAAAACCCGGATTGTTGGCATAAAATGAAAGTCTAAGAGTATGTTAAACTTTCATATGCTAGTTGTGATAGTCTTTGTTGTGCAAGTGTGATATTTCTATGCTACCGCGTCTCTCGATGGAGGGCCGGTTATCGTGTTGTTTATGTTACACCCCGAAAATTTCCAGGATAGGTTTATAAGAACGTACGTAAAAACTCAAATGTTAAGATTTGAGACGAGTAAAAATTTATCGAAATTTTGGAATTTGTCGGAAAACGAAATATTGCGACGAACGGGAGGGCGACACGTGTCACCCCCCTTAATGGTCTTGGACGAAATTGACATGGGGGAAATGGTCATTTGACTATAATTTAAAAGACCAAGTCTTGCAAAGGCAAGAGCTTGACATTATTGACTAAGTCAAATGCCACTTGGCTTGATCCTTGTGAAAAGCATCCTAACCACCCATTTGTTCTAATCTTGACCCTCCATCTTGTTATATATGTATACTAGTGCAAGACAAGCTTCAACACTTAGACAAATTTTACAAAAATCTTGAAGAACCCAAAGGGGTGCTCTCGGGTTTGCTATAGGGTTTCAAGAGAAAAATTTTGTTTGTTGTCCAATAATCTCCCCACTTTAAACCAAGGTTCCTAAGGGTATTGTAAGGGTATCTCAATAGAAAGATCCCGGAAAAATGGTGTTTTCGTATTAGTCGCAAGGCGGAAAGTTAAGGATTTCTTCAACTTTGAAGTTGGAACTTGAAGATAAGTTCTTCATAAGTTTCTAAAGGTTGCTTGGAGTGGATTGGAACATCGAAAAGAGGAGCTAAAGTTGATAAGGATCGACTTGTAAACTTGGATCATATTTGGGCAAAATGAGGTATAATCTTCGTCTTACTTTTGTAATTGAAGATTTCATGTTATTATAAGTTAGAATTGATCATGTGATATGTGTTATGATGTTTGATAAATGTTATGGAAGTTTGGAAGCTCAAATCCGAAAATGACATGTTAAGCCATTTGAAATTGAAATACAATTTAGTCGTTTATTAGAATCGTCGCATGTTACTTACTTGAAGATTATAGTAGTTATAATCGATTGCGACTTGATATCATGTTATGCTAACAATTTGGATTGAAATGGAAATTGGATAAGAATTGATGTTATAGCATCTCAAGTTTGCCGAATTGGCCTAGTAAGTTGTATTAGTTTGATATCGTTTGTGGGGCGTAATTTTACACGTCTGGTAGGCGTGTAATCCCCTATTGATTATTTGCATTGTTGGGCCTTAAATGTGGCGTGTTTGGTTATTGAATTCGGCCTTGAAAAAGGTGGCAAAGTATGTAGAAACAAAGGAAGTGCAGTCCGATTTTCCGTAGAATTTAGTAGCTTTGCACTTGGAATATTCTATGTTTGAAACTAGAAGTTAATAGACGTACTATGGTAATTATAGTTTGACATACTACGTACGGCGAATTGGACTTAGCAAGTGGATTAAACCGAAGAGGTATGTGGAACTTTCTTATCTCTTGAGCATGAATAGGTTGTAAATGTATAGTACGGTAGACGTACAAGATTTTGACAATCTAGGTCCATTTGATATCCTTGGCTTATTTTAAGAATGTCCAAGTTGATTGAGTTAGGGAATTAACTCACTTGTTTAAATATTGAGGATATCTTGATTTTCAAAAGTTAAGATACTTAAGTATGTTGAAAGTATTATTGATACTTGTTTTGTTGGAAAGTTTAAGTCTCTTGGTTATAAATAAGTATGTAAGTTGCTAATGTATAAAGCTAGTATAACGGCTTTATGGGAAGTTGGTTATAATAGCTTTATGGAAAGTTAAAAAGAGTGGTTTACTCTAAGTAATTTAAGTATGTTAAATGACTTGAAATAACGAAAGACAAATTGATTTAAAGGCATCGAAAGAAGTCACTTGATTTAGAAGCCCGAAAGTGTATTTTCTAAAAGGTATTGTGACTTGTCTTAAAAAGTAGTTATGACTTGATACTATGGTTATTAGTATCTTGGAAGTTTTATATGAAAAAGAGTCATTTTAAAAGAGTGGAAGTATGTAGTACCTTGGGTTAAATTCCCGGATTTTTATAAAAGACATGTTAGTGCCTTAAGTAAACTAAAATGAGAGTGTATATGAACAAGAATAATGAGAAGTTAGGGGATTTCTTAACTTGCTTATATATTGTATGATAAGCCGGTAGTGCTTATGTTATGTATGATAGCCGGTTTGTGCTAGTGGTATATTATTCATTACGGTCATTCCCGGTTTGTGGCATTTGCATATTCGTGGATTGCTACCCACGATGCGAGGAATACCTCACGCGAGACCGCAAGGCTTACGCGGTGAAATAGTCCCACGCGGCGGGTCCACCTATGCGAGGAATACCTCACGCGAGTCCGTAAGGGCTTACGCGGGTGAAATAGTCCCGTGCGGCGGATACGACTATGCGAGAATACCTCGCGGGTCCGTAAGGGCTTATGCGGGTGAAATAGTCCCATGCGGGCGGATACAACCTATGCGAGAATACCTCATGCGGGTCCACACGACCTATGCGGGTGAAATAGTCCCAGGAGTAGGATTGCTTAATGATACTGCGGGCGGGTGGTCCTGCTTTGATCGCGAGCTTCCTATTTTTATGTTGTAAGTATACTTTGGATTACTCATTGTTAGTAAGGCACGTGCATCGTTAATTGAGTTATCATACCCGCTCGCTTTATTATAGACTTATGATTTCATTATGCGATTTCTGGCCACATATTTGGTACATGTTGTCTCGACCTCCTTGGGCCGCGTCATCTGCAGTAGAGTGCAGTTCTTGATCCTCGCTTAGGATCACCGCTCACCGCTGAGAAACTCCTTTAGGAGGCTTATCCTCGTATTGTCGATCGTTGTACATTCAGGTATGGCGGCCCCGTCCCCGCCAGAGTTGTTATTCTTAGAGGTCTGTAGTCACATTTGTGGATTGGGTTGTAAAGAAAAAAATGTACTGTTTTTTTTGCATATATTGTACGGAAAGGTGGTCTTATCGGCTAGCCTGTTGTTATTTTTATGTTTAAACATTTTATAAGTTGTGTATGTTCCGCTGCTATTCTCTGTTGTATACAGAAAGGGGTGCCCAGGTAGGGCACCATGCGCCCGGCCCGTCGTGACAAAAGTGGTATCGAGCGCTTAGTCCTCGGAAAGTGTCTGACCGTGTCTAGTAGAGTATTGATTATCGGTGTGTTGTGCACCACATCTATAATCGGGAGGTCAGCAGGACATTTAGGATTGGTTTCCATTCTTCTCACTCGAGATCGTGCGATAAGTCAGTATGGTTAGGGTCGTCTCTCCCTAACAAGTTACGTTGTTTGCAGCTACGAGAAAGGCAGCTGTGACCCAGAAAAGATTATGTGGATTGCGTATCCAGGTTGGTAATGTTTGTATTATAGTTGGTATTGTGGCATACAACTATACAAATTTATGTATGAGGGTCAGACGCGTGTTGCCTAGAATGATTTTAGATTACCAGGACTTGGTAAGGACTAATAAATACAGGGAGGTATGAAACAGTTTAATGAATTCTCATCGAGGTTTTACGTACTAATTTGAGATAATTAGGAAATTATGAGCTGTCTGAGAAGGTAATGGACCCTTAAGAAGTTATTATTAAGGGAATTAATGGAAGACTATGTTAATAGATTGAGCTACGTAGTAGGCTTTCGAGAATGGTACGGGTGAGATCCGTATGGAGTAAGTATGGTTGTTTTGGACGAGACAACCCGATTATAGTATATTGAGAAGTTTTTGTACCCGTTTACGGGGGGACTGATAAGTTAGGCTTGGAGCATGGAAATTGTGAGCCTAGGAATGTTGATAACCACCGAGACCTTAGATATATAAGGCCTTCTCGGGTAGTAAAGTTAAGACAGACCAAGGAAAAGAGTTAAATACGATGCCGAGTCGGGTTGGGGACCTATTAAGGGTCGCCCCATAGCTTGAATGAAATGGGATCAGTTGGTAGTAGTCCCGCTACATGACAGGGTCACGAGGGTGCAAAGCCCAAGTTTAGTTAATCATTTTACGGGTTCGTGGACGTGTTCCACCGGAACCAGGTTGTGAGAGCCGGAATGGGCCTTATATTGTTTAATTTAATAACTCCAAAGAGAGGAGGCCAAAATTAGTATGGAATTTATGTACGTATGCTAGTATAAGTTTGGAAGTACGGAAAGAGTACGACCATTGAAAAAGAGAGCAGCCAAGTGTAAAGAAATAGAGCCTGAATCCATGAGGACCTTTCGTGGTGACTACACCCGTGAGTGTTGGGTGGTAGCTGAGCGGGTAGATAGTTGCCGGTAACGATACAGTCGTTGGACCCTAGCAGACCTAGCAGAGCTGTTATGACAGACGTTGAGGTCATTATGGGTACGGACTAGTTGACCTCTTGTTATGCCAACGTGGACTACAGAAGAGAGATTGATTCGGTACCAGTTCCCGATAAGCCGGTTATCGAGTGGAAAGGAAGAGAAGTGGTGGTAACCAGTGAATTATCCTTCCTTCTTTGACATTGTTGATTTTATTAAGTCTGTGTGACTTGTTCATTTGAGGTAAATTGACGCAGAAAGTAAGTAATAACTGAATTTGGAGGAATTTATGTTAAGTGCCTTTGAAGGTACTTGGAGTTGGTTTGGTGCAGCGGTCAGGGCCACGACCTTCCGGATATTTTCAGGAAAATGTACAAGGCAAGAATGAAATTAGTACGAGTGTTGCCGGCGGAAAGCTGAGGGCATCTTTGGTAGGTTGTAAAATCTACACGAACTTAAAGGCGGTGCGTGATGATTAGATAATTATTGGACCGCAAGAGGACCCTGTGATTAGGGTTGTGACTCCAAGGAAAGTTTAAGAAAGGGAGATAAGTTCTTCCCCACGTAAAAGCGACGCTTTACGTATTATGGGGTGCGTGTACCCATGTTGTTAGACGCAGGATATGAGATCGTAAGGTCTTCGCATCGCCATGCCATAGGTTACGATTGTAGATAACCGTGGGAAAAGTGTTGTGTTGGGAAATTAAGAACGACGCATTTAATTGGTCGAGGAAGTATCGTAAAGATATAAATGCAGATGACGCTTGTATGAAACTGTACGATTATGAATCAAGATAGAAGTATTTTTTTTTTTTGCTAATAATAAGCATAAGGTAAGGTTATGACCAGAATGATAAAGGAGAATACGACTATGGTTATGTAAGTGGCACGAGATATGATTACCCCAGACTAGTGTAAGACCATTAGTAAATAATGGGCAGTGAGAACACCTCGAGAAAAGGTGGTGGCATCAGGTTACTTCTTGACGAGATCAAGGAAATCTCCCCCCCCCCCCCCCCTAAATTATGATTGACAGGAAGTCTTAGCCAGGAGGCAAGCAAGAATCAATTCTAAGTTGGTGACCAAGTTTGGTTGCAACAGAGAAAAAGGAAACAGGAACCATAAGTGAGATTAGGGATACCCGAATATTTCGTAGGAATAAGAAAGGCTTTCAGTTATTGGAAGATAAGCTGACCACGACTACAGTTCTAACCCCTCCTATGAGACTAGAGGGTTAAGTTATTATGATAACACGTTGGGTGTTGGGCTAGGTTGTGTGCTGACGCAACCCGATCAGGATAGAGCCTATGCTTTTCCCGGTAGTTAGGGAAGCAGGAAAGGAAATTACGCCACTCACAATTTAGAGCTGGCAGCAGTTAAATCATGCCTTGAAGATTTGGGGGCATGACGTATATACAGAATTCATGTGGATATTTGTGCAGACCATAAAAGCCTCTGGTATATCTGCAGACTGAGGCAGTAGAAGTTGCGACAAAGACGGTGGTTAGATTTATTCAAGGATTGTGATATCGATATCCTATACCACCCAGGGAAAGCCAAGACAGTTAAAGATACTCTTTGTCGTGGATCTAAGGGTAGTCTGCCAGATGGGCAGCCATATAGACAGGACGTGGTCCGTGAGATTCATCAGCTACCGAGCCGGGGGATTCGATCATTTGTTTCCAAGGTTAATGAAGTTTAGATCCGAGAGGTTGCCGAGTCTTTCTTCGTTGAGGAAATAAAGAGGCGACATTATGAGGATCCAGTTATGATACGGTATCGAGATACGGCTCTCCAAGAAGAGAAAAGCCTGTTTGGGTAGCACCGGATGGGGTGCTGTGAGATGAGGATAGATTGCGTGTACGATCTTCGCAGACTAGTCGCACAGTCTTAGGGGAGGCACGCAGTGCTTATTGTTCTAATTGTTCGGGGTCGACTAAGTTGTGTCGTGACCTCAGATGTATGTATGGGTAAGATGACCGGAAAAGGGACATAGCGGAGTTTACTGCTTAGTGTCCGAGTTAGTAGCAGGTCTTGGTTGAGCACCAGAAGCCCAGTGGGCTATTACAGGCGATTTAGACCCACTCGCATCGAGGTAATTAAAAATGGATCTTGTTACAGGTGGCATCGCATCGGAGGAAGTGCGACTCCACGGGGTCATGGTAAATAGGTCGACGAAACCAGCCGTGTTCTTCCTGTTAGGACCACTTACTCCTACCGAGGTTCGTGCTAGCTTTTATAGCGGGGATTGTGAGACGCACGGTTCCTACGCTTATGATGTCGCATGTGAGCTCGATTACGAGATAACTTCGAGGTTTTCGTAAGGTTTTAGGGACACACGTGAGTCTCAAGTTGCATTACACCCTCGAATCGGACGATGCAGCGCACTATCCGTGCACTCGAGGATAGGTCGCGGGCTGTGTTCTTGATTTCGTAACTATCCGGGAGGGTTAATTGCCTCTTGTTGTGTTACGTACGATAACAGATACCCTTCCAGTATTCAGATGGCCCTGTATGAGGCCTTGTATGTAAGAAAGTGTAGATCGCCGGTTGGATGGTTCGACATAGGCGAGGTTCAGTTATTTGGTCCAGACTAGATTCATCGGGCGGTGGATAAGGCGAAGCTTATCCAGAAAAGATTATTAGTAAGCTTAGAGTCAGCAGAATCTTTATACAAATAACCGGCGTTAGACACGTGGGGTTCAGCTTGACATTTTAGTATGAGCATTGTTATGTGGCCACGTGTGGCATTATTGGTATTTAGGGGTTGTAAAAGAAGACTATGTCACTATCTTTAAGTATGACTCCCGAAAGAACATTCGGGGACGAATGTTTCTAAGGGGGGAAAAATGTTACACCCCAGAAATTTCCAGGATAGGTTTATAAGAACGTACGTAAAAACTCAAATGTTAAGATTTGAGACGAGTAAAAATTTATCGGAATTTTGGAATTTGTCGGAAAATGAAATATTGCGACGAATGGGAGGGCGACACGTGTCACCCCCCCTTAATGGTCTTGGACGAAATTGACATGGGGGAAATGGTCATTTGACCATAATTTAAAAGACCAAGTCTTGCAAAGGCAAGAGCTTGAAATTGTTGACTAAGTCAAATGCCACTTGGCTTGATCCTTGTGAAAAGCATCCTAACCACCCATTTGTTCTAATCTTGACCCTCCACCTTGTTATATATGTATACTAGTGCAAGACAAGCTTCAACACTTAGACAAATTTTACAAAAATCTTGAAGAACCCAAATGGGTGCTCTCGGGTTTGCTATAGGGTTTCAAGAGAAAAATTTTGTTTGTTGTCCAATAATCTCCCCACTTTAAACCAAGGTTCCTAAGGGTATTGTAAGGGTATCTCAATAGAAAGATCCCGGAAAAATGGCGTTTTCGTATTAGTCGCAAGGCGGAAAGTTAAGGAGTTCTTCAACTTTGAAGTTGGAACTTGAAGATAAGTTCTTCATAAGTTTCTAAGGGTTGCTTGGAGTGGATTGGAACGTCGAAAAGAGGAGCTAAAGTTGATAAGGATCGACTTGTAAACTTGGATCATATTTGGGCTAAATGAGGTATAATCTTCGTCTTACTTTTGTAATTGAAGATTTCATGTTATTATAAGTTAGAATTGATCATGTGATATGTGTTATGAAGTTTGATAAATGTTATGGAAGTTTGGAAGCTCAAATCCGAAAATGACATGTTAAGCCATTTGAAGTTGAAATACAATTTGGTCGTTTATTAGAATCGTCGCATGTTACTTACTTGAAGATTATAGTAGTTATAATCGATTGCGACTTGATATCATGTTATGCTAACAATTTGGATTGAAATGGAAATTGGATAAGAATTGATGTTATAGTATCTCAAGTTTGCCGAACTGGCCTAGTAAGTTGTATTAGTTTGATATCGTTTGTGGGGCGTAATTTTACACGTCCGTAGCGGTAATCCCTATTGATTATTTGCATTGTTGGGCCTTAAATGTGGCGTGTTTGGTTATTGAATTCGGCCTTGAAAAAGGTGGCAAAGTATGTAAAAACAAAGGAAGTGTTGTCCGATTTTCCGTAGAATTTAGTAGCTTTGCACTTGGAATATTCTACGTTTGAAATTAGAAGTTAATAGACGTACTATGGTCATTATAGGTTGACATACTACGACGCTATTCGACTTAGCAAGTGGATTAAACCGAAGAGGTATGCGAAACTTTCTTATCTCTTGAGCATGAATAGGTTGTAAATGTATAGTACGGTAGACGTACAAGATTTTGACAATCTAGGTCCATTTGATATCCTTGGCTTATTTTAAGAATGTCCAAGTTGATTGAGTTAGGGAATTAACTCACTTGTTTAAATATTAAGGATATCTTGATTTTCAAAAGTTAAGAGACTTAAGTATGTTGAATGTATTATTGATACTTGTTTTGTTGGAAAGTTTAAGTCTCTTGGTTATAAAGAAGTATGTAAGTTGCTAATGTATAAAGCTAGTATAACGGCTTTTTGGGAAGTTGGTTATAATAGCTTTATGGAAAGTTAAAAAGAGTGGTTTACTCTAAGTAATTTAAGTATGTTAAATGACTTGAAATAACGAAAGGCAAATTGATTTAAAGGCATCAATTGCTTAAGGTTTTAAAGAAAGAAGTCACTGATTTAGAAGCCCAAAGTGTATTTTCTAAAAGGTAGTGTGACTTGTCTTAAAAAGTAGTTATGACTTGATACTATGGTTATTAGTATCTTGGAAGTTTTATATGAACAAGAGTCATTTTAAAAGAGTGGAAGTATGTAGTACCTTGGGTTAAATTCCCGGATTTTTATAAAAGACATGTTAGTGCCTTAAGTAAACTAAAATGAGAGTGTATATGAACAAGAATAATGAGAAGTTAGGGGATTTCTTAACTTGCTTATATATTGTATGATGTTTAGAGTGCTTATGTTATGTATGATAGCCGATTTGTGCTAGTGGTATATTATTCATTACGGTCATTCCGGGTTTGTAGCATTTGCATATTCCGTGGATTGCTACCCACGACGCGAATACCATGCGAGACCGCAAGGGCTTACGCGGTGAAATAGTCCCATGCGGGCGGGTCCACTATTACGAGAATACCTCACGCGAGTCCGTAAGGGCTTACGCGGTGAAATAGTCCCACGCGCGGATACACATGCGAGGAATACCTCACGCGGTCCGTAAGGGCTTATGCGGGTGAAATAGTCCCACGCGGCGGATACACTATGCGAGGAATACCTCACGCGTCCACACGACCTATGCGGGTGAAATAGTCCCGCGAGTAGGATTGCTTAATGATACCGCGGGTGGTCCCGCTTGATCGCGAGCTTCCTATTTTTATGTTGTAAGTATACTTTTGATTACTCTCATTGTTAGTAAGGCAATCGCATCGTTAATCGAGTTATCATACATGTCTCCGCTTTATTATAGACTTATGATTTCATTACAAGACTTTCGGTTTCACATATTTGGTACATGTTATCGACCTCCTTCGGGGCGTTAAATGCGCAGTAGGGCACGATCGCGGGGTCGGGTCGTGACAGTTTACTTGGACATACTGACACGTTGGGTGGCCCATGGGTATGCTTCCATTGTTATTGTTATTCCATGGACTAGCTCTCCATGAGGTTGATGACGCAGATAGGATCTGGTAGCTAGCCCCGTGCCGATGCGTTCTGCCGTGATGCAGGCTGGATCTGGTAGTTGGCTTTCGTACTTGCCCCGGTCGGTTCTATAGCATAGTTGGTACGGTAGGCTCTGGTAGATGGCTTCCGTACTTGCCCCGGTCATATCTCGTGGCGGCAGGCTGGATCTGGTAGCTGACTTTCGTACTTGCCCCGGTCAGTTGATGACGCAGGCTGGATCTGGTAGCTATGCCTTCGTACTTGCCCCGGTCAGTTTTATGATGCAGGATGGATCTGGTGGTTAGCTTTCCTACTTGGCCCGTACGGTTTTTATGACACAGGTGGGACCTGGTGTTCATGTTTACATATTGGTGTTATATTATATCATGGACTGTCGGTAGTGATGAAGGAATTCCACGGGCATGATTGGTATTATGGGCGTGAGACCCATGGTTATATTTGAGTGATGACTTTGAGGGCATGCGTCCCTGACTTGACATGACAGCTTATATATTGTGTACTGTAGTTTGGTTATCATACATGTCTCCTATTTTATATAGACTATTATGATTTCATTACAGTATTTTCAGTTTCCCATACTTGGTACATGTTGTAATGACCTCCTTCGGGGGGCTGCGTTCATGCCGCATGTAGAGGTACACTGGTTGTTGATCCTCGCTCTTAGGGTCACAGTTCTGCGTTTCGGGAAGCTCCGTTTCTCCGGAGGCTTATCGTTTGGTATGATTCCCTGAGATTGTAGGTTCTTATACATTCACGGGTATGGCGGGGCCCTGTCCCGTCATAGTTGTTATAAAAACTCTTAGAGGTCTATAGTACTGTTGTGAGTTGGGCTTGTAAAGGATAACTGTTCGGGTTTTATATATATATATGCTGAAAGGCGACCTATCAGTTGGCATGTCTCCTATTTTACATTGTTACATGTTTTTGAGTTTTATTCTGCTGATTGTTTTTCTCTGATGTATTATCACTAGGGTGCCCGGTGTAAGGCACCAGTTGCGGGCTCGAGGTCGGGTCATGACAAAAGTGGTATCAGAGCAGTTAGTCCTCGGAAAGTGTCTACATACCGTATCTAGTAGAGTCTTGATTATCGGCGTGTTGTGCACCACACCTATAATCAGGAGGCTATAGGATATTTAGGATTGGTTTCCATTCTTCTCACTCTGAGATCGTGCCTTAGAGCTATGTTATAATTTGGACTCCCTCTGACATATTCTTATGTACCAGATATGCCTCTACGCAAGGCAACCAGGGCCCAGAAGGGCAAGGCAGCAGAGGGAGATGCGAGTAGAACACAGAGGGTTGCGAGGGCACAGACCCAGTCTTTACCTGAGGTAGTGCCTCATACGGGGAGTTCTGCGATGCCTCCAGCCCCAGCAGAGTTTAGCGCAGCGGCAACAGTATCTACTGAGGCCATGATATCTGAGCCTCCAGTTCCACGACCAGGAGCCGAGGATATGGGTTACAAAGAGATGGCCCAGTTATTGGCTAGGATCGTTGTCACGACCCGTTCCCGGGCCCGTGACTGGTGCCTTACCCCGGGCACCCTAGTGATACAACATCAGAGTAAATCAGCGGAAATAAAATCAAAGACATGAAATAATAGATTAACATAAGAACAGGCTAACCAAAACGGTTACCTTTCTGTATATAAATTAAAAACTTGAACAGTTAAATCCCTTTTTACAAACCTTGCCCACAACAGTACTACAGACCTCTAAGAATGAAATCAACTATGATGGGACAGGGCCCCGTCATACCCTGAATGTACAAATGTATATGACCTCAGGGAACCGTACCAAAAGACAAAGCCTCCGGAGAAATGGAGTTTTCCCAGAACTGAACAGTGATCCTAAGAGCGCGGATCGCGCTACGACCTCAACTGCGGCATGAACGCAAATTTCGAAGGAGGTCGACAACAGTACCAAGTATGTGAAATCGAAAATCAGAATGAAATCATAACAGTCTATATAAAGCAGGAGACATGTATGATAACCAAACTAAAGTCCACAATATATAAGCAGTCATGTCAAGTCAGGGACTCACGCCCTCAAAGTCATCACTCATGCCCGTAGAATCCTCCATCATTGTCGGCAGCCGTAGGTGTAACATATAACCATGTGACCCACCAGTGGCATCCTACCCTCAACCGCTTGCGTATACAATATATATATATATATAATACGCGGCCGTATGCCCCAGAATCCCTCATCGGTGTAGCATGGCCATAACGTGCCCTTGGCATCCCTCATCGTAGGTGCAGGTCTTCATGGGGAGCTAGTCCATGGAATAATAATCGTATATACCATGCCCCCGGAATCCCTCATCGGTGTAGATAGGTCTTCATGGGGAGCTAGCCCATGGAATAATAGTAATGGTCACATGCCCCTAATCCTCATCGGTGTAGACATGCCCATGTGACAATAATAATATACCGGGAGTTTAACCCGCTGCATGGCCGCATGCCCCCAGAATCCCTCATCGGTGTAGACATGTCCATGTGATAATAAAAATGGAAGCATACCCGTGGAATCCTCCGTCACCGCAGATGCCCAACCATTCACAATAAGTCACACTCAACCGAGAGACGCGGTAACATAGTAATACAACCAAAGGCTATCACAACTAGCATATGCAAATTTAACATATTCTTAGACTTTAATTAACATGTAAATAGATTCACCATCTATATAACTCAAGTACTCCCATTTTATGCCAACAATCCGGGTTTTAACCCTACAGTACTACGTACATTAAAATCTTTCAAAAGATCCATTTCTTTTACAAAGGTCACACGATACCCGTAGTATAAAAATAGAGTGAATATCATTTTAAGTAAACCAAAACAATTTCCATACCTTCTTTTGAATAAACCAAGACAATATCGTGCCTTCTTTTTTAATCAAAAACACTTCAATTCTTCAAGTCTCTCTCTTTTATAAATCAAGTTCCTTACTTAGGAAATTTAAGAAAACAATACTTGTTTATAATGATTCTTATTAAAGTAGCCATGATCTATAAAATGTAATACAATTTTGTCTTATCTTAGCTTCTATGCAGATGGAAGATTCTACTTGTTTTAATATAATTAATTGTCGTTACTTTTTCCTTTATTAACGCTGCAATGGCTTGTTCGATACTTATTCCCATTTTCCGAAATCAATATAACTTATTCCTTTTCCTTTTCTTTAGACAAAGTACTCATTTCTCACGAATGAGGTTTCACCATTTTTTTTAACACAATTAAAGTTCTTCACATTTCATATCAAGTCAATTTAAGTCAAGTCTCTTATCTTTTTTTAAAACCACTAAACCACTATTTTACCTACATAAAGTCGTTATAGTTAACTTCTCATTAAACCATTATAACACTTTATGTTTTAAATCAACAAAATTCGTTTAGCACACGTACGTCTACCGTACTACATAGTTTACAAAAATCATGCTAGAAAGGATAGGAAGAGGTTCACATACCTCGCGACGATTATCGACAATTAGCAAAACTCTCCAAAGTACTATAACCTTGCTAGCCTTTTCCACCCTTCAAGTAGAATACGCTACTCGTAGTACTTCAACCTATAATGGCCATGAAACGTCTATTAACTTCTAGATCCCTTCGTAGAATATTTCTAAGCACAAGGTTCCTTATTCTACATAAATTTCGGCAGCACCTCCCCCGTTTCTACTCAATTCTCCACCTTTTTCAAGGCCCGATAATAGTAACCAACATGCCATAAATAAGGCGCAATAATTCCGAAATTTAAAGAAGGGGATCACACGCCCAAACGGAACGCGATTAACAATCTCTCCTGAACAACAACAATAATTAAAGAAGGGGATAACATGCCCAAACGGAACGCGATTAACAATCTCTCCTTCATAACAACAATAATTAAAGAAGGGGATAACACGCCCAAATGGAACGCGATTAACAATCTCTCCTTCATAACAACAATAATTAAAGAAGGGAAAAAGTCCCATTTAGGAGTTAGAGAGAAGTTTCTCTCACTAAGGAAAACGCTCTCAACGTTTATCCTTGGTTGCTCCTCACGGTTCTCGTCCATCCCTCTATTCCTAATCTCTCACTCTCATTTGATTCTTCAATTAGTTACGTTTTGAGTTCATGTCATGAGAAAGACTAAAAGGTTCACACGTTCTAGCAATGATTCCGGGGGTTCCGGTGGTTCGTCCAAATCTAGTACATGTTGCTCCGGATTTGCGTTTTCCACTAGAACATGTGGTGGATGATATCACGTTACAAAGGATTCATGATTGGGGAAAAGGTATAGAGATTGCTAGCCCAGAAAGAAGCAAGTGTAAAAATGATAATACTACGAATGTTACCCCTCCCTCTGTCCACAAGACTCTGGACAATGACCCCCCCTTAGCCCCCGACGATTCTATTGAAGTTCAGACAACTAAAGACACTCTTTCCTCTCATTTGAACGCCACTTCATGCGCGGGTAAATCTGTGAACTCCGGGACCACTACGGAGGAGAAGGGTAACCACGGGAGCATTAAGAACACATCCCTTAGTGGTTTATTGCCCAGAAGAGTCGGAAAGACTAAGATTTCCGGTCGAGGAATTTCGATTGGCGGAACTTTGCATGAAGGAATTCTTGGGCCTAAGCCGGGTCGGTTTGCGGGTCTATTGATCAAGGCGGGTCAGACGGGTATCCATGGGTCTACATTAACTACTGGACCTCGAGGTACTTCACATGTTGTGGATACCGAAGGGTCTTCTAGTTCCAAGAGGCCTAGTAATTATCCGTTCTTTAATGGTGCAGAAGTCAATGAGTCTAACGTCTTGAATGGGCAGCCTTCCTGCGCGGATACCAAAGAGTCACACATCTTGAATAATCAGCCTTCATTAAGTCCTCCTAAAAACACGGACCACCCCTTCCCCTCCCTTACCAGTTTTCTAAACGACATTCAACATAGAAACCCCAATATTCCCGTTTCATTTACTTCTTCCTTGGTCAATGGAAACGATAAGAATCTTCCAGCTCTCTCCTCTTCTACTTCTTCAATACCTTTCAGATTTCATAAAGACTCACACACTCCCCCCTACACAACCTCACCCACACCCGAAATACCTGTCTCTTTCCCCACCCTCCCAAATGGTACCCGCATACTATCTCCAGATGCGGGCCCAAGCTTCATTCCCTCTAACACCACCCCTCATTCTACACTACCTAGAATGTCTGATGATTTTATACCTACTGATAATTCCAAATTCCATAACACGCTTCCATCCGGTAATCCCTCTAAGGGTGCAATGCCCCCCCTCAACACAAAGGCCCCAATACGCAAAGGAAAACCTATGTGGGAGTCTTTGCGGGTTCCAGACTTGAAGCAAAAGGATTGCAACTTCATTTCATTAATCAACAAGGAGAAGATGTAGAACTTGAATCAACGGATGAAGTCCCCTTCATTGAAACATGGGGATATTGCCTCATAGGCTGCTTCACGGGTCCTTTCCCGGGAAGAGAAGCGTTGAACACTATTGTAAAAGGTTGGGGAGTTAAGTGTCGTATCATTCCTTACGGCAAATGATGGACAATATTTAAATTCATGACGGAGGAGGAACGTACTAACGTACTCCACGGAGGCCCTTACATGGCCTTCGGCAAAACTATGATGCTAAAACCAATTGATAAAGGAGTTTTACTTACGGATGACTTATTCATGGATATCCCAATTTGGGTCACTTTCCATGACATCCCCCTTTCGGTTTGGAGTGCCTCATGCCTTAGCAAGATTGCATCACATGTAGGGAAACCCCTATACACGGATCAATTTACCAAGGAAAGGTCTAAGATGAACTATGCCAGAGTCTTAGTGGAGGTTGATGTTAGTAAAAAACCGGTCACAGAATTTGGAGTCAAACTGCCTGACAAACGAAGATACACCCAAAAGGTCCAATATGAAAACTACCCTGATTTTTGTTATCATTGCACCTCCTTTGGTCATAACCATTTGAAGTGCAAGATTCTGATGCAAGACAACTCCTCTAAGGAAGCCCGGAAAGCCGACTTTCCTTTAGCTCCTCCTTGCAAAGGAGCCGATTCTTCTAAGCGGGTCATCCTTTGGTTGCGGGTCACTCGTCCCCTAATGCTGATCCACCCCCTCTTCATCCCGTGGGTAATGTTAGCTTGAAGGAAGTTGATAGTATTGAACAATCTGTACGGCATATCCCCGGAAGTGTTGGGGAGGCGCTAAACCTCCAAATCCCACCGACTGCGGGTCTTTCTGACTCTTTGAACTTACAGGTTTCTCTTGAAGGGTCCAATGTTCAGCTACCTGATACTGCTATTGCGCATCAATAGAGGCTTGGTATGGATGCCATGCAATCTGAAAAGAGCACACCATCTAACCCGCACACTCCTCCAGATATGGGTTCTCGCGGGAATTCTAATGAAGTGCCCAATATTGCAACTCGTTGCATTACCTTTGAGCGCGGTGAACATAGCAACTTTGAGTCACCTGCCTTGGCTCCTAATGACAAGGATGAAGGTTGGACAAAAGTAACTACAAGAATAAATAGTAGTTTGGCAAGAAAATCGAAGCGCGGAGGGGCTCCTAAACCCTCCATGGTTTCCTAATGAAAATTCTTTGTTGGAATGTCCGTGGTCTTTGCGGACAGATGGATAGGGCAGCCACACAATCTCTTGTGTGTAGGCTCGCAATACAACATGATGTGGCTCTGATATGTCTAATAGAAACAAAATTTGACCGATTGCGGATTGACTCTTTTGCTTCTCAACGATTCCGTACTTGGAAATTCTGCTCCAACATTGATTTCATAGATGGCGGGAGAATGCTAGTGCTATGGGACCCCTCCAGAGTTAGTTGTGATGTGCTTGGTATGGACTCTCAACATATCCATGTCCAAACATGCTGCAAGATTTCTCAAGTAACCTCCCTTGCTACATTCGTGTATCCGGTATATAGCATTCTGGAAAGAAGGAAGCTTTGGCATCACCTTACTCACTTGGGTACGGGTATTGTAATGCCTTGGATGATTATTGGAGACTTTAACACTTATTGCTATCCTCAAGACAAGTTGGGTGGCCCTCCACTCACGCCCTATGTACTTAAGGATCTCGAAGATTTCAGAATTGCACACGGTTTGGTAGACACTCCTTCTAAGGGGCCCTACTACACTTGGACTAACGGCTCTATTTGGTCCAAACTTGACAGAGTGTTAATGAACCAGAATTGGAGTGACTTGAACCTAGAATGCTCTACAAGCTTTTTGCCTATGGAACCAGTCTCGGATCATTGCCCCGTGATTGTTTCGGTAATTTCGTCTTGTAGTTTGGGGAAACGACCTTTCAAGTTCATGAACATGTGGCTATCACATCCCGCATTTGAGAACATCCTTTCTTCATGCTGGAGGCAGCACGTCTTTGGTACTGCCCAATTCTCTTTGGTCACAAAACTGAAGTCGTTAAAGAAGCCATTAAGGGATCTTAACTCTAGTGAATTCGGGAGTATTGAACAAAGAGCAAATGAGGCCAACATGGAATTCAAAGAAGCTATAAATGAACATATGGTTAATCCCGTTGATGAAGGATTAAAAGCCAAGGTCAAGTGCTTAAGAGCTAAGGCCAACCACCTCCTTGAATCCGAAAGGCACTTCTTAATGCAAAAGTCGAAGCAGAAACATTTGATTGGAAGTGATAGATGCTCCAAATACTTCCACAGTCTGATCAAGAGAAGCAATGTTAAGAACTCTATTTCTTATCTTGTTAAAGACAACGGCAACACAACAACATCTCCCGGTGAAGTCTCAGATTTGTTAGTTGAGTTCTATAGAGGACTTCTTGGCTCCTCTCAACCCGTAACAAGAGTAGACCCTGCGGTACTTGATTGTGGCCCGAAATTAGGGGAGGAGGATGGTTCTTTCCTCATACATCCTGTATCCCCAGAGGAGGTTTGGGATGCTCTTTAAGATATTGGTAATGACAAGGCACCTGGCCCGGACGGTTTTTCAGCCGCCTTCTTCAAGAATAGATGGAAGGATGTGGGGCATGATGTAGTTAGGAGTACACAAGAATTCTTCTCTTCCGGTGTACTACTGAAGCAAATGAATCATACTATAATCACCCTTCTACCCAAATCTGATCGGGACCCCAAGGTGAGTGATTTTAGACCTATTGGATTAACAAATGTGGTATACAAGATCATTTCCAAGATTTTAGCTAACCGGATGGCAAGGTTTTTACCCTCCTTAGTTGATAAATGCCAAGGTGCTTTTTTGAAAGGAAGAAGCATGGTAGAAAATGTCTACATTGCCCAGGAACTCGTGCGAGGCTATAACAGAACTAGAATTTCCCCAAGATGTATGCTCATGATAGATCTCCGGAAAGCTTTTGATACAGTCTCCTGGAATTTTCTTGAATCGGTGCTAAATGGTCTCAAGTTCCCGGACAGATTTACAAGGTGGATTATGGAATGTGTAAGCTCAACTTCTTTCTCACTTTCAATAAATGGAGAGTTACATGGCTTCTTTACGGGTAAACGCGGTCTGAGGCAAGGTGATCCCTTGTCTCCCATGCTCTTTATCCTTTGCATTGAATACCTTTCCAGAATGATCAAGATCAGAACTTCGGATAAATCCTTCTCCTTTCATCCGAAGTGCAAAAGTCTAGGCATCTCACACCTTGCATTTGCGGATGACCTTATGCTCTTTGCCAAAGGTGACCTTTCTTCAGTTGGTGTCCTTATCGATTGTCTTGATAGTTTAGAGGCGGCTTCTGGCCTAACACTAAACCCATCAAAATCATCCATCTACATTGTGGGAGTTCATGATTCTATCTGCGACTTGATTTTGGCTAGAGTTGGATGCCCTTCAGGAGTCTTCCCCGTGAGATACTTAGGTGTCCCTTTGTCTCCTATCTCTGTCTCTGTGGATCAGTTTGCCCCTTTCACTAGTGCAATCTCTGGTTACATTCAGAAATGGGGGCATCACTCGTGTTACACCCCGTATTTACAGGACATGTTTTAAGAACGTGCGTAAGAGCTCACAAGTGTTAAGATTTGAGACTTGTAAAAATTTATCGGAATTATGGAAATTGTCGGAAAACGTAATATTGTGACGAATGGGAGGGCGACACGTGTCACCCCTTAGTGATGTCTTGGACGAAATACATGGGCACAAGGGTCATTTGACCCTTGTTAGGAAGACAAGTCTTGCAAGTAGTAGAGCTTGAGATTATTGACTTGGTCAATGGGACCACAAGGCTTGATATTTACTAAGACCTCATCCAAACCACCCATTTGTTTGCATCTTGACCCTCCATGTCCCTATATAATACTACTAGTAGTGAGACAAGTTCCACACTTAGCCAAAATTTCAAGAAAATTGGATGAACACCTCTATGTGCTCTCGGGTTCATGTCCAATGAAAAGAAAAAAAAATTGTTTCCTGTCCAATAAGCTCCACACTTTAAACCAAGGTTCATGAGTGTATTGTAAGTGTATCTCAATAGAAAAATCTCGGAAAAAGATAGTTTTCGGGTTAGTCGCAAAGCGAAAACCTAATTGTCTTTCTAGGTTTTGTTTGGAAATTTGAAGGAAATTTGTTGGTGTTGTTCTAAGGGTCTCAAGTAGCGGATTGAAGTGTCTTGAAGAGTCTCTAAGTTGCTAAGGAGCGACTTCGAATTTGGAGTTGGATTGAGATTCGTTGAGGTATAATCTTGTCTCTTAATAGTGTTACAAGATTATATATTTATTGTTGTTGTTAGCATTACATGTTGCTAGCATGAAGTTGATATGTTGAAGTTTATAAGTATTATGGATTGCTTGTAGCCTTAGAATCCAAATGTAATGTAAGCCCATGAAGTTGGATTACAAATTGATCGTTTATTAGAATCGTCACATGTTAATTACTTGGAGATTATAGTAGTTATAATCAATTGCGACTTGAGATCATGTTATACTAACAACTTGGATTGAAATGGAAATTGGATAAGAATTGGTGTTATGGTACTCAATGTGGCGAATTGGACATATAGTTTGTATTAGTTTGATATCTATCATGGGCGGAATTTTACACGCCTAGTAGAGTATAATCCTATTGTTAATTGCATTGTTTGGGCCTTAAAAGTGGCGTGTTTGGTTATTGTATTCGCCTTGAAAAAGGTGGCAAAGTAAGTAGAAACAAAGGAGGTCTGTCCGATTTTCCGTAGAATTTAATGACTAGGCACTTATAATATTCTACGCTTGAAGTAAGAGATTAATGGACGTATTGTGGCCATTATAGGTTGAAGTACTAAGTATAGCGATCCTACTTGAAGGATGGTATAGCTATCAAGGTTGAAGTACTTTGGAGAATTTTGCTACTTGTCGATAATCGTCGCGAGGTATGTGAACCTCTTCCTTCCTTTGGCATGATTCTATGTATGGAATATACCTGTGGTATCATTTCATGTTTCCTTCTACTCTTAGAAGTTAAGAGGTAGTTGTGTGATTTACTCTATGTAGAACTTTTCCTATCTTTTGAGCATGACTAGTTGCACGTATGTAGTACCAGACGACAACACCTGATATCCTTTACTTGTTTTATGAATAGCCAAGTCGGGTGAGTTAGAGATTAACTCACTTCTTTGAAAGAATAAAGGATGTCTTAAGTTTTATTAAGTTAAGGGACTTGAAGATTTTTAAAGTATGTGATACTTGTTCCGTTTTAAACGTATAAGTCCCTTGGATAGGAAATTATATTTTTTGGCTAAGGTATAAAGTGAATATAACGACTTTATGGGAAGTTGGTTATATTTGCTTTATGGAAAGATAAATGACTTGATTTTAGTGAAAAAGCAACTTGATTTTAAGGCATCAATTGCCTAAGGTTTTATAATAAAAGGAGTCACTTGAGTTCTAAAGGTTAAGAGACTAATTGTATTTTTGAAAGTTAAGAGAATTGATTTGAAAGTATATAATACTTGGTTTCAAAAAGTAGAAGTCTCTTGGTTATAAAAAGGAATGAGTTGGTCTAAAACCATAAAGGGTTATAACGACTTTATGGAAGGTTAAGAGAATGGTTTTCTCTAATAATGTTAGCAAAGAAATGATTTGAAATAAAGAAGGGCAAATTGTTTTAAAGGTACCAATTGCTTAAGGTTTTTAATAAAGAAGTCACTTGATTTAGTAGTTCTGTAAACGATTTCTAAAAAGGCATTGTGACTTGTCTTAAAAGGTGGATAGGACTTGATACTATAGTTGTTAGTATCTGGGAAGTTTTATTTGAAAAAGAGTCTTTCTAAAGGAGTAGAGGTGCGTAGTACGTTGGGTTAAAGTCCCGGATTTTTATAAGACATTATCTTCCCGTAAACGGGCCGCAAGATACCTTTACGGGCGCACTATACGACATTATCGCCCCGTAAACGGGCCGGGCAGATACCTTACGGGCGCACTATATGACATTATCGCCCCGTAACGGGCCGCAAGATACCTTACGCGCACTATATGACATTATCGCCCCGTAACGGGTCGTAGTATACCCGTTATACCCCGCATTTCCGCAGTATGTACGCGAGGACGACGAGGAAGTTTGAGCCTTAAAGATAGGCAAGGTTCGAAATTTTGTTCACAACTACCGAAAGAGTCGCTTTCCGACGCAAACGCTTTTCGGATTTCATAAGGGAAAATACGGCTATGTCATTTATAATTTTTATGATTTTTCCGAGAGATGAAATATTTTGGACTAACAAAAGGGTGACACTTGTCACCCAAGTGGACGACAATCCAAGGGATTTCTTGGCACGCTTTGTGCTCTTTTTGTCAAGGAGTTGGTAGGATATTTTGTGTAGTTGATGAGCAAGTGGGACCCACAAACACATGTCCAAATCCCCACCCTACACTTGCCTACCACTTGTCTTAATCTTGGCCATTGGTTGGCCTATAAATACCCCTCTAATGCAAGACATTTCTTCATCCACACTTGTGAAAATCCAAGACAAAAATCCCTCTCCCTCCCTCTCAAAGCTCTCGCCCAAATCACCCTCCCCTTGAGAAGGCCTCGGCCAAACCCCCCCTTGCCTAAAGTTGTTCTCGAAAATACCCCCCTTTGGTAGAAAAATACTTCTCCAAGTATTGTTGTTATTATTCCAAAATACTTTAGCCCAAATACCTTGTAGTACTTTCCAAAGTTACCTCTATACGTAGAGCCCGGAAATACTACTATATTCCCTTAAGTCACAAAACGAAACCCTAAGGAAAATCTTCATAGCCGGTTGAAGTATTAAGAAGAAGTTGCGTAGAACTTCTAAGGGTTGTTTGGAGCGGTGGAGCTCCTGAGTAGAGCTAAAACGCTGCTCAGATCGACTTATAACTTGGATAATTTTGGGCTTATCGAGGTAAATAATCCTATCCTTCTATCAGAATTGGAAATTACATCAGAGTTGTTTAGAAATGAATATAAGATTCATAAGAGAATTGAATCGTAATAGAAGGATATTACGTAAAAGACTTGAATCAAATCACATCGTAAGAATATTAAAGTAGAAGATTAAATCATTTACATAGTGTGTATTTACATGAGACTTATAACCTTTATTGGTTGAATGTTCGCGAATAGCATGTACTCTCGAAGGTGGACAAGGCTAGCCGTTATAGCCGTGGAGCGCTTTTGCTAATAGTCGATAATCGTCATGGTATGTGATTCTTCCTATCCTCTTGAGCATGATATTTTAAAAGAATATATATATAGTACTAGACGACGTGTGTTAATCGAATGTAGTTATACTGCAATGTCTTTTGACTTAAGCCCAATAAAAGAATCTTGAAGTATTTCAAAAGAATTAAGAATCCTTTTTGAAAGAAGAATAATACTTGGTTTGAAAGCTTAAGAGTTATACTAGCTTTATGGGAAGTTAGGTATAACGACTTAAGAGAGATAAAAAGAATGGTTTATTGATTTTTAAGAAGTTAAGAGACTTGATCTTAAAAGATAAGAGACTTGACTTAATCGAATTAATATGAATTTTGTTAAAAGTGTGAAACCTCATTCGTGAGTAATGAGTACTTGGTTTTAAAAGGAATAATGTTTTACCGATTTCTAAATCGTAATAAGTATCGAACAAACCATCGCAGCTTAATAAAGTGGAAATGTATCAATAATTAAGTATTATTAAAACCAAGAGAAACTCCATCCGCATGAAGCTAAGATGAGACAAAATGATATTACATTTCCTAGATCATGGCTGCTTTTATAAGATTGTTATAAACAAAGAATAACCTACTCACACATAAGGCTTATTGTTTTAAAGGGGAGTACGTTATTTGATTAAGACTATGAACTATGAAATCTTTCGAAACTAAAAGACTTGAGTATCTAAAATTAGGCAAACTTGAAACTTTTGGAAAAGAATGTTGTTACTTAACGTTGTTCTAAAAGTGTAAGCCACTTGGTTTAAAACGGTGTAAAATACTTGATTTTAAAACATGAACGTAGTTGGTAACTACGGATAATAGTATCGAGTTGTTCTTTACGTAAAAAGGAGGTCTTTTTGAAAGGATTAGTGTATGTAGTACTTTGGGGTTAGAACCCGGATTTGTTGTAATAAAATAGGAGTCTATAAGTATGTTGAACTTGCCTACGCACCGTAATAGCCTTCACGCAAGTTGTTAGTATCGTGACTTCGAGAAAGAGGATCTTTTACAGAGTCTGTAAGTATGGTAATTTGCTCAGGCTTGCTTGTGATAGCCCGGTTGTGTGATATATTGTTATTGTTGTTACATGGACATGTCCGCACCGATGCACTCCGGCACGCGCTACGCGCGCTAATCACCCGATATATTGTTGTTGTTGTTACATGGACATGTCCGCACCGATGCAGACCGGCATGTATACGCGCGGTTAATCACCCGATATATTGTTATTGTTGTTACATGGACACGCCTGCACCGATGCAGACTCCGGCATGTGGCCACGCGGCAGGTTGATTACCCGATACCTTGTTATTATTGTTGCATCTCGACATGTCTACACCGATGGAGAATTCCGGGCACGTGGCCAAGATGCGAACATGATTGATGTTATGGCGCGAGACCCATTGTTATATTTGAGTGATGATTTTTAGGCGTGAGTCCCCGACTTGATCGCTTATGTCATGATCGTATTTTGGTTATCATATATGTCTCCCGCTTATAGACCGTTATGATTTAACTACGATTTTCGCCACATACTGTACTGTAGATCGACCTCCTTCGGGCCGCGCTCATGCCGCAGTGAGGTACATCGCTTGTCGATCCTCGCCTAGACCACAAATCAGCTGGGAAGCTCCGCTTCTCCGAGGCTTATCTTTTGCATGTTACCCCCGAGTCCGTAAGTTCTTGTACATTCGTGGCATGGCGGGCCCCGCCCCGCCATAGTTGTCGCTACATTCATGTAGGTCCGTAATCGCAAAGGTGGTTTGTAAAAAGTATTAAGCTGTTCAACTTTGTTTATATATATGCCGAAAGGCGATTTTCTCTCAGTTAAAATGTGGGTCATTTTACAATTGTTTCATGTCTTATTTTTATGTTCACGACACTGATGTATGACTGATTGGTGCCCGTAAGGCACTACCACGCCCCGAACGGTCGTGACAATACCTTTACGCGCATTATATGACATTATCGCCCCAAACGGGCCGAAGTATACCTTACGCAGACTATATGACATTATCGCCCCGAAACGGGTCGGGCAAGATACCTTTACGGGCGCACTATATGACATTATCGCCCCGTAAACGGGCCGCAAAGATAATTCGTATGGGCGCACTACGTGATTTTATCGCGCCCCGCATCGGGGAAAGAAGATAGGCGCCCTCCATAAAGCGGCCGAGAGGTTATGTAAGGTAAGTAAGTTATGGTAGTGAACTTGATGATTTTCCGGCAAAGTACGTAAGAGAGTGACTATAACTTTTATTGAGAAATGGGAAAAGATAATAAGGTACGATTAAGTTCACGTGATGGTGATGACATGGTAGGTTCAGGTATTTACCCTTTTTTATACTTACCCCTGTCATGCTTTTATACAGATATGTTGTAACGACCCGTTCCGGGCCCCGTGGATCGTGCTTATCGGCACCCAAGTAGTCATACATCGTAGTAATCGAATATAAAACAAGACATGAAACAGCTTTATAAAATAAGACACGCTTATGTGAATAAACGCCGCTTTCGCATATATATATAAATGTGGTTTAGCGCTACATCCGACATCGCATAACATGACTACGCACTCTAAGGAAATAACAACTATGGCGACAGGCCCCGCCATACCCTCGATCAGATAAAACTATCTACAACAGGAGATCATACCTAAAAGCAGAGCCTCCGAGAAGACGGAGCTCCCGACACCAACGCAAGAGATCCTAAGGACGTGGATCTAGCACTGCCGCTCTTACTCGCGCATTAACGCAGCCTCGGGCGAGGTCAAGACAACAGTACTAAGTATGTGAAATCAGAAAGTACTTAAATGAAATCATAACACTTTAAAACCCATTTTTACAAATATGCACTAAACAACAAATGTAATCGCACATAGTGCCATATCATAAACAAGAGCAACAATAGTAATCGTAATAGGTCTTTTCTAGGCTGCGAATGATCAAGCAGGCCACTTGCCCATATTATCATTCTCGCAGCCTAATCTCGACTCCCGGAGTCCGCATAGGCCACTCACATAGGCCCGCATGAGGTATAACCCCGCATCGAGGTAGCTACTCTCGCAACGCCCCGACTCGTTGTCCGCACGGCCACATAGACTGCATGAGGCATAACCCCGCATACTAACTCGAACTCTCGTAGCCCGCATAGGCCCCCTCGACCCGCATGAGGTATTCTCGAATCATGGTCCTGCATCACCGAAGTCTACCCCAGACGGAGGGCGCTTAACCCCCAGATCATCTCAAGAGGCGAGTGATATAGTATTAACACAACAAATTATAGTTCAAACAACATAAGCATAAGTAAGATCGACTCTCTTTACACAAACGTTACAAGATACTAACACATAGCATCACAATATGTCTACTCACCAAAATCATCATATTATACCTTCGTAAATCAATACAAGTCTTTTATAAAACACATAAGTAAATCGTTTCCTTTTATAAAACTTAAGCCGTTATACTTAACTTTCCATAAAGCTAGTATAACCCTTAAGCTTTTGTTTTAAAAACAACTATTCTTCTTCTTTCAAAACCGTGTTATAATTCTTTGAAAGGCTTTTAAGATCTTTTATTATTCAGCTTAAGTCGCAAGACATTGCCGTAAGTATTATTCGTGCTTAAGTCGAAAGACATTGCCGTAGTTATTATTCGCTTAACACATGTACGCTCACGCACTATATATATATTTAAAATATCATGCTTTAGGAAGAATCACATACCTTCTCTAAATCCACCGCCAAGTCGAATATGTCGCTACAGAGAATCACTATAATAGTCACGCATATCTATCAAAGTCTAGACTACTCAGAGGTCATTCTAAACAGAGGGTTCATAATTCTACTGAAATTGGGCAGCACTTCCTACCCGCGAGCTACTCAAGTTCATCAGAAAACAAATTCTAAGTAAGTATAGTTTGATTATTCTTCTTTAAACCCTTCATCGTGATAATACCAATTCTATTCTCAGAATATTCTTCTAAGTATTTAATACTTATTCTTATACTACTACAAGAAGTATTCTCTAATTCAAAAGAGGGTTAGGATTGTTTACCTCAGAAGCCCAATAATATCCTAGATAAAAGTCGCACCGAGCAAGGTTTAGCTCCTAAGTTGTACGCTCCAGAGTCTAAGAAAACCTTAGAAGTTCTTCACAACTTCTACTAAGGACTAAGGGATTTGGGCTAGGTATTTTGGGCATTATAACAATACTAGAAGGCAACTTTTCTACCAAGGAGGGGGTAGATTTCTGCCAGGCTAGTGGGTAGCCTCGGCTAGCTTCTCCAAAGGGGGAGGTGTTTGGACGAAAAGAGGCTTAAGGGAGAGGAGAGGATTTTCAAGACTTGAAAGGAATTTGTGGACGAAGAACTCTTCATCTTAAGGGGGGTATTTATAGGTCAAGACATGGCCAACCAATGACCAAGATTTAGCCAAGTACTAGGCAAGTGTAAGGTCAAGATTAGGGCAAGTGTACCTAGCCAACTTGCACACAAAATATCCTACCAACTACTTGACAAAATTGACCATCCATTCGCCCTAAGAACGCCTCACATCCATCAATTGAGGGTGACAAGTGTCGCCTCCCGCTGGTCCAAAATGTTTCGCCTCTCTAAAAATCCGCAAAAATTAGAAATGGAATAGCCGAATTTACCCTACGAAAGTCGTGGAAACGCTTTCGCCTGAAACTATTCGCTTTGTGAGTCAGGCCTAAAAACGCCCAAGCCTAACTTTAAGGCCAATTTTTTGACGTATTCCCTCACGCATACTGAAATACGGTATAACATTCTCCTCTCTTAGAAACATTCGTCCCGAATGTTCCTTCCCAAGACAGCTTAACTGAAGATTCTTCATAACTTAAACAGCCATAACGCCACACACGGCCACAGAACAACACTTAGGCATAAACGATAATGAAGATTTACAAGTAGGAAAGTGAATTACCTGGAGGTGTGGGGAATAGGTGAGGATACTTCTGCCTCATGTCCTCCTCGGCTTCCCATGTCATCTCCTCTCTGAGCTCGTTCCGCCACAAGACTTTGACGGAAGCCACGTCCTTCGTCCGCAGACGCCTAACCTGACGATCGACTATCGCTATGGAATCTCCTCATACGATAACCCCTGGCCACCGACATCGCCAATCGGTGTACCAGATGGATCCCCGATACATCTCCTCAAGATAGATACGTGAAAATCGACGACCGCTTCCAGACGGACGGCAGATCCAACTCATAGGCAACCTTGCCTACCTCGCGACAATCAAACGCCCGATGTACTTGGGCCGAAGCTTCCTTCTTCCCGAATCTCATCACACCCTTCATGGGTGACACCTTTAGGAAAACCCAATCATGAACTCGAACTCAAGATGCCGACGACGATGATCTGATATGACTTCGCCGACTCGAGCCGCCAATAGCCGCCTCGATAAGCTTCACCTTATCCATCGCCACGCACCAACCGTCCTACTAATCGCACTCGCCCACATCAAACCAAATTTATAGGCGACCGCACTTCCTCCCATACAAGGCCTCATAAGGCGCCATCCGAATACCGAGCGGTAGCTATTATTATACGCGAACTCAACTAGAGGCAAATGATCCTCCCAACTACCATCGGAAACACAACACAGCTCGCAAAGATATCCTCGCAGTCCGATAGCGCGCTCGCCGTCCGTCTGTCTGCGTGGATGAAATGCAGATTGTGCTCACCGCCCCTAAACTCTCTCGAAGCGACTCTGGTTAGCCGTAACCGGGCCTCTCGCTCGATATGATCGTAGGGACTCCATGCACCGACGATCTCTGATGTAAATTCGCATAATCTCACCAAAAGTCGCCCCGACGGAAGAAAGTGGGCTGATTTCACACCACAACGATAACCCATATAGAATCATGTCTCTCCGAAAGCGAGGTAATCCCGCGATTTAAGTCCATGCTGATCACCTCCCACTTCCGTGCCTGATCTCTATCGCTCAGAATAAACCACCGTGCCTCGTGCTCTACCTTACCGCGCAGATAACACGGCACCGAGCTACGAACTCGCAACGCCCCTCTTCAAGCCATCCCACCAATACACGCATCTAAGGCGTCGTGGTACATCTTGGTCGACTTCGACGGATAGAGTAACGCCGCTACCGTGCTTCCCAAGAACTCGCCAAGTCCTCAAACATCCGAACACACAACCGCCTCAAACCTTAGCACCCCATCACGTGCTACCTCAAAAGCGACCCTTGCCTCACGAAGAGTCAGACACGATAACGTGTCAAAATCGATCTCGAATCGCCGCTTCTTCACCTCCTCGACGATGGAAGACTCGCAACCTCACGAACTCGAACCCCATCGCTATCGTAATCAATCAAACTGACACCAAGGCTCGCTAATCGATGCAAATCACGAACCATGTCCTCCTCTCTAGCCGCACATCCGATAGGCTCCCATCGACCTACGACTAAGAGCATCTTCCACAACATCGCCTTCCCCAAGTGGTACAGATATCAACGCCGTAATCCTTAAGCAACTCTAACCACCGCCTCGCTGTAGTTCAAATTCTCTCGTCAAGATATACCGAGGCTCTTGTGGTCTCAGATAAATATCCACGCGAACCCCATACAAATAGTGCCTCCGCATCTTCAAAGCGTGAATCACACCGCCAACCCAAATCACGCGGGTAGTTCCTCTCGTGTTTCTTAAGCCGCCGACGCGTGACGCTTATAACTCGCTCGCCGCATCAACACACATCCCAACCCGATGCTCGACGATCACAATACACCACGAAACCATCCGACCTCGTGAAGAGTAAGAACGGGCGGCTGCCGCCTCTCTTTCAAGAATCGAAACCCCGCCACAAGCATCACCATCAAATTTGGCCGCTTTCCGAGTCACCTTAGTCAATGGTGCGCAGATAGAAGCAAACTTCTACGAACCGATAATAACTCGCAAGGCCTGTAAAATCGCGAACCTCTCGCTGAGTAAGAGGTTCAGGCCAACTCGACTACCTCGATCTTCGCCAGATCTACCGAATACCATCGACCCGACAATATGCCCAAGAAAAGCCACCGGTTAACCAAAACTCACATTTGGAAAACTTGGCGACATACCGGGTCCCGAGAATCACAAGAGCCTCAAATGCCCGCATGCCTCGCCCGAGCGAATAAACCAAGATATCATCAATGAACACTATCACAAACGTGTCCAAAATGGTTTGAACACTCGCTCATCAAATCCATGAATACCACGAGCATCGGGTCAACCCAAAAGACATGACCAACTCATAATGCCCGCATCGAGTCCGAATGCACCCTGTGGACATCCACCTCTCTCGACTCGAACTCGATGATAGCCCGATCGCAGTCAATCTCGAGAAACATCTCGCGCTCGCAACCGGTCGAACAAATCATCAATCCCGGAAGGGTATTCGTTTAATGGTCACCTTGTTCACCGTCAGAGTCAACACACGCAGCTGGCCCCGCCCTTCTTCTTCACGAACAATACCGGCTTCTGCGGAGAAACACTAGGTCCGATAAAACCCTTCTCCAAAGAAATCTCTCACCGGTCCTTCACTCTCTCAACTCGCAGTGCCATTCTCAGATGGGCGAATGGAAATAGGCCGAGTGTCCGCAATATGTCTATACAAACTCAATCTCCTCTCGTGAGGGATACCCGAGGTCGTCTGAAACACGTCTGGGAACTCTCTCACCACCGAATCGATTTAAAAATCTGGTACCGCAGCCTTCAAGATCAAACACCCGAACGAGATGGTAGATATACCTCTTCGCACCATCTTCCTAGCCTTGAGGTAGGAAATAAACTCGCTTCTGCCGATACTGCTCCTCCCACTCAACAACCGCCTCAGAAACTGAACTGCATTACTTTCTCTCAGCCTACATTGGCGTAGCAAGAAGCTAGCCAATCCATCCCCATGATCACGCCGGTCAATCATCTCCAACTCTATCAAGTCGCCAGGTCCGACGATCAGAATGGTCACAGACAAGCTCTATATACCCGCCGAGCTACCACCGAATCACCCATCGCGTAGCTACTCGAAAGTGGTCTATGGACTCGTGCTCTATCCCTATCCTACTAGCAACAAGGGAGATATATAGGATGCAGTAGAACCCGGATCTATCAAGGCATACACATCATAATCGAGATCGATAAGGTACGTGACGACATCGTGAGGCCTCCCGATCCCGCCGGCCGACAAGGCATAAACGCGCTTCGAGGACCGCTAGAATCGACCCGAGCCACGACTCGCCGCGACTGCCGACCCATGAGTACTCGCCCGGCGAGTAATCGTAGGAGATGATGGCCGCAACAGTAACTCGGCCGAGCCCTACCACCGCCACGCTTCGGCCGGACAGCCTCGCAAAGTGACCGCTGGCTACAATCAGAATAAGCTCCAAAAGTAGTACCACACTTCCCTGAATGGGATCTACCGTGACGCCACACCGGGTGGTCCCGATCGACCGCACTCGCTACTCGACGCCCAAGCCCCGGGCCCCGTCCGCCTCGAATACTCGTCAGGCCGAGGACGGCATGAGTGCTCGAGCCGCCGTGGTGCACCCAGATCGCCGCCGAGGCCGCCACCACGATAGCCACCGTAAGACCCTCCCGCCCCGGCCTTCTTCTCGCCGCCTGTCGCCCACTCGCCGACCTTCGCGCCTCGCATCCAAGGGCACGAGCTCGCATGCGTAATGTCCATACCCGAAGAGAAACACTCGCATACGACTCGCCATATAATCATCTAGCCCGACGTAGCGGTGCACCCTATCCTCCATATTCGCTACCAACGCCGGACATATCGAGCCAATGAATCGAACTCGACATTGTACTCCCGACAAGGCGCCCTCTCGCCTCGAAGAAAAATCTATCACCGCGCCTCTCATCCGCGAGGCAAGAAGTGAGCGAGGAAAGCCTCCGAGAACTCATCCCAAGCCGGGACGCGGTTTCCCGGATAACTCCTATGAATCAAACCAATCGATCGCGTATCACGCACGACGCGAACCGGGGTCACGACTCGCCTCGAGGCCTTGATCACCCGCATGATCCTTCAGAGTGACGGATGAACTCCTCGCGATCATCCTCCGCCTCGACCAGAAAACTCGCGGCTACAACTCAAGAAATCTCGTAGCCTCAAACTATTCGCCTCGTGCACCACGCGCGATCGAGCCGAGCTGAATCGAATCGCCAGATTCACTATCTCGATCCGCCACAACTCTAGCCAATAGTCGGGCCATCTCTTGTATTTCTAACTCCTCCGCCCAGCCGCGGGATGAGGCGGGTACTGTGGTTCGCTGGCCGGGCGGCGCCATAGAACTCGCCGTCATGTATAGATCGGGCTCGAGCCCTCAGAATTTCCTGTCCGATCGCGCCTCGATGCCTTGCCCTTCGGGCCCGGTTGCCTTTACGCGAGGCATAATCGCATGTAAAAGGAATACGTTAGGGTCCACTTAACACGCCTCTAAAGCACGATCTCAGAGTGAGAAGAATGGAAACCAATCCTAAATATCTTATAGCCTCCTCGATTATCGTGGTGCACAACACACCGATAATCAAGACTCTACTAGATACGGACTGTAGACACTTTCCGAGGATTAACTGCTCTGATACCACTTTTGTCACGACCCGTTCCGGGGCCCGTGACTGGTGCCTTACCCGGGCACCCAAGTAGTCATACATCAGAGTAATCAACGGAATATAAAACAAGATATGAAACAGTTTATAAAATAAGACACGCTTATGTGAATAAACGCCGCTTTCTAGATATATATATAAATGTGGTTTAGCTACATCCGACAATCGCATAACATGACTACGCACTTAAGGAAATAACAACTATGGCGACAGTGGCCCCGCCATACCGATCAGATAAAACTATCTACAACAGGAGATCATACCCAAAAGTAGAGCTCCTAGAAGATGGAGCTCCCGACACCAACGCAAGAGATCCTAAGGACGTGGATCTAGCACCGCTGCCTTACCGCGCAGATGAACGCAACCCCAAGGAGGTCAAGACAATGTACTAAGTATGTGAAATCAGAAAGTACTTAAATGAAATCATAACACTTTAAAACCCATTTTTACAAATATGCACGAAACAACAAATGTAATCGCACATAGTGCCATATCATAAACAAGAGCAACAATAGTAATCAGAATAGGTCTTTTCTAGGTCGCGAATGATCAAGCAGGCCACTTGCCCATATTATCATTCTCGCAGCCTAATCCTCGACTCCCGAGTCCGCATAGGCCACTCACATAGGCCCGCACGGTATAACCCCGCATCGAGGGTAGCTACTCCTGCAACGCTCGACTCGTTGTCCGCACGGCCACATAGATCGCATGAGGCATAACCCCGCATACTAACTCGAACTCTCGTAGCCCGCATAGGCCCCCGACCCGCAAGAGGTATTCTCGAATCATGGTCCTGCATCACCGAGTCTACCCCGCAGACGGAGGCGCTTTAACCCCTGATCATCTCAAGAGGTGAGTGATATAGTACTAACACAACAGCTTATAGTTCAAACAACATAAGCATAAGTAAGACTGACCTCTTTACACAAACGTTACAAGATACTAACACATAGAATCACAATATGTCCACTCACCAAAATCATCTTATTATACCTTTCAGAAATCAATACAAGTCTTTTATAAAACACATAAGTAAATCGTTCTTTTATAAAACTTAAGTCGTTATACTTAACTTCCCATAAAGCTAGTATAACCCTTAAGCTTTTTGTTTTAAAAATAACTATTCTTCTTCTTTCAAAACTGTGTTATAATTCTTTTGAAAGGCTTTTAAGATCTTTTATTATTCAGGCTTAAGTCGCAAGACATTGCCGTAAGTATTATTCAGGCTTAAGTCGAAAGACATTGCCGTAGTTATTATTCGCTTAACACATGTACGCCTACCGCACTATATATATATTTAAAATATCATGCTTTAGGAAGAATCACATACCTTCTACAAATCCACCGCCAAGTCGAATATGTCGCAAGCAGAGAATCACCATAATAGTCACGCACATCTATCAAAGTCTAGACTACTCAGAGGTCATTCTAAACAGAGGGTTCATAATTCTACTGAAATTGGGCAGACTTCCCTACCCTGAGCTACTCAAGTCTATCAGAAAACAAATTCTAAGTAAGTATAGTTTGATTATTCTTCTTTAAACCCTTCATCGTGATAACAAATTCAATTCTATTCAGAATATTCTTCTAAGTATTTAATACTTATTCTTATACTACAAAGAAGTATTCTCTAATTCAAAAGAGGTTAGGATTGTTTACCCCGGAAGCCCAATAATATCCTAGATAAAAGTCGCACTGAGCAAGGTTTAGCTCCTAAGTTGTACGCTCCAGAGCTCTAAGAAAACCTTAGAAGTTCTTCACAACTTCTACTAAGGACTAAGGGATTTGGGCTAGGTATTTTGGGCATTATAACAATACTAGAAGGCAACTTTTCTACCAAGGGAGGGGGTAGATTTCGCTAGGCTAGTGGTAGCCTCTGCCAGCTTCTCCAAAGGGGGAGGTGTTTGGACTAAAAGAGGCTTAAGGGAGAGGAGAGGATTTTCAAGACTTGAAAGGAATTTGTGGACGAAGAACTCTTCATCTTAAGGGGTATTTATAGGTCAAGACATGGCCAACCAATGGCCAAGATTTAGCCAAGTGCTGGCAAGTGTAAGGTCAAGATTAGGCAAGTGTACCTAGCCAACTTGCACACAAAATATCCTACCAACTACTTGACAAAATTGACCATCCATTCGCCCTAAGAACGCCTCACATCCATCAATCGAGGGTGACAAGTGTCGCCTCCCGCTGGTCCAAAATGTTTCGCCTCTAAAAATCCGCAAAATTAGAAATGGCATAGTCGAATTTACCCTACGAAAGTCGTGGAAACGCTTCGCCTAAAAACTATTCGCTTTGTGAGTCAGGCCTAAAAACGCCCAAGCCTAACTTTAAGGCCAACTAGACGATTCCCTTACGTACATACTCTGGAAATACGGGGTATAACATATGTTTTGTTTAATGTACCTTATTTCTGTTTCATATTCTGCACTGTTGTATCGACTTCTTCGGGGCGCTCATGCCCGCAGTATTAGGTGCACAGTCGTGATCCTTGCTCTAGGATCTCGCTCGCTGGGAAAAAGCTCCATTTGCTCCGAGGCTTATCTCTTGGTACGGCTTTCCGAGGTTGTAGATTCACGTATATTCAGGGTACGGCGGGCCCCGTCCCGCCACACGCTTGTTATGTTAAAACTCTAGAGGTCTCAGAGTCACATATTGTTGGTCGGCTTGTAAAGTGAACGAGGCAATCGCCGTTGTATATATATATACGCTCGTGAAGGTAGCCTTATTCCGCTAACTCCGTTGTTTTACTGCTGTTTTATTTTATAAGTTTCATGTATGTTCCACGATTATCTCTCGATGTATACTGTAGCGGTGCCCGTAGGGCACCGCGGCCCGGTCTGGTCGTGACAAAAGTGGTATCAAAGCGCTTAGTCCTCTAAAAGTGTCTATAGACCGTGTCTAGTAGTCTTGATTATCGTGTCAGGCACCACATCTATAATCGTGAGGCTACAGACATTTAGATTGGTTTCATTCTTCTCTTCGAGATCGTGCAAGAGAGCCGCCATAGTAGGTCAATCCTCTCCGACCCTTCTTATGAAACAGCTTATGCCTCCACTGAAGCGCACTGTGGCCCATGGCAAGGCAAAGAAGCAGGCTGCTAGCGGCACTGAGAGGGTTACTGACTGTGCATGGACTATGCCCGAGGTAGTAGGCGTCGGCGAAGTTCAACACGCCAGAAGATTAGAGGAGCCGAGAGCGCAAGAGCTCCGCAGGTTCCGCACTGAGCCTCCACCCCACACCAGAGCCGAGTATAGAGAATACGGGAGCGATCCTGTTATTGACCAAGATAGTAGCAGGCAATACGACAGAGCAGCAACAACCATGAGCCGATACGCTTATGGATCCGAGATTTTCTCGGGTTGTCATCCGCCCAGTTTTATGGTTCGAGGTCCGGCGAGGATCCGCAGAGTTCATTCGCAGCCATCGCGACTATGCAGTTCTTAGGGCTTCAGATCGAAGTTCATATGCTAGCCTTCTACCGTTACGCGATATTGCGCTGAACTGCTTGAGTCATGGTGCCGACGAGAGGATGATGCTCTTCCACTGCTGGGAGGAGTTCACAGAGGCCTTTATGGATCACTTTTGCCTCCCGAGATGAGGAGGCCCAGAGATAGATTTTTGACCTCGAGGCGCAGGAGAACTATCGCGAGTATAGCCTGAGTTTGACTCCTTGGCCGTGCATGCGCACACCATTATAGCCGACATGGCGGATAAAGTTCATCGCATGTGACGGGCTAGACGCCACATGATTATCAGATGCAGGGTGGCTCTTCACCAGATAGACATTGCTAGACGCAGCTATGCAGGGATAGAGGATAGAGAGAGGGAGGATCGATTGACTCAAAGCCAGCCCAAGAGGGCTGTGACAACAGTTCTCGTGGCAGCTTCGAGGCGACAAATTTCAGCAGCAGACTAGGTCTACATCGCAGCCAAAGACCGAGTGCTCCTCTACAGCTTTTCCGTGAGGGTTTTACAACCCCGAATGCAGGGCCGGCCAGGTCTCTAGAGCTTCAGAGCCTCGGTGATGGGGTTCCAGGCCGAGGCCATCTCAGGCCTCAACCCGCCCAGGTGGTAGGTTACATTCTGGGTATGTCGCACGCAGACGGTGCTTGTTTTTCTTGTGGTCGCTTCAGGCCATATGTTAAGAGAGTGTCCTTATAGAGGGTCCTGTGGGACAACACCATCTACTGGATCGATTATGTTCTTCGCCTTCAATAGCTAGGCAGAGGTTCATACACCGACATGCCGCGCAGGTCGTGGTGGAGTTCCCAGCTTTAGCCGTCCTTTGAACCGCCTATATGATTTCGTATGTCTTTGGCCCTTTAGAAACTTGTATGCATGATAAAGTTGTGGTATGTTTAAGTTTCATGAACAAATCAGACGAGACTATGTATATGTTGAAGGAGTCGAAGTACGAAAGATAATCTCTTTGGGCTTACGATGGATAGATACGCTGCGAGGTATTAGGGCCACGTGTGGCATTATTGGTATGTCGATTGTGAAATGAAACTATGTCGCTAATTATGAGTTTGACTCGAAAGAACATTCGGACAAATGTTTCTAAGGGGAAGAATGTTACACCGTATTTACGTGACATGTTTTAAGAACGCGTAAGAGCTCACAAGTGTTAATATTCGAGACTTGTAAAATTTATCTAATTATGGAAATTGTCTGAAACGTAATATCAGGATTTAACGGGGCGACACGTGTCACCCCCTTAGTGATGTCTTCGACGAAATACATGGGCACAAGGGTCACTGACTTGTTGAAGACAAGTCTTGCAAGTAGTAGAGCTTCGAGATTATCGACTTGGTCAACGGGACCACAAGGCTTGATATTTACTAAGACCTCATCCAAACCACCCATTTATTTGCATCTTGACCCTCCACGTCCCTATATAATACTACTAGTAGTGAGACAAGTTCCACACTTATCCAAAATTTCAAGAAAATTGGATGAACACCTCTACGTGCTCGTTCATGTCCAATGAAAAGAAAAAATTGTTTCTTGTCCAATAAACTCCACACTTTAAACCAAGGTTCATGAGTGTATTGTAAGTGTATCTCAATAGAAAAATCTCTGAAAGATAGTTTTCTGTTAGTCGAAAGCGAAAACCTAGTTGTCTTTCTAGGTTTTGTTTGGAAATTTGAAGGAAATTTGTTGGTGTTGTTCTAAGGGTCTCAAGTGATTGAAGTGTCTTCAAGAGTCTCTAAGTTGCTAAGGAGCGACTTCGATTTGGAGTCGATTGAGATTCGTTGAGGTATAATCTTGTCTCTTAATAGTGTTACAAGATTATATATATATTGTTGTTGTTAGCATTACATGTTTCTAGCATGAAGTTGATATGTTAAAGTTTATAAGTATTATGGATTGCTTGTAGCCTTAGAATCCAAATGTAATGTAAGCCATGTGAAGTTGGATTACAAATTGATCGCTTATTAGAATCGCCGCATGTTAATTACTTAGAGATTATAGTAGTTATAATCAATCGCGACTTGAGATCATGTTATACTAACAACTTGGATTGAAATGGAAATTGGATAAGAATTGGTGTTATGGTACTCAATGTGTCCGAATTGACATATAGTTTGTATTAGTTTGATATCTATTGGGCGGAATTTTACACGCCTAGTAGCGTGTAATCCCCTATTGTTAATTGCATTGTTTGGGCCTTAAAAGTGGCGTGTTTGGTTATTGTATTCGCCTTGAAAAAGGTGGCAAAGTAAGTAGAAACAAAGGAGGTGTGTCCGATTTTCCGTAGAATTTAATGACTAGGCACTTATAATATTCTACGTTTGAAGTAAGAGATTAACGGACGACAGGCCATTATAGGTTGAAGTACTAAGTATAGCGATCCTACTTGAAGGATGGTATAGCTATCAAGGTTGAAGTACTTTGGAGCATTTTGCTACTTGTCGATAATCGCCGCGAGGTATGCGAACCTCTTCCTTCCTTTGGCATGATTCTATGTATGGAATATACACGTGGTATCATTTCATGTTTCCTTCTACTCTTAGAAGTTAAGAGGTAGTCAGGTGATTTACTCTATGTAGAACTTTTCCTATCTTTGAGCACGACTAGTTGCACGTATGTAGTAAGACGACAACACCTTGATATCCTTTACTAGTTTTACGAATAGCCAAGTCAAGTGAGTTAGGAGATTAACTCACTTCTTTGAAAGAATAAAGGATGTCTTAAGTTTTATTAAGTTAAGGGACTTCAAGATTTTTAAAGTATGTGATACTTGTTCCGCTTTTAAACGTATAAGTCCCTTGGATAGGAAATTATATTTTTGGCTAAGGTATAGTGAATATAACGACTTTATGGAAAGTTGGTTATATTTGCTTTATGGAAAGATAAATGACTTGATTTTAGTGAAAGGCAACTTGATTTTAAGGCATCAATTGCCTAAGGTTTTATAATAAAAGGAGTCACTTGAGTTCTAAAGGTTAATAGACTAATTGTATTTTTGAAAGTTAAGAGAATTGATTTGAAAGTATATAACACTTGGTTTCAAAAAGTAGAAGTCTCTGGTTATAAAAAGGAATGAGTTATCTAAAACCATAAGCGGTTATAACGACTTTATGGGAATTTGGTTATAACGGCTTTATGGAAGGTTAAGAGAATGGTTTTCTAATATCGTAAGCAAAGAAATGATTTGAAATAAAGAAGGGCAAATTGTTTTAAAGGTACCAATTGCTTAAGGTTTTAATAAAGAAGTCACTTGATTTAGAGTTCGTAAATATATTTCTAAAAAGGCATTGTGACTTGTCTTAAAAGGTGGATAGGACTTGATACTATAGTTGTTAGTATCTGGGAAGTTTTATTTGAAAAAGAGTCTTTCTAAAGGAGTAGAAGTGAGTACGTCAAGTTAAATTCCCGATTTTTATAAGACATTATCGCCCCAGAACGGGCCGGCAAGATACCTTTACGGGCGACTATAAGACATTATCGCCCCGAAACGGGCCAGCAAAGATACCTTTACGGGCGCACTATATGACATTATCGCCCCGTAAACGGGCCGGCAAGATACCTTACGGGCGTACTATATGACATTATCGCCCCGCAACGGGCCGCAAGATACCTTACGCAGACTATATGACATTATCGCCCCGAAACGGGCGGCAAAGATACCTTTACGCGCATTATATGACATTATCGCCCCGTAATGTTTCCGCAAGATACCTTACGCGCACTATATGACATTATCGCCCCAGAAATGGGCCGGCAAGATACCTTTACGGGCGCACTATATGACATTATCGCCCCGTAACGGGCCTGACAAGATACCCGCACGCGCACTATGTGATTTTATCGCGCCCCGCATCGGGCCGGCAAGATATAGGCGTCCTCCATAAAGGGCGAGTAGGTTATGTAAGGTAAGTAAGTTATGGTAGTGAACTTGATGATTTTCCCAAGTAAGCACGTAATAGAGTGACTATAACTTTATCGAGAAATGGGAAAAGATAATAAGGTACGATTAAGTTCACGTGACGGTGATGACATGGTAGGTTCAGTATTTCCTTTGATACTTACCGCCATGCTTTATACGTATATGTTTTGTTTAATATACCTTATTTCGCTCCATATTCTGCACTGTTGTAATCGACCCCTTTCGGGCCGCGCTCATGCCCGCAGTATTAGGTGCACAGTTGGTGATCCTTGCTTCAGATCTCGGTCGCTTTTTGGGAAAAAGCTCCATTTGCGCCGAGGCTTATCTCGTACGGCTTTCCGAGGTTGTAGATTCATGTATATTCGTGGTACGGCGTGGCCCCGCCCCGCCACATTTGTTATGTTAAAACTCTTAGAGGTCCGTAGTCACATATTGTGGTCGCTTTGTAAAGGAAACGAGGCAATCGCTTGCTTGTATATATATATATGTTCGAAGGTAGCCTTATCCGCTAACCCGTTGTTTTACTTTGTTTTATTTTATAAGTTTCATGTATGTTCCGCTGATTATCTCCGATGTATACTGTAGCGGTGCCCGCTAGGGCACCGTCGCGCTGGTCGGGTCGTGACAACTCGCCTCTTACGCGTAAATCGAGCTCATCAGTCCGTTATACCCGTATTTCTAGAGTATGTACGCGAGGACGTACGCACGAATATTCAAGCCCTAATTAGGTTAAGTATGAAATTGTGAACTTTCGACTGAAAAGATTCCGAACCTTGTGAAGGAAATTCTACGTTTTTAATATTTTAACCGATTACGGATTTTTCCGAAAGATGAAATATTTTGGACCATTAGGAGGGCGACATGTGTCACCCCACTTAGGCCATGTTGGACGAGTTGTATGGCCAAGTGGACAAGGTCAAGTGGTCAAAGTCTTGGAAGATATTTTCTTTGGGTTAGTGGGAGTAGGCGCGTTTTGCGGCATGGCGGAAGGCCTGTGGACGCTTTTTCGAGCAAGTGGGAGGCCACATGGCTCATTGTTTTGGGGACATATGTCCCAATGTCAGGTGGACATATGTCCCAATATTGTATGGACACTTGCGGAAGCTCCACTCACCCAAGCAACCCAATCCTCACCTCCATTTGTTTTAATCTTGGCCATCAAGGTTCTATAAATACCCCTCTTGTGCAAGACTTCTTCATCCACAAACACACTTTCCAAGTCACAAAATCCTTCCCTTTGTAGTAAAGCTTTCCAAGCCCCCTTTGGAAGCTTTCGTCCAAGCACCCTCTCCCCTTCCTAGTTGTCTCGTCGAAATACCCCCTCTTGGTAGAAAAGTTGTCTTCTAGTATTGTTACTATGCCAAAATACCTTAGCCTATATTCCTTATAGTATTCCAAAGTTACCTCTATACTAAAAGCCCAGAAATACTACTTTATATCCATTAGTCGCAAAACGAAACCCTAAAGAAAATCTTCATAGTTGGTTGAGGTATTAAGTAAGTGGGTTGGAAACTTCTAAGGGTTTCATGGAGCTATCTGAGCGTGCAAATTAGGAGCTAAACGTTGTTCAGATCGACATATAATCTTGGATAATTTTGGGCTTATCGAGGTAAATATCTTTATCCTTATATCAGAATGGAGATTACATGTTGTAGTAGTTCGTAATTAAGTATAAGATATATGAAGGAAGGTATATAAGAAGAGAATTGAACTGTACTTACATAGGGCTGTATTTACAGTAGACTTGTGTAGTTGACGGGTAGGGAAATGCTGCCCAAATTTCCATAGAATAGAGAACCTTCTGCTTCGAATATTCTACAGAGTAGTCTAGGCGCTGATAGACGATATGGCCATTATAGGTTGAAGTTCTCGCGAGTAGCGTTCTACTCGGGCGTGACAAGGCTAGCAGGGTTATAGTACGGTGGAGCGTTTTGCTATTTGTCGATAATCGTCGCGAGGTATGTGAACCTCTTCCTATCCTTTCTAGCATGATGTTTGTAAACTATGTAGTACAGTAGACGTACGTGTGCTAAATGAATTGGGTTGGTTTAAAACATAAAGTGTTATAACGGCTTTATGGGAAGTTTGTTATAACAACTTTATGTAGGTAAGAAATGGGTTGTTGATTTTAAGAAAATAAGAGACTTGACTTAATTGGCTTGATATGAATTTTATTAAAAAGTTGTGAAAAAACCTCATTCGTGAGTAATGAGTACTTGGTTTTTAACTAATAAGTTATATTGATTTCGGAAATGAGAATAAGTATCGAACAAACCACTACAAATTAATAAAGGAAAATGTATTGACAAATAATTAATTATATTAAAACCAAGAGAGAAACCTCCATCCGCATGTAAGCCAAGATAAGACAAAATTGTATTACATTTCCTAGATCATGGTTGCTTTAATAAGATTGTTATAAACAAGAATAAACTACTCACACATAAGATATATGTTACTCAATTTTGTTAAAGAAGAAATTACGTTGTTAAGTGATTAGGACTATGAACTATGAAATCTTTCAAAATAAGAGACTTAAGTATTTAAAAATATGCAACTTGAACTTTTGGAAAGAATGTTGTTACTTGACCTTAAAAAGGGAAAATGTGTTGGTTTAAAATGAAGGCATGGTATTGTCTTAATCGTCTTAAAAGAGGGTTTAAATGTTATGGACGATTTTACCTCGAGTCCCACGGGACGGGCCGAGACACGTATTCCACCCGATTTCACCTCGAGTCCCATGGGACGGGCCGAGACATGTATTCCACACGATTCCACCTCGAGTCCCACGGGATGGGCCGAGACATGTATTCCACCCGATTTCACCTCGAGTCCCACGGACGGGCCGAGACACGTATTCCTCCCGATTTCACCTCGAGTCCCACGGATGGGCCGAGACATGTATTCCACACGATTCCACCTCGAGTCCCATGGGATGGGCCGAGACATGTTATACGTATTACACGATTTATACCTAGACTGCCGGCAGTGAGGAAGGAGTTCCACGCATGAGGATGACTTTGAGGAGTGAGTCCCCGCTTGACACGACTACTTTTATGTTGTAAATTGTAGTTGGTTATCATACATGTCTCCTGCTTTATATAAACCGTTATGATTTCATTTACGTGATTTTCCGCCACATACTTGTACTGTTATCGACCTCCTGGGCCGCTCATGCCGCAGTAGAGGTACACCATCGTCGATCCTCGCTATAGGATCACAACATTTTGGGAAGCTCCGCTTCTCCGAGGCTTATCTTTCGTATAGTCCCCATCATTGTAGTACTTACATCTGTGGTACGTGGGGCCTGTTCCGTCGTTGTTGTTATAAAACTCCTAGAGGTCTGTAGTACTGTTGTGGAAGAGTTTGTAAAAGGGATGTAAATGTTCGGGTTCAAATTTTATGTATATATACATGCCGAAAGGCAATCTTCTCTTGATAAACTGTTCTCATTCTATAATTGTTTCATGTCTTGTTTTTATATTCCACTGACACTGATATATGTCTACTGGGTGCCCTAAGGCACGATCCACGCCCGGATCGGTCGTGACAAAGTGGTATCGTGAGCGCTTAATCCTCTGAAAGTGTCTACTGCACCGTATCTAGTAGAGTCTTGATTATCGGTGTGTTGTGCACCACACCAATAATCAGGAGGCTATATGATATTTAGGATTGGTTTCCATTCTTCTCATTCTGAGATCGTGCCATAGAGCTGTGTTATAAGTGGGACCCCTCTAACGTATTCTTTTATGCCAGTTATGCCTCCACGCAAGTGCAATCGTGGCCTGATGTGGCGGCAAACAGAGGAGTCGCGAGTAGAGTAGCGCGGTCTCACCGAGACCACAAGACTGAGCCTCCACCCCACACCGAGCAGGAGATGGGTTACGCGAGATGGCCCGCGATTGGCCGTGATAGTGGCAAGGCACGGAGATAAGCCGACGCAGCAATTCCAGACCAGAGTACCCGTAGTTCACCCGGAGCGGATAGTTTGAGATCGCGGACTTTCCGAGTGCACCGCCGCCGCTTTTATGGATCGAGGCACGAGGATGATCCGCAGGAGTTCATCCGATTCTGTTGGATCGCGAGAGTGATCAAGGCTTTGAGACCGATGGTCTTAGGTTCGCATCGCGCGTGATACCGCAATGATCGTTTGATTCGCGAGCTGTCCCCGGGGAGCATGCGCCTCAGCCTATTTTGGACGAGTTCTCGAGGTATTTCACCACTTCTTGCCTCCGCAGATGAGGGCACGCCGACAGATTGGCGCCGAGACGCAGGCGACGGTTCGGGAGTACAACGTGAGTTCGACTCATCGCTCGGTATGTCCCCGCGTTAGTAGCCGATATGGAGGATGAGTACACCGCTACGCCACCGGCTTGATGACTACTGGCGAGGCTTGTTCGGTGTAGCCCTTCACCGCATGAACATTGCCCGCACGCAGCTTATGCACTTAGATGCGAGGAGCGGAGGGTCGACGAATGACCGAGATCAGCGAAGAGGCCGTAACAACAGTGGTCCTTTGGTAACTTTCGAGGCGAACCGCCTCACAGGCGTTAGTTATGCACCTCCGCCAAGATGAGTGGTCCTCCGCGCCTTCGTGACGCTCGTATTCGGAGCTGGTCGAGCTCCGTGGCTTCGTTCACAGTATACATGGGTTCTAGCCACGGGTTCATGTTTTCCTCGGTGCACGACGCGCAAACGCCATCCCGGGAGTGTCGCTTTTTATCGGTGCTTGTTTCACTCGCGCCGTGGCCATGTGACGAGAGACCGCCCTAGAAGGAGGATACAAGTAGAATGACGCAGCCTCACCGGTCGCTGGCGTGTCCATCGCCTTCTATAGCTATGCGCGCGGCAGTAAGGTGATTAGGATTAAAGCAACGAAGGGAAAATAAAGCAGATGATACAGGTATATTCTTACCCCTCTAGAGACTAGTATGCGTTGATGATATGATGAAGTGCTAAGTATTATGTTCAGATAGCATTATGTTAAAATTGTGTTTAGAGAACATGGTTAGTTAGAAGGGTAAGATTGGGGACAGGGAAATTGTGAGCCTTAGAATATTATACGTAGAGACCTTAGATGCGAGGCCATCTTAAGTAAAAGATTTATTTTTTATGTTGACCTTTATCGGAGTGCATAGTATACGTGGGATATATTTGTGTGATAAGTCCCTGAGTGGTATGAAATGAAAGAGGGTAGTTGAGCTAAGGAGACCACTAGGTTTTCGTGACTTGATTAGTGAGATTGTTCCGATCGGGGAACAAGAGTTTGGCGCGATAATGGGTCGGGTTGAGGACCGATCGCGGGTCAACCCGCGCCCGTAAGGTGGTGCGGGTCGGATTCGGTGGTCCCGCCAGTGGTAGGTCACGAGGCGCTAGGCCCAAGTTTAGATGATCGTTATGCGAGTTCGTGGACGTTGCTCGACCAATAGCGGCCGATGAGATCAGCCCATCTTGTCTTTCAATCAGATCATGCTCGCGAGGGTTATGCGAGATGTTATATATCGGGAAGGTTGTAAGGCTGCACGGTTCCTACTTTTACCTTATGACGCAATGAGCCCGCTTATGGCTATTTCTTTTCTCAGAGGTTTTACCAAAGTGGTTAGGAACTCAAAGTGAGTCTCAGATTGCATTCACCCTGCCGGTGTTTTTGATTTCAGGTAGCGAGGATTATGTGCCTCTTGTTGAGTGAGTATCATTATAGCTACCATTTCGATTCGGATGTCGCCTTACGGCCTCAGATGGGCGGGAAGTAGGTTGCCGGCCGATTGTTTCACACGACTGCTCCGGCCCGTGACTAGTGCCTTACCCGCACCCAAGTAGTCATACATCGAGTAATCAGCGAACATAAAAACAAGACATGAAACAATCAGAAATGAAACACATTTTATCTCGAGAGAAAGTCGCCTTTCTAAGATATATATAAATACAAAGTTTGAACAGTTTAATCCTTTTACAAACCCCGCCACAACAAGATTTCTGCACTTAAGAATGTAATGACAACTATGGCGGATGTGGCCGCCATGCCCCCGAATGTACAAGAACTTACGCACTGTGGTAACATACCAAAAGATAAGCCTCCGAGAAACGGAGCTTCCCAAAACGCTGATTTGTGATCCTGAAGCGGTCGACAACCGACGCACTCTACCGCAGATGAACGCAGCTCAAGGAGGTCGATAACAGTACCAAGTATGTGAAATCGAAAATATCAGAACGAAATCATAATCTAAAACAAAACAGAGACATGTATGATAACAAAACTACGATTCACAATATAAAAGCAATATGTCAAGTCGTGACTCACGCCTCAAAGTCATCACTCAAATATAACCCGCACAACGCCGCATGCCCCAAGATCTTACCTCGGTATAAGCATGGCCATGGAACCATCCTAATGGAAGCATACCCGGCCACCCATCGTGTCGGTATGTCCAAAGGAAATAAAAAGATAACAATCAGAATGGAAGCATACTCGTGGGCCACCCATCGTGTCAGTATGTCCAAGCCAATAACAAGATAACACTCCTAATGAAAGCATACCCGTGGGCCACCCATCGTGTCACTATGTCCAAAAGGAAGTAACAAGATAACAATAAAAAATGGACGCAAACTCGTGGGCCACCCATCGTGTCGATGTCCAAAACAAATAACAAGATAACACTCCTAATGGAAGCATACCCGGGCCACCCATCGTGTCGGTATGTCCAAAAGGATCGATTAGTGGAAGCATACCCGCGGCCACCCATCGTGTCGATGTCCATCAATCAATCGATAGCCCTCCAACGAGACGCGAGTACGTAAATACAACACTTGCACAACAAAAGCTATCACCACAAGCATAGGCAAGTTTAATCATACTCACAGACATTTATTTTATTACAACAAATCCGGGTTTTAACCCCAAAGTACCACATACATTTGTCCTTCCTAAAAGACCTCTTTTTACGTAAAAATAACTCGATACTATTATCCGTAGTACCAAATACGTTCATGTTTTAAAATCAAGTACTTTACACTATTTTAAACCAAGTGGCTTACACTTTTTAGAACAACGTCAAGTAACAACATTCTTTTCAAGTTTGCCTAATTTCAGATACTCAAGTCTTTTGGTTTCGAAAGATTTCATAGTTCATAGTCTTAATCAAATAACGTACTCTCTTTTAAAACAATTGAGTAACGTATGCCTTATGTGTGAGTAGGTTATTCTTGTTTATAACAATCTTATTAAAGCCATGATCTAGGAAATGTAATATCATTTTGTCTCATCTTAGCTTCTATGCATGAGGTTTCTACCGGTTTTAATAATACTTAATTATTCAATACATTTCCTTTTATTAGCGCAGTTGGTTTATTCGATACTTATTCTGATTTCCGAAATCAGTAAAACATTATTCCTTTTAAAAAAACCAAGTACTCATTACTCACGAATGAGGTTTCACACTTTTTAACAAAATTCATATTAATTCAATTAAGTCAAGTCTCTTATCTTTTAAGATCAAGTCTCTTAACTTCTAAAATCAAATAACCATTCTTTTATCTCTCTTAAGTCGTTATACCTAACTTCCCATAAAGCTAGTATAACTCTTAAGCTTTTAAAACCAAGCATTACTCTTCTTTCAAAAGGTTTCTTATTTCTTTGAAATACTTCAAGATTATTATTATTCAGCTTAAGTCAAAAGACATTGCCGTAAAACTACGCTCGCTTAACACACGACGTCTACCGTACTATATATATATATATACTTTTAAAATATCATGCTCAAGAGTATAGGAAGAATCACATACCTCGACGATTATCGACTATTAGCAAATAGCTCCAAAGTATCAGAATCCGCTAGCCCTTTCCACCCTTCGAGAGAATACGCTACTTGCGATTTCAACCTATAACGGTTATACAAGTCTATCAACGACTAGACTACTCAGAATAATTCTAGATACAGATTCCTTATTCTACGGAAAATTGGGCAAAGACTTCCCTACCCACAAACTACACAATTCCCATCAGAATACAAATTCCTATGTAAGTACAGTTCAGTCTTTTTCTTTAATATTCTTCTGATGTGATTTCAATTTAATTCTCTTCTTTTATACCATCCTTCTATATATCTTATACACACTTCTATACAACTACAGTATGTAATTTCCAATTACAATAGAAGGACAAGAGTATTTACCTCGATAAGCCCAAAATTATCCAAGTTATATGTCGATCCTGAGCAACGTTTAGCTCCTATTCTGAACGCTCCAACCCGCTCCAAACAACCCTTAGAAGTTCTACGCGACTTCTTCTTAATACTTCAACCCGCTATGAAGATTTTCCTTAGGGTTTCAAGCTAGTGGCTAAAGGAAGTATAATAGTATTTCTAGGCTTTAGTATAAGTGGTAACCTTGAATACTACAAGGTATTGGGCCAAGGTATTTTGGAATAGTAACAATACTTGAGAATACTTTTCTACCAAGCAGGGGTATTATACGAAACAACTAGGCAAAAGGGGATACTTTCGGCCAAGGCTTCTCAAGGGGGGGGGGAGGGCTTGGACGAATAAAACACTTAAGGGGGAGGTATTTTGATATTTGGAAAATGAGTTGTGGATGAAGATTTAGTCTTCCATCGAAGCGGTATTTATAGGACATTCAATGGCCAAGATCAAGCCAAGTGGGGGGGCAAGTGGAGGGTCAAGATTTGGACATGTGTTTGTGGGCCCCACTTGCTCATCAACTACACAAAATATCCTACCAACTCCTTGACAAAAAAACAAGGCCAAAACGTGACCCTTTTCGTCCCATTGTTTCCGCCCACTTGAGGGTGACACTTGTCACCCTCTCGTTGGTCCAAAATATTTCATCTCTCGGAAAAATCCGCAAAAATTATAAATGACATAGCCGTATTTTTCCCTTCGCAAAGTCCGAAACGCTTCAAAAAAACGACTCTTTTCGCTAGTTGTGCACAAATTTCGCCACTTTGCCTACTTAAGGCTTAAACTTTGGTACGTACGCCCTTACGTACATACTCTGGAAATACGGGGTATAACATTCTCCCCTCCTTAGAAACATTCGTCCCGAATGTTCCTTCTCAAGACGGATAACGATAAAGTTCTTCTTAACTTAAACAAGTTGCCAATGCCACGCCTGGCCACAAAACAACACACGCGCAATTACTTCACAACGTAATAATCGTTTCTATTCTCTCAGCACATGTTCACTTCTTTCCTTACTCGTCGTACTCTTCTCGAACACTTGAACTCTCCCAGCATACGTACCATACTTCAGTCATTACTTCAGTTCCCAAAATTTCTGGAGTCACTACCTCCAAACTTGGTCATCTTACTAGCCTCGATCTTCTTGAAGGCCATTCCCGGCCTTCACGAACCGCTTCTGGTCGAATATATCCACGAACTCATACGATGGTCATCTAAACTTGGGCCTAGCACCCTCGTGACCCTACCACCTGGCGGGACCACCCAGAACTGACCCCACCACAATACAGGCCGCGGGTTGACCCGCGAATGGTCCTCAACCCGACCCACAATCGTGCCAACTCTTGTTCCCCGATACGGAACAATCTTACTAATTCACGTCATGAAAGCTACCACTTCCATCTCACACTACCCATGGACTTATCTCACTAATACACCCTAGGCATATAATGCACTCTGACAGGGATCATTTGCAAAATCCTTTACTCGAGACGACCTTACATCTATGGTCTCAATCGTGAAATATTCTAAGGTTTACACTTCCCATGCCCCCATACTTGTCCTTCCAACTAACCATGTTTTCTATCTCACAAATAACACAACGCTAACCGTACATAGCACACAATAATAAGATCATCATATCAAGTATACAAAACTCTATAGGGTTAAGGATTTACTCAGTATCTACCGCTTCACTCTAATCATAGGCACTGCAGGCGTATATAGTCAGGAAGGTGATGATCCACCATAGATCCCGTAATCTGCTATCCCACCAGCCTACCTCCTGGCCGACACAAAATGGCCCCGCCGCCGCATGTAAAACAAACTCCCAAACTAGCACGACACTCCCACTATGGAGTCTACCACAACGCCACAACGAGGTAGGGTGGCTTCACCGCTAACACCCCGCTTCCCTAAAAATCAATCCTCGAGCCCGACCGCCTCCCGAATACCTCGACGCCGTGAAGATTGCGAGGACCACTCAGATCGGGCGAGGCGCATAACTAGTTCGGCCGAGGCGTCCGCCGAAGTCGCCAAAAGACCTCGTTGTTCTCGCCTCTTCGCTGATTCGTCATTCCGTCGACCTCTCCGCGCCTCACACCCAAGTGCATAAGCCTGCATGCGGGCAATGTCCATGCCCGGCTAAAGAGCTACACCCGAACAAGCCTCTGCCAAGTAGTCATGTAACCCGGTAACGTAGCGGTGTACTCTGTCCTCCATATCTGCATTACAATGGGGACATACCGAGCCAATGAGTCGAACTCACATTGTACTCCCGAATCAGACGTCCGCTCGCCAACATCAAAAACTGTTACCCGAGCCTCTCATCCGCGAGGCAAGAAATGTGCAAGAAATGCCTCGAGAACTCGCTCCATACACCGAAGTGCACGCTCTCCCGACAGCCTCACGATCAAACCACGATCGCAGATCACGCACCGATGCGAACCTAAGACCACCGACTCGGTCTCCAAGCTCGATCACTCTCACGATCCGTCAGAATCGCTTGATGAACTCCTCGCGATCATCCTCGTGCCTCGACCGTAGAACTCGCGGGTTACAACTCGTAAAGTCCCGTAGCCTCAAACAATCCGATCTCGTGAACTATGGGTACTACGGAATCGCTGCGCCCACCTATCCTCATGTTCGCCACAACTCGCAACAATCGTGCTATCTCCTTGTAACCCATCTCTCGCCTCTGCCGGGATCGAGGCTCGTATCGTTGTCTCAGCAGCCATCGCCGCGCTCTAAACTCGCTGGGCCGTGGCGCGCAAAACTCGCCGTCAAGCACTATCTCGTGCATCGACGCTCGCGCTCATACTCTCTCAGATCCTACTAGCGCTCTCTCACGCTTGCCCATCTGGGCTCGCTTGCGCGGAGGCATAATCGTGAAAACGAAATACGCCGTAGGGTCCAACTTACAACACACTCTAAGGCACGATCTTAGAATGAGAAGAATGGAAACTAATCCTAAATGTCCTGCGAATCCTCGATTATAGATGTGGTGCACAACACACCGATAATCAAGACTTACTGTACACTTCGTAGACACTTTCCGAGGATTAACTGCTCTGATACCACTTTTGTCACGACCCGTTCCGGGGCCCGTGACTAGTGTCTTACCCGGGCACCCAAGTAGTCATACATCAGAATAATCAGCGGAACATAAAAACAAGACATGAAACAACTGTAAAATGAAACACATTTTATCTGAGAGAAAGTCGCCTTTCGGCATATATATAAATACAAAGTTTGAACAGTTTAATCCTTTTACAAACTGCCCACAACAAGATTACATGCACTTCTAAGAATGTAACGACAACTATGGCGCGACAGGGCCCCGCCATGCCCCTGAATGTACAAGAACTTACAGACTCAGGTTAACATACCAAAAGATAAGCCTCCGGAGAAACAGAGCTTCCCAAAACGCTGATTTGTGATCCTAGAAGCGAGGGTCGACAACCGATGTACCTCTACCTGCGGCATGAACGCACCCAAGGAGGTCAAGACAACAGTACCAAGTATGTGAAATCGAAAATATCAGAACGAAATCATAATCTAAAACAAAACAGAGACATGTATGATAACAAAACTACGATTCACAATATAAAAGCTAAGTCGTGACTCACGCCTCAAAGTCATCACTCAAATATAACCCGCACAACGGCCGCATGCCCGACATCTTACCTCAGATAAGCATGGCCATGGAACCATCCTAATGGAAGCATACCCGGCCACCCATCGTGTCGATGTCCAAAGGAAATAACAAGATAACAATCGAATGGAAGATACTCGGCCACCCATCGCGATGATGTCCAAGCCAATAACAAGATAACACTTAATGGAAGCATACCCGGCCACCCATCGTGTCGATGTCCAAAAGGAAGTAACAAGATAACAATAAAAATGGAAGCATAATCGGCCACTCATCGTGGTCGATGTCCAAAACAAATAACAAGATAACACTCCTAATGGAAGCATACCCGTGGCCACCCATCGTGTCGATGTCCAAAAGGATCGACAGTGGAAGCATACCCGTGGCCACCCATCGTCGCATGTCCATCAATCAATCGATAGCCTACCTCCAACGAGACGCGAGAGTACGAAATACAACACTTGCACAACAAAAGCTATCACCACAAGCATAGGCAAGTTTAATCATACTCACAGACATTTATTTTATTACAACAAATCCGGGTTTTAACCCCAAAGTACCACATACATTTGTCCTTCCTAAAAGACCTTTTTTTACGTAAAAACAACTCGATACTATTATCCGTAGTACCAAATACGTTCATGTTTTAAAATCAAGTACTTTACACTATTTTAAACCAAGTGGCTTACACTTTTTAGAACAACGTCAAGTAACAACATTCTTTTCAAGTTTGCCTAATTTCAGATACTCAAGTCTTTTGGTTTCGAAAGATTTCATAGTTCATAGTCTTAATCAAATAACGTACTCTCTTTCAAAACAATTGAGTAACGTATGTCTTATGTGTGAGTAGGTTATTCTTGTTTATAACAATCTTATTAAAGCAGCCATGATCTAGGAAATGTAATATCATTTTGTCTCATCTTAGCTTCTATGCAGATGGAGGTTTCTACTGATTTTAATAATACTTAATTATTCAATACATTTCCTTTTATTAGCGCTGCAGTGGTTTATTCGATACTTATTCTGATTTCCGAAATCAGTAAACATTATTCCTTTTTAAAAAAAAACCAAGTACTCATTACTCACGAATGAGGTTTCACACTTTTTAACAAAATTCATATTAATTCAATTAAGTCAAGTCTCTTATCTTTTAAGATCAAGTCTCTTAACTTCTAAAATCAAATAACCATTCTTTTTATCTCTCTTAAGTCGTTATACCTAACTTCCCATAAAGCTAGTATAACTCTTAAGCTTTTAAAACCAAGTATTACTCTTCTTTCAAAAAGGTTTCTTAATTCTTTTGAAATACCTCAAGATTCTTATTATTTAAAACTCAAGTCAAAAGACATCGGAGTAAAACCATGTTCGCTAACACACGACGCTCACCGCACTATATATACATTCTTTTAAAATATCATGCTCAAGAGGATAGGAAGAATAACATACCGCGACGATTATCGACTATTAGCAAATAGCTCCAAAGCATCAGAATCCGCTAGCCCTTTCCACCCTTCGAGTAATACGCTACTTGCGATTTCAACCTATAACGGTTATACAAGTCTATCAACGTCTATACTACTCTGTAATATAATTCTAGATACAGATTCCGTATTCTACGGAAAATTGGGCAGCACTTCACTACCCGACAAACTACACAATTCCCATCAGAATACAAATTCCATGTAAGTACTGATTCACTTTTTCTTTAATATTCTTCCGATGTGATTTCAATTTAATTCTCTTCTTTTATACCATCCTTCTATATATCTTATACACACTTCTATACAACTACGATGTAATTTCCAATTACAATAGAAGGACAAGAGTATTTACCTCGATAAGCCCAAAATTATCCAAGTTATATGTCGATCCTGAGCAACGTTTAGCTCCTATTCTGAACGCTCCAACCCGCTCCAAACAACCCTTAGAAGTTCTACGCGACTTCTTCTTAATACTTCAACCAGCTATGAAGATTTTCCTTAGGGTTTCGTTTAGTGGCTAAAGGAAGTATAATAGTATTTCGGCTTTTAGTATAAGGGTAACCTTGAATACTACAAGGTATTTGGGGCCAAGGTATTTTGGAATAAGTAATAATACTTGGAGAATACTTTTCTACCAAGGGGGTATTATACGAAACAACTAGGCAAAAGGGGGATACTTTGCCAAGGCTTCTCGGAGGGGAGGCCTTGGACGAATACAACACTTAAGGGGGAGGAATTTTGAGACTTGGAAAATGATTTGTGGATGAAGATTTAGTCTTGCATTGGAAGGGTATTTATAGGACATTCAATGGCCAAGATCAAGCGAAGTGGGGGGGCAAGTGGAGGGTCAAGATTTGGACATGTGTTTGTGGGCCCCACTTGCTCATCAACTACACAAAATATCCTACCAACTCCTTGACAAAAAAACAAGGCCAAAACGTGACCCTTTTCGTCCTATTGTTTCGCCACTGAGGTGACACTTGTCACCCTCTCGTTGGTCCAAAATATTTCATCTCTCGGAAAAATCCGCAAAAATTATAAATGACATAGCCGTATTTTTCCCTTCGCAAAGTCCGGAAAACGTTTCGTCGGAAAACGACTCTTTTCGCTAGTTGTGCACAAATTTCGCCACTTTGCCTACTTAAGGCTTAAACTTTGGTACGTACGCCCTTACGTACATACTCTGGAAATACGGGGTATAACAGGTTCAATGTTGGCAAGGTTCAGATAGTTGGTCCAAACTTGATCCAGCAGGATGTGGATAAGGTGGAGCTTATCCAGAAGAGGTTATTGGCTCGAGTCAACATAAGTCGCGGATAGTCGGCGTCGACACTTGGAGTTCAGCCGACTGGTCTTCAAGGTACCACCCTAAGAAGGCGTGACGAGATTTGGAAAACAGGGGAAACTTAGCCCGAGATACTTTGGGCCTTTTCAGATCGATGAAGAATAGGCCGGGTTGCCTACAAGTTAGCATTGCCGTCTGACGTAGAAGGTAGTACGTCCGGTCTTCCATATTGCTATGTTTCGGAAGAGTATCGGAGGTCCATCCAGGGTGTTCCCAGTTATTAGTGACCGGGTGGCAGGGGGGTTATCGTATGAGGATAGCCCTATAGAGATGACGAAAATATGATACATACACTATAGGGAGTTTGGGTACGAGAAGGGTAGGACGAGAAAGGGAAGAAGCGAGCATTGGTTAAGAGAATAGAAGTGATCATTTCTTATGGGAAGTAAAGGTGCGAAGGGAGTATCTTTTAGACTTTGGGTGGGAGTTTTTGTGATGTTAGAGGTGATTCCTCGTGGACTTGGATGTAAGTATTTGCTCGTGTGTTATTTTTTGGCCATGTGTGGCATTTGCAAACTGGTTAAGCTATGAGGAACTTTATCGTTATCTGTCTTGAGAAGGAACATTCAGGACGAATGTTTCTAAGGAGGGGAGAATGTTATACCCCATATTTCCAGAGTATGTATGCGAGGGCGCACGCATTTAATATTCAAGCCCTAATTAGGTTAAGGATGAAATTGTGAACTTTCGACGGAAAAGATACCGAACCTTGTGAAGGAAATTCTACGTTTTTAATATTTTAACCGATTACGGATTTTTCTGAAAGATGAAATATTTTGGACCAATAGGAGGGCGACAAACAAGGGGGTTACACGCCTACCAATTCTAAACCCCTTTCAACTCTTTTCCAATCCAAGTTCTTAGGTCTAACATGATATCTAGCCCTAGACATCTTCAACAACTACAATCCCCCTTTACAACATGTGACGACCAAATTAGTAACCAAATTGAAGTTACAATCTTAAGGCTAACATGCCCATTTCGGTTTTCAATAAGACAACAAGATCCAAATCTATTCAAACTTAAATATAACAGCCTCAGGCTCATTTCTAAACTACTATAACAAGTATTGACTCAAATCCAAGAGAAGGGAAAACTTTTACCTTTGGAGAAGCCCACACAAGCCCCTTTCTTCCACTTCTTTTCCGTCAAACTCGTCCACCAGCGCTTCCCACAAGTTTACCCACACTTTTCCTTCTTGCCGCCGCTCCAACAATTTTTCCCCTAAGGCAAGGTTTCTTCAAAGATCTAGAGAGAAAGGGAGAGGATTTCCTTGGGAGGGTTTTGAGATGAAATGGCCAAGTCTTCCAAGACTTGGCCCTAAAATAGGCCCCTTTCCTGGTCAAAAGGATGGGAGGGACACTTGTCACCCTCCCATAGGCTTTTAACAAAACATCCCCGATTTCTTTACCTTCGAAAAATCCACGCCGCGCCATGCGCATTCGGCGCCGGCGCCGCAACCCTGCGAACCCCAAGATAACCGCGCTGCCCTGCATTCCGCGCCAGGCGCTACCTGAGCAGTAACCATCGCTTTGCTCGATTGCGCACCAAACTTGAAACTTCCATAACTTTTGACTCCGATGTCCTAACGACGAACGGTTTGTTGCGTTGGGAACTAGATTTAACGGACTACACACTAGGCTTTTTAAACACCTTGAAATTCTTAACAACGGGGGTACAACACTCCAAGGTAGACTCAAAATCCGTCCAACACATGTTTGTCAACTTATCTTTCAACTTTCAAATCTTATATACCTGGGTATGTTCTTATCTTAACTTCTTGAATTTACGGGGTGTAACATTCTCCCCCCCTTAGACACATTCGTCCCGAATGTTCCTTCTAAGTCTCCAAAACGCAGACGCCGGTATAGTATTCACCACTGCACTTACAAAAAATCAACCTTTGCCACTCATGGCCATAATATACTAACCACGCAAAACTTCAAATCCCAACCAATGAGGGATCACCTCTAACGTGCATAACATCACTATTTTCTCCACCCCCGGTCTAAAGGATACTCTCGCCATAACCTTACTAATCCGCGTCATGAAGGCTACCACTTCCATCTCACCCTACCTAGGGAATTATCCCACAAAACTCCACGTATACTATACACTCCGACAAAGATTAACCGTAAAGTCTTCTACTCAAGACGGCCTTACATCTAAGGTCTCAACTGTTATAAATTCTAAGGTTCAAAATTTTCTCATCCCCAGACTTACCCTTTTTCACCAACCAAACTTCTAAATCACATTTTAACACCAAGCTATCCGAACATCAAACTTAACACATTTCCATAACATCAATGCCTACTAGTCTCTAGAGGGTTAAGAATATATCTGTAATCATTGCTTTACTTTCCCTTTGTCGCTCTAATCATAATTCTGCCCTGCAGGGCGCCTAGCTATATAAGGCGATGAACCAGCCACCGATCCCGAAGGCTGAGTCTCTACATCTGTGCTACCCCTGGTCGGACAGACTCTCTCCAAATGGCCCTGTTGGCCGCAAGCATACAAGCTGTCGAAGCAGTACGACACTCCCCATAATGGAGTCTATTACAACGGCCTCAACGAGGTAGGGGTGACCTCATCTGACTAACACCCCCTTCTCCCGAACAATCGATCTCGCCATCGACCGGCCGTGGTGAGTCATCCCTCTTGTATCCCTCCTATTTGGACATCCTCCCATCACATGGCCCCGACGGCCGCAAGTATACAATCTCCCAAACTAGCACAACACCCTGAGGATCATCCTCAGCTCTCTATCCATAGAACTCTGGCGAACTGCAACTCAGAAAATCCCGTAGTCTCAAACTATCTGACCTCGGGTGAACCACTGGTACTGTGGGAACCACCGCTCCGTCGTCCTCATTCCAGCCACCACCTAGCTAGTAATCGGGCCATCTCTGAACTCATATCCTCGGCTCGGCCGTAACCGAGGCTCGGTATCGTGGCCTCGTGAGAAATCGCTGCCGCCTAAACTCTCTTGGGGCTAGCGGCGTCATAAAACTCACCGTCTGAAGTACTATCTCAGGTAATGACCGACGCGCCAGACTCCTCTGCGTTCCAATCGCAGCTCCCTCTGCTGCCTTGCCCTTCTGGGCCCTGGTTGCCTTGCGTAGAGGCATAACGGGTACATAAGAATACGCCAGAGGGAGTCCAACTTATAACACAGCTCTAAGGCACGATCTCAGAGTGAGAAGAATGGAAACCAATCCTAAATATCTCAGAGCCTCCGATTATAGATGTGGTACACAACACATCGATAATCAAGACTCTACTAGACACGATCGTAGACACTTTCCGAGGATTAATCGCTCGATACCACTTTTGTCACGACCGATCCGGGCGTGGTCGTGCCTACCCTGCACCCTAGTGATATAACATAAGAGAAAAATCAGCGGAAATAAAAACTAATGAAAGAAAACAGTGAAATAAGAACACAGGCTAACCCAAACGGTTACCTTTTTGTACATAAATGAAAACTTGAACAGTTACATCCCTTACAAACCTGCCCACAACAGTGATGCACTCTAAGAATTTTGAAATCATAATGACGACAGGGCCCGCCATGCCCCCTGAATATACAAAAGTCTACAAGTTCAGGGAACCGTACCACAGGACAAGCTTCCGGAGATATGGAGCTTTCCGAGAACCGAACAGCGATCCTAAGAGTGCAGATCAGCAAGCTATGTACCTCAACCTGCGGCATGAACGCAGCCCCCCGAAGGAGGTCAGTACAACAGGTACCAAGTATGTGAAACTGAAAAATACTGTAAATGAAATCATAACAGTCTATATAAAACAGGAGACATGTATGATAACCAAACTACAGTACACAACATATAAGCAGTCATGTCAAGTTAGGGACTCATGCCCGTGAAATCACCACTCAAATACAACCCGAGAATTTAACCCGCACTATGGCGCGTGCCCGATCTCACCTCGGTATAAGCATGGCCCTGGAACCGTCCTAGTGGGCCCATACCCGTGGACCATCCAACGTGTCGGTATGCCCCAAAGGAGATAACAAGATAACAATCCCTGTGGAAGCATACCTGTGGGCCACCTAACGTGTCGGTATGTCCAAACAACTAACAAGATAATACTCATCAGGAAGCATACCGTGGGATACCCAACGTGTCGGTATGTCCAAACAAATAACAAGAGAATACTCATCATGGAAGCATACCCGTGGGCTACCCAACGTGTCGGTATGTCCAAACAAATAACAAGAGAATGCTCATCAGGAAGCATACCCGGCTACCCAACGTGTCGAAGATGTCCAAACAAATAACCAATAACGCCTCCATCGAGAGACTCGATAGCACAATCAAACCCTTGTACAACAAGGCTATCTCAACCAAGCATAGGCAAGTTACACACAACTCAAGGTACTTTAAACACTCCTTAACACAACGTCAAGTATACCATTTAAAACCCAAGTATCTAACCCCTTTAGGATCAAGGTACTCCTACCTTTTATAACCAAGCCACTTATGTTTTTCCATCACAAAGAGTTCAATATTTGAAAACAAGTTACTTCTCTTTTTCCAAAAATCAAGTTATCATTCTAAATCCAATAATGAATCCATTTCTTTATCTTCCATAAAGTCGTTATAACTAACTTCCCATAAAGATATTATAACACTTTATGTTTTAAAACAATACAAGACAAAACCATGCCTTTATTTTAAAACAAGACACTTCAAATTCTTAAGTCTCTTTTCTTTTAGAAATCGAGTTCCTTACTTTGGAATTTTTAAGAAGATCAAAACTTGATTACAATAATTCTTATTAGAGCAGCCATGATCTAGGAAATGTAATACAATTTTGTCTTATCTTAGCTTCTATGCAGATGGAGGTTTCTACTGGTTTTAATATGATTAATTGTCATTACTTCTTTCCTTTATTAACGCTGCATTGGCTTGTTCGATTCTTATTCCCATTTCCGAAATTTATGTAACATGATTCTTTTAAAACAAAACCCAAGTACTCATTTCCCACGAATGAGGTTTCACACTTTTCAACACCAATTAGGTCAATTATAAGTCAAGTCTCTTATCTTTTGAAATCAACAAACCATTCTTTTACCTACATAAAGTGGTTATAACAAACTTCCCATAAAGCCGTTATAACACTTTATGTTTTAAACCAACCAATTACAACTATAAGCCCTTATGAGACCAAGAGGGCTTATTCTTTAACCACCGAGTACCCATTACTAACGAATAAGATTTTCCTACTTTTTCAAACAATCAAGACCTTTACACTTCATATCAAGTCAAGGCACAACAAGGGAAATCAAATTCCTTTAACACACGTGCATCTACTGCACTATATATTTCACAAATAATCATGCTGAAGAGGATAGGAAGAATCACATACCTCGCGACGATTATCGATGGTTAGCAAAATGCTCCACAGTACTATACCCTTCAGGTAGGATACGCTACTCGTAGCACTTCAATCCTATAAGGGTCATAAAACGTCTATCAAACTCTAGCTTCGAACGTAGAATAACTAAGTGCAAGGTCCCTACATTCTACGGAAATTTGGACAGCACTTCCTTTGTTTCTACTTACTATGCCACCTTTTTCAAGGCCGAATTCAATAACCAACGCCCCATTTAAGGCTCAATTAATTCAGCAAAAACAAGGGGGTTACACGCCTAACAATACGTGTAAAATTCCGCCCCACAATAACACAAAATAACCCAATAATTTCCATGCCATTCATGGCCAACAATAAACCTATTCTAAACCCCTTTCAACTCTTTTCCAATCCAAGTTCTTAGGTCTAACATGATATCTAGCCCTAGACATCTTCAACAACTACAATCCCCCTTTACAACATGTGACGACCAAATTAGTAACCAAATTGAAGTTACAATCTTAAGGCTAACATGCCCATTTCGGTTTTCAATAAGACAACAAGATCCAAATCTATTCAAACTTAAATATAACAGCCTCAGGCTCATTTCTAAACTACTATAACAAGTATTGACTCAAATCCAAGAGAAGAGAAAACTTTTACCTTTGGAGAAGCCCACACAAGCCCCTTTCTTCCACTTCTTTTCCGTCAAACTCGTCCACCAGCGCTTCCCACAAGTTTACCCACACTTTTCCTTCTTGCCGCCGCTCCAACAATTTTTCCCCTAAGGCAAGGTTTCTTCAAAGATCTAGAGAGAAATGGAGAGGATTTCCTTGGGAGGGTTTTGAGATGAAATGGCCAAGTCTTCCAAGACTTGGCCCTAAAATAGGCCCCTTTCCTGGTCAAAAGGATGGGAGGGACACTTTTCACCCTCCCATAGGCTTTTAACAAAATATCCCCTGATTTTCGCCCTTTACCCTGCAAAATCCGCCTTGGCGCTGCGCCACGCGGCGCCACAAGGCTCCACTTCATAAAATAATTACCGCGTTCGTGGCCACGCGCGCTGCAACCTGCGAACCCCGGACAACCGCGCCATGCGCCTGATTCGTGGCGCTGTACCTGAACCGAAACCACTGCTTTGCCTGACTGCGCACCAAACTTGAAACTTCCATAACTTTTGACTCCGATGTCCTATCGACGAACGGTTTGTTGCGTTGGGAACTAGATCTAACGGACTACACACTAGGCTTTTTAAACACCTTGAAATTCTTAACAACGGGGGTACAACACTCCAAGGTAGACTCAAAATCCGTCCAACACATGTTTGTCAACTTATCTTTCAACTTTCAAATCTTATATACCTGGGTATGTTCTTATCTTAACTTCTTGAATTTACGGGGTGTAACAACTTGGTTTTTAACTAATAAGTTATATTGATTTCGGAAATGAGAATATGTATCGAACAAACCACTGCAGCGTTAATAAAGGAAAATGTATTGACAAATAATTAATTATATTAAAACCAGTAGAAACCTCCATCTGCATAGAAGCTAAGATAAGACAAAATTGTATTACATTTCCTAGATCATGGCTGCTTTAATAAGATTGTTATAAACAAGAATAAACTACTCACACATAAGATATATGTTACTCAATTTTGTTAAAAGAAGAAATTACGTTGTTAAGTGATTAGGACTATGAACTATGAAATCTTTCGAAAATAAGAGACTTAAGTATTTAAAAATATGCAACTTGAACTTTTGAAAAGAATGTTGTTACTTGACCTTAAAAAGGGAAAATGTGTTGGTTTAAAATGAAGGCATGGTATTGTCTTAATCTGTCTTAAAAGAGGGTTTAAATGTTATGGACGATTTTACCTCGAGTCCCATGGGATGGGCCGAGACATGTATTCCACCCGATTTCACCTCGAGTCCCATGGGATGGGTCGAGACATGTATTCCACACGATTCCACCTCGAGTCCCATGGGATGGGCCGAGACATGTATTCCACCCGATTTCACCTCGAGTCCCATGGGATGGGCCGAGACATGTATTCCACACGATTCCACCTCGAGTCCCATAGGATGGGCCGAGACATGTTATATGTATCATACGATTTATACCTAGACTGCCTGCAGTGAGGAAGGAGTTCCACGGGCATGAGGGATGACTTTGAGGGAGTGAGTCCCTGCCTTGACATGACTACTTTTATGTTGTAAACTGTAGTTTGGTTATCATACATGTCTCCTGTTTTATATAAATTGTTATGATTTCATTTACAGTATTTTCCAGTTTCACATACTTGGTACCTGTTGTCGACCTCGCCCTGCGTTCATCCGCAGTAGAAGGTACGATCGTCGATCCTCGCCATGGATCACAACTCGGCTTGGGAAGCTCCGCTTCTCCGAGGCTTATCTTTGGTATAGTCCCTGTCATTGTAGTACTTACATTCGTGGGTACGGCGGGCTCTGTTCCGCTGTTGTTATAAAACTCCTGAGTGCAGAATCGTTGTAGGCGAGTTTGTAAAGGGATATCGCTCGTTCAAATTTTATGTATATATACATCCGAAAGGCAATCTTCTCTTGATAAATCGTTTCTCATTCTATAATTGTCACGACCAACCGGGCGTGGATCGTGCCGGGCACCACTAGTGATATAACATCGAGTAATCATTAATATAAAACAATAACACGAAATGACATGAAGTATGAAACAATAATCGAGAAAGTTGCCTTGCGGCGTATATAAATATCAACTAGAACGATTACATCCCTTTTTACGCTTCGCCCAACAAGATTACATGCACTTCTAAGAGTGACATGACAACAATGGCGGGATAGGGCCCGCCATACCCCGAATGTAAGCACCTACTACGGGGACTATACCACCGATAAGCCTCCGAGAAACGGAGCTTCCCAAACGCCGAACTGTGACCACGAGCTAGGATCAACGATCGTACCTCAACTGCGGCATGAACGCAATTCTCGAAGGAGGTCAAGATAACAGTGGCAAGTATGTGGCCCAAAATCAGTAAATGAAATCATAGTAGTCTATATAAAGCGGGAGACATGTATGATAACCAAACTACGATTCACAATAAATAAGCAATATGTCGTGACTCACGCCCTCGAAGTCATCACTCAAATATAACAATGGGTCTCACGCCCACAACATCAATCATGCCCGTGGAATGCCTTCCTCACGGCCGGCAGTCTATGATATAAAAGCACCAAGGAATACACATGAACACCAGGTCCCACCTGTGTCATCATTAAACCGTACGGGGTAAGTACGAAGGCATAGCCGACTACTAAAACCTACGCACAAACAAGGTCATAAATCAGATCATGAGATCTGTCTGCATCGTCACATGATCAAAGCCGCCACTCGCGCAGATCTAATGTGCGCGTCTAGCCACCGAACTTCCCGCAGCTCGCGCATAGGCCACTCCAATGGCCCGCATGAGGTATTCCCGCATCGGGTAGCTACTCCCCGCGTCCGCTGGACTCATGATCCGCGTGGCCACATGACCGCATGACCATATAGGTCGACACTAACTGGAACTCTCGTAGCTCCGCATAGGTCCCCGGGACCGCATGAGGTATCCTCGAATCATAGTCACACAATTGCCGAGTATTACCCCGCATCGGAGGGCAGCTTAACCTCCGGGATCATGTCAAGGTGAGTGGTACAATACCAACATAACGGCTGATAGTTAAACAACATAAGCGCGATCGAGGGAAAACCCCTTTAAACAAACATCACAAGATACTAACACACGTAGCATCCTAACATGTTTACTTATCAAAACAACAAGAAAGTATTACAAGGCTATCAAAAACCAACACAATCAAGTTATTCACACAAGATACTTTCTACTTTATGTTAAACAAGTTCGGGTTTTTATCCCCAAAGTACTTCATACATTAACTTTTTAAAAGATACGTTACTTTCACAAAAGTCACACAATACCCGTAGTATAAAAATAGAGTGACTATATTTTAAGTAAACCAAAACACTTCCCTTTGTAAAATCGAGTAACAACATTATTTTCCAAACGTTCAAGTTTGCCTAATTTCAAATGTTCAAGTTTCTCATTTTTCGAAAGGTTTCGTAGTTCATAGTTTTAATCCTTTAAAACAATTTGAGAAACATATACCTTATGTGTGAGTAGGTTATTCTTATTCATAACAATCTTATTACAGCAGCCATGATCTAGGAAATGTAATATCATTTTGTCTCATCTTAGCTTCTATGCAGATGGAAGTTTCTACTGGTTTTAATAATACTTTTTTTAGTCAAAACATTTCCCTTTGTTAGCGCTGCTGTGGTTTGTTCGATACTTATTCTGATTTCCGAAATCAGTAAAACATTATTGCTTTTTAAAAAACCAAGTACTCATTTCTCACGAATGAGGTTTCACACAAAATTCATATTAATTTAATTAAGTCAAGTCTCTTATCTTTTAAGATCAAGTCTCTTAACTTCTAAAATTAATAAACCATTCTTTTTATCACTCTTAAGTCGTTATACCTAACTCTCCATAAAGCTAGTATAACTCTTAAGCTTTTAAAAGCCAAGCATTACTCTTCTTTCAAAAATGTTTCTTTAATTCTCTTGAAATACTTCAAGATTCTTATTATTCAGGCTTAAGTCAAAAGATATTGCCGTACAACTACGTTCAATTAACACACGTACGTCTACCATACTATATATATATTCTTTTAAAATATCATGCTCAAGAGGATAGGAAGAATCACATACCTCGCGATGATTATCAACTATTAGCAAAACGCTCCACGGCTGTAACCCGGCTAGCCTTGTCCACCTTTCAAGTAGTACATGCTACTCGCAGAACATTCAACCTATAAAGGTTATACAGTCTATCAATGTCTAGACTACCCGGTAGAATAAATCTAGATACAAATTTCTAAGGAAAATTGGGCATTTCTTCCCTACCCACAAACTTCACAAGTCTCATCAGATACCGTCCTATGTAAGTAGTTCAATTCCCTTCTTATATACCTTCCTTGTATATAACTTATACTTAATTCTTATACTTCAATAGTATGCAAACTCAATTACAATAGGAGACAAGATATTTACCTCGGTAAGCCCATAATTATCCAAGTATAAATGTCGATCCCGAGCAACGTTAGCTCTACTATGGGCGCTCCAACCCGCTCCAAACAACCCTTTAGAAGTTCTACGCAACTTCTTCTTAATCCTTCAACCTACTGAAGATTTTCCTAAGGGTTTCGTTTTGAGACAAAAGGACATAAGGTAGTATTTCCTGCTCTACGATAGAGGTATCTTTGGAATACTACAAGGTATACTGACTAAGGTATTTTGGTATAGTAACAATACTTTGGAGAGTATTTTCTACCAAGAGGGGGTGTATTTTATGAGAACAACTAGGCAAGGGGGGGGTACCCCACAGCTTAGCACCACTAGGAAGGGGTTGTGTCTCGCCACACCATGGGAGGGGTGACAACTCTCGGCCAAGGGGGCCTCACGAAATGGGGGAGGGGTTTTCAAGACTTAAGGAAGTGAGGAGTGGATGAAAAAAGCTTCACACAAGGGGGGGTATTTATAGGGAGTTCAATGGCCAAGATCTAGCCAAGTGGGGGGCAAGTGGAGGGCCAAGATTTGCCCAAGTGCCCCCTAGTCCCTACTCCACAAATCCCTCACAAATATCCTACCAACTATGACCCCTAAATCGTGCAAGTTGCCGTCCCACACTCCACCAACTTGAGGGTGACAAGTGTCGCCCTCTCGTTGGTCCAAAATATTTCGTCTCTCGGAAAAATCTGCAAAATTAAAATGACATAGCCGGAATTTTCCCTTCGCAAGTTTTGTAAAACATTTCGTCGAAAAACGATTCTAATCGGGTGTTGTGCACAAAATATTTTCGTCCATGCCTATTTAAAGTTCAAACTTTTCTACGTCGTCACGCATACTCTGAAATCTGGTATAACATTCTCCCTCCTTAGAAACATTCGTCGAATGTTCCTTCTAAGTCTCAAAACAAACATGCGCCAAGATAGTCTTCACCGCTATATATTAAAACAAACACGCCACGCCTGGCCATCAAATAACACATGCGCAAATACTTAATCCAAGTCCACGAGGAATCATCTCTAGTATAACAAAAGCTCCCACCCCAAAGTCTAAAATATACTCCCTTCGCCACTTTCTCTTTACAAATGAAATGATCACATCTGTGTTCTCAACACATGCTCGCCTCTCCCCTTACTCGTCATACCCTTCCCGTACATTCGGACTCTTTCTCATGACTTACCACATTTTCTCTACTGCTTCAGTTTCCAAAATCTCGGGTTTACTATCTCCAACTTGGTCATCATTAATCGAACACTGATGGATCTCGATACTTTTCCAACATAACAACACGAAAGATCGACGTCGGCCTCCTAAGTCGACGGCAATGCTAACTATAGGCAACCCGCCTATTCTTCACATGATCCGGAAAGGCCCAAAGTAACTCGGGCTAAGTTTCTCTGCTTTCCAAAACTCGTCACACCCTAACCACATTCTCACAAACAGTATGAACCAACAATCGAACCTTGCCAACATCGAACCAATCGACCAAGAACTTACACTTCCGCTCCCTACAAGGCGCGCACAAAGCGACATCCGAATACCAAATGATAGCTATTAAAACACTCCTCAACAGAGGCAACCATCCTCACGGCTACCCCGAAATCCAAACACCGGCCCGAGGCGAATGTGATATTGAGACTCACCTCGCCTTCCTAACCTCGCCTCGTAAAACTTCCGAGAAAAAGAATGTACCGTGAACTGGCTCCACTGTCGCCATAAGGTGAAAGTAGGTACCTCGCAACCTTACAACCTTCCCGATATAACATCTCGCATAACCTTCACGAGTAAATGATTTTTGACCGAAAGACAAGAGGGATCGACCTCATCGCCCGACCATCGGTCGAATGATCCACGGACTCAGACGATGGTTAACTAAACTTGGGCCTAACACCCACGTGACCCTACTACCGGAGGGACCACCACAACCGACCCCACCATAAAACAGTCGCGGTTGACCGCCAGCACGGCCTCAACCCGACCCACTCTCGCAGAAACACTTGCTCCCGATCCGAACAATCTCACTATCAAGTTACGAAACCTGGCGGCCTTCTTAGCTCAACTACCCTCTTTCATTTCACACGACTCGGGGACTTATATACAAATATATCTCACGTGCACTATGCACTCCGAGCAAGGGTCAAACACAAATGTAATCTTTTACTCAAGATTGCCTTGCCTTCAAGGTCTCCACGTATAAAGCTCTAAGGCTCACACTTTTCCTATCCCCCAATTTTTCCCGGTTACTAACCATGATTTCTAATCACAATTTACACAATGCTATCAGAATATAACACTTAAGGTATACTCATCTTACATACTAATCTCTAGAGGGTTAAGGATATACCAGATCTATCGCTTCACTCCCTTAGTCGTCTAATCAAACCCGCCTGCAGGCGATAGCTAGGAAGATGATGAACTGATCACCGATCATGAAGGCTGAGTCCTCCTACTTACATCCTTCATACTAGGACATCCTTTCGACACATGGCCCTGACGGTCGCCGGTAAAACAAGTACCAACTAAAAGACGACATTCCCCGGGATGACGTCTGTCACATTGTGAACACTGGGGAAAAATTGAATCCGGCCGGAACCTTCGTGTAGCCAATCGAACCTCGAGTTCTCACCAATTCGCATACCCCAAACGCCCCAACCCCGGAGGACCACTCGACCGTGGATGTGCATATCTAATTGGCCGCGAGGCGATTCGCCAAAGTTATCAAAGGACCTTGCTGCTCGCCTTCTTCTCGCCTCGTTAACCCGCCGATCTCTACGCTTCTCGCTTTCGCATAAGCCCGCATACGTGCCATGCTCACTTAATCAAGAACTACTTGCACAACCCTTTCTTAGATATTTATCAAGGCCCGCGATAAATCGACATCATATACCCTCCGTAGCTTAAATCTCAGCTAGTAACAGGTCGCCTTTGCAATCTATATTCTCTGTTCCTGGCCGTGAATCAAGGTTCATATATCAAGGTCGCGATGCACCGCTGCCGCTGCAAACTCTGGGCTGGTGACGCCGCAGAACTCCCAAATGAAGCACCACCCTGTGTGATGATTGGGCCTGCTCCACGTAACCTCAATACTTACTCAGCCTCCTCGCTTTGCCCTTCTCGCCGGGTTGCCTTACGCGAGGCATAGCGGTAAGGAAAGAAATACGTTAGAGGTCCAACTTATAACACGCCTCTAAGGCACAATCTCAGAGTGAGAAGAATGGAAACCAATCCTAAATATCCTATAGCCTCACGATTATTGGTGGTGCACAACACACCGATAATCAAGACTCTACTAGATACGGTGTAGACACTTTCCGAGGATTAATCGCTCGATACCACTTTTGTCACGACGAACTCCACGTGGATCGTGCCTTACCCTGCACCCTAGTGATACAACATCAGAGTAATCAGCGGAATATAAAACAATAACACGAAATGACATGAAGTATGAAACAATAATCTGAGAAAGTTGTCATGCATATATAAATATCAACTAGAATAGCTATATCCCTTTACGCTTCGCCCACAACAAGATTTCATGCACTTCTAAGAGTGACATGACAACAATGGCGGACAGGGCCCCACCATACCCCAATGTAAGCACCTACTACGACAGGACTATACCACCGATAAGCCTCCGAGAAACGGAGCTTCCCAACACTGAATCGTGATCCCGAGAGCTAGGATCAACGATCGCGTACTCAACTCATGGCATTTAACGCACTTCAAGGAGGTCAAGATAACAGTACTAAGTATGTGAAACTAAAATATCAGAAATGAAATCATAGTAGTCTATATAAAGCAGAGACATGTATGATAACCAAACTACGCTCACAATAAATAAGCAATATGTCAAGTCGTGACTCACGCCTCAAAGTCATCACTCAAATATAACTATGGGTCTCACGCCCACAACATCAATCATGCCCGTGGAATACCTTCCTCATCACGGCCTATTATATAAAAGCACCAAGGAATACACATGAACACCGTGTCCCACCTGTGTCATCATAAAACCGTGACGGTAAGTACGAAGGCATAGCCGACTACTAAAACCCACAGATAAACAAGGTCATAAATCAGATTACGAGATCTGTCTTGCATCACATGATCAAAGCCGCCACTTGCCCGCAGATCTAATGTGCGCGTCTAGCCCCGAACTTCCCGCAGCCCGCATAGCCACCCAATGGCCCGCATGAGGTATTCCCGCATCGAGGGTAGCTACTCCCGCATCCGCACGACTCGCAGCCGCATGGCCACATAGACCGCATGACCATATAGGCCGCACACTAACACGAACTCTCGTAGCTCGCATAGTCCCCGGACCCGCATGAGGTATCCTCGAATCATAGTCACTGCATCGCTCGAGTATTACCCCGCATCGGATGGCAGCTTAACCTCCGGGATCATGTCAAGGTGAGTGGTACAATACCAACATAACGGCTGATAGTTAAACAACATAAGCGCGATCGAGGGAAAACCCGTTTACACAATCATCTCTAGATACTTAGACACGTAGATTCCTAAAATGTTTAGTTTTCAAACCAAGTAGAAATTATTACAATGCTATCACAAACCAACACAATCAAGTTATTCACACAAGATACTTTCTACTTTATGTTAAACAAGTTCGGGTTTTTATCCCCAAAGTACTTCATACATTAACTTTTTAAAAGATACGTTACTTTCACAAAAGTCACACAATACCCGTAGTATAAAAATAGAGTGACTATCTTTTAAGTAAACCAAAACACTTCCCTTTGTAAAATCGAGTAACAACATTATTTTCCAAACGTTCAAGTTTGCCTAATTTCAAATGTTCAAGTTTCTCATTTTTCGAAAGGTTTCGTAGTTCATAGTTTTAATCCTTTAAAACAATTTGAGAAACATATACCTTATGTGTGAGTAGGTTATTCTTATTCATAACAATCTTATTACAACAGCCATGATCTAGGAAATGTAATATCATTTTGTCTCATCTTAGCTTCTATGCAGATGGAAGTTTCTACTAGTTTTAATAATACTTTTTTTAGTCAAAACATTTCCCTTTGTTAGCGCTGCTGTGGTTTGTTAGATACTTATTCGATTTTCAAATCAAGAAACATTATTGCTTTTAAAACCAAGTACTCATTTCTCACGAATGAGGTTTCACATAAAATTCATATTAATTTAATTAAGTCAAGTCTCTTATCTTTTAAGATCAAGTCTCTTAACTTCTAAAATTAATAAACCATTCTTTTATCACTCTTAAGTCGTTATACCTAACTCCCATAAAGCTAGTATAACTCTTAAGCTTTTAAAAGCCAAGCATTACTCTTCTTTCAAAAAGGTTTCTTTAATTCTCTTGAAATACTTCAAGATTCTTATTATTCAGTCTTAAGTCAAAAGACATTGCCGTACAACTACGTTCAATTAACACACGACGCTCACCGTACTATATATATATTCTTTTAAAATATCATGCTCAAGAGGATAGGAAGAATCACATACCTCGCGACGATTATCGACTATTAGCAAAACGCCCACTACCGTGAACCCTACTAGCCTCAGACACCTTTCAAGTAGTACATGCTACTGCAGAACATTCAACCTATAAAGGTTATACTTCTATCAATGTCTAGACTACCCTAGAATAAATCTAGATACAAGTTTCTAAGGAAAATTGGGCAGCCCTTCCCTACCCACAAACTTCACAAGTTCATCAGAATACCGCCCCATGTAAGTACAGCTTCAATTCCCTTCTTATATACCTTCCTTGTATATAACTTATACTTAATTCTTATACTTCAATAGGATGCAAACTCAATTACAATAGGGAGACAAGATATTTACCTCGGTAAGCCCATAATTATCCAAGTATAAATGTCGATCCTGAGCAACGTTTAGCTCCTACTCTAGGCGCTCCAACCCGCTCCAAACAACCCTTTAGAAGTTCTACGCAACTTCTTCTTAATCCTTCAACCGGCATGAAGATTTTCCTAAGGTTTCGTTTTGAGACAAAAGGACATAAGGTAGTATTTCCGGGCTCTATGTATAGAGGTATCTTTGGAATACTACAAGGTATACGGCTAAGGTATTTTGGTAAGGTAACAATACTTTTGAGAGTATTTTCTACCAAGAGGGGGTATATTTTATGAGAACAACTAGGCAAGGGGAGGGTACCAGCTACTTAGCACCACTAGGAAGGGGTGTGTCTCGCCACACCATAAGGAGTGGTGACAACTCTCGGCCAAGGGCCTCATGAAATGGGGAGGGTTTTCAAGACTTAAGGAAGTGAGAAGTGGATGAAGAAAGCTTCACAAAGGGGGGGGGGTATTTATAGGGAGTTCAATGGCCAAGATCTAGCCAAGTGGGGGGCAAGTGGAGGGCCAAGATTTGCCCAAGTGCCCCCTAGTCCCTACTCCACAAATCCCTCACAAATATCCTACCAACTATGACCCCTAAATCGTGCAAGTTGCCGTCCCACACTCCACCAACTTGAGGGTGACAAGTGTCGCCCTCTCGTTGGTCCAAAATATTTCGTCTTTCGGAAAAATCCGCAAAAATTAAAAATGACATAGCCGGAATTTTCCCTTCGCAAGTTTTGTAAAACGTTTCGTCGAAAAACGATTCTAATCGGGTGTTGTGCACAAAATATTTTCGTCCATGCCTACTTAAAGTTCAAACTTTTCTACGTACGTCCCCACATACATACTCTGGAAATACGGGGTATAACAATAATTGTTTCATGTCTTGTTTTTATATTCCGCTGATTACTCTGATATATATCTACTTGGGTGCCCGGGTAAGGCACCAGTCACGGGCCCGGGATCGGGTCGTGACAAGGTCGGTATTTCAGGGGGTTGAGAGCTTTTGGTTCCGTGCTCTACCCATTAGCTCTTCTGTGCTCAACAAGGTCCGTTCTGCTTGCATCCAGTTCTTATGGGGGGGCAAGCCACCTAGAGTTGCTTGGGATGAAATTTGTGTGCCTCAATCTGAGGGAGGCTTTGGCCTCATGGATATCAAGGTATGGAATCACGCTTTACTCTCTCATTCCATCTGGCAAGCACATTCTAAGGCGGATACACTTTGGGTCCAATGGATCAATAGACACTACTTAAGGAATCAATCCATTTGGGAGTATGAAATGCGCTCTAGAGATTCTCCTCTATTCAAAAGGCTTTGTTGCATTCGTGACACTTTCTTAAGCATCTTTGGGAATATGGGTAACACTATTATTGGCTTGGAAAAATGCTGTATAAATGGAAGATTTGATTCGGGTCTTGTGTACAACGTCTTGCGTACACCAAGAGAGCACAAGCTTTGGATGTCGCAAATTTGGAAAGGATTTATTCCTCCTAAATTCTCATTCACGGTTTGGCTCACTTGTAGAAAGTGTCTTGCTACCAAATATACTCTCTCCTTCCTCAACTTAGAAGACAAATCGTGTGTTTTCTGCAAGAGTGCCAACGAGACTAGATCTCACCTCTTCTTTTCATGCCCTTTCACTCACAAGATTTGGAAGTACACAAAAGAATGGTTGGGTATTACAAGGGAAATGTCAACCATTGAAAGTGCGCTCAAATGGATCAAGAAAGAACATCATGGGACTAGCATCCGCTCCAAAGCCATCCTACTAGCTTTTTGCATAGTGGTATATGAGATTTGGAGAGCAAGGAATGAAATACTATTTGCTGACACTAAAACAACAGTGGTGGAAGTGGTAGCAAAAGTACAAACAACAACTTACAGAATTCTTTATGATTTAATCCCATCTTGTAAACATCACCTCTGAGTGATCACCCCTCCCCTCCTTCATTTCTTGTTTTTTACGTTGAGGATTGAGAACTCTCAATGATTGATTGTAAGATTTCAGTTTATTCTTATTTATAATATTACCATTTACCTGGAAAAAAACAATAATTAAAGAAGGGGATAACACGCCCAAACGGAACGCGATTAACAATCTCTCCTTCATAACAACAATAATTAAAGAAGGGGATCACACGCCCAAACGGAACGCGATTTAACAATCTTCCCCTTAACAACAATGTAAATACAGTCCAAAGTAAATACGGTCCAAAGTAAATACGGTCCTTAAGTTGGGGTCCTTGACCAACTTTTATAATTTTACTTATCCAATTACTTCATTAGTCTTCCAACTTATATTCCAATCTTAATATAAGTTATAGTTCCTTTGTTGTTAACTTCTTAGTAAGTAATGAATACATTTTTACCATTTTAATGGATAATATGCCAATTCTCCTTTTAACATCTTAACAAGATCCAAATATTTCTTTATATCTTATAGTCCATAATATACTTCCAATATATGTATAATATCCATATATACATAATAATCAACTTCACAAAGAGGTTAAGGTTCATTACCTCAAAATAGCCCAAAAAAAAACGTGACTGTCCAGATTTTTAGCCACTGCTTCGTCAGCTGAACTTGTAACGTCGATAAATCTCTACTCCAGTGTCCTATCGACGAGCGGTTTGTTGAGTTGGAAACTACACTCGACGAACTTCATTTTAGGCTTTTGAAACACCCAAAAACTCCTAATATACTAGGAGATATTCCCTTCCAAAATTGACTAAAAATCTGTCCAAAACAGTCCCGAAAATCTGCCCACTCTCGGCCAAGGGGGGTTTTTGAGGCTAGGGGTGTGAAATCTTGTCTAACTCTTGGTTAATAATCTTCCTAATACATTAAGGAAGAGCACTTATAAGTTTAAGAATTTTTGGACAACATTTGCTCAAGTAAAGGGGGGTTTGGACGAGAACAAGAAGGGAGGGAGAGAAAATATTTTCAAGTCTTGAAATGTTCTAAGTGTGGAAGATTTTCATCAACTAGAGGGGTTTATATAGGACAACCAAGGGTTAGGATTGAAACATGTGTATGGTTTAGATTGTTTGTGTAGGTTCCTTTCTCCACTTGTCCCACAAATGCCATGCAAGACTTTGACCATTTGACTAGCCCACTTTGTCTTGAAAAATCGTCCACTTATGTCCAATTTGGGGTGACACATGTCGCCTTCCTATTGGTCCAAAATATTTCATCTCTCGGAAAAATTCCATAGTCGTAAAAATATTGACAACGTAAAATTTCATTCACAAGGTTCGGAATATTTTCCGTCGGAAAACAATTCTTTCATTCTTACCCTAATTAGGGTTTAAACATTCGTACGTACGTCCTCACATACATACTCCGGAACTACGGGGTATAACATTCTTCCCCCCTTAGAAACATTCGTCCCGAATGTTCCTTCTAAGTCTCCAAACATACCTGTGTCGGTATAGTCTTCCCTACAATACCTACGAAACCAATTTTGCCACACATGGCCATAATACAACATACGCGCAAAAACTCACATCCGAGCCAATGAAGAATCATCTCTAAAGCGTATACAACACTATTAGCTCCCACCCAAGGTCTAAAGGATACTCCCTTCGCATCTTTACTTCATAAAAGGAACACTTCTATCTTCTTAACACATCCTCGCCTCTTTCTTACTCGTCGTATCCTCCTCGTACACTCGAACTCTTTCTAGTATATGTACCATACTTCAGTCATCGCTTCAGTTTCCAAAACCTTAGAGTTACTACCTCCCAACCCGGTCATTTTACTAGCCTCACATTCCTCTAAAGTCATTCCCGGCTTTCACGATCCGATTCTGGTCGAACACATCCGCGAACTCGTACGATGGTTATCTAAAATTGGGCCTTGCACCCTCGTGATCCCATCACCTAGAGGGACCACCTCAAATTTACCTCACTTCATTCCGTGCTGCGGGTTGACCCGCAATCTGGCCTCAACCCGACCCATTATCGCGCCAACTCTCTCGTTCCCCGATCCAGAACAATCTTACTAATTCACGTCATGAAAGCTACCACTTCTATCTCAAACTACCCATGGAATTATCACACAAATACTCCACGTATACTATGCACTCCGAAAAAGACTAATCGTAAAATCTTTTACTCAAGACGGCCTTACATCTAAGGTCTCGGTCTCAACTGTTATAAATTCTAAGGTTCACAATTGTCTCATCCCCAGACTTACCCTTTTCACAAACCAGGCTTCTAAATCACATTTTAACACAAGCTATCCGAACATAACACTTAACACATCATCATATCATCAATACAAACTAGTCTCTAGAGGGTTAAGGATATACCTGAAAATCAAATAGGCGGTTCAAAGGACCGCTAAAACTGGGAACTTCCACCGCGACCTCTGTCGTGGCCTGCTGGTGTATGAACATCCTGCCTAAATATGGGAGGTGAAGAACCCGCAACTGATCCCGTAGTCTGTGCTATCCCATCAGTGCCACCTCTGGTCGGACAGTCTCTCGCCAAATGGCCCTGTTGGCCGCAAGCATAACAAGCTGTCGAAATAGTACGACACTCCCCAAGATGGGGTCTACCACATCGACCACACCGAGGTAGAGGTGGCTTCCTCAGACTAACACCCCTACTTTCCCGAAAACCTGAACCCTTGGAGCCCTGACCTGCTCCCGAATCTCCCGAACGTCACGAAGGCGCGGAGGACCACTCTGTACTGGCGGAGGTGTATAACTAGCTCGCCTTTGGCGTCTGCTCTGAGTTCTTGAAGGACCGCTATCTCGGCCCTCTTATGCTGATCTCGTTCCTACGCTGCCTCTACGTTCCTCCATCCCCTGTGCATAAGCCTGTATACGGGCAATGTCCATGCCCGGCTGAAGAGCTACACCCGTGCAACCCTCTGCTAAGTAATCGTCAAGTCCTGTGACATAGCGGTGCACTCTATCCTCCATATCTGCCACTAAAGTGGGGACATACCGAGCCAACGAGTCAAACTCTATGCTGTACTCCCGAACCGTACGCCCGTTCTGTCTCAACATCATAAATCTATCTGCCCGAGCTCTCCTCATCTGCGAGGGCAAGAAGTGTGTAAGAAATGCCTCCGAGAACTCGTCCCATACGGCTGGAAGTGCATGCTCTCCCCGGGACAGCTCCCACGAATCAAACCAGTCGACTGCAGTATCATGCAGCCGATGTGAACCTAGTACCACCGACTGTCCCTGAGGCCTTGATCACTTTCATGATCCGCCATACCGTCGAATAAACTCACGAGGATCTTCTCGCCGATCCATAGAACTCGTGGATCGCAACTCAAGAAGTCCCAAGTCTCCAACTATCGGATCTAGTGAACCACCGTATTAGAATCGCCGCCACGCCCGCCCTCATCCTCGCCACAAGCCTAGCTAGTAATCGCCATCTCTTGTAACCCATATCCTCTGCTCGCCGCGGATCAAGTCTCGAATCGCGGGCCTCGTGAGCTACCGTTGCTTCTAAACTCGCTGGCCGGGCGGCGCCGCAAACTCGCCGTCAGAGCACCACCTCGTAAAGATCGGGCTCGCGCTTATCGCATCATCTGTTCTACTCGCAGCTCCTCGCCGCTTTGCCCTTCGCCCCGGTTTTCGCAGAGGCATAATCTGTAAAAAGAAGTACGTCAGAGGGGTCCAACTTATAACACAGCTCTAAGGCACGATCTTAGAGTGAGAAGAATGAAACCAATCCTAAATGTCCTGCAGCCTCCTGATCATAGATGTGGTGCACAACACACCGATAATCAAGACTCTACTGACACGGTCGTAGACACTTTCCGAGACTAATCGCTCGATACCACTTCGTCACGACACGTTCGGCTCGTGATTGGTGCCTTACCCCGCACCCTAGTGATACAACATCGAGTAAATCAAGAAATAAAATCAAAGACATGAAACAATAGATTAACATAAGAACAAAGCAACCAAAACGGTTACCTTTACAGATATAAATTAAAAACTTGAACAGTTAAATCCCTTTTTACAAACCTTGCCCACAATAGTACTACGCACTTAAGAATGAAATCAACTATGACGGGACGGGGCCATACCCTGAATGTACAAAAGTATATGACCTCAGGGAACCGTACCAAAAGACAAAGCCTCCGGAGAAATGGAGCTTTCCCAGAACTGAACAGTGATCCTAAGAGCGCGGATCAGCAAGCTACGTACCTCAACCTGCGGCATGAACGCAAATTCCGAAGGAAGTCGATAACAGTACCAAGTATGTAAAACTGAAAATACTGTAAATGAAATCATAACAGTCTATATAAAGCAGGAGACATGTATGATAACCAAACTGTTACACCCCGTAAGTTCAGGACATGTGTAAGTGAAGGTACGTAAGGAACACAAGACTTGGAAATTAGTACGAAAGGAAGAATTGTTTTTCCGACGGAAAATGTTCCGAACGTCGGAAAGGAAAAATGTTCGTTGTTGAGAGTTGGATTCTCAAAATGTATTATTTGAAGAGTATGGAACTTATATTCATATGGAAATTTATTTTTACGGATTTGGTCACGTGGGGTCCACCCGAGGAAGTTTACGTTTATACCCACGTGGGTTCTGAAATTTTATGGACAAATGAGAGGGCGACACGTGGCACCCCCACATGTGGTCTTGGACGAAATGGTGGGGGGGTAAAATGGTCATTTGACCATTGTGTAGATGAGAAAGTCTTGCTAATTAATAGCTTGACATTGTTGACCAAGTCAAGAGCCATTTGGCTTGATCTCTTCCCTCCAATTTTAACAAGTGTTGTTATCCAAGCCCTCCATTGTGTTAAGTATACTACTAGTAGCAAGACTTAGCATTTTCTACACTTAGAAAAATTAGAAACCTTCTTGTTCTTCAAGAGAGCTCACTGTCGTCCATTTGCCCACACAAAAATTTTGTGATTTTGATCCATTAGCCACAGACTCTAACCCAATTTTCCTACTGGTGTTGTAAGGTTATCTCAATAGAAATATTTAGTAAAAAAATTATTATTACGTTAGACGCAAGTCTGAAACTAAGGGAGTTATTCAACTTTGAAGTTGGAAATTGAAGATATTTTCTTCATAGGCCTCTAGGAGTGCTTGAGCGGATTGGAACTTAAGGAAAGGAGCTAAGAATTTCTAAGGCGCGACTTTGGAATCTTGGAAATTTTAAGGGCTTTGAAAGGTATAATTTTGTCGTTTTAGTAGTTAAGACTTACTTATTGTTGTAGATATGGATTTTAGCAAGCATGTGTTATATAGTATGAAGTTTGATATGTTTATGGGCTATTGGAACCCTAATCCGAAAACGAGCATGTTTAGCTTTAAGATTGGAATTCAAGTTGATTATTAGTTTAAGTCGTCGCATGTTGAATAAAGAAGGAAATTATAGTTGTTGAAGTGGTTTATAACTATATAACATGTTGACCTAAGAACTTGAAATTGGATAAGGATTGGAAAAGACGTAGTGTGATTGGTTATATGTTGGCCGAGAATGGCTAGTGAAGTATTATACTATTTCGTATGAATTGTGGGGCGGAATTTTACACGTAGTGTAAGGCGTGTAATCCCCTTTGTTTTGATGTTGTTTGGAGCCTTAAATGTGGCTTGTTGGTTATTGTATTCGGCCTTGAAAAAGGTGGCAAAGTGAGTAGAAACAAAGGAAGTGCTGCCCGATTTTCCGTAGAATTAGAGACTAAATACTTAGTATTATTCTACGTTAGAGACTAGAAGTTGATAGCCTTGTTGTGATCATTATAGGTTGACACTTCTCACGGTGTATTCGGCAGCTTGTGGATTTAGCCAAAAGGTATGTGAACTCTCTCTTCTAGCATGATTCCTTAGAATAAAGAAAGTAAGTTCTACTCCTCGAATGATCCATTCCTTGCTTGTATTTGGATTGCCTAAAATAGAATTTGTTCTATGTACTTCCTGAGTGTACTTTGATGTTTAAATTGTAAGTAGTATAATCCATTTCCTTAGGAAGTTTGGATTCTTAAAAGTGAAGGTATTTTTCTTAAAGTACATAGAGACTTGAAAAGGAAGTGGTTTCAAATCTTTTGGCTAGTGCCTTAGTTCTAAAACCTAAAGGTCATTATAATGACTTTAGAGTCAAAGGAGTGATTTACTTATTCGATTTAAAAGAGGAGAAATGACATGATTTAAGAGAAGTAACTTGCGTTAAGGGTGAAGTTACTTGAGGTTTAAAAAGTAGAAGAAACTTGTTTTCTAACCACAAGAGACTTCAAGTATTTTGAAAGTTAAGAACTTGATTTGTAAGTATGTGATACTTGGTTTTAATAGTATAAGTCTCTTGGTTATTAAAGGAATGGATAAATGCAAAACCATAAAGGGTTATAACGGCTTTATGGGAAGTTGGTTATAACGGCTTTATGGAAGGTTTAGAAAGTTGTCTATTTTGATTAAATCGGCATAAGTTGCCTAGATTGTGAAAATTTGGAGTTACTTGATTTCAAGCTTTGAAATGAGTTTTCTAAAAGTGTAGTAACTTACTTTGAAAAATATACACGCCTTGATACTACGGGTGTTAGTATCTTGGGGCTTTACATAGAAAGGAGTCTTTTATAAAGGAATGTACGTACGTAGTACTTTGGCTTGTTAAAAGAGAATTATTCTATGTATAACTTAATTAGTACTTTGGCTTGATAAATTGAGAATTTGTCTAAATGTGCCTTGATAAGTACTTTGACTTGTTAAAAGAGAATTATTCTATGTATGCCTTGATTAGTACTTTGTCTTGATAAATTGAGGATTTGTCTAAGTGTGCCTTGATAAGTACTTTGGCTTGTTAAAAGAGAATTATTCTATGTATGCCTTGATTAGTAATTTGGCTTGATAAATTGAGAATTTGTCTAAGTATGCCGTGATAAGTACTTGGGCTTGTTAATTTAGAATTGCCTATGTGTGCTGGAAATAGCCGGTTGTGTGCTATTGGTATATCGCTTCGGTCATTCCGGGTTTGTGGCATTTGCATAATTCGTGGATTTGCTACCCACGATGCGAGAATACCTCACGCGAGTCCGTAGGCTTACGCGGGTGAAATAGTCCCACGCGCGAGGGTCCAGCCGATGCGAGTAAGACCTCATGCGCGCACGTACGGGCTAAGACGCGTGAAATAGCACTATGCGAGGAATACCTCATGCGGGTCCGAAAGGGCTTATGCGGGTGAAATAGTCCCATGCGGCGGGTCCGATTTATGCGAGGAATATCTCACGCGTCCACGCGACCTACGCGTGAAATAGTCCGAGAATAAGATTGCTAAATGATACCGCGCGGATGGTCCCGCTTGATCATAAGCTTCCTAGTTTATATTGTAAGGATACTCACGCTTACTCTCATTGTTAGTAAGGCACAATGTGTTGTATTTTGATTATCATATATGTCCCCGATTTGTTTATGTTACCCTATGGTCATGCTTTACGAGGTGGGATTAGGGCATGGGACCACGAGGTATCGAGGACACAGTGGGACTTGGTGTTCATGTATCTTTATTGGTGTTATTACATCATGGATCACGGCGGTGAGGAAGGATTCCACGCACGATTGATATTATGGGCGTGAGACCCATGGTTATATTGAGTAATGACTTTGAGGCTGCGTCCCGACTTGATATGATCGCTTATGTGTTATGTATCGACGTTGGATATCATACATGTCTCTTGTGTTATTTAGATCGCTATGATTTTATTACGATTTCATCGCTCACATACTTGGTACATTCTTCAGATCGACCTCCTTCGGGCTGCGCTCATGTCGCAGGTTTAGTACGCATTCGGTGATCGCAGTGTAGGATCCTCGCCGTGGTTTTGGATAAGCTCTTCTATTCCGAGTTTATCTTTGGTATATGTCCTTCAAGATGTGCTTTGTATAGTTTTGGGTACGGCGGGCCTTGTCCCGTCATAGTTCGATTTAACTCTGAGGTCCGTATTCATATGTGGATTGGACTCGTATGCGGTGTAGTGTCTTTTGTTTATGTATGTATGGCAGCTTGTCGGCTTTGCCGCACGCACGCTTGTAAAAAAAGAGGTTATTTCGCCCGCACTACTTGTATTGTTAAGGTAGAAGGGTGCCTGTGTAGGCACCTGGCCACGCCCGGTTCGGGCGTGACAGAGTGGTATCAAAGCATCCCTAATGTCTACTGCACCGTGTCTAGTAGAGTCTTGATTATCGGTGTGTTGCGCGCCACACCCATAAGCGAGGCTACAAGACATTTAGGAGTTGGTTTCTATTCTTCTCACTCTAGATCGTGCCATAGAGCCGTGTTAGTAAGATAATTCCTCTCGACGTATTGTTGTGTTACGCTTATGCCTCCCGAGGGCAACACCTGAAGGGCAAAGGAGTAGCAAGAGCTACTAGTCGACTCGAGAGTTGATAGGGCTTATGCCCGTTATACCGGATGTTGTTCGCAGCGGCAAGTCCTTCTCGCCAGTTTGAGGCCCCAAAGACTGAGCCTCCAGCTTCTGCTAGAGAAGACTATAGGGTCATGGAAGCGATTATGTTATTGACCAAGATAGCGGTGCTAGTTTGTAAGTGATAGTACCCTGCAGGTAGGGATACTTTGATTAGTAAAGTGAGAAGTAAGAATGTTGACAAGAATGATAGGTAACCGAGACTATAGTTGTATAAAGTTCACAAGTTGTAATTACCCGTATAAGTGTAAGACCGATAGGAAGATTGTCTGATAGAAATACTTTGGCTTATGTGACGAACCTCTAGTGAATAGGGGGTAGGGTAAGAAGTACCTTAAAATAAGAGAGAGATTTATTTCAGACTAAGAATGAGAAGTTAAGTGTGACGATGAGTCGGGTTATGGACTCATTTCGGGTTAGCCGGTAGTATGGAATGGGGTGATGTCAGCTAGAAATGGTTCCGTTATGTGATAGGGTCCCGAGGATGCCAGGCTCAAGTTTAGTTAATCGTTGTACGAGTTTGTGGACACGTTCCACCGGAACTAGGTCGTAAGGACCGAGAAGAGGCTTAGCGGAAATTCAAGTAGCATAATGGCCAAGTTGGTTAGTAACTCCAAGGATTGAGGAATAGAAACAAAATTTGAGATTCTGTACGTGTACTAGATGAGTTTGAAAGTACGAGAAAGTATGACAAGTAAGGAAAGAAAGGAACCTCTAGGGGATCCCGTGTTTGAGGAGACTGTAACCTTCGAGTTTTGTGAGAAGGGACCACGGACGGAAGGTCCATTATTATGTTTACGTATGTTATGTGGTGGCCATGTGTGGCATCGTTGGTCTTGTGCATTTGATTGATAGGCATAGTATAGAGATTGTGCCGGAGTTTGTATAGCGTGACAACCGATTAAGAACATTCGGGGACGAATGTTTCTAAGGGGGGAAGAATGTTACACCCCGTAAGTTCAGGACATGTGTAAGTGAAGGTACGTAAGGAACACAAGACTTGGAAATTAGTACGAAAGGAAGAATTGTTTTTCCGACGGAAAATGTTCCGAACGTCGGAAAGGAAAAATGTTCGTTGTTGAGAGTTGGATTCTCAAAATGTATTATTTGAAGAGTATGGAACTTATATTCATATGGAAATTTATTTTTACGGATTTGGTCACGTGGGGCCCACCCGAGGAAGTTTACGTTTTGCGGGGCCCACGTGGGTTACGGAAATTTTATGGACAAATGAGAGGGCGACACGTGGCACCCCCACATGTGGTCTTGGAAGAAATGGTGGGGGGTAAAATGGTCATTTGAGCATTGTGTAGATGAGAAAGTCTTGCTAATTAATAGCTTGACATTGTTGACCAAGTCAAGAGCCATTTGGCTTGATCTCTTCCCTCCAATTTTAATGTTTGTTATCCAAGCCCTCCATTGTGTTAAGTATACTACTAGTAGCAAGACTTAGCATTTTCTACACTTAGAAAAATTAGAAACCTTCTTGTTCTTCAAGAGAGCTCACGGGTTGGTCCATTTGCCCACACAAAAATTTTGTGATTTTGATCCATTAGCCACAAGACTCTAACCCAATGTTCCTAAGGGTGTTGTAAGGTTATCTCAATAGAAAGATTTCAGAAAAAACGTATTTTTACGTTAGTCGCAAGGCGGAAACTAAGGGAGTTCTTCAACTTTGAAGTTGGAACTTGAAGATAGGTTCTTCATAGGCCTCTAAGGAGTGCTTGGAGCGGATTGGAACTTAAGGAAAGGAGCTAAGAATTTCTAAGGCGCGACTTTGGAATCTTGGAAATTTTAAGGGCTTTGAAAGGTATAATTTTGTCGTTTTAGTAGTTAAGACTTACTTATTGTTGTAGCTATGGATTTTAGCAAGCATGTGTTATATAGTATGAAGTTTGATATGTTTATGGGCTATTGGAACCCTAATCCGAAAACGAGCATGTTTAGCTTTAAGATTGGAATTCAAGTTGATTATTAGTTTAAGTCGTCGCATGTTGAATAAAGAAGGAAATTATAGTTGTTGAAGTGGTTTATAACTATATAACATGTTGACCTAAGAACTTGAAATTGGATAAGGATTGGAAAAGACGTAGTGTGATTGGTTATATGTTGGCCGAGAATGGCTAGTGAAGTATTATACTATTTCGTATGAATTGTGGGGCGGAATTTTACACGTAGTGTAAGGCGTGTAATCCCCTTTGTTTTGATGTTGTTTGGAGCCTTAAATGTGTCTTGTTGGTTATTGTATTCGGCCTTGAAAAATGTGGCAAAGTGAGTAGAAACAAAGGAAGTGCTGCCCGATTTTCCGTAGAATTAGAGACTAAATACTTAGTATTATTCTACGTTAGAGACTAGAAGTTGATAGCCTTGTTGTGATCATTATAGGTTGACACTTCTACGTACGGTGTATTCGGCTTAGCTTGTGGATTTAGCCGAAAAGGTATGTGAACTCTCTCCTCTTCTAGCATGATTCCTTAGAATAAAGAAAGTAAGTTCTACTCCTTGAATGATCCATTCCTTGCTTGTATTTGGATTGCCTAAAATAGAATTTGTTCTATGTACTTCCTTGAGTGTACTTTGATGTTTAAATTGTAAGTAGTATAATCCATTTACTTAGGGAAGTTTGGATTCTTAAAAGTGAAGGTATTTTTCTTAAAGTACATAGAGACTTGAAAAGAAAGTGGGTTTCAAATCTTTTTTCTAGTGCCTTAGTTCTAAAACCTAAAGGTCATTATAATGACTTTAGAGTCAAAGGAGTGATTTACTTATTCGATTTAAAAGAGGAGAAATGACATGATTTAAGAGAAGTAACTTGCGTTAAGGGTGAAGTTACTTGAGGTTTAAAAAGTAGAAGAAAACTTGTTTTCTAACTATTAAGAGACTTGAAGTATTTTGAAAGTTAAGAACTTGATTTGTAAGTATGTGATACTTGGTTTTAATAGTATAAGTCTCTTGGTTATTGAAGGAATGGATACGTCTAAAACCATAAAGGGTTATAACGGCTTTATGGGAAGTTGGTTATAACGGCTTTATGGAAGGTTTAGAAAGTTGTCTATTTTGATTAAATCGGCACAAGTTGCCTAGATTGTGAAAATTTGGAGTTACTTGATTTCAAGCTTTGAAATGAGTTTTCTAAAAGTGTAGTAACTTACTTTGAAAAATAGACACGCCTTGATACTACGGGTGTTAGTATCTTGGGGCTTTACTGTTACACCCCGTAAGTCCAGGACATGTATAAGAGAATGTACGTAAGGAATCAAGACTTGGAAATTAGTACGAAAGGAAGAATTGTTTTTCCGATGGAAAATCTTCCGAACGTCGGAAAGGAAAAATGTTCGTTGTTGAGAATTGAATTCTCAAAATGTATTATTCGAAGAGTATGGAACTTATTAACATTATGGAAATTTATTTTTACGGATTGGTCACGTGGGGCCCACCCGAGGGATTTTACGTTTTGTGGGGCCCACGAGGTTTACGGAATTTTATGGACGAATGAGAGGGCGACACGTGGCACCCCCACATGTGGTCTTGGACGAAATTTTAGTGAGGGTATAATGGTCATTTGACCAATGTGTAGATGACAAAGTCTTGCTAATTAAGAGCTTGACATTGTTGACCAAGTCAAGAGTCATTTGGCATGATCCCATTCATCCAATTTTAACAAGTGTTTTAATCCAAGCCTTCCATAGTGTTATATAAGCTTACTACTAGTGCAAGACTAGTCTTCAACACTTAGAAAATTTCACACCACCTTGTTCTTGAGATTGAGCTCTCGGCTTTAGTGCAAGTCCCACAAGAAAAATTTGTAGTTTTGATCCTTTGTTCACAAGACTTTAACCCAATGTCCCTAAGGGTGTTGTAAGGATATCTCAATAGAAAGATTTCGGAAAAACGGCGTTTTCGTATTAGTCGCAAGGCGGAAACTTAAGGAGTTCTTCAACTTTGAAGTTGGAACTTGAAGATGGGTTCTTCATAGGCTTCTAAGGAGTGCTTGGCGCGACTTTGAATCTTGGAAATTTTAAGGGCTTGGAAAGGTATAAATCTTGTCGTTTTAGAAATTAAAGATTTCTTATTGTTGTAGCTTTGGATTTTAGCAAGCATGAAGTATATGTGTTGAAGTTTTATAAGTGTTATGGATTGTTGTAGCCTAAAATTCGAAATGACATATTAGCCATTTGAAGTTGGATTACAAGTTGGTCGTAGTTAGAATAGCCGCATGTTACTTACTTGAAGATTATAGTAGTTATAATCAATTGCGACTTAATATCATGATATGCTAACAACTTGGATTGAAAAGGAATTTGGATAAGAATTGGTATTGTTGTATCCTAGATCACGGATTTGGCCTAATAGTTTGTATTAGTTTAATGTCAATCGCGCGAATTTTACACGTATTGTAAGGCGTGTAATCCCTTTGATCGATCGTTGTTTGAGCCTTAAACGTGCCGTGTTGGTTATTGTATTCGCCTTGAAAAAGGTGGCAAAGTGAGTAGAAACAAAGGAAGTCGCCCGATTTTCCGTAGAATTGAGACCGTATACTTAGTATTATTCTACGTTAGAGACTGAAGTTGATAGTCTTGTTGTGACCATTATAGGTTGACACTTCTACGCATCGCGATTCGGCTTAGCTTGTGGATTTAGCCAAAGGTATGTGAACTATCTCCTCTTCTAGCATGATTCCTTAAGATAAAGAAAGTATGTCCTACTCCTTAAATGATTCATTCCTTGGTTGTATTTGGATTGCCTAGAATAGAATTCGTCTATGTACTCCCTTGATTGTACTTTGATGTTTAAGTTGTAAATTGTATAATCCATTTCCTTAGTGAAGTTTGGATTCTTAAAAGTGAAAGTATTTTACTTAAAGTACATGGAGTCTTGAAAAGGAAGTGGTTTCAAACCTTTTGGCTAGTGCCTTAGTTCCAAAACCTAAGGGTTGTTGTAATGACTTTAGGGAGTTAAAGGAGTGATTTACTTAATTGTTTTAAGAGAGAGAAATGACATGATTTAAGAGAAGAAACTTGTTTTCTAAATATTACGGACTTCAAGTATTTTGAAAGTTAAGAAACTTGATTTGAAAGTTTGTGATACTTGGTTTTAAGTATAAGTCTCTTGGTTATAAAAGAAATAAAATTGCCTATGCTTGGTGATAGCCTTTGAGTGCAAGTATTATGTTTTATCGCTGCCGCGACTTGGCCGGAGGCCTACCGCCTTGTTGTAAGTTACTCGACGCACCGACGTTGATGTGGGATTCCACTGCATGCTCGCTATTTGTAGTACTTGGGTTAAATTCCGATTTTTATAAAAGACCGTAGTGCTTATGTGTTGTTTGTCACGGCCGAGATAGGTAAGAGTATAAGTGCGGTAAACCCCAAGACGCTATACCACCTTCTCCAGTAAAAGTATAAATGAGGTAAACCCCAAGACATTATACCCCGCTGTTTTGTTTGATGGTCGGTTGAGATAGGGTAAGAGTATAAGTGAGGGTAAATCCCCAAGACGCTATACCACCTTCTCAGTAAGAGTATAAATGAGGGTAAACCCCAAGACATTATACCTCGCATTACCACCGCGTCTTCCTACTTGGCCTGCATACTTTTAGGACACAGTGGGACTTGATGTTCATGTATGCCTATTGGCGTTATATTATATCATGGATCGCCGCGGTGAGAAGGATTCCACGCATGATTGATATTATGGTGTGAGACCCATGGTTATATTTTAGAAATGACTTGAGGGCACGCGCCCCACGACTTGTTATGATCGCATGTGTTGTGTATCGTAGTCGCTATCATACATGTCTCATGTTTTGCTTAGATCGTTATGATTTCATTACGCATTTCATCGTTTGCCATACTTGGTACATTCTTCAGATCGACCTCCTTCGGGCTGCGCTCATGCCGCAGTTTAGGTACGCAGCTTGGCGATCTGCAGTGTAGGACCGCCGCAGTTTTGGATAGCTCTTCCGTTGGGAGTTTATCTTGTTGGTATAAGTTCTTTCAAGACTAACTTTTGTACGCTTACGGGTACGGCGGGCCTTGTCCCGCCATCAAGAAACTCTGCAGGTCCGTATTCATACGTGGGATCGACTCATGTACGCAAGGTAGTGTCTTTTGTTTATGATATTATATGGCGGCCTTTGTCGCTTTTCCTCGCACGCACGTTAGTTTAAAAAAAAAAAGTGTTATTTAAATTCGCAGCTTACTTGTGTTGTTAAGGTAGAAGCGGTGCCTGTAGGCACCACACGCCCGGTTCGGTCGTGACAGAGTGGTATCGAGCGCTACCTCTGAACGTCTACGACCGTGTCTAGTAGTAGTCTTGATTATCGGTGTGTTGCGCCACACCCATAAACAGGAGGCTACGGACATTTAGGAGTTGGTTTCTATTCTTCTCACTCTAAGATCGTGCCATAGAGCCGTTAGTAAGATAATTCCTCTCGACGTGATTTTGTGTTACGCTTATTCCTCCGGCGAGGGCAACAATACCCGTATGGCAATGGAGTAGCAGGTTACTAGTCGACTCGAGGAGTTGATAGGCTTATGCGCCTGTATACCGGATGTTGTTCCGCATCGGCGAAGTTCTTCACACAGTTATGAGTTCCCAAAGACCTGAGCCTCCGCCAGCTAGAGAAGACTATAGGTCGCGAGGAAGCGATTATGTTATTGACCAAGATAGCGGTGCTACGCTTTCTTCAAACAGAGGTTATTCAGCCAAGACAAACAGTGTACGGAGGGTAGAGGGCCAACGCGAGATCAACGTAAGAGGCTAGACCGGTTGGTTATTCCGTGAGTTTTTGGATGAGTCGCTCAAGAAATGAGTGAGATATTCGTCCCACTACCCAAGACATACCCCAGCTCACAGTGGGATATTGGACCCCACAAGGTATTTAGGAGCGGCCCAAGCTCCGTGGGTCGAGGTTCTCGTAGGAGCAGAGGATTTTCTGGCCGAGGCCACCTATTCCTCGATGTATCGATGTGGTAAGCGCCATTCGGGAAATGTCGTTATGGCACAGTGTTTGTTTTATTGTGGCCGTCCGCCATATTCCGAGGGTATGTCCTTTTAGAAAGAGCATCGCGAGGTGGCTCACCTATGAGGCGGTAGTTGGTTCCTTTCTCCACAAATGCGTTCCCTGCAAGGCGGTGTTGGATGTTAGCCACCGTGGTAGAGGTCGTGGTAGAGTTTATAGTTCGCGGTCCTTCAACCGCAGATGACGCGTGACTACGTGGCAGATCCGAGGCGACATCGCATCGGGTTACTGTGTTTATTTCGATTCCTTTGAATCATACGTGCGCTGATAGATTCAGATTTTACCTTAGCATATATGTTTTCCCTTTATTGCTAGAGTTGTAAAGTGATAGTACCCCAGAGGTAGGGATACCTTGATTAGTAAAGTGAGAAGTTAAGAATGTTGACAAGAATGGTAAGTGAACCGAGACTATAGTTGTGTAGAGCTCACAAGTAGTAATTTCCCATAACAAAGGTAAGACCGACAGGAAGAATGCGCAAGAGGAATACTTTGGCTTATGTGACAAACCTCTTGTGAACGGGAGGATAAGTGAGAAGTACCTCGAGATAAGGGAGAGATTTATTTCGCACTAAGAACGAGAAGTTAAGTGACGAAGTGGTTATGGACTCATCTCGCCGACCTGTAGTATGGAATGGGTGATGTCTGGTAGTGGTCCCGTTATGTGGTAGGATCCCGGCGATGCCAGCCCAAGTTTAGTTAATCGTTGTACGAGTTCGTGGACGTTGCTCCACCTAACTAGGTCGTAAGGACCGGTAAGAGCCTTAACGGGAATGTAAGTAACAATATGGCCAAGTTTGGATAGTAACTCCAAGGATCGAGAACGTAAATAATATTTGAGATTTTGTACGTGTACTAGATAAGTTCGAAAGTACGAGAAAGTATGACAAGTAAGGAAAGAAAGTAACCTCTAAATATCTTGTTTGTGATAAGACTGTAACCTTCGAGTTTTGTGAGAAGGGGTCGCGGACGGAAGGTCCATTGATATGTTTACCTATGTTGTGGTGGCCATATGTGGCATCGTTGGTCTTGTGCAGTTTTGATTGATAGGCATAATATAGAGTTTATGCCGGAGTTTGTATAGCTTGACAACCGACTAAGAACATTCGGGGACGAATGTTTCTAAGGGGGGAAGAATGTTACACCCCGTAAGTCCAGGACATGTATAAGAGAATGTACGTAAGGAATCAAGACTTGGAAATTAGTACGAAAGGAAGAATTGTTTTTCCGATGGAAAATCTTCCGAACGTCGGAAAGGAAAAATGTTCGTTGTTGAGAATTGAATTCTCAAAATGTATTATTCGAAGAGTATGGAACTTATTAACATTATGGAAATTTATTTTTACGGATTGGTCACGTGGGGCCCACCCGAGGTATTTTACGTTTTGTGGGGCCCACGAGGGTTACAGAATTTTATGGACGAATGAGAGGGCGACACGTGGCACCCCCACATGTGGTCTTGGACGAAATTTTAGTGAGGGTATAATGGTCATTTGACCAATGTGTAGATGACAAAGTCTTGCTAATTAAGAGCTTGACATTGTTGACCAAGTCAAGAGTCATTTGGCTTGATCCCATTCATCCAATTTTAACAAGTGTTTTAATCTAAGCCTTCCATAGTGTTATATAAGCTTACTACTAGTGCAAGACTAGTCTTCAACACTTAGAAAATTTCACAACACCTTGTTCTTGAGATTGAGCTCTCGGCTTTAGTGCAAGTCCCACAAGAAAAATTTGTAGTTTTGATCCTTTGTTCACAAGACTTTAACCCAATGTCCCTAAGGGTGTTGTAAGGATATCTCAATAGAAAGATTTGAAAACTGCGTTTGTATTAGTCGCAAGGCGGAAACTTAAGGAGTTCTTCAACTTTGAAGTTGGAACTTGAAGATGGGTTCTTCATAGGCTTCTAAGGAGTGCTTAGAGCGGATTGGAACTTAAGGAAATGAGCTAAGAATTGCTAAGGCGCGACTTTGAATCTTGGAAATTTTAAGGGCTTGGAAAGGTATAAATCTTGTCGTTATAGAAATTAAAGATTTCTTATTGTTGTAGCTTTGGATTTTAGCAAGCATGAATTATATGTGTTGAAGTTTTATAAGTGTTATGGATTGTTGTAGCCTAAAATTCGAAATGACATATTAGCCATTTGAAGTTGGATTACAAGTTGGTCGTAGTTAGAATAGTCGCATGTTACTTACTTGAAGATTATAGTAGTTATAATCAATTGCGACTTGATATCATGATATGCTAACAACTTGGATTGAAAAGGAATTTGGATAAGAATTGGTATTGTTGTATCCTAGATTGCCGGATTTGGCCTAATAGTTTGTATTAGTTTAATGTCAATTGTGGGGCGGAATTTTACACGTATTGTAAGGCGTGTAATCCCCTTTGATTGGCTGTTGTTTTGAGCCTTAAATGTCGCGTGTTGGTTATTGTATTCGGCCTTGAAAAAGGTGGCAAAGTGAGTAGAAACAAAGGAAGTGCTGCCCGATTTTCCGTAGAATTAGAGACCGTATACTTAGTATTATTATACGTTAGAGACTAGAAGTTGATAGTCTTGTTGTGACCATTATAGGTTGACACTTCTACGTACGGCGTATTCGGCTTAGCTTGTGGATTTAGCCGAAAAGGTATGTGAACTATCTCCTCTTCTAGCATGATTCCTTAAGATAAAGAAAGTATGTCCTACTCCTTAAATGATTCATTCCTTGGTTGTATTTGTATTGCCTAAAATAGAATTCGTTCTATGTACTCCCTTGATTGTACTTTGATGTTTAAGTTGTAAATTGTATAATCCATTTCCTTAGTGAAGTTTGGATTCTTAAAAGTGAAAGTATTTTACTTAAAGTACATGGAGTCTTGAAAAGAAAGTGGTTTCCAAACCTTTTGGCTAGTGCCTTAGTTCCAAAACCTAAGGGTTGTTGTAATGACTTTAGGGGAGTTAAAGGAGTGATTTACTTAATTGTTTTAAGAGAGGAGAAATGACATGATTTAAGAGAAGAAACTTGTTTTCTAAATATTAAGGGACTTGAAGTATTTTGAAAGTTAAGAAACTTGATTTGAAAGTTTGTGATACTTGGTTTTAAGTATAAGTCTCTTGGTTATAAAAGAAATAAAATTGCCTATGTGTGCTGGTGATAGCCTTTGAGTGCAAGTATTATGTTTTATTGCGTTGCCGCGACTCTCGGTTGGAGGGCCGGCTGTCTTGTTGTAAGTTACTCGACGCATCGACGCTGATGTGGGATTCCACGTATGCTTCCGTTATTTGTAGTACTTGGGTTAAATTCTGATTTTTATAAAAGACCGTAGTGCTTATGTGTTGTTTGTGGCCTACGAGATGTGTAAGAGTATAAGTGCGGGTAAACCCCAAGACGCTATACCACCTTCTCCGAGTAAAAGTATAAACGAGGGTAAACCCCCAAGACATTATACCCCGCTTGTTTTGTTTCATGGTCGGTTGAGATAGGGTAAGAGTATAAGTGAGGTAAATCCCAAGACGCTATACCACCTTCTCCAGGGTAAGAGTATAAATGAGGGGTAAACCCCCAAGACATTATACCCCCTGTATTACCACCTGCTCGTCTTCCTACTTGGCCTGTACAGTTTTTAGGACACAGGTGGGACTTGATGTTCATGTATGCCTATTGGCGTTATATTATATCATGGACTGCCGGCAGTGAGGAAGGATTCCACGGGCATGATTGATATTATGGGTGTGAGACCCATGGTTATATTTTAGAAATGACTTGAGGCACGCGCCCTCGACTTGTTATGATCGCCATGTGGTTGTATCGTAGGTTGGCTATCATACATGTCTCATGTTTTGCTTATCGTTATGATTTCATTACGCATTTCATTCCACATACTTGGTACATTCTTCAGACCGACTCTCCTTGGCCGCGTTCATGCCACAGGTTTAGGTACGCAGTTTGGTGATCTGCAGGTGTAGGACCCTGCTCAGAGTTTTTGGATAGCTCCTTCTGTTCGGGAGTTTATCTTGTTGGTATAAGTTCTTTCAAGACGCTTTTGTACGCTTATGGGTACGGGGCCTTGTCCGCCATTGAAGAAACTCTTAGGTCCAGATTCATACGGGATTGGACTCGTATGCAGCGTAGTGTCTTTTGTTTATGTATATTATATGGCAGCCTTGTTGGCTTTGCCCTTGCACGTACGTTAGTTTAAAAAAAAAAAAAAAGGTGTTATTTAAATTCCGCAGTTTACTTGTGTTGTTAAGGTAGAAGGGTGCCCAGGTATGGCACCAGTCACGGGCCCGGGGTTCGGGTCGTGACATTTACATAGAAAGGAGTCTTTTATAAAGGAATGTACGTACGTAGTACTTTGGCTTGTTAAAAGAGAATTATTCTATGTATAACTTAATTAGTACTTTGGCTTGATAAATTGAGAATTTGTCTAAGTGTGCCTTGACTTATACTTTGACTTGTTAAAAGAGAATTATTCTATGTATGCCTTGATTAGTACTTTGGCTTGATAAATTGAGGATTTGTCTAAGTGTGCCTTGATAAGTACTTTGGCTTGTTAAAAGAGAATTATTCTATGTATGCCTTGATTAGTACTTTGGCTTGATAAATTGAGAATTTGTCTAAGTATGCCGTGATATGTACTTGGGCTTGTTAATTGAGAATTGCCTATGTGTGCTGGAAATAGCCGTTTGTGTGCTATTGGTATATCAGTCGTTCGGTCATTCCGGGTTTGTGGCATTTGCATAATTCCGGATTTGCTACCCACGATCGCGAGGAATACCTGCGAGTCCGTAGGCTTACGCGGTGAAATAGTCCCACGCGCGGTCCACCTATGCGAGGAATACCTCATGCGAGTCCGTAAGGGCTTACGCGGTGAAATAGTCCTATCGAGGAATACCTCACGGGTCCAGCGGCTTACGCGGGTGAAATAGTCCACGCGGGCGGTCCGACCTATGTGAGAATACCTCACGCGTCCACGCGACCTACGCGTGAAATAGTCCCAGAATAAGATTGCTAAATGATACTGCGCGGATGGTCCGCTGATCATAAGCTTCCTAGTTTATATTGTAAGGATACTCATCGCTACTCTCATTGTTAGTAAGGCACAATGTGTTGTATTTTGATTATCATATACGTCCCGGATTTGTTTGTGTTACCCTATGGTCACGCTTTTACGAGGTGGGATTCCGGCATGGGACCACGAGGTATCGAGACACGTGGGACTTGGTGTTCATGTATCCTTATTGGTGTTATTACATCACGGATCGCCGCGGTGAGGAAGGATTCCACGCACGATTGATATTATGGGCGTGAGACCCAGTTATATTGAGTAATGACTTTGGCGCCCGCGCCCCGACTTGATATGCTTATGTGTTATGTATCGTAGGTTGGATATCATACATGTCTCTTGTGTTATTTAGATCGCTATGATTTTATTACGATTTATCGCTCACATACTTGGTACATTCTTCGCATCGACCTCCTTCGGGCCGCGTTCATGCCGCAGTTTAGGTACGCAGTCGGTGATCGGCAGTGTAGGATCTCGCTGTGGTTTTGGATAAGCTCCTTCTATTCCGAGTTTATCTTTGGTATATGTCCTTCAAGATGTGCTTTGTATAGTTTTGGGTACGCGGGGCCTTGTCCGCCATAGTTCGCTTTAACTCCTGCAGGTCTGTATTCATACGTGGATCGACTCATGTACGGTGTAGTGTCTTTTGTTTATGTATGTATGGCAGCCTTGTCGGCTTTGCCCTTGAACGTACGTTTGTTAAAAAAAAAAGAGGTGTTATTTCAGTTCCGCAGCTTACTTGTATTGTTAAGGTAGAAGGGTGCCCAGGTAGGGCACCGGTCACGGGCCCGGGGTTCGGGGCGTGACACAAACTAAAGTCCACAATATATAAGCAGTCATGTCAAGTCAGGTACTCACGCCCTCAAAGTCATCACTCATGCCCGTGGAATCCTCCATCACTGCCGGCAGCCGTAGGTGTAACATATAACCATGTGACCCGCCAGTGGAATCCTACCTCACTGTCGGCGTACACATATACAATATATATATATATATATATAATACGCGGCCGCATGCCCCGGAATCCCTCATCGGTGTAGCATGGCCATAACGTGCCCTCGGCATCCCTCATCGTAGGTGCAGGTCTTCGCCGGAGCTAGTCCATGGAATAATAATCGATATACCATGCCCCTAATCCTCATCTGTAGACAGTCTTCACGGAGCTAGCCCATGGAATAATAGTAATGGTCACATGCCCCTAATCCCTCATCTGTAGACATGCCCATGACAATAATAATATACCGGAGTTTAACCCACGCACGGCCGCACGCCTAATCCCTCATCGGTGTAGACATGTCCATGTGATAATAAAAATGGAAGCATACCCGTGGAATCCTCCGTCACTGCCGGTACGTCCAACCAATTCACAACAAGTCAGTCGGCCCCTCAACCGAGAGATGCGGTAACATAGTAATACCACCAAAGGCTATCACAACTAGCATAGGAAAATTTAACATATTCTTAGACTTTCATTAACATGTAAATAGATTCACCATCTATATAACTCAAGTACTCCCATTTTATGCCAACATTCCGGGTTTTAACTCCTACAAGATTACACGTGCATTAAAATCTTTCAAAAGATCCATTTCTTTTACAAAGGTCACACGATACCCGTAGTATAAAAATAGAGTGAATATCATTTTAAGTAAACCAAAACAATTTCCATACCTTCTTTTGAATAAACCAAGACAATACCGTGCCTTCTTTTTAAATCAAAAACACTTCAATTCTTCAAGTCTCTCTCTTTTATAAATCAAGTTCCTTACTTAGGAAATTTAAGAAAACAATACTTGTTTATAATGATTCTTATTAAAGTAGCCATGATCTATAAAATGTAATACAATTTTGTCTTATCTTAGCTTCTATGCAGATGGAAGATTCTACTTGTTTTAATATAATTAATTGTCGTTACTTTTTCCTTTATTAACGCTGCAATGGCTTGTTCGATACTTATTCCCATTTTCCGAAATCAATATAACTTATTCCTTTTCCTTTTCTTTAGACAAAGTACTCATTTCTCACGAATGAGGTTTCACCATTTTTTTAACACAATTAAAGTTCTTCACATTTCATATCAAGTCAATTTAGGTCAAGTTTCTTATCTTTTTTTAAAACCAATAAACCACTCTTTTACCTACATAAAGTCGTTATAGTTAACTTCCCATTAAACCATTATAACACTTTATGTTTTAAACCAACAAAATTGCTTAGCACACGTCGCTCACCGCACTACATAGTTTACAAAAATCATGCTAGAAAGGATAGGAATAGGTTCACATACCTCGCGACGATAATCGACAATTAGCAAAACGCTCTAAAGTACTATAACCTTGCTAGCCTTTTCCACCCTTCAAGTAGAATACGCTACTCGTAGTACTTCAACCTATAATGGCCATGAAACGTCTATTAACTTCTAGATCCCTTCGTAGAATATTTCTAAGTACAAGGTTCCCTATTCTACGGAAATTTCGGCAGCACCTCCCCCGTTTCTACTCAATTCTCCACCTTTTTCAAGGCCCGATAATAGTAACCAACATGCCATAAATAAGGCGCAATAATTCCAAAATTTAAAGAAGGGGATCACACGCCCAAACGGAACGCGATTAACAATCTCTCCTTAACAACAACAATAATTAAAGAAGGGGATAACACGCCCAAACGGAACGCGATTAACAATCTCTCCTTCATAACAACAATAATTAAAGAAGGGGATAACACGCCCAAACGGAACGAGATTAACAATCTCTCCTTCATAACAACAATAATTAAAGAAGGGGATAACACGCCCAAACGGAACGCGATTAACAATCTCTCCTTCATAACAACAATAATTAAAGAAGGGGATCACACGCCCAAACGGAACGCGATTTAACAATCTTCCCCTTAACAACAATGTAAATACAGTCCAAAGTAAATACGGTCCAAAGTAAATACGGTCCTTAAGTTGGGGTCCTTGGCCAACTTTTACAATTTTACTTATCCAATTACTTCATTAGTCTTCCAACTTATATTCCAATCTTAATATAAGTTATAGTTCCTTTGTTGTTAACTTCTTAGTAAGTAATGGATACATTTTTACCATTTTAATGGATAATATGCCAATTCTCCTTTTAACATCTTAACAAGATCCAAATCTTTCTTTATATCTTATAGTCCATAATATACTTCCAATATATGTATAATATCCATATATACATAATAATCAACTTCACAAAGAGGTTAAGGTTCATTACCTCAAAATAGCCCAAAAAAACGTGACGGTCCAGATTTTTAGCCACTGCTTCGTCAGCTGAACTTGTAACGTCGATAACTCTCTACTCCAGTGTCTTATCGACGAACGGTTTGTTGCGTTGGAAACTAGACTCGACGAAATTCATTTTAGGATTTTGAAACACCCAAAAACTCCTAATATTCTAGAAGATATTCCCTTCCAAACTTGACTAAAAATCTGTCCAAAACAGTCCCGAAAATCTGCCACTCTCGGCCAAGGGGGGGTTTTTGAGGCTAGGGTTGTGAAATATTGTCTAACTCTTGGTTAATAATCTTCCTAATACATTAAGGAAGAGCAATTATAAGTTTAAGAATTTTTGGACAACATTTGCTCAAGTAAAGGGGGGTTTGGACGAGAACAAGAAGGGAGGGAGAGAAAATATTTTCAAGTCTTGAAATGTTCTAAGTGTGGAAGATTTTCATCAACTAGAGGGGTTTATATAGGACAACCAAGGGTTAGGATTGAAACATGTGTATGGTTTAGATTGTTTGTGTAGGTTCCTTTCTCAACTTGTCCCACAAATGCCATGCAAGACTTTGACCATTTGACTAGCCCACTTTGTCTTGAAAAATCGTCCACTTATGTCCAATTTGGGGTGACACATGTCGCCTTCCTATTGGTCCAAAATATTTCATCTCTCGGAAAAATTCCATAGTCGTAAAAATATTGAAAACGTAAAATTTCCTTCACAAGGTTCGGAATATTTTCCGTCGGAAAACAATTCTTTCATTCTTACCCTAATTAGGGTTTAAACATTCGTACGTACGTCCTCACATACATACTCCGGAACTACGGGGTATAACAATCGTGGCTAGGCACGAGGACAGACGAGGGCCGGAGGTTCCCGTAGTACCAGTGGTGCACCCTAGAACCGATAGTTTGAGGCTTCGGGACTTCTTGAGTTGCAATCCACCAGAGTTTTATGGATCGAGAGCTGAGGATGATCCTCAGGAGTTTATTCGACTACAATGGATCGCGAGAGTGATTAAGGCGCCGGAGGCCGAGTCGGTGTACGGGTTCAGATCGACTACGGATATTGCGATCAACCGTTTAATTCATGGAAGTGTCCTGGGAGCATGCGTTTCCAGCTGGTTGGGACGAGTTCTCGGAGGCGTTTCTTAACTACTTCTTACCTCCACAGATGAGGAGAGCCCGGGTGGATAGTTTTATGATGTTGAGACAGAATGGGCGGACAATTCGGGAGTACAACATAGAGTTCGATTCATTAGCTCGGTATGCCCCCACTTTAGTGGCAGACATGGAGGATAGAGTGCACCGATATGTCACAGGACTTGATGATTATCTAGCAGAGGGTTGTACAGGAGTAGCTCTTCAGTCGGGCATGGACATCGTCCGCATACATGCTTATGCACAGGGGACTGAGGAACGTAGAGTGCAACGAAATGACCGAGATCAGCATAAGAGGGTCAAGACAGCAGGGTCCTTTGGTAACTTTCGAGGAGGACAGCCTCAGCAGCAGGCTAGATATACACTTCCGCCAGTACAGAGTACTCCTTCACGGTCTTCAGGACGTCTGGGGTATTCAGGAGCAGGTCAGGGCTCCAAGGTTTTAGGTTTTCGGGGGAACAGGGATGTTAGTCAGATGAGACCACCCCTACCTCGGTGTGGCCATTGTGATAGGTTCCATGCTGTGGAGTGTCATGGTATTCGGGGAGCTTGCTTTACCTGCGGCCGACAGGGCCATTTTGCGAAGAATTGTCCGACCAGAGGTAGCATGGATGTTAAGACTCAGCCTTCGGGATCAGTGGCTGGTTCATCGCCTTCTCTAGTTATGTGCCCTGCAGGGCAGGACTATGATTAGAGCGACGAAGGGAAAGTGAAGTAATAGTTACAGGTATATCATTAACCCTTTAGAGACTAGTTTGTGTTGATAAAATGACTTTATGTTAAGTATTGTGTTAAATTGTGTTAAGACACCTTGTTAGAAAGAAGGGTAAGTTTGGGAACATGGAAATTGCGAGCCTAAGAATATTGATAACCGCCGAGACCTTAGGTATATAAGGCCTTCTCAGGCAATAAGATTTAATTCAGACTTATGGTAAGAGTTAAGTACGACGGTGAGTCGGGTTGAGAACCTATTACAGGTCGCCCCATAACCTAAAATGGATTGGAATCAGTTGGTAGTAGTCCCACTACGTGACAGGGTCACGAGGATGCCAGACCCAAGTCTAGTTAAATTGTTTTACGGGTTAGTGGACGCATTCCACCGGAACCAGGTCGTGAGAGCCGGAAATGGCCTTATATTGTTTAACGGAGTGAATCCAAAGATGTCACGACCCGACCTCGGGCCCGCGACTGGTGCCTTACCCCGGGCACCCTAGTGACACAATATCAGAGAAAATCAGCGGAGAAAAAAATCAAAGACATGAAACAACATATTAGCGTAAGAACATGCTAACCAAAACGGCTACCTTCCTGTATAAAAAAAAAAAACTTCAACAGCTACATCCTTTACAAACCCCGCCCACAACAACTCTGCACTTAAGAGTTTTTATACAACTATGACGGGACAGGGCCCCGCCATACCCCCTGAATGTACAAAAGTATATGACCTCAGGGAACCGTACCAAAGACAAAGCCTCCGTAGAAATGGAGCTTTCCCAGAACTGAACAGTGATTCTAAGAGCGCGGATCGCCAGTTACGTGCCTCAACTGCGACATTTAACGCACGGCCGAGGAGGTCAAGATAACAGTACTAAGTATGTGAAATCGAAAATCGTAATGAAATCATAATAGTCTATATAAAGCGAGACGTGTATGACAATCAAAATGCGTTTGAAGCCGCTAACAACAAGAGTAATGAACATCAACATTGTCTCTAAAAAGATACCATTTCACAATCTATAAACAATTGTGTCAAGTCAGGGACGCATGCCCTCAAAGTCATTACTCAAATATAACCCGGGGTCTACGCCAACCATATCAAATGTATGCGTGGTGTCACGACCCGTTACTGGCCCGTGATCGTGCCTTACCCGCACCCAAGTAGTCATACATCGTAGTAATCACGAATATAAAAACAAGACATGAAACAGCTTGTAAAATGAGACACGCTTTATGTGAGAAAATGTCGCCTTTCGGCATATATATATAAACATAGTTTTGCGCTACATCCCAACCTGCATAATAGACTACGACCTCTGAAGATAAACAACTATGGCGGACGGGGCCCCGCCATACCCGAATGTACAAAACTATATACAACAACAGGAGATCATACCCAAACGCCGAGCCTCCGAGAAGATGGAGCTCCGACACCAAAGCAAAAGATCCTAAGGATGTGGATCTAGCACTGCCAGCCTTACCGCGGCATGAACGCAGCCCCGGCGAGGTCAAGACAACAGTACCAAGTACGTGAAAAGTAAAGTACTTAAATGAAATCAAAGTATTTACAACCATTTGCAAATACAAACAGATCAATTTCACATAATGCCATATCACAAACAAGAACAATAATAGGTAAAATGTAACAGTCTTTTCTAGGCCGCTAATGATCGGGCAAGGCCAATCGCCCATAGTATCATTATGCGTGCCTAATCTCGACTCCGCAATGCATAGTCACACGTAATTCGCATGAGGTATTCTCGCATCGTGGTAGCTAACCCCGATACCCTCGACTCCCGCACCGCATAGTCTCAATAGACCGCGATAGTCACATTGCATCGCATAGGCATCCCCGCGTCGGATAGAACACCCTAATGATCAATCTCGAACTCCGCAGCCCGCATAGTCATACGATCGCGTAGGACGTATAGACCGCATCAAGGGTGGCAAGCCCTCGGTATAACAAGTCAAGGGGGTATGTGATATAATAACAGTACAACGGTGTTAGCGTTTAACAACGTAAGCACAACAAGAATAACATCACAAGACACTAACCCACGTAGTATCATAACATGTCTACTTATCAAACCATCTTACTATACTTTGCAGAAGTCAATACAATCATACACAAACAAGTAAAACCGTTCCTTTTATTTTTCTTAAGTCGTTATACTTAACTTCCCATAAAGCTAGTATAACTCTTAAGCTTTCTGTTTAAAAATCCAGTATTACTCTTCTTTTAAAAATAATTCTTTTGAAATACTTCAAGGTTTTTATTATTCAGGCTTAAGTCAAAAGACATTGCCGTATAACTACGCTCGCTAACACACGCACGCTCACCGTGACTATATATATACTTTAAAATATCATGCTCAAGAGTATAGGAAGGATCACATACCTTCTGGCGAAATCCTCCCGCCAAGTCGAATATGTCGCGCGCAGAATCACTATAATAGTCAAATACGCCTATCAACGCTCTAGACTATTCCGTAAATAATTCTAAGCGAGAGGTTCTCTATTCTACTGAAAATTGGGCAGCACTTCCCTACCCGCCAAGCTACTCAAGTTCATCGTGAAAACAAATTCTAAGTAAGTACAGTTCAATTATTCTTCTTTTATACCCTTCTACTGTGATAACAGTTCAATTCTTTCTTTAATACCCTTCTAAGTATCTTATACTCAAGTCTTAGCTATTCTTATATGTAATATCCAATTACAATAGACAAGAGTATTTACCTCGATAAGCCCAAAATTATCCAAGTATAAACGCGATCCCGAGCAAGGTTTAGCTCCTAATTGCACGCTCCGATAGCTCCAAGAAACCCTTAGAAGTTCTACACAACTTCTACTTAAGTACTATAAGGAATTTGGGCTGGGTATTTAAGACAACTATCTACCAAGGGGGGGTGTTTCGGTTAGGGCTAGAGGAGGGGAGAGGGGTGTTTCGGCTAAGCTTCACCCAAGGGGGGGGGGGGGAGGGGTGGCTTGGAACAAAAGCACACAAGGGAGGGGCGGAATTTCAAGACTTGAGAGTGATTTGTGGACGAAGAAAACCTTCTGTTGTGGAGTATTTATAGGCCAACCAATGGCCAACCAATGGCCAAGATGAAGCCAAGTGCAAGGCAAGTGTAGGGTGGAGATTTGGGCAAGTACACCTTATCCATCTACTCCACAAAATATCACAAATATCCTACCTACTACAAGCCCTCCAAATCGTCTCATTACCGCCCACACATCCGCCAATTAGAGGGTGACAAGTGTCGCCCTCTCGTTGGTCCAAAATATTTCGTCTCTCGGAAAAATCCGCAAAAAATATAAATGACATAGCCGTAATTTTCCCTTCGCAAGTTTTGTTAAACGTTTCGTCGGAAAACGATTCTTTTCGTGTGTTGTGCACAATATTTTCGTCCTTAATGCCTAACTAAGGCTTAACTTTTATACGTACGCCCTCACGTACATACTCTGGAAATGTGGGGTATAACATTCTCCCCTCCTTAGAAACATTCGTCCCGAATGTTCCTTCCCAAAACAGTTAATGATAAAGCTTAAACAGTTTGCAAATGCTACACGGCCACAAAACAACACTTAAGCAAATACGATAATTAAAACCAGCAAGAAGGAAAGTAAGTTACCTGGAGGTGTGGGGAATAGGTGAGGATACTTCTGCCTCATGTCCTCCTCAGCTTCCCACGTCATCTCCTCCCTGAGCTCGTTCCGCCACAAGACTTTGACTAAGCCACGCCCTTGGTCCGCAGACGCCTAACTCGACGATCGATTATCGCTATGGGAATCTCCTCATACGATAACCCTCGGCCACCCGACATCGCCAATCGGGTGCACTCTAGATGGATCCCGATACATCTCCTCAACATAGAAACATGAAACACCGGATGCATCGCCTCCGTGTCTGACGGCAGATTCAACTCATAGGCAACCTTGCCTACCTCCGGACAACTGACACGCCCAACGTACCTGGGCCGAAGTTTCCTTTCTTCCGAATCTCATCCCCCCCTTCATGGGGGACACCGTCAGGAAAACCCAATCATCACCCGCGAACTCCACATGTCGACGACGATGATCTCGTGATATGACTTATGTCGACTCGTAGCTCAAGAATCGCTTCCCGGATAAGCTTCACCTTATCCACCGCCGCACCAAATCGTCCCACTAATCGTACTCGCCACATCGAACCAGCCTATCGCGATCCGCACTTCCTCCCATACAAGGCCTCAAGGCGCCATCGAATACGGAGTGGTAGCTATTATACGCAAACTCAATTAGAGGCAAATTATCCTCCCAACTACCTCGGTCAATAACACAGCTCGCAAAGATATCCTCGAGTCCGATAGTGCGCCACCGCCCATGCTCTGCTGGATGGAATGCGCATTTCAAAGCTTACTGCGCCCCTAAACCCTTCGGAAGGACTCCAAAAGTTAGCGTAACCGGCTCCTGCATACGATATGATAGAAATAGGGACTCCATGCAGTCTGACGATCTCTCGGATGTAAAGTCTGGCGTAATCCTCAGCCGAAAAGGTCGTCCTGACGGGAAGAAAGTGGGCTGATTTCGTCAGCCTGTCGACGATAACTCAAATAGAATCATGCTTCCTTGGAGTGCGAGGTAATCATGTGATAAAGTCCATGTTGATCACCTCCCACTTCCAGGCCGGGATCTCTATCGCAATAATCCACCGTGCCTCGGTGCTCTATCTTCACCACGACAACACGCACCGAGCTACAAACTCGCAACGCCCTCTTCAAGCCATCCCACCAATACATAGATCTAAGGTCGTGGTACATCTTGGTCGACCCGGATGGATAGTAACGCGCGTGTGCTTCCCCGCAACTCCGCCAAGTCCTCAAATATCCGAACACACAACCGCTTCAAACCTTAGCACCCCATCGTGCTACCTCAAGCGACCCTTCCTCACGAAGAGCCGCATCACGATACCGAATCAAACCGGATCTCAAATCGTTGCCTCTTCACCTCTCGACGATGGAAGACTCGGCAACCTCGCGAACTCAACCCCATCGCTATCGGTAATCAATCAAACGGACACCAAGGCTCGCTAATCGATGTAAATCGCGAACCATGCCCCTCCTCTCGCCGCACATCCGATAGACTCCCATCGACTCTACGACTAAGAGCATTCGCTATAACATTGGCCTTCCCCGGTGGTACAGATATCGACGCCATAATCCTTAAGCAACTCTAACCACCGCCTCGCCGTAAGTTCGCCTCCTCTGGCCGAAGATATACCGAGGCTCTTGTGGTCCAGTATAAATATCCACATGAACCCATACAAATAGTGCCTCCAGATCTTCAAGGCGTGAATCACCGCCGCTAACTCCAAATCACGGGTGGTAGTTACTCTGCTTCTTAAGTCGCTGATGCGTACGCTTATAACCTTGCCCCCGCATCAACACACATCCCAACCCGATGTCCGATACATCACAATACACGATATAGCTATCCGACCTCCGAAGAGTAAGAACGGGGCGGTCGTCCCTCTTCAAAAGAATCGAAACCGCTCACACGCATCACCCATCAAACTTAGCCGCTTCGGAGTCACCTAGTCAATGGTGCGTAGATAAAGCAAACTTCTACGAACCGCCGATAATAACTCGCAAGGCCTAAAATCGCGAACCTCTGGCTGAGTAGTAGGTCTAGGCCAACTCGATCGCTCGATTCGCCGATCCACCGAATACCATCGCCCGACTATATGCCCAAGAAAAGCCACCAAGTCAACCGTAACTCACATTTCAAAACTTGGCGTATAATGGGTCCCGAGAACTCTCAACACGCCTCAAATGCCCGCATGCTCCTACTCGAGCGAATAAACCAAGATGTCATCACGAACACTATCACAAACGCGTGTTCAAAATGGCTTGAACACTCGGCTCATCAAATCCATGAATACCACGAGCATCGTCAATCCGAAAGACATGACTTCGAACTCATAATGCCCGCACGTCCGAATGCGCCCTGGGACATCCGCCTCGACTCGCACTGATGATAGCCCGATCGCAGCTTCAATTCGAGAAACATCTCGCACTCGCACTGGTCGAACAAATCATCAATCCCGGGAAGGGTATCGTTTTAATAGTCACCTTGTTCACCGTAATCAACACACATGCGCAGCTGGGCCCCATCCTTCTTCTTCACGAACAATCTACGCTCCTGTGGAGAAACACTAGGCTGATGAAGCCCTTCTCCAGAAATCTCTACTGGTCCTTCAACTCTCTCAACTCGGCAGTGCCATTCGTATGGCGGAATGGAAATAGACGAGTGTCCGCAAAGACATCGATACAAAACTCTATCTCCTCTCGTGAGGGATACCCGAGGTCGCCCGAAACACGTCTGAACTCTCTCGACTGAATCGATCAAAATCTGGTACCGCACCTCGTGATCAAACACCCGAACGAGATGGTAGATATACCCCTCGCACCATCTTCCTAGCCTCGAGGTAGGAAATAAACCTACCCTCTACGATACGATGTTCCTCTCACTCAACAACCGCCTTAGGAAACCGGAACTGCACCACTCTCTCCTCGCAGTGTACATTGGCGAGCAAGCTAGCCAATCCATACCCATGATCACATCGAATCCGCCATGTCCAACTCTATCAAGTCGCCAGTGGTCCGACGATCAGATGGTCATCGGACAAGCCCTATATACCCGCGAGCTACCACCAATCACCCATCGCGTAGCTACCTCGAAAGCGGTCTATGGACTCGTGCTCATCCCTATCCTACTAGCAATAAGGGGAGATATATAGACGTAGTAGAACCCGATCTATCAAGGCATACACATCGAATCGACCGATAAGGTACCGTGACGACATCAGCGAGGCCTCCCGATCCGCCGGCTGGACAAGGCATAAATGCGCTCGAGGACCGCGAATCGGGACCCGCGCCACGACCCGCCGCCACCTGGCCGTCCACGAGTACCTCGCCTCCGGCGTGTAATCGTAGGGATGAGACGCGAGCACTCGGGCGACTTCTACCTGCGCGCCTGCGTCGGACAGACTCTCGCATAATGACCTGCCGCCACAAGTATAGCAAGCTCAAGTAGTACTACATCTCCCGAATGGAATCTACCACAACGGACACCGAGCAGACCTCGATCGTTAGCACCACTACCCGAAATCAAGTCCCGGGCCACCGCCCCGAATGCTCGAGCCGGGTGAGGTGCAAATCCAGACGTCACGAGGCCGCCCACCCGAGAGTTACCAAAAGATCCGCCGTCTTGGCGCCTTCTTCGCTGCTGATATCCGCCGACCCGTTGGTCTACGCCTCGCATCCAAGCGCATCGTGAGCTCACGGTAATGTCCATGCTCGTCAAGAGCCACGCCCGCACAAGACTCGCCATATAATCATCTAGCCGCGACGACGGTGCACTCGGCCCTCCATATTCGCTACTAGCGCAGGACATATCGAGCCAATGAATCGAACTCGACGTTGTACTCCTAATCGTACGCTTCTCTGCCTCAAAGAATAAAAATTTGTCGCCCGTGCCCTCCTCATTCGGCGAGGCAAGAAGTACGTGAGAAAAGCCTCCAAAACTCGTCCCATATCTGCGAGGCGCATGCTCTCCCGAAAGCTCCCACGAATCAAACCAATCGATCGCGGTATCACGCAAACGACGCGAATCGAAGATCACGGACTTGGTCTCCACGCCCGATCATTCTCATAACTCAGAATCGACGGATGAACTCCTCGCGGATCATCCTCCCGCCTCGACCAGAAAACTCGCGGCTACAACTCGTGAAATCCCGTAGCCTCAAACTATCTACCTCGTGAACCACGGTACTACTGGGGATGAACCGCTGCGATCCACTGCCCTCATGTTCGCCACGATCCCGCCAATAGTGGGCCATCTCCTTGTACCTAACTCCTCCGCCCAGCCGTGGGACGGGAGGTGCGGTACTCGTGGTCTCTGGGCCGGCGGCGCCATGGAACTCGGGCCGCCTGGGCATAGCGGGCTCGAGCCCTCGTGACTCTGTGTCCTACTAGCGCCTCCTCGGCCTTGCCGCCGGGCGGGTTGCCTTACGTGGAGGCATAACTGTTTCAGAAAAGGGATACGTTAGAGGGGTCCAACTTATAACACAGCTCTAAGGCACGATCTCCGAGTGAGAAAAATGGGAACCAATCCTAAATATCCTATAGTCTCTCGACATTGGTGTGGTACAACACACCGATAATCAAGACTTACTAGATACGGTGCTCAGACACTTTCCGAGATTAATCGCTCGATACCACTTTGTCACGACTGCCGTTCGGGGCTGGTGCCTTACCCGGGCACCCAAGTAGTCATACATCAGAGTAATCAGCGGAATATAAAGCAAGACATGAAACAGTTGTAAAAAGAGACACAATTTTACGTGAGAAAATGTCGCCTTTCGCATATATATATAAACATAGTTTTGCGATTACATCCCAACCGCATAGGACTACTGCACTTCTAAGATAAACAACTATGGCGGGATAGGCCCCGCCATACCTGAATGTACAAAACTATATACAACAACAGGAGATCATACCTAAACGCCGAGCCTCGGAGAAGATTGAGCTCCCGACACCAAAGCAAAAGATCCTAAGGACGTGGATCTAGCACCGCTTGCCTACCGCGGCATTAACGCACTTCCAGGCGAGGTCAAGATAACAGTACCAAGTATGTGAAATCAGAAAGTACTTAAATGAAATCAAAGTATTTAAAACCATTTGCAAATACAATCAGTTCAATTTCACATAGTGCCATATCACAAACAAGAACAATAATAGGTAAACTGTAACAGGTCTTTTCTAGGCCGCGAATGATCGAAGCAAGGCCAATCGCCCATAGTATCATTATGCGTGCCTAATCTCGACTCCGCGCGATCCGCATAGGTCACACGACCCGCATGAGGTATTCTCGCGACGGGGTAGCTAACCTCGCATCCTACCGACTCCGCGATCCGCGTAGTCTCATAGACCGCATAGTCACATTGCATCGCATAGGCATCCCGCGTCGGATAGAACACCCGAATGATCAATCTCGAACTCCCGCAGCTCGCATAGTCACACAGATCGCATAGCCGTATAGACCGCATCAAGGTGGCAAGCCCTGTATAACAAGTCGCGGGTATGTGATATAATAACAGTACAACGGTGTTAGCGTTTAACAACGTAAGCACAACAAGAATAACATCACAAGACACTAACCCACGTAGTATCATAACATATCTACTTATCAAACCATCTTACTATACTTTGCAGAAGTCAATACAAGATTTTCATACACAAACATGTAAAATCGTTCCTTTTATTTTTCTTAAGTCGTTATACCTAACTTCCCATAAAGCTAGTATAACTCTTAAGCTTTCTGTTTAAAAATCCAGTATTACTCTTCTTTTAAAAATAATTCTTTTGAAATACTTCAAGGTTTTTATTATTCAGGCTTAAGTCAAAAGACATTGCCGTATAACTACGCTCGCTTACACACGTCGCTCACCGTACTATATATATATACTTTAAAATATCATGCTCAAGAGTATAGGAAGGATCACATACCTTCTCGAAATCCTCCCGCCAAGTCGAATATGTCGCGAGAGAATCAAATATAATAGTCAAATACGCCTATCAACGCCTAGACTATTCTGTAAACAATTCTAAGCGAGAGGGTTCTCATTCTACGGAAAATTGGGCAAGACTTCCCTACCCGCCAAGCTACTCAAGTTCATCGTGAAACAATCTAAGTAAGACAGTTCAATTATTCTTCTTTTATACCCTTCTACTGTGATAACAGTTCAATTCTTTCTTTAATATCCTTCTAAGTATCTTATACTCAAGTCTTAGCTATTCTTATATGTAATATCCAATTACAATAGAAGGACAAGAGTATTTACCTCGATAAGCCCAAAATTATCCAAGTATAAACGTCGATCCTGAGCAAGGTTTAGCTCCTAATTGCACGCTCCGATAGCTCCAAGAAACCCTTAGAAGTTCTACACAACTTCTACTTAAGTACTATAAGGAATTTGGGCTAGGGTATTTGGAAGACAACTATCTACCAAGGGGGGGTGTTTCGGTTAGGGCTAGAGGAGGGGAGAGGGGTGTTTCGGCTAAGCTTCACCCAAGGGGGGGGGGGGGAGAGGAGGCTTGGAAGAAAAGCTCACAAGGGAGAGGGGAGGATTTTCAAGACTTGGAGAGTGATTTGTGGATGAAGAAAACCTTCAAGTTACGGGAGTATTTATAGGCCAACCAATGGCCAAGATGAAGCCAAGTGCAAGGCAAGTGTAGGGTGGAGATTTGGGCAAGTACACCTTATCCATCTACTCCACAAAATATCACAAATATCCTACCTACTACAAGCCCTCCAAATCGTCTCATTACCGCCCACACATCCGCCAATTAGAGGGTGACAAGTGTCGCCCTCTCGTTGGTCCAAAATATTTCGCCTCTCGGAAAAATCCGCAAAAAAATATAAATGACATAGCCGTAATTTTCCCTTCGCAAGTTTTGTTAAACGTTTCGTCGGAAAATGATTCTTTTCGTGTGTTTTGCACAATATTTTCGTCCTTAATGCCTAACTAAGGCTTAACTTTTATACGTACGCCCTCACGTACATACTCTGAAAATGCGGGGTATAACACGTGGGATTCCTTCCTCACTGCCGATAGTCTATGCTATACCAACACCAAAGAGTACACGTGAGCACCAGGTCCCACCTGTGTCATAAGATCCGTACGGGAAAAGTACGGGTCGACTACCGATACCTCTGCGTCACTCCACTGATCGGCAAGTACGAAAGCCAACTACCTGATAACAACCGTACTAACAATATCAGATATCGCACTCACGGTGGCAAGTACGAAGCCTGCGATACCACCGCATCACGTCATTGACCGGCAGGTGCGAAGCTAACTACTAGATACCTCGCGTCACAAGACTTCGCCATAACACCGACCGCAAGTACGGCTAACTACCGATACCTCGCATCACGACAATGACCGGCACGTATTTAAACCAACTACCGGATACCGGTCTGCGTGAAGAAACCTCATGGAGAGCTAGTCCATGGAACAACACTATCAACAGGAAACGAACCTCATCATGGCCGCATACCCGTGGACCATCCATCGAGAGACACGGTAACATAAAGATACCACACTTGCACAACAAGGCTATCACAAGCAAACATAGGCAAGTTACTCACACTCAAGGTACTTTCATTTTATGCCAAAAATCTGGGTTTTAACCCCGAAGTACTACATACTTTAACTCTTTAAAAGATCCGTTTCTTTCACAAAAGTCACACGATACCCGTAATATCAAAGTAGAGTAACTATCTTTTTAAGTAAACCAAAACAATTTCCATACCTTCCTTTTAAACCATCTTAAGACAAAACCATGCCTTTTTTTTTAAACCAAAACACTTCGAATTCCTCAAGTCTCTTTTCTTTTAGAAGACAAGTTCCTTACTTTGGAATTTAAGAAAAATCAATACTTGTTATTAATGATCTTATTAAAGTAGCCATGATCTAGAAAATGTAATACAATTTTATCTTATCTTAGCTTCTATGCAGATGGAGGTTTCTACTGGTTTTAATAATAATTAATTAGTCAATACATTTTCCTTTATTAACGCTGCAGTGGATTGTTCGATACTTATTCGAAATCAATATAACTTATTCCTTTTAAAACCCAATTACCCAATTCTCATAAACGCGGTTTCATAACTTTTTAACACAAACCAAGTCCTTAATATTTCATATCAAGTCATTTATAAGTCAAGTCTCTTATCTTTTTAAAAATCAATAAACCATTCTTTTACCTACATAAAGTTGTTATAATTAACTTCCCATAAAGCCATTATAACACTTTATGTTTTAAATAAACCAAATTCATTTTACACACGTACGTCTACCGTACTATATATATTTCACAAATATCATGCTAGAAAAGATAGGAATAGGTTCACATACCTCGCGACGATTATCGACAATTAGCAAAACGCTCCAAAGTACTATAACCTTGCTAGCCCTTTTTCACCATTCATGTAGAATACGCTACTCGTAGTACTTCCACCTATAATGGCCATGAAACGTCTATTAACCTCTAGATCTCTTTGTAGGATATTTCTAAGAACAAGGTTCCATATCCTACAAAAAATTCGGCAGCACCTCCCCCGTTTCTACTCAATTTTCCACCTTTTCCAAGGCCCGATAACCGTAATTAACATACTATAATTAAGGTGCAATAATACCGAAATTTAAAGAAGGGGATAACACGCCCAAACGGAACGCGATTAACAATCTCTCCTTCATAACAATAATAATAAAAGAAGGGGATAACACGCCCAAACGGAACGCGATTAACAATCTCTCCTTCATAACAACAATAATAAAAGAAGGGGATAACACGCCCAAACGGAACGCGATTAACAATCTCTCCTTCATAACAACAATAATAAAAGAAGGGGATAACACGCCCAAACGGAACGCGATTAACAATCTCTCCTTCATAACAACAATAATAAAAGAAGGGGATAACACGCCCAAACGGAACGCGATTAACAATCTCTCCTTCATAACAACAATAATAAAAGAAGGGGATCACACGCCAAACGGAACGCGATTTAACAATCTTCCCCTTAACAATAAAGTAAAGAAGGTCCAAAGTAAATACAGTCCAAAGTAGATACGGTCCAAAGTAGATACGGTCCTTAAGTTGGGGTCCTTGGCCAACTTTTACAATTTTTACTTATCCAATTACTTCATTAGTCCTTCAACTTATATTCCAATCTTTATATAAGTTATAGTTTCTTTGTTGTTAACTTCTTAGTAAGTAATGGATACATTTTTACCATTTTAATGGATAATATGTCAATTCTCCTTTTAACATCTTAACAAGATCCAAATCTTTCTTTATATCTTATAGTCCATAATATACTTCCAATATATGTATAATATCCATATATACATAATAATCAACTTCACAAAGAGGTTAAGGTTCATTACCTCAAAATAGCCCAAAAAACGTGACTGTCCAGATTTTTAGCCACTGCTTCGTCATCTGAACTTGTAACGTCGATAACTCTCTACTCCAGTGTCTTATCGACGAGCGGTTTGTTGCGTTGGAAACTATACTCGACGAACTTCATTTTAGGCTTTTAAAACACCCAAAAACTCCTAATATGCTAGGATATAGTCCCTTCCAATTTGACTAAAAATCTGCCCAAAACAGTCCCGAAAATCTGCCCACTCTCGGCCAAGGGGGGTAATTTTGAGGCTATGGGTGTGAAATCTTGTCTAACTCTTGGTTAATAATCTTCCTAATACATTAAGGAAGAACACTTATAAGTTTAAGAATTTTTGGACAACATTTGGCTAAGGGGAGGGAGCAATTGACGAGAGCAAAATAAGAAGGAGAGAGAGGGAAATATTTTCAAGTCTTGAAATGTTCTAAGTGTGGAAGATTTTCATCAACTAGAGGGGTTTATATAGGACAACCAAGGGTTAGGATGAAAACATGTGTATGGTAGAGATTTAGGATGTAGGTTTCTTTCTACACTTGTTCTACAAATGCCATGCAAGACCATGCAAGACTTTGACCATTTGACTTGCCCACTAATGGCACCAAAATCGTCCAACATGGCTCTTGGGTGACATGTGTCGCCCTCCAATTGGTCCAAAATATTAATCTCTCGGAAAAATTCCATAAAAATATTGAAAACGTAAAAATTTCCTTCACAAGGTTCGGAATATTTTCCGTCGGAAAACAATTCTTTCATTCTTACCCTAATTAGGGTTTATACATTCAGACGTGCGTCTCACATACATACTCCTAACTACGGTATAACAAAGATTGGAGGCGGACTCGAGATCGGGTTATGTACGTATGCTAGGATAAGTTTGTAGTACTGTAAAGAAATCGACCAAGAAGAAAGAGAGCAACCAAGGGTAGAGGAATAGAGCCCGAATCCATAAGAACCTTTGAGGTAGCTACACCGCGAGTGTTTGGGTGGTAGCTGGGCGGATATATAAGAATTTCCCGGTGATGATACAGTCGTCAGACCCTAGCAGACCTAGTAGAGATAATTATGACAGACTTTGAGGTAATTATGAGTTTGGACTAGTTGGCTTCGTGGGTGCCAAAGTTAACTGTAGAGAGAGGTTGGTTCGATTCCAGTTTCCCGGTGAGCCGGTTATCGGTGGGGAAGGAATGGAAGTGTTGGTAATATGTAAGTTATTCCTTCCTTCTTTGACATGATAAGTTGTGGAGTCTAAGTGACTTATTTTGTTGAAATGATTGATTTTAAATTGAAGAGTTTAGAGATGAGAATAAAGGTACGGTCATTGAAAAAGTTCATGTTAAGTGTCTTTGGTGGTACTTGGAGTTGGTTTAGTGTGGCGGTCAGGGCCACGATTTTTCGAATAATTTCAGGAAAATGCGCAAGGCAAGAATAAGATAAGTATGAGTTCTGCCTGTGGAAAACATAATACATCGCTGGTAGGTTTTGAAAATCTATACGATTACAAGGTGGCGCTCGATGATCAAGATTATGAAAAGGGAGATAAGCTCTTTCCCCCACGTAAAAGGATGGCTTTACATATTATGGGGTTATGTGTACCCAGGTTATTAGGCGATGGAGGTGAGACTGGTAAGATCTTCAGCGTCGTCATGCCATAGGTTACAGTTTTAGATAACCGTGGGAAAAGTATTGTGTAAAGGCAATTGAGGATTATGCGAGATTATATATCAGGAAGATTATGAGACTGCACGGAGTTCCTACGTTTATTTATGACAGACACTTGAGTCCAGTTTACGGCTAGCTTCTGGAGGTTTTTTCAGAAGAGATTGGGGACACAGGTGAGTCTCAGTGTTGCATTTCACCCTCAGACCGACGGACAGGCAGGGCGTGTTATCCAAACACCTGAGGATAGGTTACGGACCTGTGTTATTGATTTTAGGGGTAGCGGGGAGGATCTTTTGCGTCTCGATAAGTTGCGTATAATACCCGTTACCATTCCAGTATTCAGATGGCCCTGTTTGAGGCTTGGTGTGGAAGAAAGCGTAGAATCGCCGATTGGTTGGTTCCACGTAGGCGAGGTTAAGATAATTGGCCCAGACTTGATTCAGCGGGCTGTGGATAAGGCGAAGCTTATCCAGGAAAGATTATTAGAAAGCTCAGAGTCAGCAGACACTTTATGCAGATGAACGACGTCGACACTTGGAGTTCAGGTTGACGTTTTAGTATAAGTTTTGTTATGTGGTAGTGGGTGGCATATGTTGTATGAAGGGTGTAGTAAAAGGAAACTATGTTGCTACCTATTAAATTGACTCTGAAGGAACATTCGGGGACGAATGTTTCTAAGGGGGGAAGAATGTTACACCCCGTAAATCCAGATCATGTATTTGAGAACGTACGAAAGGAAATAAGAATTGAAATTGGAAAGATAAGTTGACAGAATGTTTTGGTCAGATTTTCAGTCAACTTTGGAGCGGTATATCTCCTTGTATATTAAGAGTTTTTAGGTGTTTCTGAAGCCTAGTGTGAAGTTCATTGAGTCTAGTTTCGAACGCAATAAGCCGCTCGTCGATAGGACATCGGAGTAGAAAGTTATGGACGTTAGAAGTTCAGTTGACGGAGGAGAAAGAAAGCTTCAGTCAGGCGCCACGGCGCCGGCTGCAGGGCCGCGGCGCCGAAAGCCCTGAAGTGTTCTGAAGTTGCAGCGCCGCGGCGCCGGCTGCAGGGCCGCGGCGCCAAGGCGGGATTTTTCGCGGAAAAAGGGTAAAAATCAGAAGATATTTTTTTGTAGGGGCCCTTTGGGAGGGCGACAAGTGTCCCCCCCAACTTGTGGATCAAGATAAGGCTTATATCTTAGCCAAGTCTTGCAAGACTTGGCCATTCTACACAATAAGATCATCCAAGCACTTGTTCTCTTCTCTCTCAAATTGATAAACCCTAAGTGTGATGAGATTTTTGGAAAGGTGACAAGAAGGAAATATGTTGGCAAGCTTGTAGGGGATTCGTAGAGGTGATTTTAACGTGAAGAGGAATTGTGGAAAGAGGGCTAAAGTGGGCGATTTGTTGGACTTTTTTGGGCGAATTCCAAGGTAAAAATTCATTCTCCTTTTGAAGTAAATTATGTCACGTGTTGTAGAAATTGGAAAAGGGTATTGTGATGGGTAAAATGGATATAGGAATCGAAGGTTTTCATATTATAAATGAAAGTATAAAAGGGCAATTTTCGAGCTCTAGTCGTGGATAATTATGGTCGTCGTCTTCACTTTTTATATGGGATTTATTGAAGTGATTTTAGTCGTTCAAATTGTCAATGTGAATTATGTAGTAACTTGGGAATAACGACTTGGGTTATAAGAAATGGAAAAGGACTATATTGTCACGACCCGAACCCGGGCCCGTGACTGGTGCCTTACCCGGGCACCCAAGTAGACATACATCAGAGTAATCAGCGGAATATAAAACAAGACATGACATAATATGAAATATGAAACAGATCATCTAAGAAAACTTGCCTTTCGGCATAAATATATATAACAACTAGAACAGTTACATCCCTTTTTACAACTCTGCCCACAACAAAGGTTACTGCACCTCTAAGAATGATATGACAACAATGGCGGACAGGCCCCGCCATACCTCAATGTAAGTACCTACAACGACAGGACTATACCATCGATAAGCCTCCAAGAAACGGAGCTTCTCAAACGCCGAATCGTGACCCTAAGAGCGAGGATCGGGCGGTGTACTCTCTACTGCGGCATGAACGCAGCCCCGAAGGTCAAGGCCGATAAATGTACCAAGTATGTGAAATCAGAGCATCAAGTAAAATCAAAGTATTTAAAACCATTTGCAAATACAACCAGATCAATCGCATAGTGCCACAACATGAACAAGAGCAAGGTAGATAAACTGTAACAGGTCTTTTCTAGGCCGCGAATGATCGAAGCAAGGCCAATCGCCCATAGTATCATTATGCGTGCCTAATCCTAGACTTCCCGCAGCCCGCATATGTCACACACGCACCGCATGAGGTATTCTCGTGACGGGGTAGCTAACCCGGTACTCTCCCGGACTCCCGCACCGCATAGTCTCAATAGACCGCATAGTCACATTGCGCATAGGCATCCCCGCGACGGATATACACCCGGAATGATCAATCCTGGAGCATAACGCTGCTCCGCATAGTCACATAGACCGCATAGGCCATATAGACCCACATCAAGGGTGGCAAGCCCTCGGTATAACAAGTCAAGGGGGTGTGTGATATAATAACATAACAGCTTATCGTTAAACAACATAAGCACAACAAGGGGAACCCCTTTACACAAACATCACCAGATACTAACACACGTAGCATCCTAACATGTTTACTTATCAAATCAACAAGAAAGTATTACAAGGCTATCACAAACCAACACAATCAAGTTATTCACACAAGGTACTTTCTACTTTATGTTAACAATTTCGGGTTTTTATCCCCAAAGTACTTCATACATTAACTCTTTTAAAAGATCCGTTTCTTTCACAAAAGTCACACAATACCCGTAGTATAAAAATAGAGTGACTATCCTTTTAAGTAAACCAAAACACTTCCCTTTGTAAATCAAGTAACAACATTATTTTTCAAACGTTCAAGTTTGCCTAATTTCAAATGCTCAAGTTTCTCATTTTCGAAAGGTTTCGTAGTTCATAGTTTTAATCACTTAATGATATAATCCTCCTTTAAAACAATTTGAGATACATATGCCTTATATGTGAGTAGGTTATTCTTGTTCATAATCAATCTTATTTAAGCAGCCATGATCTAGGAAATGTAATATCATTTTGTCTCATCTTAGCTTCATGCAGATGGAGGTTTCTCTTGGTTTTAATAATACTTTATTAGTCAATACATTTCCCTTTATTAGCGCTGTGGTTTGTTCGATACTTATTCTCATTTCCAAATCAAGAAACATTATTCCTTTTACAAACCAAGTACTCATTACTCACGAATGAGGTTTCACACAAAACTCATATTATTTTACTTAAGTCAAGTCTCTTATCTTTTAAGATCAAGTCTTAACTTCTAAAATTAATAAATCATTCTTTTTATCTCTCTTAAGTCGTTATACCTAACTTCCCATAAAGCTAGTATAACTCTTAAGCTTTTAAAACCAAGTATTACTCTTCTTTCAAAAAGGTTTCTTAATTCTTTTGAAATACTTCAAGATTCTTATTATTCAGCTTAAGTCAAAGACATTGCCGTACCACGTTCGCTTAACACACGACGTCACCGTACTATATATATATATTCTTTTAAAATATCATGCTCAAGAGGATAGGAAGGATCACATACCTCGCGACGATTATCGACTATTAGCAAAACGCCCACGGCTATAACCCGGCTAGCCTCGCCCACCTTTCAAGTAGTACATGCTACTCGCATCAATCAACCTATAAGGGTTATACAAGTCTATCAATGCCTAGACTACTCTTGTAGAATATTCTTCCGATGTGATTCCATTCAAGTCTATTACAGAATATCCTTCTATTACGCTTCAATTCTCTTATGAATCTTATATTCATTTCTATACAACTACGATGTAATTTCCAAATACAATAGAAGGATAGGATTATTTACCTCGGTAAGCCCAAAATTATCCAAGTTTAATGCCGATCCCGAGCAACGTTTAGCTCTACTCGGTGCTCAACCCGCTCCAAACAACCCTTAGAAGTTCTACGAAACTTCTTCCTAATACTTCAACCAACTGTGAAGATTTTCCTTAGGGTTTCGTTTAGTAGTGAAGGAAGTATAATGGTATTTCTCGGCTTTTAGTATAGGGTAACCTTGGAATACTACAAGGTATAAGGCTAAGGTATTTTGGTATAGTAACAATACTTGGAGAGTATTTCTACCAAGAGGGGTAGTATTTTGCAGAACAACTAGGCAATGGGGGTGTACCCTGGCCAAGGCCACTGGAGGGTGTACCACCGGCCAAGGGCCTTCTCAAATGGGAGGCTTGGACGAACCACTACACTAAGGGAGAGAACTTTCAAGACTTAGAAACTATTTTAGGATGAAGAAGTTCATCAACTAAGGGGTATTTATAGGACAACCAAGGGCCAAGATCAAGCCAGTGGTAGGCAAGTGTAGGGTGAGGATTTACCCATGTGTACCTTATCCATCTACCACACCAACTATCACAAATATCCTACCTAACCCAAGACCCCAATTCGTCCACTAGCCGCCCATCACAACGTCCAATGTGAGGGTGAAACATATCACCCTCCCGTTGGTCCAAAATGTTTCATCTCTCGGAAAAATCCGCAAAAATTAGAAATGACATAGCCGTAATTTTCCCTTCGTAAGTCTTGTAAAACGTTTCGTCGAAAAACGATTCTTTTCGGTACTTGTGAACAATAATTTTCGGTCCTAGCCTAACTTAAGGCTCAAACTTTTCTACGTACGTCCTCACGTACATACTCTAGAAAATACGGGGTATAACATTCTCCCCTCCTTAGAAACATTCGTCCCGAATGTTCCTTCTAAGTCTCAAAACAAACATGCGCCAGAATAGTCTTCACTGCTATATTTACGAAAACAATCATGCCACACCTGGCCACAATACAACATGCGCAAATACTTACATCCAAGTGCACGAGGATTCACCTCTAACATCACAAAACTCCCACCCAAGGGCTAAAAGATACTCCCTACGCACCTTCACTTTACAAACGAAATGATCACTTCTATGTTCTTAACACATGCTCGCTTCTTCCCTTACTCGTCATTTTCTCGTGCGCTCGAACTCTTTCTCATAACTTACCACATTTACATTCGCATCAATTTCAAAAATCTCTTGGTTACTACCTCCAACTTGATCATCATTAACTGGGAATACTCTGGATGGATCTCCGATACTTTTCTGAACCTAACAACATGAAGGACCGGACATACCGCCTCTAAGTCGGACGGCAAAGATAACATATAGGCAACCCGCCTACTCTTCACATGATCCGAAAGGCCCAAAGTAACTCGGGCTAAGTTTCTCTGTTTCCCAAACTCGTCGGACCACTTTCCGGTGGTACCTTCAGAAGACCCACCGTCACCGAACGCATGGCGTCGTCGCCGATTATCCGCATCGACTTCCGCTGACTGAGCTGCCGATAACCTCTCCCGGATAGGCTTCACCTATCCATATCCTGCCGAAACAAGTATGAACCCAATCTCGAACTTTGCCAACATCGAACCAATCGACCAAGAATTACACTACCGCCCTACGAGGCTTCGTAAGGCGATATTCGAATCATGAAATGGTTGGTTATAAAACACTCCCAACAGAGGCAACAATCCTTACAACTACCCCGAAATCCAAACACCGGCGAGGCGAATGCGTCTCGAGACTCACCGAAGTTCTCAATCCTGCCGGTGAAACTTCCGAAAGCGAAATAGCCACAACTGGCTTCATGCATCATAAGGTGAAAGTAGGCACCTCGTGCAACCTTACAACCTTCCCGATAAATAACATCTCGCATAACTCTGCCGAGTAAACAATCGTGCGAAGGACAAGATGGGTGACCTCATCGGTCCGACATCGGGTCGAACGCATCCACGAACTTCGTCGCTGGTTTACTAAACTTGGGCCTAACACCCTCGTGACCCTACCACTGGCGGGACCACCCCAAACTGACCCACTACAAAAGCAGTCGCGGGTTGACCCGCGGTGGTCCTGACCCGACCATTATCGCGCAAAACTCTTGTTCCCGATCCTAACGATCTCACTAATCAAGTCACGAAAACCTAGTGGTCTTCTTAGTTCAACTACCCTCTTTCATTCCACACTACTCAGGGACTTATTATACAACTATATTTCACGTGCACTATGCACTCCGATAAGGGTCAAACACATAAAAAAACATCTTTTACTCGAGAGGGGCTTACCTCTAAGGTCCTACGTATAAAACTCTAAGGCTCACTTTCTCCCCCCAATCTTATCCTGTTAACTAACCATGATTTATAATCAGAATTAACACTTATGTTATCTGAACATAAAACTTTATATACGCTTTTCTTATCACACCTACAATCTCTGTAGGTTCAGGATATACATGTATCTACCGCTTCACTTCCTCGTTCTAACTAATCACGCCTTGCGTGCATATAGCTAGGGAAGGTGATTAACTAGCCACTGATCCTGAAGGCTGAGTCTCTACATCCGCGCCACCTTTAGTCGGACAATTCCTGCAAAATGGCCCTGCTGGCCGTAAGTATAACAAGCTCCAACAAAAAGACGACATTCCCGTGGCGTGCGCGCACATCGCGAACATTGGGAAAACCGCTTATCTCAGAAACTAAGCCACGAGCTCGACCAACTCGGCATACTCGAACGTCACGAACCTCGTGGAGGACCACTGCTCGCGGAGGCGCATATCCGCTTCTTCGAGGCGATTCGCCTCGAAAGTTACCAAGGACCTGCCGACCGCCTCTTCTGATTTTGGTTAACCGTTGATCCCTACGTTTCTCGGCCTTCGCGCGTAAGCCCGCATACGTGCCATGCTCAAGCCTCGATCAAGAGCTACTCTTGCACATCCTTTCTTTAGATAGTCATCAAGACCGTGATATATCGGTGCACTCTATATTCTCTCGTTGCTAAAATCCTAGCTAATGTAAGTCCATTCCTTTTAATCCATATTCTTTGTTCCTGGTCATGGGCCAAGGCTCATACATCATGGTCGCAGAGGAATCTGCCGTGCTAAACTCTGTGAAGTGGCGGCGTTGCAGAACTCCCGAATGAAGCACCACCCCAGTGATGGTTGGGCACTGCCTCGTAACCCTCAGATTTACTCGCGCCTCCTCGGCCGCCTTGCCTCTGGGCACAGGTTGCCTTACGCGGAGGCATAGCGGTAAGGAAATAAATACGTTAGAGGTCCAACTTATAACACGACTCTAAGGCACGATCTCGAGTGAGAAGAATGGAAACCAATCCTAAATATCCTATAGCCTCCCGATTATTGGTGTGGTGCACAACACACCGATAATCAAGACTCTACTAGATACGGTTCATAGACACTTTCCGAGGATTAATCGCTCGATACCACTTTTGTCACGACCCGAACCGGACGTGGTGGTGCCTTACCCGCACCTAAGTAGACATACATCAGTGTAATGGAATATAAAAAAAGACATGACATAATATGAAATATGAAATAGATAATCTGAGTAAACTTGCCTTTCGGCATACATATATATAACCACTAGAAGAGTTACATCCCTTTTTACATCTCGCCCCAAAGTATTCTGCACTTCTAAGAATGATATGACAACAATGGCGGGGACGGGGCCGCCATACCCCAGATGTAAGTACCTACAACGACGGACTATACCATCGATAAGCCTCAAGAAAGCGGAGCTTCCCAAACGCTAATGTGACCCTAAGAGCGAGGATCAACGATCGTGTACCTCTACTGCGGCATGAACGCAGCCCCGAAGGAGGTCGATCTGACAATGTACCAAGTATGTGAATCGTAAAATCAAGTAAAATCAAAGTATTTAAAACCATTTGCAAATACAACCAGATCAATCGCACATAGTGCCACATGAACAAGAGCAAGGTAGATAAAGCGTAATGTGTCTTTTCTAGGCGCGAATGATCGAAGCAAGGCAATCGCCCATAGTATCATTATGCGTGCCTAATCCCGACTTCCGCGGCCGCATAGGTCACACGCACCGCATGAGGTATTCTCACATCGGGGTAGCTAACCGGTACCTCCCGGACTCGCATCGCATAGTCTCAATAGACCGCATAGTCACACAGACCGCATAGGGCATCCCCGCATCGGGATATACACCCGGAATGATCAATCCTGGAGTATACCGCTGCTCCGCATAGTCACATAGACCGCATAGGCCATATAGACCCACATCAAGGTGTGACAACCGGTATAACAAGTCGAGGGTGTGTGATATAATAACATAACAACTTATCGTTAAACAACATAAGCACAACAAGGGGAACCCCTTTACACAAACATCACCAGATACTAACACACGTAGCATCCTAACATGTTTACTTATCAAATCAACAAGAAAGTATTACAAGGCTATCACAAACCAACACAATCAAGTTATTCACACAAGGTACTTTCTACTTTATGTTAACAATTTTGGTTTTATCCCCAAAGTACTTCATACATTAACTCTTTTAAAAGATCCGCTTCTTTCACAAAAGTCACACAATACGTAGTATAAAAATAGAGTGACTATCCTTTTAAGTAAACCAAAACACTTCCCTTTGTAAATCAAGTAACAACATTATTTTCCAAACGTTCAAGTTTGCCTAATTTCAAATGCTCAAGTTTCTCATTTTCGAAAGGTTTCGTAGTTCATAGTTTTAATCACTTAATGATATAATTCTCCTTTAAAACAATTTGAGATACATATGCCTTATATGTGAGTAGGTTATTCTTGTTCATAATCAATCTTATTTAAGCAGCCATGATCTAGGAAATGTAATATCATTTTGTCTCATCTTAGCTTCTATGCAGATGGAGGTTTCTACTGGTTTTAATAATACTTTATTAGTCAATACATTTCCCTTTATTAGCGCTGTTGTGGTTTGTTCGATACTTATTCTCATTTCCGAAATCAGTAAAACATTATTCCTTTTACAAACCAAGTACTCATTACTCACGAATGAGGTTTCACACAAAAACTCATATTAATTTACTTAAGTCAAGTCTCTTATCTTTTAAGATCAAGTCTCTTAACTTCTAAAATTAATAAACCATTCTTTTTATCTCTCTTAAGTCGTTATACCTAACTTCCCATAAAGCTAGTATAACTCTTAAGCTTTTAAAACCAAGTATTACTCTTCTTTCAAAAAGGTTTCTTAATTCTTTTGAAATACTTCAAGATTCTTATTATTCAGGCTTAAGTCAAAAGACATTGTCGTACAACTACGTTCAGTTAACACACGTACGTCTACCGTACTATATATATATATTCTTTTAAAATATCATGCTCAAGAGGATAAGAAAGATCACATACCTCGCGACGATTATCGACTATTAGCAAAACGCTCCACGGCTATAACCTGGCTAGCCTCGTCCACCTTTCAAGTAGTACATGCTACTCGCAGATCAATCAACCTATAAGGGTTATACAAGTCTATCAATGCCTAGACTACTCTTGTAGAATATTCTTCTGATGTGATTCCAGTTCAAGTCTATTCTGTAATATCCTTCTATTACAGTTCAATTCTCTTCTATGAATCTTATATTCATTTCTATACAACTACAGTATGTAATTTCCAATTACAATAGAAGGATAGGATTATTTACCTCGGTAAGCCCAAAATTATCCAAGTTTAATGTCGATCCTGAGCAACGTTTAGCTCCTACTCCGGGTGCTCCAACCCGCTCCAAACAACCCTTAGAAGTTCTACGAAACTTCTTCCTAATACTTCAACCAACTGTGAAGATTTTCCTTAGGGTTTCGTTTAGTGACTGAAGGGAAGTATAATGGTATTTCTGGGCTTTTAGTATAGGGGTAACCTTGGAATACTACAAGGTATAAGGCTAAGGTATTTTGGTATAGTAACAATACTTGGAGAGTATTTCTACCAAGAGGGGGGTAGTATTTTGCGAGAACAACTAGGCAAGGGGGGGTGTACCCCTCGGCCAAGGCCACTAGAAGGGGGGCTGTACCCCTCAGCCAAGGGCCTTCTCAAAGGGGGAGGCTTGGACGAACCACTACACTATGGGGGAGAGAACTTTCAAGACTTAGAAACTATTTTAGGATGAAGAAGTTCATCAACTAAGGGGGGGTATTTATAGGACAACCAAGGGCCAAGATCAAGCCAAGTGGTAGGCAAGTGTAGGGTGAGGATTTACCCATGTGTACCTTATCCATCTACCACACCAACTATCACAAATATCCTACCTAACCCAAGACCCCAATTCGCCCACTAGCCCATCACAACGTCCAATGTGAGGGTGACACATGTCACCCTCCCGTTGGTCCAAAATGTTTCATCTCTCGGAAAAATGCGCAAAAATTAGAAATGACATAGCCGTAATTTTCCCTTCGCAAGTCTTGTAAAACGTTTCGTCGAAAAACGATTCTTTTCGGTACTTGTGAACAATAATTTTCGGTCCTAGCCTAACTTAAGGCTCAAACTTTTCTACGTACGTCCTCACATACATACTCTGGAAAATACGGGGTATAACATATATGTTACAATTGTTATTAGGTATATAACATGTAGGAATAATGATTTGGATTTGAAAGAATTTGATAAGGATGATATGTGAGCATGTTGTAGCCGATAAGTTGTCTTAAACTTATTGGATTGTTTAATATGAATTGTGGGGCAGAATTTTACACGTCCGGTTAGGCGTGTAATCCCTTTTGTATTACTGAGTTGTTGGGCCTTAAATATGGCATTTGGTTATTAATTTCGGGCCTTGAAAAAGGTGGAAAAGCACGTAGAAACGAAGGAAGTGCTGTCTAATTTTCCGTAGAATAAGTGACTTTACACTTAGAATATTCTATGTTGAAGCTAGAAGCTAATAGACGTATTATGGTCATTATAGGTTGACATACTACGTACGGCATATTAGACTTAGCAAGTGGATTAAACCTGAGACGTATGTGATTCTTCCTATCCTCTTGAGCATGATTGTTGTGAAATATATAGTACGGTAGACATACGTGTGTTAAATGAATTTGGTTTCACTTTGATGTCTTTGACTTGAGTTCTAAATGTTAAGAAACTTGAATTATTCTAAAAAGTTATGAATCGTTATTCGGAAGGAAATTGATACTTGGTCTTTAAAAGAATAAAGTTCTCTTAATTTCAGAAATGAGTGTGGTTGTCTTTGGTTGGTATAAAACATAAAGTGTTATAATGGCTTTATGGGAAGTTAGTTATAGCGACTTTATGAAGATAAAGAATGGCTTGATTATTTTGAAAGTTAAGAGACTTGGTTTTGAAAAGATAAGAGACTTGACTTATAAACGACTTGGTTTTGGGAAAGCAGAAGTAACTTGATTTAAAAGTATAGGTTACTTGTTTTGAAAAAGGTGAGTTACTTGGGTTTTAAAAGTATACTTGACGTTGTTTCAAAAGTGTAAGCCACTTAGTTTAAAAAGTATATAGTACTTGATTTAAACATGAGAGTGTCTTGATACTACTGGTATTAGTATCGTGTGGTTTTTACTTAAAAAGGGATTTTTTTAAGAGAATTGAAGTATGTAGTACTTTGGGGTTAAAACCCGGATTGTTGGCATAAAATGAAAGTCTAAGAGTATGTTAAACTTGCCTATGCTAGTTGTGATAGTCTTTGTTGTGCAAGTGTGGTATTTCTATGCTACCGCGTCTCTAGATGGAGGGTCGGTTATCGTGTTATTTACTTGGACATACTGACACGTTGGGTGGCCCACGGGTATGCTTCCATTGTTATTGTTATTCCATGGACTAGCTCTCCATGAGGTTGATGACGCAGGCAGGATCTGGTAGCTAGCCCCCGTACTTGCCCCGGTCAGTTGCTGATGCAGGCTGGATCTGGTAGTTGGCTTTCGTACTTGCCCCGGTCAGTTCTATAGCATAGTTGGTACGGTAGGCTCTGGTAGATGGCTTCCGTACTTGCCCCGGTCATATCTCGTGGCGGCAGGCTGGATCTGGTAGCTGGCTTTCGTACTTGCCCGATCGATTGATAGCCTTGGATCTGGTAGCTATGCCTTCGTACTTGCCCCGGTCAGTTTTATGATGCAGGCTGGATCTGGTGGTTAGCTTTCCTACTTGGCCCGTACGGTTTTTATGACACAGGTGGGACCTGGTGTTCATGTTTACATATTGGTGTTATATTATATCATGGACTGCCGGCAGTGAGGAAGGAATTCCACGGGCATGATTGATATTATGGGCGTGAGACCCATGGTTATATTTGAGTGATGACTTTGAGGGCATGCGTCCCTGACTTGACATGACTGCTTATATATTGTAATCTTGTAGTTTGGTTATCATACATGTCTCCTGCTTATATATGTTATGATTTCATTCTGATATTTTCGATTTCACATACTTGGTACTGTTGTCGACCTCGCCCGGGGTTGCGCCATCTGCGGTGAGGTACACCGGTTGTTGATCCTCGCTCTTAGGGTCACAGTTCTGCATTTCGGGAAGCTCCGTTTCTCCGGAGGCTTATCTTTTGGTATAATTCCCTGAGATTGTAGGTTCTTGTACATTCAGGGGGTATGGCGGGGCCCTGTCCTATCATAGTTGTTATAAAAACTCTTAGAGATTTGTAGTACTGTTGTGAGTTGGTCTTGTAAAGGATAACTGTTCGGGTTTTATATATATATATCTTTGAAAGGCGACTGCTCAGTTGGCCTTCCTATTTTACATTGTTACATGTTTTTGAGTTTTATTCCGCTGATTTTTTTTCTCTGATGTATTATCACTATGGTGCCCGGGGTAAGGCACCAGTTGCGGGCCCGAGGTCGGGTCGTGACACGATGTGTGTTCATGCCACAGGTTTTGATAAGGGCTCTGCTAGGCCACCATAGTAGGAACTGTCGAGTTCAGCCGTCAGTAAGTAAGCTTTATTTTTCCCATAGCTTCCTAGTCAGCTAATGATTATGTTTTACAGAGCTATGTACAGTATGGGTAGGTCGGAGTCCTATCCCGGCCATATGACAATACATTTATATATAGAGGCTCATAGACTTGTCTAGTATGTATAGTTATTCATCCATAACCTTATCGACTAAGTTGTTTTTATTGAACCATGTTGTGACCTTGTCGGTTCTGTTATGTATATATGTTAGGACAGTCTCTCTTGTTTAGCATGTTGTTATGTTATATCTAAGTACGACCTTATAGGTCGGAAGTTCTACTCATATAAAAGTTTGGTCAATTGAGTGGTATGCTCGTGCCAATAGGGCACTGGTGCCAGCCATACCCCTTAGTTGGGGTGTGATAGTTATACTCCTGAAGAACTGGCACATGGAGCGCCTCGAAAGAAGGAAATCAGAGAAGTCAAATTACTAAAGGAGAGGCTGAAGACTTCTTGCAGATAATGTATCCAAAAGAATACTCCATCATCGAGCACTTAAAGAAAATGATAGTCCAGATATCGGTAATGACACATGACACAACTATTGAGTTCATGAAAACACTGGCAGGCTCTAATGAGAGTGTTCGATGAAGTAGACGTCCCTGCATGCACAAGTGGTGAAACTCTGGCAGACATAGTAGGCTATATCATTAGAGCCCATCAAAAAAATTTCACACCAGATGAGTTGCCGAAAGAAGGAACAATGCACTATAAAGCTTTCTATATCAATGTCAAAAGTAGAGACAAGGTTATAGCCTGAGTATTGGTCGACAATAGGGCTAGTCTCAACATATTCCCGAATCTACACAAACAGTTGGGTTATGATATCGGGAAGATACGCCATAGTCGTACAAACGTAAGAGTCTTTGATAGGGCTCAACATGATCATGTTGGAGACGTAGACCTCTACATCAAAATGAGGCCCATGAATTTCACGATTTGCAATGTATTATCAGGAGGAGCTGTAATCCTTGCAGAGATTGATGACCAAGAGTGGCCCAAAGCAATCAACTCAGATGCAATCAATAGATACTACGTGTGAAGGCATACTTTTTAAATTTGTAATATTATTTCTTTTTACTTGTAATTAATATACAAGACCTATATCTTATGACAAAGATACACAGAAAAATCAACATCACATTTCTTGGGGTTAAATCCACTAAAGATCTATGGTTAGAGTGCGGATGATGATCCACAATATTTCATGAATGAAAATTTCAAGGCCCTCAAGGCTATATGTGCTCTTAGTTCTTAAGTTGTGGAGTTCTTCGTCAACCAATTGAAAGATACAATTCATGCATGATTCAAAATATGAGAGATAAAGTGAGGTAATGATGTGCTAGCTCCTACTTGGACTTAATTAAAAGAAGCATTTATGCAAAGGTTCATGTTCGAGAGGGAACAATTTTCTTTGGCCACTAAGTTTGAGCAGCTAGTATAGAGCTCTATGATTGTTCGTGAGAATAGCCTAAATTTCACTCCATTGGCCAGATATACAACGTACATGTTTTCTACTGAGAGGCAGAAGTTGAAGAGGGTTGTGTGTGGCTTTGGGCCATATGTTAAAGTTGCATCTGTTGCTACGTGTCCCACTTGTACATTTGCGTCATTGGTTGGTTTTTCCTAGAAGCTAAAGGATTGGAAGTGTTATACCCCGTATTTCCAGAGTATGTACGTGAGGGCGTACGTACAAAAGTTCAAGCCTTAAGTTAAGGCATAGGACGAAAATTTGTGCACAACCCACGAAAATAATTGTTTTCCGACGAAAGGTCTTCCAAAGCTTGCGAAGGGAAAATTACGGTTGCAACATTAATAATTTTTGCGGATTTTTCCGAGAGATGAAATATTTTGGACCAACGAGAGGGCGACACTTGTCACTCTCAAGTGGACGGCAATGGTGTGCATTCCTTGGCACGTTTTTTTCAAGTTAAAGGCCTTAAACATTGGTCAAGGTTAGGTAGGATATTTTGTGATATTTGTGTGGTAGATGGATAAGGGTACACATGTGCAAATCTCCACCATCCACTTGCCCTCCACTTGCCTTCATCTTGACCATTGGTGGTCCTATAAATACCCCCCCTTAGTTGAAGAATTCTTCATCCACAAATTATCTTCCAAGTCTCAAAACTCCGCTTCTCCCAAGAGCTCTCGTCAAACACCATCTCTCCCACTTGCCTCTTGAAAGCCTAGCCAGAAACACCCCCTTTGGTAGAAAGTTGTCTTCAAGTATAGCTACTACTCCAAAATACCTTAGCCAATCCCTTATAGTATTTCCAAAATTATCTCTATACTTAGAGTCCGGAAAATACTACTATACTTCCTTTAGTCACTAAACGAAAACCTAGGAGAAACTTCATTGTTGGTTGAAGTAGTAAGTAGAAGTTGTATAGAAACTTCTAAGGGTTTCTTGGAGCGGATAAGAGCATACAGATTAGGAGCTAAACCTTGCTCAGGATCGACATTTAAACTTGGATAATTTTGGGCTTATCGAGGTAAATAATCTTATCCTCCTATTGTAATTGGAGATTACATACTGTAGTAGTATAGAATTAAGTATAAGATTTATAGAAGGATATTAAAGAAGAGAATTGAACTGAAATCACATCAGAAGAATATTAAAGAAGATTGAACTGTACTTACAATTTGTATTCTGATGAACTTGTGTAGCTTGGCGGGTAGGGGAGTGCTGCCCAATTTTCCATAGAATAGAGAACCCTCTGCTTAGAATATTCTACAGAGTAGTCTAGACGTTGATAGACGTATTTGACTATTATAGGTTAATTCTCTGCGCGCGACATATTCGACTTGGCAGGTGGATTTCGCCGAGGAGGTATGTGATTCTTCCTATCCCCTTGAGCATGATATTTTAAATATATATATAGTACGGTAGATGTACGTATGTTAACTGAACATGGTTTTACTTGACGTCTTTTGACTTGAGTCTAATAAGAATCTTGAAGTATTTCAAAAGAATTATGAGTCATTTTTGAAAGAAGAGTAATACTTGGTTTTAAACAAAAGCTTAAGAGTTATACTAGCTTTATGGGAAGTTAGGTATAACGACTTAAGAAAGATAAAAGGAACGGTTTACTTATGTGTTTATAAAAGACTTGTATTGATTTCTGGAAAGTATAGTAAGACGGTTTGTTGAGTAGACATATTGTGATGCTATGTGTGTTAGTATCTTGCAACGTTTGTGTAAAGAGGTTATTCTTATTGTGCTTATGTTGTTTAACGATAAGCCGTTATGTTAGTATTACATCACTCACCTCTTGACATGATATCACGGGGTTAAAATGCCCCGATCACGGGGTATACCTCGGCGATGCGTGTGACTATGATTCGAGAATACCTCATGCGGGTCGGGGACTGTGCGGGCTACGAGTGTTCGTGTTCTTGTGCGGGGATTACCTCACGCGGTCTATGTGGCCATGCGGACTCACGAGTCGGGGCGATCTTGCGAGTAGCTACCCTCGACGCGGGAATACCTCATGCGGGCCTAGGTGGCTATGCGGTGCGGAGTCGAGGATTAGGCATGCATAATGATCTTATGGGCGATTAGCCTTGCCCGATCATTCGCGACCTAGAAAAGACACATTCTGATTTACCTATTATTGCTCTTGTTTGTGATGTGGCATTATGTGCGGATTCTCGTTATACCCGTATTTCGGTATATGCGTGAGGCGTGCGTGCAAAGTTTGAGCCTTAAAGTTAGGCATAGGACGAAATTTGTGCACAACCCAATAAAAGAATCGTTATCCGACGAAACGTTTTACAAAACTTGCGAAGGGAAAATTACGGCTATGTCATTTATTATTTTTACGGATTTTTCCGATAGATGAAATATTTTGGACCAACGAGAGGGTGACACTTGTCACCTCAGTGGAGCAACAACATGGGCAAGTTTGGACGATTTTGTGGCCTTGCCTTAGTCAAGGTTAGGTAGGATATTTTTGTGTAGAAGATGGATAAGGACACTGGGTGAATCCCCACCTCCACTTGCACCTCCACTTGCCTTCATCTTGGCCATTGGTTGGCCTATAAATACCCCTAACAAGGTTTTCTTCATCCACAAACACAATTCTCTAAGTCTCAAAATCCTCCCTCTCACTTGGTGTTTTCGTCCCAACCCTCTTCCCCTCTAGCCTGGCTTGGCCGAGAATACCTCCCTCTCTTTGTAGAAAGTTGCCTTCTAGTGTAGTTACTATTCCAAAATACCTAGCCCAAATCACTTATAGTATTAAGTAGAAGTTGTTTAGAAACTTCTATGGTTTCTTGGAGCGATTTGGAGCTTTGATTAGGAGCTAAACCTTGCTCGGGATCGACATTTAACTTGGATAATTTTGGGCTTATCGAGGTAAATAATCTTATCCTTCTATAGTATTGGAGATCACATCTTTGTAGTAGTATAGAAATAGTACAAAATTATATAGAAGGATATTAAAGAAGAGAATTGAACTGTAATTACATAGAAGGATATTACAGAATAGAATTGAACTGAAATCACATCAGAAGAATAATAAAGAAGATTGTACTGTACTTACATAGAATTTGTATTTCTGATGACTTGTGTAGCTTGGCGGGTAGGGAAGTCTTGCCCAATTTTTAGTAGAATAGAGAACCTGCTTAGAATAGTCTGAGTAGTCTAGACATTGATAGGCGTGTCGACTATTATAGGTTGATTCTGTGCGACATATTCGACTTGGCGGTGGATTTCAGAGGAGGTATGTGATTCTTCCTATCCTCTTGAGCATGATATTTTAAGTATATATATAGTACGGTGACGTCGTGTGTTAAAGCGAACATGGTTTTATTTGACTTGAGTCTAAATAATAAACACGGAAGTATTTCAAAAGAATTATAAATCATTTTTGAAAGAAGAGTAATACTTGATTTTTAAGCGAAAGCTTAAGAGTTATACTAGCTTTATGGGAAGTTAGGTATAACGACTTAAGAAAGATAAAGGCGGTTTTACTTATTTTGTTTATGAAAATCACGTATTGATTTACGCAAAGTGTAGTAAGATGGTTTGATAAGTAACGTGTTAGGATGCTACGTGTGTTAGTGTCTTGTGATATTGTCATTCTTGATGTGCTTACGTTGTTAAGCGTTAAGACCGTTATCTTGTTATTATATCACATACCCCTTGACTTGTTATACTGGGCTTGGCACCCGATGCGGTCTATCGGCTTTATGCGATCTGTGTGACTATGCGGGTGCGGAGTTCGAGTTGATCATTCCGGGTGTTTTATCCGTCACGGGGATGCCTATGCGATGCGTGTGACTATGCGGTCTATGAGACTATGCGATGCGGGAGTCGAGAGAATGCAGGGTTAGCTACCCGTCGAGGAATACCTCATGCGGTGTGTGACTATGCGGTGCGGGAAGTCGAGATTAGGCACGCATAATGATACTATGGGCGATTAGCCTTGCTTGATCATTCGCGGCCTAGAAAAGACCGATTACATTATATCTATTTTGCTCTTGTTTATGTTGTGGCACTATGTGCGATTAGGCTGTTGTATTTGCAAATGGTTTTAAATACTTTGATTTTACTTGATCTTTCTGATTTCACATACTTGGTACTGTTGTGCTCGACCTCGCCGAGTGCGTTCATGCATGAGATAAGGGCAAGCAGTGCTAGATCCGCATCCTTAGGATCTTTGCTTTGGTGTCGAGAGCTCCATCTTCTCGGAGGCTCGACTTTTAGTATGGTTCTCACGATGTTGTAGATATATGTACATTCGGGGTATGGCGGGGCCTGTCCGCCATAGTTGTTACATTCCTAAGTGCATAGTCATGTTGTAAAGTTGGGATGTAGCGTTCCTCTTTATATATATATCTTAGAAAGCGACTTTTCTCAGATAAGCTGTCTCGGTTACATTTGTTTCATGTCTTGTTTTATATTCATTGATTACTCTGATGTATGTCTACTTGGGTGCCCGGGGTAAGGCACCAGTCACGGGCCCGGGTTCAGTCGTGACAAAAGTGGTATCAGAGCAGTTAATCCTCGGAAAGTGTCTATAGACCGTATCTAGTAGAGTCTTGATTATCGGTGTGTTGTGCAACACACCAATAATGTCGAGGCTATAGGATATTTAGGATTGGTTTCCATTCTTCTCACTCGAGATCGTGCTTTAGAGTTGTGTTATAAGTTGTACCCTCTAACGTATTCCTTTCTCAGACGCTTATGCCTCGCGCAAGGCAACCGGGCCTAGAAGGGCAAAGCGGCGAGGCTGCTAGTTCGACACGAGGTCACGAGCAGCCCGATTCTTACCGGCGGTACCTCGACGGCGAGTTCCATGCGCGCCCGGCCCAGCAGAGACCACGATACGAGCCTCGGTCCCACGGCACAGGCGAGGAGATAAGTACAGAGATGGCGATTCTTGCGGCGGGATCGTGGCGAACGGAGATAGGTGGGCCAGCGATTCGAGTTCGGCGGTACACGTGGTTCACCCGAGATCGGACGATTTGAGGCTACGGGACTTTACGAGTTGTAGCCGCGAGTTCTGGTCGAGGCCCGAGGATGATCGCGGGAGTTCGTTCGTCGATTCTGAGAGGATCATGCGGGTGATCAAGGCTTGAGACCGAGTCCGTGATCTTGGTTCGCCGTTGCGTGATACTGCGATCGGGTTTGACTCGTGGGAGCTTTCCGAGGAGAGCATCGCCTCCAGATATGGGACGAGTTTTGGAGGCTTTTCTCACTCACTTCTTGCCTCCGCGGATGAGGAGACGCGCGGTAAACAAGTTTTTGTTCTTTGACAGAGAGGCGCCTGATTAGAAGTACAACGTCGAGTTTGATTCTTTGGTTCGATATGTCCACTGCTTGGTAGCGGATATGGAGGACCGAGTGCACCGTTACGTCGCGGGCTAGATGATTATATGGCGAGTCGTGCGGCGGTGTATCTCTTCACCGCATGGATATTGCCCGCATGCGAGCTCGTACACTTAGATGCGAGGCGTAGAGGCGGCGGGTCGGCGGATATCAGCCGAGAAGAAGGCGAGCGGTAGGATCTTTGGTAGCTCTCGGGTTGGGCGGCCTAGCGATCTAGATTTGCACCCGGCCAGCTCGAGCACTCCTACATCGTTTAGTGCGGCGAGTATTCGAGGCGGTCGGGGCCCGGGACTTCGATTTCGAGTAGCAAGGTGCTAACCGATCGAGTCCGCTCGGTGTGTCGATGTGGTAGATTCCATTCGGAGGTTGTGGTACTACCGGGAGCTTGCTACACTTGTGGCGAGGTCATTATCACGAGCTGTCAGGCCGAGCGTGGCCCGATGGTAGGGTCACCTCTGAGTGCATTGCGGTCTTCATCTCCTACGATTTACTGCCGGGCGAGGGTACTCTTGGACCAGGTCGCGGCAGAGGTCGTGGTGCGGGTCGATCTAGCGGTCCTCGAGCGCATTTATGCCTTGTCGGTAGGCGAGGACGGGAGGCCTCACCGATGTCCGCAGTACTTTATCGGTTCATGTTGTGGCGTGTATGCCTTGATAGATCGGGTTCTACTCTGTCTATATATCTCCCCATATTGCTAGTAGGATAGGGATAGAGCACGAGTCCATAGACCACTTTCGAGGTAGCTACGCCGATGGGTGATTCGGTGGTAGCTCGGCGGGTATATAGGGCTTGTCCGATGACCATATGCGATCGTCCGGACCCAGCCGACTTGATAGAGTTGGACATGGACCGATTTCGATGTGATCATGGGCATGGATTGGTTAGCTTCTTGCTACGCCCGATGTAGCTGCGAGGAGAGAGTGATGCGGTTCGGTTTCTGAGGAGCCAGGTTATTGAGTGGGAGGAACACCGTGTCGTAGGGGTAGGTTTATTTCCTACCTCAAGGCTAGGAATATGGTGCGAAGGGTATATCTACCATCTCATTGGTGTTTGATCTTGAGGCTGCGGTACGATTTTGATCGGTTCGATGATCGAGAGAGTTCCCGGATGTGTTTCAGACGACCTCGGTATCCCTCCCGAGAGGAGATGAGTTTTGTATCGATGTCTTTGCGGACACCGGCCTATTTCCGATACGCCATCTAGAATGGCACTGCCGAGTTGAGAGAGTTGAAGGACACCGAGAGATTTCTTTGGAGAAAGAGCTTCATCGGGCCTAGTGTTTCTCCTCGGGAGCGCATTATTGTTCGCAAGTGAAGAAAGAAGGGCGGGGCAGCTGCATGCGTGTTGATCTGACGGTGAACAAGGTGACCATTAAGAACGAATACCCTTCCCGTGATTGATGATTTGTTCGACCGATTGCGAGCGCGAGATGTTTCTCGAATTGATCTGCGATCGCTATCATCAGTGCGTGTCGAGGCGGATGTCCACTAGGCATTCGGACCCGTGACGCGAACACTATGAGTTGAGGTTATGTCTTTCGGGTTGACGATGCTCGTGGTATTCATGGATTTGATGAACGAGTGTTCAAGCCATTTTGGACACGTTTGTGATAGTGTTCATTGATGACATCTTGGTTTATTCACTCGAGAAGGAGCATACGGAGCATTTGAGGCTATCTTTGAGAGTTCTCCGGGACCAGCAGTTATACGCCAAGTTTTCAAAGTGTGAGTTCTGGTTGACTTCGGTGGCTTTTCTTGGGCATATTGTCGGGGCTGATGGTATTCGGGTGGATACGGCCAAGATCGAGCGATCGAGTTGGCCTCGACCTCTTACTCCCAGTGTCTTGCGATTTTCTAGGCCTTGCAGTTATTATCGGCGGTTCGTAGAAGTTTGCTTCTATCTGCCCGTTGACTAGGTGACTCGAGCGGCTAAGTTTCAATGGGTGATGCTTGTGGCGGGGTTTCGATTCTGGAAGGAGAGATCGGCGACCCCGTTCTTACTCTTCGGAGGTCGAGCGGCTACGTGGTGTATTGTGATCGTCGGGCATCGGGCTGGGATGTGTGTTGATGCGAGGCAAGGTTATAACGTCGCATCCCGACAACAAGAAGCATGAAAGGAACTACCCGCCATGATTTGGAGTTAGCGGCGGTGATTCACGCTTTGAAGATGCGGAGGACTATTTGTATGGGGTTCTATGGATATTTATACAGAGCCTCCTATATCTTCAGTGAGCCGAAACTTACGACAGAGACGGTGGTTAGAGTTACTCAAGGATTACGATGTCGATGTCACGACCCGTTCCGGGCCCGTGACTGGTGCCTTACCGGGGCACCCAAGTAGTCATACATCAGAGTAATCAGCGGAAATATAAAGCAAGACATGAAACAGTTTATAAAATAAGACACAGTTTATGTGAGAAAGTATCGCCTTTCTGCATATAAATATAATCATGGTTTTAGCGATTACATCAGACCTTGTACAGGGCATATTCACGCATCACGGCACACGGCACTACGCACTCTAAGGAAATATACAACTATGGCGGGACGGGGCCCGCCATACCTGGCTATACAAAACTATCTACAACGGGAGATCATACCAAAAGTAGAGCCTCGGAAGAGATGGAGCTCCCGACACCAACGTAGAGATCCTAAGGATGCGGATCTAGCACTGCTTGCCTTTACTGCGGCATGAGCGGCCCCGAAGGAGGTCGATGCAATTACTAAGTATGTGAAAGCGTAAAGTACTTAAATGAAATCATAACACTTTTTAAAACCGGTTTACAAATATGTTTGAAGAAATCAAGAAGCACATAGTGCCGCATCACAAACAAGAGCAACAATAGGTAAGCGTAATAGGTCTTTTCTAGGCTGCGAATGATTGACGGGCCACTCGCGCGTATTATCATTCTGCAAGCCTAATCACGGACTCCAGGTCGCATAGGCCACTCACGTGGGCGCGTGAGGTATAACCCGCGTCGAGGTAGCTACTCCTCGGCATCGTCTGGACTCGCTGTCCGCATGGCCACATAGACCGCGTGAGGCATAACCCGCATACTAACACGGAACTCGTAGCTCGCGTAGGCCCCTGGACCCGCGTAGGTATTCTCGAATCATGGTCCCGGACCGCTGAGTCTACCGCGTCGGACGGCTTAACCCGGTATCATCTCGAGGTGAGTGATAGTATACTAACATAACAACTTATCTTTAAACAACATAAGCCTGACAAGGATACTCACCTATACAAGCGTTACAAGATACTAACACACATAGCATCATATCATGTCTACTTATCAAACCAACTTATTATTCTTTTCACAATATAAATGCATTATAAACACATAGGCAAACTTGTTTCTTTTATCAATCTTAAGTGGTTATACTTACTTCCCGTAAAGCTAGTATAACTCTTAAGCTTACATTTAAAAACCAATTAGTTCTCTTACATTAATATGATTCGGTAGTCTTTTGAAATGTTTTGATTCTTTATTATTAGGGCTTAAGCGTGAGGCATTCTGTAAGTATTATTCGAGCTTAAGCGTGAGGCATTCCGTAAGTATTATTGAGCTTAAGTCAAAGACATTGCCATAGTTATTATTCGTTAACACGTATGCGTCTACCGTACTATATATATTGTAAAATATCATGCTTTAGGAAGAATCACATACCTTACCGTGAAAACCACCTTAAGTTGAATATGTGCGCAGAGAGTCGACCTATAATAGTCACATATATCTATCAAAGACTACTCAGAAGGTCATTCTAAGCAGAGGGTTCACAATTCTATGGAAAGTTGGGCAGCACTTCCCTACCGGTGAGCTATATAAGTCTCTGTGAAAACGGTCTATGTAAGTACAATTTGATTATTCATCTTTCAAACCCTTCTTGTGGTAACAGTTCAATTCTATACGTGATATTCTTCTAAGTGATTAATACTTATTCTTATACTTCTACGGTATGCATTCTCTAATACAAAAGAGGTTAGGATTATTACCTCGGTAAGCCCAATAATATCCTAGAAAAGTCGGCGCTTTGAGCAAGGTTTTGCTCTAAGTTGTATGCTCGAGAACCTTAGAAGTTCTTCACAACTTCTACTAAGTACTAAGGTATTTGGGCTAGGGTATTTTGGGCATTATAACGATACAAGAAGGTAACTTTTCTACCAAGGGAGGGGGTAGATTTTTGGCTAGGCTGGGGTGCCTCGGCCAAACTACTAGGCTAGAGGTATTCGGCCAGGGCCTTCCACGAGGAGGGGAGGTGTTTTGGACGAAAAGACTACAAAGGAGAGGAGAGGATTTTTCAAGACTTGGAAGATTTGTGGATGAAGAACTCTTCATCTCTAAGGTATTTATAGGTCAGAAGTGGCCAACCAATGGCAAGATTAAGACAAGTGCAAGGCAAGTGTAGGGTGAGGATTAACTAAACACAAATATCCTACCAACCCTTGACTTGTGCACAAGGCACAAAAAGCGTGCCAAGGGTTCTTGATTCGTCCAAATGGGCGATTGAGTCCACTAATGGGAGGGTGCCAAGTGTTGCCCTCCGTTGGTCCAAAATGTTTCGTCTCTCGGAAAAATCCGCAAAAATAAGAAATGGCATAGCGGAATTTACTCTACGAAAGTTGTGGAAAGCGTTTAGTCGGAAAGCGATTCTTTTAGTGAGTTGTGTACAAATAAAAGCGTCGAGGCTTATCTTTAAGGCTAGACTTTCGTCACGTATTCCCTTACGTACATACTGCGAAATACGAGGTATAACATTCTCCCCTTAGAAACATTCGTCGAATGTTCCTTCCCAAAACGATTATCGAAGAAGCTTAAGCGATTGTAAATGCCACACACGGCACGAGCAACACTTAGGCGAAGCGATAGCGAAAATTTACAAGTAGGAAAGTGAATTTACGGAGGTGTGGGGAATAGGTGAGGATACTTCCGTCTCATGTCCTCCTCGGCTTCCGTCATCCTCCACGAGCTCGTTCGCCACAAAACTTTGGCGGAAGCCGCGTCCTTGGTCATGAGCGCTAACGACGATCGACTATCGCTATGGGAATCTCCTCATACGATAACCCCTGGTCACACGGACATCGTCAATCGGGTGTAACCTAGATGGATCCGATACATCTCGCCGGCATAGATACGTGAAAAAGCGGATGCCCGCCTCCGGATCGGACGGCGGATCAACTCATAGCAACGCCTACCTGCGGACAATCTGAAGCGGCCCAATGTACCTTGGTGAGTTTCCCCTTCTTCCGAATCTCATCACACCGCCGTGGGTGGCACCTAGGAAAACCCAATCATGAACCTCGAACTCAAGATGCGACGGCGATGATCTGCATACGACTTACTGGACTACGGTTTGTCGATAGCGCTCTCGGATAAGCTTCACCTTATCCACTCTTTGTACCAAATCTGGTCCCACTAGGCGCCTCGCCCACATCGAACCAACCTATAGGCGATCTGCACTTCCTCATACAAGGCCTCATAAGGCGCCATCCGAATCTTTGAGTGGTAGCTATTATTATATCGCGAACTCAACTAGAGGCAAATGATCCTCCCAACTACTGCGAAGTCAATAACAGGCTCGCGGACATATCCTCAAGAGTGCGGATAGTGCGCTCTGCTGTCCGATGCATGCGTGGATGAAAGCGATTGCTCGGGCTCACTGCGTCCTAAACCCTCTGGAAGGATCTCGAAGTTAGCGTAAAGCGGGCTCCACATGCGATATGATCGAAGTAGGGACTCATGCGATCGGCGATCTCTCGGATGTAAAGTCGGCATAATCCTCGGTAGAAAAAGTCGTCTGACGGAAGAAAGTGGGCTGATTTCGTCGACCGTCGACGATAACCCATATAGAATCATGTCTCTCCGAGTGCGAGGTAATCCCGTGATGAAATCCATGTTGATTACCTCCCACTTCCACGGGATCTCGATCATGCGCAACAAACCACCGGGCCTCACGGTGCTCTGCCTTCGCTGCTGCGACAACACGGGCGAGCTACGAACTCTGCAGCGTCCTCTTCAAGCCATCCGCGATACGGATCTAAGGTCGTGGTACATCTTGGTCGACCCGGATGGATAGAGTAACGCTTGTGTGCTTCCCCAGAACCTGCTGCCGAAGTCACGAAACATCTGGAACACCTGATGCGCCTCAAACCTTAGCACCCATCGGTGCTACCTCAGGACCCTTGCCCTCGCGAAGAGGCGTATCGCGATATCGAATCAAAGGCTGGATCCTCGGCTGTTGCCTCTTCGCCTCGCCGGCGATGGAAGACTCGGCAACCTCGCGAACTCTAACCCTGCTATCGAGAATCAATCAAGCGGACACAAGGCTCGCTAAGCGATGCAAATAACGAACCATGTCCCTCCTCTCTAGCTGCACATCGATAGGCTCCCATCGACCTACGACTAGGCATACGCCTGACATTGGCCTTCCCGGGTGGTACGGGATATCAACATCGTAATCCTTAAGCAACTCTAACCACCGTCTCGTCGTAAGTTCGACTCCCTCTGGTGAAAGATATCTTTGGAGGCTCTTGTGGTGCGTATAAATATCCACGTGAACCCATACAAATAGTGCCTCGGATCTTGGCGTGAATCACGGTTGCGACTCCAAATCATGGGTGGGGTAGTTCCTCGTGTTTCTTGGTGTCGGGATGCATATGCTATAACCTGCCATGCTGCATCAACACACATCCCAACCCGATGCACGGCGCGTCACAATACGACATAACCATCCGGACCTGCGGAAGAGTAAGAGCAGGGCGGTCGTCGGTCTCTCTTCGAGAATGGAAACCACGCTCACAAGCATCGGTCCACGAAACTTGGCGCCACGAGTCGGCTAGTCAATGGTGCGAAGATAGAAGCAAACTTCTCTGCGAACGAGATAATATCCTGCGAGGCCCGAGAAGCTGCGAACCTCAGCCGGAGTAGTAGGTGCAGGCAAGTCACGATTGCGCCGATCTTGGCCGTATCAACTCGAATGCCATCGACCCAGACAATATGCCCAGCGCCGCGATGTCAACCAAAACTCACATTTGGAAAACTTGGCGTCTGACTGGCACTGGAAGCTGTCGGCCTGATCCTCAAATACTCGCGTGCTCGCTGCTCGGCGAGAATAAACCAAGATATCATCGATGAACACTATCACAAAGCGTGTCAAAAATGGTTTGAACACTCGATTCATCAAATCCATGAATACCGCGGAGCATTGGTCAACCAAAAGACATGACCACGAACTCATAATGCGTGCAAGGTCCGAATGCGATCTAGGACATCCGCTCTCGACACGAACGATGATAGCGAGCGGTCAATCTTGGAGAAACATCTCGCGCCACGCAAGCTGGTCGAACAAATCATCAATCACAGGAAGGGGTATACATTCTTAATGGTCACCTTGTTCACCACATGTAATCAACACACGTGCGCGTCGTCCTTCTTCTTCACGAACAATCGGCGCCCCAGAAACAGGGCCTAATGAAGCCCTTCTCCGCCAAATCCTCGGTGGTCCTTGACTCTCTCAACTCGGCGGTGCCATTACGTATGGCGGAATGGAAATAGGCGAGTATCGCAATATGTCAATACAAAACTCAATCTCCTCTCGGGAGGATGCGGGAGGTCATGCAGGAACACGTGCGGGAACTTCGTGACTACGAGGCCCGGTGAAAATCTGGTACCGCGACCTCGATATCAAACACTCGAACTAGATGGTAGATATACCCCTGCGCATCTTCCTAGCCTTGAGGTAGGAAATAAACCTACCACCGGCGATCTGGTGCTCCTCCCACTCAACAATGGCTCCTCGGGAAGCTGGAACCGTGCTACTCTCTCTCTGCGGTCTACATTGGCATAGCAAGAAGCTAGCCAATCCATCCCCATAATCACGTCGAAGTCAATCATCTCCAACTCTATCAAGTCGGCGGTCGCGACGTAAATGGTCACGAGACAAGCCCTATATACCGCGAGCTATCAGATCACCCATTGGCGTAGCTACCTCGAAAGGTCTATGGACTCGAGCTCTACCACATCCTACTAGCGACAAGGGAGATATATGGGGCCAGTAGAACCGGATCTATCAAAGCATACCATCAAACCCAGCGATAAGGTACGTGGCGACATCGGTGAGGCCTCACGATCTGTCGGTGGACAAAGCATAGATGCGGTTCGAGGACCGCTAGAAGCTGGGACGAGCCACGACCTCTGCGCGACCTGCTGACCCATGAGCACCACGCCTCGGGCGAGTAAGCGTAGGAGATGATGAAGCGGCAACGAACACGAAGGTGAGCCTACCACCGTGCCCCGGTCGGACGGTCCCTGCAAAGTGACCTGCTGGCCACAAGCGTAACAAGCTCAAAAGTAGTACCACACTTCCGTAATGGGATCCACCGCATCGGCCCACCGGGTGGTCCCGATCGGCGATACCTCTGCTACTGGGCGTCTGAAGCCACAGGGCCCGATGCGCCCTCGAAAACTCGTTTGTCTTGAGGACGGTGCGAGTGCTCTGGCCGGCGTGGTGCGAATCTAGGCTGCTGCTTGAGGCGCCCACGATAACCACGAAGACCCTCCGTCACGGCCTTACCTGCTGCTGTCGTCGGCTCGTCGACCTCTGCGCTCGCCGCATCAGGCGTGAGCTGCGTGCGGGTAATGTCCATACGGTGGAAGAAACCCCGCACATGACTTCGGCCATATAGTCGTCTAGCCGGTGACATAGCGGTGCACCTATCCTCCATATCTGCTGCAATCTTTGGGACATATCGAGCCAATGAATCAAACTTCGACATTGTACTCACGGCGGTCGTCCTCTGCGCCTCGGCGGTAAAAATCTATCGGCCCGCGCCCTCACCATCTGTGGAGGCAAGAAGTGAGTGAGAAAGCCTCGAGAACTCATCCCAGTAGGCGGGGCGCGTGCTCTCCCGGGATAACTCCCGTGAATCAAATCAATCGATCGCGGTATCACGCGGCCTATGTGAACCAAAGATCACGGACTCGGTCTCGGCCATACGATCACTCTCAAAATCCTCTAAGGCGGCGGATGAACTCCTGCGGATCATCCTCGGCCTCGACCCGTAAAACTCCGTGCTCTGACTCGAAGTCTCGTAGCCTCAGCTCTCTGCCTCGGGTGAACAATGATGCAATGGGTGGGTGGGCTGAAGCTGACCGCGTCGGCCTCTCCTCGTGTCGGGCCTGACTTTAGCCAAAAGCTGGGCCGTCTCTCGTACCCTAACTCCTCCGCCCGGTGTGGGGACGGGAGGTGTGGATGCTGTGGTCTCTTTGGGGTGGCGGCGTCATAGAACTCGCCGTCTGGTATAGGCCCGGGCACGAGCCCTCGTGACTCTGGGTGTCTGCTAGCGGCTCCCTCGTGCCTTGCCCACGGGCAGGGTTGCCTTACGTGGAGGCATAAGCATTCTGGGAAAGGAATACGTTAGAGGTCCAACCTATAACACAACTCTAAAGCACGATCTCGAGAATGAGAAGAATGAAACCAATCCTAAATATCCTATAGCCTCACGATTATTGGTGTGGTGCACAACACACCGATAATCAAGACTCTACTAGATACGGTCGTAGACACTTTCAGAGATTAAGCGCTCGATACCACTTTTGTCACGACCGTTCGGGCGTGGTGGTGCCTTCTTAGGGGCACCCAGTAGTCATACATCAGTAATCGTGGAAATATAAAGCAAGACATGAAACGATTTATAAAGTAAGACACGGTTTATGTGAGAAAGTATCGCCTTCGGCATATATATATAATCATGGTTTAGCGATTACATCCACACTGTACAACATGACTACAGACCTCTGAAATATACAACTATGGCGGGACGGGGCCGCCATACCACTATGCAAAACTATCTACAACGGGAGATCATACCAAAAGTAGAGCCTCGGAAGAGATGGAGCTCGACACCAACGTAGAGATCCTAAGGATGCGGATCTAGCACTGCTGCCTTTACTGCGGCATGAGCGCGGCCCCGAAGGAGTCGATACAACGGTACTAAGTATGTGAAACTGTAAAGTACTTAAATGAAATCATAACACTTTTTAAAACCAGTTTACAAATATGTTTGAAGAAATCAAGGAAACCGCACATAGTGCCACATCACAAACAAGAGCAACAATAGGTAAAGCGTAATAGGTCTTTTCTGGCTGCGAATGATTGAGCAGGCCACTCGCGTATTATCATTCTGCAAGCCTAATCACGGACTCGGTCCGCGTAGGCCACTCACGTGGGCGCGTGAGGTATAACCCGCATCGAGGGTAGCTACTCCTCGGCGTCGTCACTGGACTCGCTGTCCGCATGGCCACATAGACCGCGTGAGGCATAACCCGCATACTAACACGGAACTCGTAGCTCGCGTAGGCCCCTGGACCCGCGTGAGGTATTCTCGAATCATGGTCCCAGGACCGCTGAGTCTACCCGCGTCGGAGGCGGCAACCCGGTATCATCTCAAGAGGTGAGTGATAGTATACTAACATAACAACTTATCTTTAAACAACATAAGCACAACAAGGATACTCACCTATACAAGCGTTACAAGATACTAACACACATAACATCATATCATGTCTACTTATCAAACCATCTTATTATTCTTTTCACAATATAAGTCATTATAAACACATAGGCAAACTTGTTTCTTTATCAATCTTAAGTGGTTATACTTACTTCCCATAAAGCTAGTATAACTCTTAAGCTTACATTTTAAAACCAATTAGTTCTCTTACATTAATATGATTCGGTAGTCTTTTGAAATGTTTTGATTCTTTATTATTGGAGCTTAAGCGTGAGGCATTCAGTAAGTATTGTCGAGCTTAAGCGTGAGGCATTGTTATTATTCAGCTTAACACATATGCGTCTACACTACTATATATATTGTAAAATATCATGATTTAGGAAGAATCACATACCTTCTACCGTGAAAACCACGCCAAGTTGAATATGTCACGTGAGAGAGTCGACTATAATAGTCACGAATATCTATCAAAGACTACTCAAGGTCATTCTAAGCAGAGGGTTCACAATTCTATGGAAAGTTGGGCAGCACTTCCCTGCGGTGAGCTATATAAGTCTGTGAAAGCGATCCTATGTAAATCTGATTTGATTATTCATCTTTCAAACCCTTCTACGTGGTAGCAGTTCAATTCTATTACGTGATATTCTTCTAAGTGATTAATACTTATTCTTATACTTCTACGGTATGCATTCTCTAATACAAAAGAGGGTTAGGATTATTACCTCGGTAAGCCCAATAATATCCTAGAAAAGTCGCTGAGCAGGTTTTGCTCCTAAGTTGTATGCTCAAGAACCTTAGAAGTTCTTCACAACTTCTACTAAGTACTAAGGTATTTGGGCTAGGGTATTTTGGGCATTATAACGATACAAGAAGGTAACTTTTCTACCAAGGGAGGGGTAGATTTTTGGCTAGGCTGGGGGCCTCGGCCAAACTACTAGGCTAGAGGGGTATTCGGCGAGGGCCTTGCGAGGAGGGGAGGTGTTTTGGACGAAAAGACTACAAAGGGAGAGGAGAGGATTTTTCAAGACTTGGAAGATTTGTGGATGAAGAACTCTTCATCTCTAAGGGGGTATTTATAGGTCAAGAAGTGGCCAACCAATGGCCAAGATTAAGACAAGTGCAAGGCAAGTGTAGGGTGAGGATTAACTAAACACAAATATTCTACCAACCCTTGACTTGTGCACAAGGCACAAAAAACGTGCCAAGGGTTCTTCAATTCGTCAAATGGGCGATTCAAGTCCACTAATGGGAGGTGCCAAGTGTTGCCCTCCGTTGGTCCAAAATGTTTCGCTCTCGGAAAAATCCAAAAATAAGAAATGGCATAGCGGAATTTACTCTACGAAAGTCGTGGAAGCGTTTTCGTCGGAAAACGATTCTTTTAGTGAGTTGTGTACAAATAAAAACGTCCAAGGCTTATCTTTAAGGCTAGACTTTCGTACGTATTCCCTTACGTACATACTCTAGAAATACGGGGTATAACAGTCGATATCCTGTACCACCCGGGGAAGGCCAATGTTGTGGCAGATGCTCTTAGTCGTAGGTCGATGGGGAGCCTATCATATGTACCGGAGAGAGGGGCATGGTTCGCGATTTGCATCGATTAGCGAGCCTCGAGTCCGATTGATTGATTCGATAGCGGTGGGGTCAGAGTTCGAGAGGTTGCCAGTCTTCCATCGTCGAGAGGTGAAGAGCAACATTTGAGGATCGGTTTTGACCGCGATGCGTGTCTGACCGCCGTGAAATGGTCCTTGAGTAGCACGATGGGGTGCTAAGGTTGGTCGGAGTTGTGTGTTCGGATATTGCGGGACTTGCGGCGGAGTTCTAGAAGCACGGTGGCGCGTTACTCTATCCATCAGAGTCGACCAAGATGTACCACGACCTCGGATACGTGTATTGGTGGGATGGCTTGAAGAGGGCGTTGCGAGTTTGTGGCTCGATGCGTGTTATCGGCGGTGAAGGTAGAGCACGAGGCACGGTGGTTTGTTGCGGCGATAGAGATCCCGACACGGAAGTGGGAGGTAATCAACATGGACTTTATCACGGGGTTACCTCGCTCAGGAAACATGATTCTATTTGGGTTATCGTCGGACAGTGTGAAATCAGCCCACTTTCTTCCGTCGGGGCGACTTTTAGTGAGGATTATGCGGACTTTACATCAGAGATCGTCGGTGCATGAGTCTATTTCTATCATATCGGCCAGAGCCGATTCGGCTAACAGAGGTCTTTCGGAAGGATTAGGGGCCTTGGTGAGCACGTCTGCATTCCATCCTCGAGCAGACGGACAGCGAGCGCACTATCGGACTCTTGAGGATATCTGCGAGCTGTGTTATCGACCGAGGGTATTTGGGAGGATCATTTGCCTCTAGTTGAGTTTGCGTATAATAATAGCTACCACTCCGGTATTGGATGGCGCCTTGTATAGGAGAAGTGCGGATCGTCGATAGGTTGGTTTGATGTGGGCGAGTGCGATTAGTAGGACTGATTTGATGCGGCGACGATGGATAAGGTGAAGCTTATCCGGTGCGATTCTTGACATCTCGAGTCGGCGAAGTCATATGCGGATCATCGTCGTCGGCATCACGGAGTTCGAGATTGATGATTGGGTTTTCTGAAGGTGTCACCCATGAAGGGTGTGATGAGATTCGGGAAGAAAGGAACTTCGGCCAAGTACATTGGGCCATTTCAGTTGTCGCGAGGTAGGCAAGGTTGCTATGAGTTGGATCTGCCGTCCGTCTGGAGGCGGTGCATCCGGTGTTTCATGTTTCTATCTTTGAGGAGATGTATCGGGGATCCGTCTAGAGTGCACCGATTGGCGATGTCGGTGTGGCCAGGGGTTATCGTATGAGAGATTCCATAGTGATAATCGATCGTCGGGTTAGGCGTCTGCGGACGAGGCGTGGCTTAGTCAAAATCTTGTGGCGGAGCAGGCTCGAGAGGAGATGGCGTGGGAAGGTGAGGAGGACATGAGGCGAAGTATCCTCACCTATTCCCACGCCTCGGGTAACTCACTTTCCTCTTGTAAATTTTCATTGACATATTTGCTTAAGTGTTGTATTGTGGCCATGTGAGGCATTTGCAAGCTATTTAAGTTATGAGGAACTTTATCATTATCTGTCTTGGGAAGGAACATTCGGGACGAATGTTTCTAAGGAGAGAATGTTATACCCGTATTTCAGTATATGCGTAGGCGTGCGTCTGAAGTTTGAGCCTTAAAGTTAGGCATAGGACGAAATTTGTGCCTGACCCACTAAAAGAATCGTTTCAAATGAAGCGTTTTACAAAACTTGCGAAGGAAAATTACGGCTATGTCATTTATTATTTTTGCGGATTTTCGAGAGATAAAATATTTTGGACCAGCGAGAGGGTGACACTTGTCACCCTCAGTGGAGCAACAACATGGGCAAGTTTGGACGATTTTGTGGCCTTGCCTTAGTCAAGGTTAGGTAGGATATTTTTGTGTAGTAGATGGATAAGGACACTTGGGTGAATCCCCACCCTCCACTTGCCCTCCACTTGCCTTCATCTTGGCCATTGGTTGGCCTATAAATACCCCCCTAACTTGAAGGTTTTCTTCATCCACAAACACAATTCTCTATGTCTCAAAATCCTCCCTCTCACTTGTAGTGTTTTCGTCCCAACCCTCTTCCCCCTCTAGCCTAGTGGCTTCGGCCGAGAATACCTCCCCCTCTCTTTATAAAAGTTGCCTTCTAGTGTAGTTACTATTCCAAAATACCCTAGCCCAAATCACTTATAGTATTAAGTAGAAGTTGTTTAGAAACTTCTAAGGGTTTCTTGGAGCGGATAGGAGCATACAGATTAGGAGCTAAACCTTGCTCAGGATCGACATTTAAACTTGGATAATTTTGGGCTTATCGAGGTAAATAATCTTATCCTTCTATTGTAATTGGAGATTACATACTGTAGTAGTATAGAATTAAGTATAAGATTTATAGAAGGATATTAAAGAAGAGAATTGAACTGAAATCACATCAGAAGAATATTAAAGAAGATTGAACTGTACTTACATGGAATTTGTATTCTGATGAACTTGTGTAGCTTGGCGGGTAGGAAGTGCTGCCCAATTTTTAGTAGAATAGAGAACCTCTGCTTAGAATAGTCTGAGTAGTCTAGACATTGATAGGCGTGTCGACTATTATAGGTTGATTCTCTGCGCGACATATTCGACTTGGCGGTGGATTTCGAGGAGGTATGTGATTCTTCCTATCCTCTTGAGCATGATATTTTAAGTATATATATAGTGCGGTAGGCGTCGTGTGTTAAAGCGAACATGGTTTTACTTGACTTGAGTCTAAATAATAAACACGGAAGTATTTCAAAAGAATTATAAATCATTTTTGAAAGAAGAGTAATACTTGATTTTTAAGCGAAAGCTTAAGAGTTATACTAGCTTTATGGGAAGTTAGGTATAACGACTTAAGAAAGATAAAAGGCGGTTTTACTTATTTTGTTTATGAAAATCTGTATTGATTTACGCAAAGTGTAGTAAGATGGTTTGATAAGTAACGTGTTAGGATGCTACGTGTGTTAGTGTCTTGTGATATTGTCATTCTTGATGTGCTTACGTTGTTAAGCGTTAAGACCGTTATCTTGTTATTATATCACATACCCACTTGACTTGTTATCTGAGGCTTGCCACCCTTGATGCGGTCTATCACGGCTTTATGCGATGCGTGTGACTATGCGGTGCGGGAGTTCGAGATTGATCATTAGGGTGTTTTATCCGTCACGGGGATGCCTATGCGATGCAATGTGACTATGCGGTCTATGAGACTATGCGGTGCGGGAGTCGAGGAGAATGCAGGGTTAGCTACTTCGATCGAGAATACCTAAATGCGGGTGCGTGTGTGACTATGCGGACTGGGAAGTCGAGATTAGGCACGCATAATGATACTATGGGCGATTGGTCTTGCCGATCATTCGCGGCCTAGAAAAGACGATTACATTATATATATTTTGCTCTTGTTTATGTTGGCACTATATGCGATTGAACTAGTTGTATTTGCAAATGGTTTTAAATACTTTGATTTTACTCGATGCTTTACGATTTCACATACTTGATACTGTTGTCTTGACCTCCTTGAAGCTGCGTTAAATGCGCGGTAAGAGGCAGCAGTGCTAGATCCGCATCCTTAGGATCTTTGCTTTGGTGTCGTGAGCTCCATCTTCTCGGAGGCTCGACTTTTGGTATGGTTCTCCCTGATGTTGTAGATATATGTACATTCAGGGTATGGCGGGGCCTGTCGCCATAGTTGTTACATTATAAGTGCGTAGTCATGTTGTAAAGTTGGGATGTAAATTCACTCTTTATATATATATCGAAAAGCGACTTTTCTCGAATAAAGCTGTGTCTCAATTTACATTTGTTTCATGTCTTGTTTTTATATTCCAGCTGATTACTCGATGTATGTCTACTTGGTGCCGGTAAGGCACGATCCACGGTCGAGCAGTCGTGCGATTACATTGATTGTTTGAACATATTTGTAGAAGCGGTTTTAAAATGATATGATTTCATTTAAGTACTTCTGATTTCACATACTTAGTACACTGTTATCTTGACCTCGCCCGGGGGCTGCGTTCATGCCGCAGTAAAGGGAAGCGGTAGCGGATCCTCGATTTAGGATCTTTTCTTGGTGTCGGGAGCTCATCTTCTAGGAGGCTCGACTTTTGGGTATGATCTCACTGTTGTTGTAGATAGTTTTGTACATTCGTGGTATGGCGGGGCCACTGTCCGCCATAGTTGCTATATTCTTAGAGTGCAGAGTCTATTATGCAGTTGGGATGTAAGCTTGGATTTTGGTTATATATATATATGCGAAAGCGACCTTTTCTCGAGATAAAGCATTTTCATTTACAATTGTTTCATGTCTTATTTTTATATTCCGGATTACTACGATGTATGACTACTTGGGTGCGGGTAAGGCACTGATCATGGGCCAAGCAGGTCGTGACAAAAGTGGTATCAGAGCAGTTAATCATCGGAAAGTGTCTACAGACCGTATCTAGTGAAGTCTTGATTATCGGTGTGTTGTGCACTACACCAATAATCAGGAGGCTATAGGATATTTAGGATTGGTTTCCATTCTTCTCACTCTGAGATCGTGCCTTAGAAGTACATGTTATAAGTTGGACCCCTAACGTATTTTCTTTCTTTATGATTATGCCTCCACGTAAGGCAACCGGGCGGAAGGCGGCGGCCAGAGGCTGCTAGTAGGACAAGAGTCACGAGGGCTCAGGCCGATCCATGCAAGGGCGGCGAGTTCCACAGCGCCCGGCCCCAGCGAGTTTAGGAGCGCGGCGGTGGTGATGAGACCACGATGCACAAATGCCCGCGGCTGGCGAGATGATATGGATTCTGAAGATGGCCCGATTCTTGGCGGATCGTGGCGAACGTGAGATAGGATGGATCAGCGATTCGATGATTCAGCCATGGTTGCAGAGATCGGGACGATTTGAGGCTACGGGATTTTACGAGTTGTAGCGCGAGTTCCAGGTGAGGCACGAGGATGATCGCGGGAGTTCATCAAATCGATTCTGAGAAGGATCGCGGTGATCGAGGCTTGGAGACCGTCGCGATCTTGATTCGCGTCGGCTGCGTGATACCGCTGATCGAATGGTTTGACTCGTGGAGTTGTCCGGTGAAACCACGCGTCCCGGCTACTGGGACGAGTTCTCGGAGGCTTTTCTCACTCACTTGCCTCGCGGATGAGGAGGCGCGGCCAGATTTTGTTCTTTGAGAGCAGAGAAGCGCGATTGGTCTGGCGTTGAGTTCGATTCGTTGGCTCGATATGTCCACTGCGTTGGTAGCGAATATGGAGGGCGAGTTGCATCGCTACGTCGTGGGCTAGATGGTTATATGGCGAGTCTTGCGGGTGTAGCTCTTGACGGCATGAACATTACGCGTGCTCGTGCACTTGGATGCGAGGCGTAGAGCGACGGTTGTGAGCAGCGGCGAGAAGAGCCGGGGCGGCGGGGTCTTTTGGTAGCTTTGGGGTGGGCGACTCCGGCGATCTGGATTTGCACCACGCCAACTCGAGCACTCCACCGCACGTCGGGGCGGCTAGGGTATTCGAGGCCAGGGCCCGGCGATGCCGGCGTCGAGGGTATAGAGGTGCTAACCGATCGGGACCACCGCCGGTGTGGCGATCACGTGCGATCATTCGGAATTGTAGTGCGCTCTGGGAGTTTGTTTGATTCGGCGGCGGTCACTTTGCGAGAGCTATCAGACCAAGAGGCGGCGCGAGAGGGTGAAGTCGACCCTACGAGTCTTTCACGGTCTTCTTCATCTCCTACAGATTTTCGCCCGGGCGAGTACTCATGGGCGGCCAGTGGGCGAGTCGTCGTGGCGCGGTCGATTCTGGTCCTCAAAACGCGTATATGCCATATCGATCAGCGGGACCGAGGCCTCGCGATGTCGTCAGTACTTTATTCACGGTTGTGATGTGTATGCCTTGATAGATTTGGGTTCTACTGGCCCCTATATATCCTTGTTGCTAGTAGGATGAGGATGAGCACGAGTCCATAGACCACTTTCGAGGTAGCTACGCCGCGTGGTTATTTGGTAGCTCGCTCGGTGTATAGGGCTTGTCGGTGACTTTATCACGATCGTCGGACCCTGGCCAACTTGATAGAGTTGGACATGGCGATTCGATGTGATCATGGGCATGGATTGGTTAGCTACGCTACGCGGCCCGTAAGTGCGAGGGAGAGAGTGGTTCGATTTCTTGGGGCCGGTTATTGAGTGGGAGGAACAACGTATGCGGTAGGTAGGTTTATTTTACTAAGGGCGAAAAGATGAAGCGTAAAGGTATATTTACCATCTGTTAGTGTTGATCACGAGTGCGGTACCAGATTTTGATCGATTCGATGGAGAAGTTCCCGAGATGTGTTTCGATGACCTCCGGGAGTATCCCTCACGAGAGGAGATAGAGTTTTGTATCGATGTCTTTGCGGACACTCGGCTATTTCCATTCGCCATCTGAGAATGGCACCGCCGAGTTGAGAGAGTTGAAGGACGGTTGAGAGATTTCTTTGGAGAAGGGCTTCATCAGGCCTAGTGTTTCTCCACAGGAAAGCCGGTATTGTTCGTGAAGAAGAAGGGCGGGGCCAGCTGCGCATGTGTGTTGATCTGAGCGGTGAACAAAGTGACCATTAAACGAATACCCTTCCCAGGATTGATGATTTATTCGACGATTGTAGGTGCGAGATGTTTCTCAAGATTGATCTGCGATCGGGCTATCATCAGTGCGAGTCGAGGCGGATGTCCTAGGCTGCATTCGGACGATGCGGGCATTATGAGTTGGTCATGTCTTTGGGTTGACGATGCTCGCGGTATTCATGGATTTGATTAGCGAGTGTTCAAGCCATTTTGGACACGTTTGTGATAGTGTTTATTGATGACATCTTGGTTTATTCCTCGGGCGGGAGCATCGGAGCATTTGAGGCTGTCTTTGAGAGTTCTCCAGGACCAGCATTTATATGCCAAGTTTTCCAAATGTGAGTTTTGGTTGGCTTCGGTGGCATTTCTTAGGCATATTTTAGGGGTTGATGGTATTCGGGTGGATCTGGCGAGATCGAAGCGATGGGACTTGTCCTGACCTCTTACAGACCCAGCGAGTGTGCGATTTAGGCCTCGCGAGTTGTGCTCGGCGGTTCGTGGAGAAGTTTTCTTATCTGCACCATTGACGGTGACTCGAGCGGCTAAGTTTGATGGTGATGCTTGCAGCGGGGTTTCGATTCTTGAAGGAGGCGGCAGCCGCCCCGTTCTTACTCTTCCGGAGGTCAGACGGTTATGTAGTGTATTGTGATCGTCGGCGTCGGGCTCGGATGTGTGTTGATGCACGGTAAGGTTATAAGCGTCAGCGTCCGACTTAAGAAGCATGAGAGGAACTACCCCCATGATTTGGAGTTGGCGGTGATTCGCCTTGAAGATCTGGAGGCACTATTTGTATGGGGTTCGTGGATATTTATCTGAGACCACAGAGCCTCGGTATATCTTGACCGGAGGAGCCGAACTTCGGCGAGACGGTGGTTAAAGGCGCTCGAGATTACGATGTCGACATCGTGTACCACCCAGAAAGGCGATGTTGTGGCGGATGCCCTTAGTCGTAGGTCGATGGGAGTCTATCGGATGTACAGACGGAGGAGGCATGGTTCGCGAGTTGCATCGCTCGCGAGCCTTGGAGTCGATTGATTGATTACGATAGCGGTGGGGTTGAGTTCGAGAGGTTGCGAGTCTTCCATCGTCGAGAGGTGAAGAGCAACGATTTGAGATCCGGTTTTGATGCCGTGATCTGACTCTTCGTGTGGGAAGGTCCTGAGGTAGCTTTGATGGGGTGCTAAGGTTTGAGCGAGTTGTGTGTTCGGATATTGCGGGACTTGGCGGAGTTCTAGGGAAGCACACGTAGCGCGTTACTTTATCCATGCAGGGTCGACCAAGATGTACCACGACCTCGGATCGTGTATTGGTGGGATGGCTTGAAGAGGGACGTTGCAGAGTTTGTGGCTCAGTGCCCGTGTTGTCAGCAGGTGAATGTAGAGCACCAGAGGCCTGGTGGTTTGTTAGAGACGATAGAGATTCCGACATGGAAGTGGGAGGTGATCAACATGGACTTTATCACAGGATTACCTCGCACTCAGATGAAGCATGATTCTCACGGGTTATCGTCGACGGTGTGAAATCAGCCCACTTTCTTCCGTCGGGGCGACTTTTCTGAGGATTATGCGGACTTTACATCAGAGATCGTCGACTGCATGGGTCCCTATTTCTATCATATCGACAGAGGAGTCGGTTCTGGCTAAGCTTGGAGGTCTTTCGGAAGAGTCTAGGGGCAGTGAGCACGAAGTCTGCATTCCATCCTCGAGCAGACAGACGGCGGAGCGCACTATCGGACTCTTGAGGATATGCTGCGAGCCTGTGTTATTGATTTCAGGGGTAGCTGTGAGGATCATTTGCCTCTAGTTGAGTTTGCATATAATAATAGCTACCACTCCAGTATTCAGATGGCCCCTTATGAGGCCTTGTATGGGAGAAGTGCGGATCGCCGATAGGCTGGTTTGATGGCGAGAGTGCGATTAGTAGGACGGACGTCTGACAGCGATGGATAAGGTGAAGCTTATCCAGGAGCGACTATTGACAGCTCAGAGTCGACAGAAGTCATATGCAAATCATCGTCGTCGGCATCTGGAGTTCGAGGTTGATGATTGGGTTTTTCTGAAGGTGTCACCCATGAAGGGTGTGATGAGATTCGGGAAGAAAGAAACTCGGCCCAGGTACATTGGGCGTATCAGTTGTCGCGAGGTAGGCAAGGTTGCCTATGAGTTGGATCTGCCGTCCGATCTGGAGGCGGTGCATCGGTTTTCATGTTTCTATGCTAAGGAGATGTATCGAGGATCCATCTTGGGTGCACCGATTGTGATGTCGGTGGCCAGGGTTATCGTATGAGGAGATTCCCATAGCGATAATCGATCGTCGGGTTAGGCGTCTGCGGACGAGGCGTGGCTTCGTCAAAGTCTTGTGGCGGAGCGAGCTCGAGGAGGAGATGACGTGGGAAGGCGAGAGGACATGAGAAGTATCCTCACTATTCCGCACCTCCGGTAACTCACTTTCCTACTTGTAAATTTTCATTGACATATTTGCTTAAGTGTTGTATTGTAGCCATGTGAGGCATTTGCAAACTGTTTAAGCTTTATCGTTGTGTGTCTTGGGAAGGAACATTCGGGACGAATGTTTCTAAGGAGGGGAGAATGTTATACCCCGTATTTCCAGAGTATGTACGTGAGGGCGTATGTACAAAAGTTCAAGCCTTAAGTTAAGGCATAGGACGAAAATTTGTACACAACCCACGAAAGAATTGTTTTCCGAAGCGTCTTCCAAAGCTTGCGAAGGAAAATTACAGTTGCAACATTAATAATTTTTGCGGATTTTTAGAGATGAAATATTTTGGATCAACGAGAGGCGACACTTGTCACCCGAGTGGGCGACAATGGTGTGCATTCCTTGCGCGTTTTTTCAAGTTAAAGGCCTTAAACATTGGTCAAGGTTAGGTAGGATATTTTGTGATATTTGTGTGGTAGATGGATAAGGGTACACATGCAAATCTCCACCATCCATTTGCCTCCACTTGCCTTCATCTTGACCATTGGTGGTCCTATAAATACCCCCTTAGTTGAAGAATTCTTCATCCACAAATTATCTTCCAAGTCTCAAAACTCCCTTCTCCTTAGAGCTCGTCCAAACACCATCTCCCCCTCTTGAAAGCCCTAGCCGAAACACCCCTTCCCCCCTTTGGTAGAAAGTTGTCTTCAAGTATAGCTACTACTCCAAAATA